>CM077080.1:224082445-224692445 GCA_039513925.1 Platanthera zijinensis | reverse complement strand
ATTAGGTCTGAATTAGAACATCCTATGGATTTTGGTTCAAAACAACAAAATATTTATCAAAACTGATTAAATATTTCAAATACTTGAGAAAAACAAGTAATACATTTCAAAACAGTTAATCTTCAGTTTTTGCCGAAAATCTCACAATACGATGAGAATTTTACAAACCATCAAAAATGACAATAATACAATGATAATAAGATAGTTTGACATACAATTTGTATTACAGGCGAATTGGAAGTCATTTAACAATCAACATCGATCACGGCGTCTATTCTGCAAAAAAATTTTAATTTAGCGATTGATTGGAGTAGTTGTAGTGTTGTGAAAATAATGAGCAAACGACCTACGTTGGAGATACATTGCAGGTTGTTGTCTAAGTTGTGCAAATATTTCTTTGTAAACAACGTTCATTGTGTAAATGCCTTCATGACCAACTATCTTGTCATTCTTTATCAGAATTTTTGTTTTTTCACTGGACACACCTCGCGATAAAGCTACGTACAACATGCCATGACTGAACACATTATTTGGCAAATATATTCCAACATTTTCGATAGTTTGGCCTTGTGATTTATTAATCGTCAATGCGAAGCTTAGCCTCAATGGAAACTGTTTGCGCGTTAATTGAAATGGCAGTCTAATATCTTCAGCTGTCTTCAATGGTATCCGTGGCAAGAAGACCAAGTTTCCTTGAAAGTGCCCTGTTAAAATCTCTGCTTCGATTACATTTTTCGCAAAACGGCGACAAATAAGTCTTGTTCCATTGCATAGACCTATCTTTGGGTCAATATTTCTGATAAACATGAAAGGAGCTCCGATTTTTAACTTTAACTTATGAGGCGGTAAGTTACCTGGTGTCAATGAATTTAGAAATTCAGGTTGATACAAACCTCTGATATCATCAACCACAGAATCATAGGAGTAGTATATAACTTCTTCGCCTGGAAATTGTAGAAGAGTGGTGTTGTTCAACATATTCACATGCTCATTTAGCGGTGTTAATAAAGCTCTGTCTCGAATATAATTTTTATCGCCAACGTGCAAACCTAAATTTGGGAATGTAACATCTATTAAATCATTGATAGATTTCTCACATTCCCATGACATTCCCATTGGATCGGGGATCATAATCATATCATCTTGTATGGTCATCTCCAATCCATTTCCAACTCGGAGAAGATACTCAGAGAAGCTATTATCATTTCTGGCTCGCATATTTTCTGTTAGAGTTAATATCTTGACATAACTCCATAAATGTGACTGAACGATGCTTGCATTAATTATCTGTGCTCTTGTTCTATTGACAACAACCGGTAGTACCTGGCGAAAATCTCCTCCCATAATTATAATTTTCCCTCCGAATGGCTTGTCCACATCAGTAACATCACGAAACGAATGATCAACTGTCTCAAACGCCTTTCTATCAGTCATGGGTGCTTCACCCCAAATTATGGCCTTTGATTGTCTGATTACTTTTGCAAAGTCTGACTGTTTTTCAAAAATGCAAAACGATTTGTAATCTAATTTAATGGGTATTTGTAACTTTGAATGTGCATTCCGACCTCCAGGTAAAAGGGTAACGGCAATACCAGAAGTAGCTGTAGCAATAATGATGCATCCTATTTTTCTGAAAGTGGCAAGAATTGCACGATACAGATATGTTTTTCCAGTTCCACCAGGTCCATCAACAAAAAAACACTCATGTGCGTTGTTCTTTATTGCCTCACTGATCACATTGTAAGCATGTAATTGACCTTCATTAAGCAACGTAACTGTGTTAAGATCATCCCGTGTAATAGGTATTGATAATTCATCTTCTATAAGACCAGATAGGTTATTGAAATCATTGAATAATTCATTGATGGGTGGTAAATCGAACTCTTTAATAGAGCGTTTATGTTGCTTCAGGATATCATTGAGGCTATGAAGTAGTTTATTCATAATGTAGAACTCGTTGGTCGTGCTAGAACTTGGATAATCTTCAATCATGCTTGCATAATTTTCATCCCAAATACTTCTGACATCGGCTGGTTCACAGAAGATCAATATAGTAGCGAACAGTCTTCTCAACGCGGATGGCATTCTAAATACTCGAGGCTCAAGTAGACATTCTCGAATACTGTTATCGTTCTCAAGCAAACCATAATTTTGTGCAGCATTCTTAAAAGTGACGCATTGCGTACCATTGACAGTTAATAGTGCATCGAATGACTTTGGACCCGGTACGTGATTTAGAAGCATGCGCAAATAGTATCTTTTGCTATCAGCAAGCGGTACTAAATAAATCCTACCAATCACCCTTCGATTTTTTCTTTTTCCTCCAAATTTTTTGTTGTTTGAACCATCGATAATATTTTGGAAAATCTCTATACAAATAGAGGTTTTGCTCCCTCTGTTGGCTATAAACACTAAAAAACTCGGTCAACATTGTTTTGGAATTACGGTCATCCATTAATATCGATGAAATTGACTGTTCACTATAAAATTGTACCTGATGTTTATTAGGTAGATGTATTTGTAATCGCTCTACCGATGGATAAATTCGACTCATCGGGAACTTGAACGTTCTCCATAAAGATTCAGGCGGGCACAACCATCTACCGTCAACATAATTGTTTATTTCATCTTGAATAGCACCTGGACGGACTTCAAAAGAGACATGATCGGGTCCTTTATATACGTATTTGTATAAATATTTGATGCTATTGATACTGATGCATATCTCAACATTTAGATGACAATCATATTTTAAAAGCAACCATGAATTATATGGAACAACCCATCTATTATTAACATTGAAAGCTGCATTTCTGCCTAAAGTAATGTTTCTGTTATCATTCCTTCTTCTATACACCGGGTAAGCATCATTCCCTTGTATTGTCGCATCTGCATATTATTTAGGAAAACTTTTATTACATTTATGATTCTTCATACACTGTGCATTTGGTTTGTAAGGTCCACATGGCTCGTGAATCATGTGTTTTATTACGGACTCATACAATGCAGGTTCTTGGTCCATATAAGGTATCCCAGCTCGTACAATTGAATCGTATTCGTCAGGGGAGGTTAATTTGTCCGCCGGATCCAATAACACCAACATATGAACATGTGGTAATCCCCTTTTCTGAAATTCAATGACATGGACATGTCCGACTACCTTTCCTAACACGCCTCTGTGGAATATGTCTTTCTTGAGCTCCTCGTATTTAGAATGGAATATCCTAGTTAGGAGATCTGGACGGTCATATGGAGCTTGTCCTTCCATGAGCTCATCCTTAATCTCCTTCCATCCTGGATTGCATGTCATGGTTATGAACAAATCTGGCTTGCCACTGTGCTGAACAATTGCCATAGCATCTTGATATCGCTGATACATATCTCTTGGGCTGCCATTAAATGAAGAGGGCAATATGGTTCGTTTTCCAATGTTACCTACTGTGAAACAACCCGGTATAAGGCTTGTTAGTAATGAGAATATGTAATTGTATTTTTAATAAGAAATGAGTTTATCATACCAGCATGATTTTTGCCCGCAGTAAAACAATCTTGCAATCCCGAATAAAGTTCTGCGCGCAGGTCACTTTGATGTGATCTAATAAACCGCAATTTTTGAGTTTCTATTTTTACATAGTTGTCGACCACATATTGTTGTAGTAACCTTCCGCTGCGCAGCAATATCGAGTTGGAATCATCTCGAATCTAGAGAAAAATCAATAAATAGTCAGCTCAATTATGAAAAAGTAAATATGTGACATCTGAAAACGTGTATAGTAAGGGGTGATTACCTGAAGCATGTATGAATAGTAATCACAACATGTAATTTTTGAGTTTGTCATTGAGTGCAAATTACAAGACCATCCAAACGTACCGAACGGTAACAACAATGGGTACTGAAGTGGGTCGTAGTAGCCAGAGTATTCTTGGACATTTTGAAGATGACCTCCAATCGTTTGAACAACGATATCTCTTTCTCGTGTATGTTGTCCTTCTTCTTGTCCAACTAATATAGCTGCAACTTGAGAGGCCGTAGGCATAGTATATTGTAGTAGATTAGAAGGGCGTTCTTTTATAACCAACTTGCATTCATGTATGTTTGGTTGGCGTGATAGCTGTCGAAACCTCTGAACGAAGGGGTTGAACATATCCAAAATACGTATTATTTTCTGTAAGAGCTCAACCCTAAGCTCATTATTTTCTTGCAGTCGATTTGTTGTCTCGTGTTCGGTGTCGTAGATGAATAGTTGAAGAAAGCGTGGTCTTAGGCCATCATCTGGGGTTAGGTTTCCAATGCGATGGTATATGGAGCCGTGTGCCCGAAAGCTATAAATTCCTTGGTGAAATGGAGCTATTTTGTTGTCAAGCGTTACACCCAACGACGTGAAGGAGAAAACATGGTTGTACGCACGCAGATGCTGCCTGAAATGTTGAGCTTCCTCAGATTGGTCGGTGTAGAGATTGAGTAGTTCGTTAGGTACTGGGATTTCTGGTAGTGATATTCTTCCTTTGTTACAACACATTGAACTTGTCTCTCGTAGAAATAGTCTCGCACGACAGTGGGGGCAGACTGTCGCTGAGTGCAGTTCAAAGCGCGTTTCATCGTGCGCTGGATAGAAATTTCTAGCACAATTACGTTGAATGTACGTCCTTGTTGTTGCATTAATGTCGTCCTCATCATCTTCTTCGACACTATCAATTTCTATGTCAGAACTATTATTGTTGATTGGTGCAGCAGCTGGGGTGAAGTATTCTCGCATTTAGTGATCATTTAGAAGTTCAAATACATGAAGTAGTGAACATACAGAGATAGTTAGTTTGCATTTAGTGTACCCGGAGCAATTGTTGTATCCCGCGCTGATGCTGAACTTTCGCCTATTTCAAAAGTTGAACGCGTGTTCATAATAGAGGACGTTATTCTTTGTTGATCTACCCGAAAAGGGCGTTGTTCTCGTCTTCGGGTATTTTCAGCAGCACGTTGTTGAACAGTCATATTACTTCTCCGTACGCGGGTAGAATTGCGGTGCAATAAGCGAGTACGACTTTCTGGTAGTTGTATGATAACAAAGTAGTTACATTGACATGCATAATCTATTGTGCTGAGGGATCTCTCTAAATTTGGATAGGTAATACCTGGAGTTAGTAGATTTTGAAGGAGTTCTTGACTCGCAACTGGTGGAGTTGTTGTTGTATTAATGTCGTCCTCATCATCTTCTTCGACACTAAGCATTTCTGTGTCAGAACTATTATTGTTGATTTGTGCAGCAGCTGGGGTGAAGTATTCTCGCATTTAGTGATCATTTAGAAGTTCAACTACATGAAGTAGTGAACATACAGAGATAGTTTGCATTTAGTGTACCCGGAGCAATTGTTGTATCCCGCGCTGATGCTGAACTTTCGCCTATTTCAAAAGTTGAACGCGTGTTCATAATAGAGGACGTTATTCTTTGTTGATCTACCCGAAAATGACGTTCTCGTCTTCGGGTATTTTCAGCAGCACGTTGTTGAACAGTCATATTACTTCTTCGTACGCGGGTAGAATTGCGGTGCAATAAGCGAGTACGACTTTCTGGTAGTTGTATGATAACAAAGTAGTTACATTGACATGCATAATCTATTGTGCGGAGGGATCTCTCTAAATTTGGATAGGTAATACCTGGAGTTAGTAGATTTTGAAGGAGTTCTTGACTCGCAACTGGCGGAGTTGATGTTGTCGTTGCACACTCACCTATTTGAAAAGTTGAATGCATAGTCACAACGCTAGGCGTTCTTGATTGTTGCCCTTCACGACAATGGCGTTGTGCCCGTCTTCTACTATTTTCGTCAGCACGTTGTTGATCAGTGTTTTTTGACTTAAAATTATAGCAATAATTTGACTTGAAATAAACAGGTTATTGCTAAAAAAATGTGATGCTCATTTTCGGGGCACAACCAAATTACATATTGCTTCAAATACACATCCAATGTCCAAAATAATGTTAACATTCAAATAATTTGAGCAATAATGTTGAAATTGCTGAAGTATGAGTTGATCGTGTCCAAAATTATTTGAAGCATTTTGTTGTCCAAATAAACACACACATCCACACATGTTAACACACACATTCGCACATCCACTCACACATTCATATCCGCAGACTAACTTCCAGCATTTTTCTTCCTAAGAAATCAAGAAAAAACAGGGATAGACTGAATTAAAGAAAGCTGAAAATGAAATGTACTTAAATCCTCCGAGGGACCAAAAACATTATTGTTGATCAGTGTTTTTTGACTTAAAATTATAGCAATAATTTGACTTGAAATGAACAGGTTATTGCTAAAAAATGTGATGCTCATTTTCGGGGCACAACCAAATTACAAATTGCTAACAGGTTATCGGGGCACAACCAAATTACATATAGCTTCAAATACACATCGAATGTCCAAAATAATGTTAACATTCAAAAAATTTGAGCAATAATGTTGAAATTGCTAAAGTATGAGTTGATCGTGTCCAAAATTATTTGAAGCATTTTGTTGTCCAAATAAACACACACATCCACACATATTAACACACACATTCGCACATCCACTCACACATTCATATCCGCAGACTAACTTCCAGCATTTTTCTTCCTAAGAAATCAAGAAAAAACAGGGGTAGACTCAATTAAAGAAATCTGAAAATGAAATGTACTTAAATCCTCCGAGGGACCAAAAACATCAAAAATACTTATGAAAAAGTTCTTTATTATCAAATAGTTTTTTATTGTAAGTGGAATTAAGGCACAAATAGTTTATAAACAAAAGTTGTAGACGGCACATCGCGCAATAGTTTGGACAAATCATTTTGCCTCACCATCATTTTTGTGCAAATATTGTTTGCTATATTCGAAGAACTAAATAGTTATACTCCTTCAGTTGAGAATGATGGCGTCCAGCGCGCAATAGTTATTTTACAAAAACAAACACAAACACTTATATTTTACAACACATTTTAAGACATTTTAACACATTTGAAAATGTGTTTCTCACTAACATAGAGAACAAAAAGAAGTAAAAAAACATCTCACTAACATAGAGAACAAAAAGAAGTAAAGAAAACAGCTCACTAACATAGAGAACAAAAAGAAGTAAGAAAAACACAGAGCACATTGAAACGGGAGGGGGAAAAGGATCAGAAACAGGCAAACCACAACGATGCAGGCTTTTAAAATAAAATGGGCGTTGCTTACTCTTCAGGAGAGAAGCCATGAGAAGTAGAGAGAGACGAAATTAGAATAGAAAAGTTGAAATCACGATAGAAAGCATCAAAACTCCCACCTTTAAGGAACAAAACCGTATTTGAACTCTGAAAAATAATGCATGAGAAGAAGAAGAAGGACCAAATATATGGTGGCCTTACGCTTCAAGAAGACGACAGAATGTGAACCCAAGTAATTGCATAGGGAAAATTAAGCCAGAAATATTAATGTACAGTTAAGCATGCTAGCAGATAGTGCCTAACAGTATGAAATTTTTATATATTAATCCAGAGATGAAAGGTGAATGGAAAAATGTAAAGTTTAATAAAAACAATTTCAGGAGAGAGAAACAGGCGCAATCATTCTGGCAACCTAATTAGGATGAAAACAATTTCAGGAGAGAATCCATGAGAAGTAGAGAGGGACGAAATTATGGTTGTAATATGAATAACTCGGAGAACTTACAAAATCCCTGTAAACTCTTCAATAATGTCAAATAAATTATGGAGAATGGATAACTTAGAGAACATGGATTCTTTCTTCTTTGGCTGTTCTGGAAGAGTTTGCTTTGGGTGTAAAAACATGGATTCTTTCTTCTTTGGCTTATTTATTATTTCAGAATTTATGAAGAGGTGCAGAGAGATGAAATTAATTATGTCCTCACCTTGACGGATGCAGGCGGAGATGAAGTTAGCAGAACGATGTGCAACTTTTGAAGCGGCACCACTGTCCGACGGAGTGAGGTTCAGTGGTGGCTACGCCTAGGGCGGCTGCGGGAAGAGGTCTGAAATGGGAGGGGGAAAAGGATCAGAAAAAGGCCGATAGAAATCTGAATCGCAGTTGAGAAGACTTACCGTGCACCGTCTGACGACGGAGTGTTTAGGCGCGACTCGGCACCACCGTCAGACGGAGCAAGTTTCAGGCGCGGCAATGCCCTAGGCGTCTGCGGGAAGAGTTCCGAAGCGGCAGCGATGATGGAGTAAATGGAGTTGAGGAGTTAAAGGCGTGTTGGCGTGCGGGAGGGGGAAATGTCGAAGCTCATGCTGCTTTTGGCGGACAGGACGGGAGAGAAGACATTGCGTTGAAGTGTTGAAGACGTGCGGGATAGGAGGATGTCAGGGATTTGAAAACTGCCTTAAAGTCTTGAAGACGTGTGGGATTGGAGGATGTCAGGGATTTGAAGACTTTGCCTTGAAGTGAATTGCAAGATATAATAAAGATATCCAAGTGGCTTTATGTGGATCTCTCAATCCAACGGTAACAATGCTTTAAAGACTATCAGATCCAACGGATGAAATCAAAATCATGGTGTGCTTCCAAATATATATATTCCCTTATATAATAAAGATATATATATGCGGAAACTTCAAAGAAGAGTAGATGCGCATGCATTTTAATGATAAAATCAATGTCACACACAGTGTTGAAGAAAAATATAAATATAATAGACCGCAATAGTAAACATATCAAAAATAAAATGATCTGGTACATCAATAAAAATCTTAGTAGTTGTCCACGATATAAAAGAAAATGGCTGACAATAACTAGTACATGATAACAGATCTGATGGTAAAAAGAAACAAATACATGGAACTTGATGTAACTGCTACAAAAGAGTAAACCTTCGAGCAAGCGGTAGCTGGACAAAGAGTAGCTCAAGGAGCAGACAGCCCTGCCATGAACTCTAAGGCAAAATCAAAACTGAAGAAAAATGGTTCAGAACAAGAAAATCAAATGATAAGCAAGTTAATATTCTGATAGTTAAGTAGTGGAAACAAAGGAAGAAAACAACAAGTAATCGATGCTTAAACTTTACTCTAGCCTACTACGGAGTTTGCCTAGTTTCCAATCACGCAATACATAGGCGGTAAACAATGAAAACTTTTCAATTTGATGTACAAGCTAATATGAGTTTAATTGCAAGGCTTATCAGCGTAGTGCTTGCAATGGCCATTTATTGGTTTTCGTTACCAGTCTGGCGGGAGCTCAATTCAAAGCGTCACATCAAATCAACACCTCCCCAATGACAAATAGTGAATTGGGGATTCATGTCTTGGAGATTCCTAACACATCTAGACAGGTCATAAACACACGACCCCGATCTATAAGAGTATACATTTCATAATATAAGTGTAATTATAATTAAATTTCATATTGCAAGCGAGAGAGATTTCTCCACTTGCCTTCAGGTGAAGTTGAATGGATGGCGGCGGCTAGACGGTGTTAGCAAAAACTTAGGAGTCTTAGATCGACCTGCTTAAGATCGCGCAACCAAAATGACACGGCTTTTTCTGCGCTTGCACAGACATTATAATAATTACAAAGATGTACATATGAGGTTGTTTAGAGAATTACCTCCCTCGAGAGAAAGGGGAGAGGAGTTACCACGAAGGATCGGGGACTCGACGGCGCTTGGGTGACAGAAACCCTAAATCAGAGAGGGCTTCTTTACGAACCGCCAAAAAGAGCGACGAACGACGCCGGAACAACACAAATACGGCAAGGGTTAGTCGATTGAAAGACAAACACAAGTTGATCGACACCAATAATATTGTTAGAAAGCGAACATTAACAACCACAAAAAATAAATTCTTAATAGAGGAAGAATGGGATTCCTTACCCCAAGAGATCGAAATCGGACTCAAAAATTCGAGGATAGGAGGGTCCGAGCAAAACCCTAGGAGACCCCCTTGCAAACTAATGGCCAAAATGCAGTGGGAGAGGGATGGAAGGCGGCCTTCACTTGGAGGGGAAGGAGGAAGAGCTGCTGTGGTCGGCTCCATGAGAAGGAAAGACTTTCCGCCCTTAAGGAGGCAGTTGCCAGCTCCTAGGAGGACTGGGAGAGCAAGACGAGGTGATAAAAGCAAGAGGAAGAGACACCAACCCTAGAGGAGGTTTCTAACCACGGGGAGGGGGATCGGGACAGCCGGAGGTGAGATCGGGAGCGGCGAGTCACGACTTTCGCGAAGAACGGGATGCGGCTTGCGGGAGACAGGAAATAGAATGGGGGTTGGCTCGTTCTCGGTTTTTAAGAGGGACGGTTAGGGATTATTATTATTATTGCTATTATTATTGTGCGTTGTTACATTCTCCCATACTTGGGAAGTTTCGTCCCGAAACTTTCCTGAGGATTCTCTGAATATGGCCAAAACAACGAACATTCAGACGACATACACTCCAAGCACAAACTTGCAAATTAACCCATGGGAGCTAACTATGGAAAATACTAAAATAGCAAGGAAGTCGGGCGCAGAGACTTACCAAAATCAAGAGAAGAGTTGCGGATACTTGCTGCGCATGTTAGATTCGATTTCCCAAGTGTACTCCTCAGACCTATCATGCACCCAAAGTACCTTCACCATATGAATGGTTCTCTTGCGAAGCTTGAGTTCTTAATACTCAGTGGGCTCAACCGGATAGGAAAGATTGGCTTCAGAAATCACTGGAACTTCTTTAATGACATGGGTAGGATCACGAATGTACTTCCGAAGCTGGCTAACATGGAATACATTGTGAACACTGGCTAAAGATGCAGGTAGCTCAAGACGATAAGCAGATCCTCCGACACGTACTGAAATAGTATACGGTCCTACGAACCTCGGGCTAAGCTTATGATGGCGGCCAAACCACTTCACCCCAAGAGAAGGGGAACCTTCAGGAATACTTGATCACCCATGACAAATTCTAACGGACAGCGACGCTAATTTTCATATTTCCTCTGTCTTTCGACGGCACGACTAAGCTGAAGACAAGTCTTTCTCGTAGTTTCTTCCATTTCCTGAAGTAACTTAGGCCCCAAAATAACTTTCTCACCAACTTCTGACCAATAGAGCGGGGTCCTACAACGACACCCGAATAATGCTTCAAAGGGGGCCATCTTGAGGCTCTTCTGATAGCTATTGTTGTAGGCGAATTCAATCAAGAGTAGGTGCTCATCCCAAGCTCCTTTGTAGTCCAGAATATAACACTGAAGCATGTCTTCAAGAATCTGATTAACCTTTCGGTCTGACCATCAGTTGTTGGATGATAAGCGGTGCTCAGGTTTAGCTCAGAGCCCAACGCTTGTTGAAAGCCTTTCCAGAAGTGCGATACAAATCTAGAGTCGCGATCAGATACAATCCGCAGGGGAAACCCATGAAGTCTAACAATCTCTGAAACATAAATCTGAGCCATGATCTTCTCAGTAGGATGGTGTTGGGTATTATATCCACAATAACCCTGATTTGAATAAGGGTCCAGTTAAGATAAGATGAATTGTGATTGTATTTGATATTGTGTTTTCAGTTGTGTACTTGCAGGTTTACATTGCTAAGTACACACCAATGTCAAGTTATAGCGAGTCAGTAAACACAGGACTATACAATTTAATCCTTCATTGTGTAGGCCAATGTGTTGACTCACGTGTAATCTCTATATTGGGGTGTACTTCTATACCAAGTGCACAGTAAGGATCAAGGAAGAAGAAGAACATGAATTCTGGAAAACAGAAATTTTACCTAAATAAAATTCGTCGAGTATTGTAAGGGATATTCGTCGAATTCGTTGAGTATACTCATTGATACTTGTCGAATTCGTCGTATGTACAACCCATATTCGCTGGGTAGGGCCCGGAGGCATCAACGGTCGGGGTTGGACCAGCCTCGGGCTAGCTTGGGCCTGAAGAACAGAAGAGCTCTCGCCGGAGGAGCTCCCGCCTAGGAGCAGGCGAGGTCCCGCCCATGACCAGAAGCGGGCGAGAAGGCGTCGAGTGGCCTCAACGTCGTGCTGAGTGAGCTTCACTCACTCAACGTCGTGGTCAGCAACAAGGGTGCTGAGTGAGCTCCACTCACTCAACACCGTGGTCAGCAGCAAGGGCGTTGGGTGAGCTCCATTCACTCAACGTCGCATCCAGCAGCGACGGCATCAAGGATAGAGGAGATCCCACCTAGAGAGGGGCGAGAGAGTTCACCATCGGTCAGCCAGGGCCCGCTCTCGGCAGAGTCAGCGAGAAGGATTAAACTGGCGAGAAGGCGGGGGCTGGCTCAGCTTGAAGACTTTCGACACTCCTTTTTAGCTCCCTCCAAATGAAGGCGAGAGGGTTCCCGGCATGGAGTTCTCGCCAAGTGGGGGCCAGGGTTCAGGGTAAGATTACTTAATTGCCCTCGAGTAAAATTACCCTTATACCCCCAGAGGCTGCATTTAACACTTCTCAAACAGCGGGATTTGACTATTGGCAGACCAGCCAGGGGTCTTCAGTAACTTCAGGTCAACAAAAGGTTATAAATAGACTCATAAGGGCCTCTTAGAAAGCAAACTCTCATCTTTCTCTGAATCTCTAGTGCTTTCTAAGGAGCTCCCAGCCCAGCTTTTGGCTTTGGAGGGGAAGCTCTCAGAGATCTTCCGGGTGTGAGGTGAGACCTCCCTGTTGAGGCTTTGGGTCAGTCCTAGGTCGTTAGCTACCAGTCGATGGGCAGGGCTTGAGAGAAGTAGGTGTTGGCTGCACCCCTATTTTGAACATTCGTTGAGGTCAATTTTGGCTCCAACATCGTATATACTTACTAGCACTCGTCGAATTCATCATATGTACTTGTGGTAGAATTTCTGATAAGATGGAAAAACAGTTAAGTAAAATTCGTCGAGTATCATCAAGTATACTCGTCGAATTCGTCGAATGTATCTAACGATACTCGTCGAATTCGTCGAATATACATGATGATACACATCGAATCCGTCGAATCATCTCGACGCTACTTCTTTGGATTTTCTTAAGGCAAGTTCGTTGAATATCGTTGGGTCGATGGCGTCGAGTGCATCGAGCGTGTCGAGTGCGTCGAGTGCGTCTTGGCATCGAGAGCGTTGAGTCTGCTAGCCTATACTCGTCAAATTCGTCAAGTATACTAGTCAAAACTCGATGAATTCGTCGAGTATGACTTCAGCCTTGGCGTTGAGTGGCTAGCTAGAATGAGCTGGATTTCTCTAAGTCAAATTCGTCATATATCAACAACTATTCGACGAGTATATTAGCGATCCTCGATGAATATGACTTAGGTCATTTTTCCGACAATTTTTCAAAATCAGGCTCGGGTTGGACGACAGTCATGCATAATAATTTTCGCAAGTCTATTTTTGGAATTTCTTTTATAACCGTTGCATTTAATGTTGCCTATAAATACTTAGGGAGTATTTTTCTTCAACCCTAATCTTACAAATTGTTCTAATTTTCAAATCGAAAAAGTTTCCAAAATCACATTTCGTCGGCTTCCTGTACCGTACGCGAAATCCGATCGGTCGACAACCGCAAGCGAGCAAGATTCCATCTTCAGTTTTCCGATTTAACTAGATACAAGTGTTCTGAAGATCTCTATTCCTACAGATCTAGTCGATTCAAGGTTCAAGATCCAAGTCTTCAAAGTCTTCCAAGTTCCCGAGTTGTCGTGTTCTCCAAGACTATTCAAGATCATCTTTTCAAAGAACGATGGATAGAAGACTCCAGAACTTGTAAAGATTGTGTAATATTATTGTGTAATTTTTCTATTATAATTGTAGGAGATTTATCTCTGAGTGGTAGATCTGTTTGTGGATCGAGTGGTAGATCCGTTTGTGGATCGAGTCATAGATCCGTTTGTGGATTGAGTTGTAGGAGAGGTTGTTCTCCGAGTGGTAGGAGATTTGTCTCCGAGTTGTAGGAGTTGCGACTCCGAGGTGTAAGATTTGTTGAAATCTGAGAAAGGTGAAGTAGCTGAATCTAGCCTTTCGTGGTAGATAGGCGAGGCGGGACAATGGACGTACCCAACACGAGGAACCACTATAGATCTCTGTGTTCTGTGTGCGTGCATAATTTTTAAATAATTTTTATTCTGCGAAAAGACACATACATCACATATTCACCCCCCTCTTGGTGATTTAGGTACACGCTAGATACTTTCAATTAGTATCAGAGGGGCGTTTTGTTCGATAAAAGGTTAACACCTTGAACAAGATCCCAGATATAGCGTCAAGAGATTCTGCTTAGTAGCCATGGACAGAAGCAAGGACATGTCTTCTATGAAGTTACCTGTGTGCACCAAAGAGAACTTTCCCATGTGGAAAGAATGAGTCAGGTTCTTCATAGAAACAGCAGATCCGAGAATTTTTTAGATTGTTGAAGAAGGACCGCATATACCTACACAAGCCTCAGCTCTAAACCCAGCTATCATGATCCCCAAGAAGATAATGGATCTCACTAAAGATGAAATTGCCCTAGTCTCCTTGGACAAAAAGGCAAAGAACATTATAGCCAGTACAGTGGACGATTCGATATTACAAAATTTATTTCACAGTAAATCTGGCAAGGAGATGTGGGACTGCCTTGTAGTTCTGATGGAAGGAACATAAGAAGTTAGAGACGATCACAAATCGTTGCTGAATCAAGAGTACAAAGCTTTCAAGTAGGGACCAAATGACACCATTGCAGACAACTTCGAGAAATTCTTCAAGATTTTCAACGGTCTCAGAAATTACATCTGCACCTTCACTTATGGTAAATTGAACGACAAATTTCTCAGATCCTTGACAAAGGACTGGGACACTAAAGTGGTATCCATTAAAGAGCATTGGAAGCTGCCTGAGATTGACCCTCAGAACCTATTTGGAAAGCGACTTTCCTAAAAGATTCAAATGAACACCATAAATAAGGAGGAGCAAAGCAGTAGGACTTAAAGTAGAGAGAGGTAAGTTTCCCTGAAGGCTGAAGGTTCGAGGAAGTCTAAAGAAGTGTCACCAGTATGGACACGTGCTCCAGACACCCCAGAAGACTCTAAGCCAAGCACAACAGGCTCTGAGCTATCTGATGGGGAGTTCTCCCTCATATCTAAGCAGTTCATGAAATTGATCAGCACGAGTAGATAGATGAAGAACCAGTCATCCTCCACTGACTTCAGAAGATCACATCGTGATGGTGATCGCTCCAAGAAAAGCTACAACAAGGTGGACAAGTACAAATCTAAACTGAGTAAACAGTTTTTCGTTAACATTGTTTGTTACTGTTGTAACAAGCCAGCACACATGATTGTAGAGTGTCCTTACAATAAGATGGAAGGATCCAAGAGAGAGGAGAAGAGATCCTTCAAGGGCAAGAGGAAAGAAGAAAAGAGCTTCGCTGCCAAGAATTCCAAGACTCTGAGCGATAGTGACTCAACTGAGTCAAGTTCAGAGAATGAGGAAGCTTACTTCGGGCTTATGGCTCGATCAGACGAGGAAGTTTGCGACTCCGAGTACCATTGGAAGGTAAACTCGCACACGATCCTCTCTGAGTCAAAAACATCAACTAATGGTCATGAGGAGCACTCTTCGGAGGAAGATGAAGCCGACTTGATGGCTCAGCATGAGAACCTTTTGAAAGCTTTTGACAAATGTCGAACGATAGTCAAAAAGCAAGCAAAAGAGATTGCCTCCCTCAAGGCAGTGGAAACGAGTCTGGAGGAGGAACTTGCAAAATTACTTCCTCTCAGAGATGAAGTCCACTTCTTGAATGAGGAATTGAAAAGTACGGCTGAGACATTAAGATAGAAGGAGAAATATCTAGATGAGCTGGAAGAAAAGCTCGTGGTGGAAAGGAAGCTAGCTGAAAGGTTCTCGAAGCCAAAAACCGTTCTTCCTCTCATCAATGAGTTCTCTGCCCCAAAGAAGGGTAGTCATCTTGGTCATGTTACTAGAAGAGGTAAGACTGCTAAGAGAGCCTCCACCAAAGATATAGGGAATGCACCTCAGAGTCAACCCTCTTTTAAGAAGGTTATTTTCCCCACAAACAAATATGACTCTGAGACGTTCTATGGGCACTTTGTCAGGCCTACCTATGTAGAGCCTAAGAAGAGCTATCAAGGATGGACCCCTCCCCAAGACTTTGGGGCCAGTGTTTTCAGAGCACCTTATGAATAGATTTTTCTTAAAGACAATGGTCCTTATGTTCATGGACATAATTATAAGAAAGAACCGAAAGCCAAAACTGTGGTACCCAAGGCAAAGGAGATGGAGAAGCCATGTGTCTGTTGCCATCAGGAGGCTTCCACCTCAGATTATGTTCCCCTGCTAGACCTCACATTCAAAAGGTAAAGCAGGAGTACAAAAGAAGGTACAACAGGTTCGACTGTTGGTGTTGTGGCAAAATGGGTATTTTGGCTTAGATTGTTGGCTTAACTCGACAAAATTTGAAACTCCATGAGTTAACAGTGTGAGACTGACCACTTGCAAAGTTAATGTTCCTAGTGGTGTTAAGCTGATAAGGAACCAAGGACCCAAATTTATTTGGGTTCCTAAGGTAAAGTGATTTATGCTTGCAGGTATGTCCAAAGGCTAACTAAAATCTGATCTGGTATTTGGACAGTAGATGCTTTCGGCATATGACCAAGATAAGAAGCCTACTGCAAGAATTCACCCCAGTCGAAGATGACCCAAAAGTTATATTTGGAGGGTTAGATAGGGGAATCACAAAAGGCTACAGTATGATTTCCAAAGGCATAGTTTCTTTCACAGACGTGGATTATGTGGAAGGATTACAACATAATCTAATAATCATAAGTGAATTATGTGACAAAGGCTATATTGTTGAGTTCTACGAGGACAAGTGTCTGATAAAGTCGTCTGCAAATTTGGAGACGATCTTTACAGGCACTCGGAGTAGAAATATATTTTGTTTAAATTTTCCATGTTTAGACAATTCTATACCAATGTGCTTTTTGCTAAAAATAGTGCGTCTCTTTATGACCAATGACACAAGAGATTAACACATTTATTTCAAAACCATAAATATGTTATTTTCTCACAACTTAGTGCGTGATTCCCCCAGCATTAAGTGTCTTAAAGAGAGTCCATGTTACACATGCCAAATGGGTAAGCAGACAGGGGCTATCTTTAAGGGTATTGTTGAAAAAGATTCTTCGAGAAGTATATACTTACTTCACAGTTTAGGAGGTAAAGTATATACATTGGTAATTATGGATGACTACTCTTGTTTTACTTGGGTGTTCTTTCTGAAACACAAATCAGACACCTTTGATTCTTTCACTAATTTTGTCCGGCAAATTTAAAATGAATTGAACTGCTCAGTGGTCAAAATCAGAAGTGACCACTGAACAGAATTTGAGTCTGGTGACATGACAAAATTCTATGAAAGCCAAGGTATCTTTCATGAGTTTTCCTCCCCGTGTACTCCACAACAAAATGGAATTGCTGAGAGAAGGAATAGAACCCTAATTGAAGCATGTACAACTATGTTGAATGATGCTTCACTTCCAGAGTATTTCTGGGCTGAAGCAGTCAACACTGCTTGCCACGTGCAAAACAGAGCTCTAATCAACAAGAACCATCATTTGACTCCCTATGAACTACTGAAGGGCAGAAAGTCGACTGTGTCCTACTTTATAATCTTTGAAAGTAAATGTTTCGTACTTAATAATGGGAAATATTACCGCATAATGTTTAGTGAAAATTGTTTTGAAGGTATTTTTGTAGGTTATAGTAGTCATAGCAAGACATATAGGATTTTCAATAAGAAAACCCTGGTGGTAGAAGAGTCCATTAATATTATATTTGATGAGACAAGCCTGCTCCAAAGCAGCTCATCTAGTGTTATTAGTGCAGATACAGGTACTAGGTTCAAGGAACTAAGCTTGGATGAAGTAGCCAAGGAAAATGCTCCAAGTTCAGTCAAGGCCGTCGATCCAGGCTCGGTGGATGAAGAACTTCTAGAGGAAGAATTGCTTAAACCTACAGAGGATGCACCAGATGTTGCACAACCTGCTGGAGGGAGAGCAAGAAACCTACTGTTCAGACACCTAAGAGATCACCCAGCTGATCAAATTATTGGAGAGCCAGGAGACAGAGTTAGAACCAGAAGAGGCATAACTAACGAGTTATTGCATCTTAGTTATCTGTCTCCGGTTGAGCCGAAAAAGTTTGAAGAAGCAAACAAGGATGTCTCTTGGATCATGACAATGCAAGAGGAGCTTAACCAGTTCGAACGATGCAAAGTCTGGGAGTTGGTGCCTAGACTAGGGCTGAGCATATTATTCGAAACTCGAAAATCGCTCGAAATTTTTTCAAAAATTGAGCCGAATCGGAATCGATTAAAATTTATTCGACTCAATTTGAGTCGATTCAATTTGACTCGAATCTGATTTCGAGTCGATTTCGAGCCAGTCCTGAATCGCTCGAAATATGATTCGAATCAACTCGAATTAATTAAAAAAAATTATGTATTTATTAATATATTCTTATTTTAAGATTAAAAATAACAAAATTTAAACGTAAATAAAAAGAATGAAGGCTTTAAGTGTTTCATTTGCTAAATTTATAGGTTGCCCAATTTTATTTTGAGCAAACTAGGAATAAAACGAAAAATTGGTAAATTTCGAGCCGACTTGATTCTATTTCGAGCCAACTCGATTCGATTTTGAGCCGACTCAATTCGATTTCGAGCCGACTCGATTCAATTTCGAGCCGACTCGATTCAATTTCGAGCCGACTCAGAATCGAGCCTTTTCGAGTCGAGCTGACTCGACTCGAAATCAATTTTGATTTCGAGTTGATTTCGAGCCGAAAATTTCGATTTCGAGCCGAGCCAAAATCGCTCGAACTTGACTCGATATCAGCCCTAGCCCAGACCCAAGGGACAGAATGTGATTGGCACCAAATGGGTTTTCAGAAACAAGCTGGACGAGAATGACGTAATCATAAAGAACAAAGCTCGGCTTGTAGCTCAAGGATATAAAGAAGAAGAAGGGATCGACTTCGACCAGACCTTTGCTTCAGTGGCCAGGATCGAGGCGATCAGGTTATTTCTTGCGTATGCTGCCTTCAAAGGCTTCAAGGTTAATCAAATGGACGTAAAATTAGTATTCCTCAACAAGAATCTGAATGAGGAAGTATATGTAGCGCAACCCCTAGGTTTTGTCAACTCTACTTTCCCTAAACATGTTTACTTTTTAAATAAAGCTCTCTACGACTTAAAGCAAGCTCCATGAGCTTGATATGAGACGTTTTCTAGCTTTCTTCTTGAGAACAAGTTCACAAGAGGAAAGATAAACAAGACATTATTTCTTAGAGAAGTAAAATACAAGATTCTGCTAGTGCAAATCTATGCCGACGACATTATATTTGGCTCTACGAAAGATAACCTTTGCAAGAAGTTTTCCAAACTTATACAAGGAAAGTTTGAAATGAGCAGTATGAGAGAGCTGAAGTATTTCTTAGGACTTCAGGTGAAATAATCTGAAGATGAAATTTTCATCTCTCTGACGAAGTTCACCAAGGAGCTACTTAAGAAATTCGGAATAGAGAATACAACCTCTATGAGGACTCCAATGGGTTCAACTATGTCTCTACATAGGATGAGAAAGGGAAACCTTTTGATAAAACCAAGTACAGAAGCATAATTGGATCCTTGCTCTACCTCACTGCCAGTAGACCAGACATAATGTTCTCAACATGCGTCTGCGCTAGATTTAAGGTGAACTCAAAGGAATCTCATTACATCGCTGTAAAGTGAATTTTAAGATACCCTAAGAGCACACCCAATCTTGTCTTATGGTACCCGAGAAGTAATGATGTCGAGCTAATTGAGTTTTAAGATGCTGATTTTGCAGGAAGCAGGGATGACAAGAAAAACACTTCCCGGACGTACCAATTCCTCGAAAAAAGGCTTATCTCATGGAGCAGTAAGAAGCAGAATTATGTAGCAACATTAACTGCCGAGTCGGAGTATATCTCTGCCGGTAGTTGTCGCGTACAACTTCTATGGATCAGGAATCAACTCGATGACTACAACCTAAAGTTCAGAGAGATTCCAATGTATTACGACTCATCCAACGCAATAGCGATCATGTATAATCTAGTCTCTCATAGCTGGACAAAACACATTGAAGTGCGATATCACTTTATCTGGGAGCATGTGGAGAACAAGGATATAACCCTCAGCTATGTCCCGATGGATAAGCAGGTCACAGATATTTTTACGAAGCCGCTGGACGAGGCCACGTTCTCATTTTTTAAAACGGAACTAGACATGCTGAATAAAGACTCATGAAGAAGGCCAAGAAGACAGGAACTCTCTCGGGAAATGCTACAGAAAGGAAGAAATTTGTCCAAGGCAAATTCGTCGAGTATCGGTCAGTAAAAATCGCTGATTCGTCCGATATTCACGAATACACGTGTTGAAACTCACCAAATCTGACTTTGCATCCGGTGAATCTCGTCGAATTCTACTTAGGTCAAGTTTACTTTCCTATATTGGATCTGAAGAGTCACAGCTAATCAAGTATGTGTCTTTCCCATGCCTTAAATTTAATATATATATATATATATATATATATATATATATATATATATATATATATATATATATATATATATATTAAAAAGGATTAGGGGCAACTGCACACTACTTCATCAAAACCCGAAGTCGAAATCTTCGAATATCCCTCTTCCCGACGATTCATTTTTCGGGACTGTTCATCGTCTTCCTTCATTACACTGGGTTCGTTCTTCATCGATTAGGTCTGTGCAAGCCATTTTCGATAGTCCAGCAGAGTCTCCCGTCAATTTCTTCCAGAAGATTGATTTCTCCACCGACCTGTCTTGCCGACTCCTTCCATGACAACAATCTCAGTCTAGAGCCCTTTTTTGAATTTCTGATTCTCCATGGTCCCTCGCAGCACAAGTGGTTTGCTAGGAGGAGGATAACTAGTTCGGACAGGTTTTGCTTCAGCTTCTGATGAGTTCAGGAATGTGATCCTGATGTTGGAGACAGTCGGCCTCTCTTTTGTACTGGAACACCCTTGCAAAATCTTGGACAACTACATTCTTGAGTTCTTTGAGACTACCAAGCTCCGGCATGAAGATACCGTCATCAAAAACAAGGTTTATAAGACTTCAGTTAAAGTGAAGGCCTCTAATCTCACCCGGCTCTTGAGGCTTCCAGCCTGTGAAGAACCAAATCACCTCGAAGAGGAAGACTTCTCAAGGGAATTGATGTTCTGTGGATTGCCAAGGGGCACCAAGGCTATTAAAAGGAAAGGGATGAATGATGAAGGAAAGATACTATCTGATATTATTAGAAAAGTACTATTATGCAAGACTGGTTCACATGACTACTTATCATTAGAGATGTTCAAAATACTTGCGCTAATCATCTGCAGAAATAGAATGGATTGGGTTGTAATGCTGTTTGAAAAGATCAAGGATAGTCTTCGCACACCCAACTTTGGAAGGATTATTAGCTTGTACTTGAACCAACTAGATAAAGACAAGTTTGATATGGCCAAAGGTGCGCCTATCCATCACCTCAAGAAAATCCACTCATCAATACTCTCAAGGTGGGATAGGTCGATTTTGAGGCCAGGGGGAGCCCCAGATGTGCCTGAGGAGGAGGAAGAACAAGTTCATATGAACAGGATTCCGACTCCAACCCCCGGGGAAACTCCTGAGAGATTAAGTGCAGGAGCGGAGGGAGAGCTAGTTGAAACAGTTCCAGAGACAGAATCTTCTAACTGAGGTTGCTAAGATTGCTCAGACTGCTGTTGAGGAGATAATACATGTTGAGACTGAGGATGAGTATGCTGATGTTGTGGTTCCAGATCCTTTTGAACAAGAGATTAATGATGTTTTGGATGCTTTTGAAGATGATTTGCATGTGGATGACTATGAGATAGATGTTGATGATGAATTGATTATTGCTGATGAGCCCAAAGCTAGTGATAATGCTAATGATGGGTCTGAGCTAGTTTTAGTGGAGAACCTTATTGTCTCTCTCCCAAAGATTATTCCTGCTTCATCTTCTGAGGGGGAGGCGACTAGGTTGTCTATATCGGTTGCTACAAAGGTTGACAGGATTATCCGCAACCAAGTATTCCTCCAGTTATTCCTGAGGAGGTAGTGGATGTTTCTGATGAGGAAGGAGATGCAGAGGAGCATCCTCCTGTCCTAACTGCTGAAGAGCCGATATTGATTTCTAAAGCTTGATTATCTCCAATCCGTGAAGATCTGCCCTCTCTCCCCAATATTCCTTCTGAAGATATTGTCACTTCCAGTGCAGATAGTTCCATTCTAAAGACAATAGAGATTATGTTGGCAAGACAGCAAGAGAACCGCAATGCAAAATGTTCTAAATAAGGTCAAGGAAATAGAGAACGATCTTAACAATGGCCTTACATAAATTAAAGTCCATATTTACAAGCTTGATGCCAAGCTGGATTCGATGTTTGTAGAGGGTGGAAAATCTATCACTCTCAACATGCAAGGGCTCAAGTTTACTTCAAAAGTCCTTAATAATATTGATATGAACACAAAGATAATGATTGATGCCCACAATAGATCGATGTCTCACTTTGACAACATTATTCCTACTTATTCTAATGTTGTTATTGAAGAAGTTCGAAAGGGGGAGGAGGCTATGAAAGCTAAGGTTGTTGTAGTTGAAGCTGCCATGTTAAAGAATTTCAAACATACAAATGACTATTGCTATAACAATTTTGTGTGGCTATATGGTCAAATATTTAGCTCTCAAGTACCTGCTGTGCCTGCTTGTGTTGATGTTTATCCTGTTGAGGATTACTCTCAACACTGGACAGACACACAGGATCTCTTTGAGGACACTGCGGCTGCTGCTGCTGCTGAAGTTCAAGTGGTTGAAGATATTCCTTCTGCACTAGTATATAAGAGAAGAAAGTATGGTGAAGGCCCGTCTACTGTAAGATCAGGGCCTGCCAGAGACCTACCAGTCAGAGATAGTGAAATGAGTGAAGTGTGGAGTCCAACTTTAAGAAGAATTATTCTAGACACCTTCATCCTGTTTGATCTTGGAAATGAAAACAAATAGAACCACTACGATCAATATGACTGACATAAGTATGAATTAGGCTCTGCCAAGAGAAGAATACACTTCAGAAATCACAAGAATAATGATTCTGCGCCTCCAACCCCTCCAAAATATTATCCGAAGCCCAAGACTTATTTTGTTAGGCTGCGTCAGAAGAGCCAGGACAGGTACGGTTGATGGGTGTTTATGGTTTTATGGATTATTTTGTGTGTAGTTGTGGTTGCCCTCCAAACAAAAATTCTTATTGATATATATATTTATATGTTTTAAATTTGTTGACGGGAATGTGCGCTGTGTTTTTATTTTCGTTAATTCATATATCTTTTCAATTTTATGCACTATGATTATTATTGTTATGCAATTCACCTTTGCTTATAAGATTCTGACTTCTTCAAATAGGGGGAGATTGTTGAATATTGTATCCCCCAATAACCCTGATTTGAAGAAGAGTCCAGTTAAGATAAGATGAATTGTGATTGTATTTGATATTGCGTTTTAGTTATGTACTTGTAGGTTTACATTGCTAAGTACACACCAATGTCAGGTTACAGTGATTCAGTAAACACAGGATTATATAATGTAATCCTTCATTGTGTAGGTTAATGTGTTGACTCACGTGTAATCTATCTATTGGCGTGTACTTCTTGTACAACCCCGTAGCCGGGCGAGTGTGACCCTCCCCAAATAGCAGCCTAGGGGCGTGCTATGGGCGAATATTCGGTGTCATCCCTGTTCGAAGACGTGCGGGTGCTCGTGCGTACGTGCGGAGGTTTTATAGGCTTTTAATCTATATCTATGTTTAATATTATATATTATATATAGATATTATATATATGAGAGGAAAAAAGGGGGGAAGGGATAAGTTAAGAAGGGGGAGGAGAGTGGGGCATCAGGATTTTTTTCCCAGCTAGGGTTCGACCGGGAGGGAAGACAGCCGCAACCCTCCCTCCCTTTTTCCCGAGCCCCCGACCCTCTTCTTCTCCCGTCGTCGGCCGCATCAAGGCCAACTCGAGCCCCCGGGCATCTCCCTCTCCCGTCGGCGCCTACGCCAAGCCCGGGCCGAGCCCCGGCCCTCTTCTCCACCTCCAGCAGGGACAAGCCCGAGCTCGGCCTCCCTCCCCGTCGCCGGCCGCACCAAGCCCAGACCAAGCCCAGCCCTCTCCATCCTCGCCGCTGTCGCCTAGGGCAAACAAGTCTCGAGCCGCCCCCATCTTGCTTCCTCTGTCCAAGCCACCGCCACGAGGAGGAGATTTTTATTAAGAAGTGGAGGGGGGTTCAGTGAAGAAGGGGCAACCGCAGGTTTTTAAAGCTGGAGATTTTCTTTTCTCCCCGAGGAGCTAGGGTTCGGCCGCATGGAGAAAGCTTGGCCGCCTCTCCCATTTCCTCCTCTTCTCTCCCGTCGCCGGCCAAGCAAAGAGCAAGGTTCAACCTCCACATCACCCGTCGCCGCCGCCTGTGGTCAGATCCGACCATTTGGAGCATGGATCGGCCATGTAGGGCTGAGTTTGGACATTTGGAGCCGGGATCGGCCGCATGGGGGGCAAGTTCAGCCGTCCGGAGCTAAGTCGACCGGGAGCTTCCCTCCCAGCGTCGGCCGGAGCTCGAGTCATATACCAAGTCGGAAATGGAGGTCTCATTTCTCCCACCGCCGACAAGGGGCTCAGTCACCATGAAGAAGTGGAGCAAGAGAGGAAGATTTGCTTCCTCTTCCAACAAGGGCTCGGCCACCAGAAAAAGAGGAAGTGAGGATCCATCACTCCTAGCAATATCGACCCGGAGCTCCTCTCCCGGCCCTACTGCCAAGCACGCGTCAAGGGTAACGATGTTTCTACTTAAGCAGGTGAAACCCTCAATTTACACATTTGCATGGAAGCCCCTCTCCACCAACGGGTGGGGGAAAGGAGCTCTCTGATGGGTTGACATGTGCGTCCCCGCTATTAATTGCATTAGTACCCAAAAGCGTGAGTACGGGTTTAGGCATGCTGTGTGAAGCCCATCCGGACATGTGAGCCGGATTGGTGATGTTCTGGGGTTCCCGGAGAAGACTCCGTGGAAGTTGTGTATTATATATTTGCAGGGAATGCGCACCATAGCCCCAAAAAAGGGGGTGTGCGCAATATGTTTGGCCCGCTTATGTTAGCCGACCGATGCTTAGTTGGCCGCCGCTCGTCGAGATGTTGGCGTACAAGTGTTGCAGTACCAAGCGGGGAATAGCGGGCTTAAGCCCAAGCTCGTGCCGGCCCTCGAAGGCCTAGTTTGTTTATATTGTCGGCCTGCGTGCCGATGTATGGAACTCATATTCCTGTAAATTTAATATGCCTGTGATGCTCTGTGCCGGCCCTAGAAGGCATATATTATGATGTTAGCGACCCAATTGGGGCTGCGTAGAGTAGGGAAGCTGGGCGGTTTTACGCCATTAAAAAGGCGGGCGGGGAACATTTTACATAGACTCGAGGTGGCACCTCTAGTTAAGAATGAGTGGATCTTGAGATCCTCCTTAGATGTTCCGGTAGGCCAAGAGAGCCCTCCGAAGGTGCCTTAGCTCAACCCTTGGCTTGGGAGGGGAAGAGCTTGTTAGTCTTCCGGTTATGCGGCGGGACCTCCACGCTGAGACCTTGGATCTGTCCCTTGTGTTCCTAGTCTTGTGCCTAGATCGTTCGCTTGAGGGCAGAAGGTGCGCGGTCACCCCTTACCCAAAGGTCGAACTCCACATGGACCGATTTTTTGGTTTTAACATTTTGGTGCGGTGAGCGTGGAGAGTGATCAGCATAGAAGAACTCTGGCGAACGTCATGGCTATAGAAGAGGAACCAAGTGGCGACCAGGGTCATGCATTGATACTTTGTATGTAAGGTCCTCATACTCGGAGTTGTCCCCTCCCATAGCTGTTGTTGGAATCCCGTAGCATTTGGAGTAGGATTTGCACCTATTTGACATATGTCTCCACTTATTGCATCAACGAGAAACCTGGAGGTTGTTATCTTCAAGATCAAGTAAGAGAGCAGCTGAGAGGTATTTGGAGCCGGGGTGACCTGAAAGGGTTCCCTTCCTAACAGTAATATGTTATCTCTTCCTTGTGATTCAGTAGCGGTCAAGTTTTCTCTTTATTGCCAATTCGCCTCGAGCTTCTGAGGGCTTCAAGGGTTAGCCTCGCGATCGACTCCAGAAGCCAAACGTCCAACCCGTTCCTTTTAAATAGCCTAGTTCGGACGATGGGACAGTGCTGCGGGACTTTAAGCTTTATTGTAAGACCGAGCCTCTACACTGACGGCCGAGATCAGCTCCCCCCTTGCACGTCGGCCTATGTCCCCCCGATCGCACCTCTCCTCCGACTAGAGGAATTACCAGGAACGAGCCTAGACGCTAACCTCCCAGATTTGATAAAGGGCCGATCTCTCCAAGCAATCACAAGTGAATGCCTTTGTTATTGTGAAAGCAGGATAACCTATAAAGGGGCAGGTTTTGGCCCAAGGGAAGATGTTGGTCTCGAGTGCGTCCTAGAGTACCCTCGCAGGAACATTGCCCGTCGCCCATGCACTAGCTCTCATCATTGAGTGACATGGCGGAAAGTGATCTTTGTCATTAGATCAAGATACAAGCCGTCAACCTGTTCCATCTAAATAGCCTAGTTCGGATGATGGGACGATGCCTCAGGACTTTAAGCGCTCTTGTAAGACCGAGCCTCTGCACTGACGGTCGAGATCAGCTCCCCCCTTGCATGTCAGCCTATGTCCCCCCGATTGCATCTCTCTTCCGATTGGAGGAATTATTAGGAACAGGCTCGGACGCTAGCTTCCCGATTTGACGACTTCCATATCGTCTCCCTTATGAAAAGAATGTGTCCCCCATTTGTAAAAGCATCGGTGCAATTAACTCTCCAACACCTCTTAAGTAAACAGGATGTCTCCACCTCGAGCAAAGTCAAGTCCTCGAGTAGTAGTGCATTTCCCTATCAATAACAACCAGGCTGAGTATGAGGCGGTTGTAGTGAGACTGTGCCTGGCCTGAGAACTTGGGGTACATGATGTGGAGGTTCTTACTGACCCCTTGATAGTGGCCTTCCAGATTAACGTGGAGTTCGAAGTGAGGGAGCCTACCCTCCAGTTATACTTGACAAAAGTTTCTCAGGTCTCCTCACTCTAGGGTTACACTCGACGCTCCCGCTGTCAGGCTCTCACCTAGTTGGCAGGGCTGGATGTCACTCGAGGGAGTCTTCCCCAGACCCCGAGCAAATCCCGCTGTCAGGCTCTCAGTTAGCTGGCAGGGCTGGATGTCGCTCGGTGGATTGAGATAGTGTGAAATTTGAAGGGAGTTCGGATACTTTGTAGGACCCCGAGTGTTGCTCGGCCCTGGGTAGACTCGCTGCTCAGGCTCTCATCAGCCGGGCAGGGCTGTAGGCACACTTGGGGGGAAAGGGTTGGTTCTTAGAGACTTTTTGCGGGACCCCGAGTGATGCTCGGCCCCGGGTAGACCCGCTGCCTGGCTCCTACTAGTTGGCAGGTCCGTAGGCTCGCCTGGGGGGTAAGGGACCCCGAGTACTGCTCGGCCCCAGGTAGACTCGCTGTCAGGCTATCACTAGCTGGCAGGGCTGTAGGCACACCTGGGGGGTAAGGGAGAGAGAGTTTGGAATTTGGAGAGAGTTTGGATATTTTGCGGGACCCCGAGTGATGCTCGACCCCGGGTAGTCCCGCTGTCTGGCTCCTACTAGCTGGCAGTTCCGTAGGCTCGCCTGGG
Organism: Platanthera zijinensis; assembly: GCA_039513925.1. Lineage (NCBI taxonomy): Eukaryota > Viridiplantae > Streptophyta > Magnoliopsida > Asparagales > Orchidaceae > Platanthera > Platanthera zijinensis. The sequence continues at coordinate 224,664,663 of CM077080.1, read as the reverse complement.
GGGTAAGGGACCCCGAGTGCTGCTCGGCCCCGGGTAAACTCGCTGTCAGGCTCTCACTAGCTGGCAGGGCTGTAGGCACACCTGGGGGGTAAGGGAGAGAGAGTTTGGAATTTTGAGAGAGTTTGGATATTTTACGGGACCCTGAGTGATGCTCGGCCCCGGGTAGACCCGCTGCCTGGCTCCTACTAGCTGGCAGGTCCGTAGGCTCGCCTAGGGGGTAAGGGACCCCGGGTGCTGCTCAGCCCCGGGTAGACTCGCTGTCAGGCTCTCACTAGTTGGCAGGGCTGTAGGCACACCTGGGGGGTAAGGGAGAGAGAGTTTGGAATTTGGAGAGAGTTTGGATATTTTGCGGGACCCCGAGTGCTGCTCGGCCCCGGGTAGACTCGCTATCAGGCTTTCACTAGCTGACAGGGCTATAGGCACACCTGGGGGGAAAGGGAGACAGGTTGAGGTTTGGGAAGAGTTTGGATATTTTGTGGGATCCCGAGTGATGCTCGGCCCTGGGTAGACCCGCTGCTTGGCTCCTACTAGCTGGCAGGTCCGTAGGCTCGCCTGGGGGGTAAGGGACCCCGAGTGCTGCTCGGCCCCGGGTAGACTCGTTGTCAGGCTCTCACTAGCTAGCAGGGCTGTAGGCACACATGGGGGGTAAGGGAGAGAGAGTTTGGAATTTGGAGAGAGTTTGGATATTTTGCAGGACCTCGAGTGATGCTCGGCCCCGGGTAGACCCAGTGCCTGGCTCCTACTAGCTGGCAGGTCCGTAGGCTCGCCTAGGGGGTAAGGGCAGGGCAGTAGGCATTGCAGATATCGAGTGGTTCAAAAAGATCAGAAAGGGTATGACGAGATTAGTGTTCTAAGTGCAATTTTCAGATTCTCTCAAATTTTTTTTTGGGTCGGCCCCCACTCGCCGGATACGTAGGGTTGAATGATTCTTTTCGAGCTTGTACTAACCTCGAAAAGAGCGGGGATTGTGTATAACCCCGTAGCCGGGCGAGTGTGACCCTCCCCAAATAGCAGCCTAGGGGCGTGCTATGGGCGACAATTCGGTGTCGTCCCTGTTCGAAGACGTGCGGGTGCTCGTGCGTACGTGCAGAGGTTTTATAGGCTTTTAATCTATATTTATGTTTAATATTATATATTATATATATATATATTATATATATGAGAGGAAAAAAGGGGGGAAGGGATAAGTTAAGAAGGGGGAGGAGAGTGGGGCATCAGGATTTTTTTCCCAGCTAGGGTTCGACCGGGAGGGAAGACAACCGCAACCCTCCCTCCCTTTTTCACGAGCCCCGACCCTCTTCTTCTCCTGTTGTCGGCCGCATCAAGGCCAGCTCGAGCCCCCCGACCATCTCCCTATCCTGTCGCCGCCTACGCCAAGCCCGGGCCGAGCCCCGACCCTCTTCTCCACCTCCAGCAGGGACAAGCCCGAGCTCGGCCTCCCTCCCCGTCGCCGGCCGCACCAAGCCCAGGCCGAGCCCAACCCTCTCCATCCTCGCCGCTGTCGCCTAGGGCAAACAAGGCCCGAGCCGCCCCCATCTTGCTTCATCTGTCGAGGCCACCGCCGCAAGGAGGTGATTTTTATTAAGAAGTGGAGGGGGGTTCGGTGAAGAAGGGGCAGCCGCAGGTTTTTAAAGCTGGAGATTTTCTTTTCTCCCCCAGGAGCTAGGGTTCGGCCGCATGGAGAAAGCATGGCCGCCACTCCCATTTCCTCCTCTTCTCTCCCGTCGCCGGCCAAGCAAAGAGCAAGGTTCGGCCTCCACATCACCCGTCGCCGCCGCCTGTGGTCAGATCCGACCATTTGGAGCATGGATCGGCCATGTAGGGCTGAGTTTGGACATTTGGAGCCGGGATCGGCCTCATGGGGGCAAGTTCAGCCGTCCGGAGCTAAGTCGGCCGGGAGCTTCCTTCCTGACATTGGCCGGAGCTCGAGTCATACACCAAGTCAGAAATGGAGGTCTCATTTCTCCCACTGCCGGCAAGGGGCTCGGTCACCATGAAGAAGTGGAGCAAGAGAGGAAGATTTGCTTCCTCTTCCAACAAGGGCTTGGACACCAGAAAAAGAGGAAGTGAGGATCCATCACTCCTAGCAATATCGACCCAGAGCTCCTCTCCTGGCCCCGCCGCCAAGCACGCGTCAAGGGTAACGATGTTTCTACTTGGGCAGGTGAAGCCCTCAATTTACACATGTGCATGGAAGCCCCTCTCCACCAACAAGTGGGGGAAGGGAGCTCTCCGACGGGTTGACATGTGCGTCCTCGCTATTAATTGCATTAGTACCCAGAAGCGTGAGTACAGGTTTAGGAATGCTGTGTGAAGCCCATCCGGACATGTGAGCCGGATTGGTGATGTTCTGGGGTTCCCGGAGAAGACTCCGTGGAAGTTGTGTATTATATATTTCCAGGGAATGCACACCATAGCCCCAAAAAAGGGGGTGTGCGCAATATGTTTGGCCCGCTTATGTTAGCCGACCGATGCCTAGTTGGCCGCCGCTCGTCGAGATGTTGGCGTACAGGTGTTGCAGTACCAAGCGGGGAATAGCGGGCTTAAGCCCAAGCTCGTGCCGGCCCTCGAAGGCCTAGTTTGTTTATATTGCCGGCCTGCGTGCCGATGTATGGAACTCATATTCCTATAAATTTAATATGCCTGTGATGCTTTATGCCGGCCCTAGAAGGCCTATGTTATGATGTTAGCGGGCCAATTTGGGCTGCGGAGAGTAGGGAAGCTGGACGGTTTTACGCCATTAAAAAGGCGGGCGGGGAACATTTTACATAGACCCGAGGTGACACCTTTAGTTAAGAAGGAGTGGATCTTGAGATCCTCCTTAGATGTTCCGGTCGGCCAAGAGAGCCCTCCGAAGGTGCCTTAGCTAAGGCCTTGGCTTGGGAGGGGAAGAGTTTGTTAGTCTTCCGGGTATGTGGTGGGACCTCCATGCTGAGACCTTGAGTCTGTCCCTTGTGTTCCTAGTCTTGTGCCTAGATCGTTCGCTTGAGGGCAGTAGGTGCGCGATCACCCCTTCCCCAAGGGTCGAACTCCACATGGACTGATTTTTCGGTTTCAACACTTCTATACCAAGTGCATGAGAAGGATCAAGGAAGAAGAAGAACTTGAATTCAGGAAAACAGAAATTTTTCCCAAGTAAAATTCGTCGAGTACTATAAGAGATATTCATCGAATTCGTCGAGTATACTCATTGATACTCGTCAAATTCATCGTATATACTAACTTGCACTCGTCGAATTCATCATATGTACTTGTGGTAGAATTTCTGATAAGATGGAAAAATATTTAAGTAAAATTCGTCGAGTATCATCAAGTATACTCGTCAAATTCATCGAATGTATCTAACGATACTCGCCGAATTCGTCGAATATACATAACGATACATGCCGAATTCATCGAATCATCTCGACGCTACTTCTTTGGATTTTCTTAAGGCAAGTTCATCGAATATCACTGGGTCGATGACGTCAAGTGCGTTGATGGCATCGAGTGGGTCGAGTGCATCTTGGCGCCGAGAGCGTTGAGTCTGCTATCTTATACTTGTCGAATTGGTCGAGTATACTAGCTGAAACTCGACGAATTCATCGAGTTTGACTTCAGCCTTTGCATTTGAGTGGCTAACTAGCTTGAGTTGGATTTCTCTAAGTCAAATTCTTCGTATATCAACAACTATTCGACGAGTATAGGTAAGACTGCTAAGAGACAATAGAAGCATGTCGGCTCAATGCATCTGCCACTGAGTTGGCTTTACTAGGAACATACTTGAGCTGCAAATCATAATCCGCTATGAATTCTAGCCAACACCTCTAACAAAGATTATGATCCTTCTGAACGAAAATATACTTCAAACTCTGATGGTCGGTGAAGAAGCGACATTTCACGCCATAGAGATAATGACGCCAAAGTTTCAAGGCAAACACCACTACAACAAACTCCAGATCATAAGTGGGGTAGTTGCGTTCATGAGTCTTCAACTGCCTCGACCCATAGGCTATAACACGATCCTCTTACATCAGGACACAATCCAAGCCAACTCCAAAAGCATCAGTATAAACTGAAAAGTCTAACCCCTCTTACGGAAGAGCCAAAATTGGCGCTGAATACAAACGTTGCTTTAATTCAGAAAAGGCCTGCTCACATTGATCTAACCACTCGAACCTGACATGCTTTTGAGTTAGCTTTGTCAGAGGAGCAGCAATTGAGGAGAAATCTTTGACAAATGTCGGTAATAGCTAGCCAAACCAAGGAAACTGCGGATCTCAGTAGGTATAGGTCGCTTCCAGTCCATAACTGCGAAAATCTTGGCAAGATCAACGAAAAGTCCATCACCTGAAATGACGTGGCCCAAGAAAGCAACACGATCCAACCAGAACTCACATTTCGAAAGCTTGACATATAATTAATGCTGATGAAGGGTGGATAGAGTGAGTCTAAGATGGGCAACATGCTCCTCACGAGTCTTGGAAAAGACCAAAATATCATCAATGAAAATGATGATGAACTTATCTAGATACTCAATAAAGACACGGTGGTACATCATATCCATGAAATCAGAAGGGGCATTAGACAACCCAAAAGGCAACCAAGAATTCAAAATGTCCATACCGAGTCCAAAAGACCGTCCTGGGAATGTCAGATTCCTTGATCTTCAACTGATGGTAACCCGATCTAAGATCTATCTTGGAAAAGACGGTACTGTCTTCAAGCTGATCAAATAGGTCATCCATGCGCGGGAGGGGATACTTATTCTTTACAGTTACCTTATTCAGATCCCGATATTCTATGCACAACCTCATGGATCCATCCTTCCTTTTAACGAAGAGGATGGGGGCTCCCCAAGGAGAAGAGCTGGGACGAATGTACCCATGCTCAAGCAATTCATCCAATTGCGATCTAAGCTCCTCAAGTTTTTGCGGTGCCACACGGTATGGAGCTTTAGATATGGTGCGCATTCCGGGTTCTACGTAAATAGAGAACTCTACGTCTCGATTAGGAGGCATCCCAAACAATTCGGTGGGGAACATGTTAGAAAACTCAGCAGCGACCAGAATGGACTCGAGTTGAGGGGAGACAACATTTGAGAGTGACGCATAAACAAAACAAGCAGAATAACCCTAACCTAGTAGCCGGGTGGCATGCACAACAGAAATTACCTTTAGGTGGCTGCGGGTCTGAACATGAATGTTGCAGTCCTTATCATCGATGCTGAGATTGACTCGCTTTGCAACACAGTCCGACTTTACTCTGTATGCGACCAACCAACTCATGCCCAAAATTACATCGAACTCTAACATTTTCAGAACTATGAGGTTGGTGAAGACTTCAAATTCGCCAAGCAGGATTGAATAATTGTGAATACCCCGGTTAGAAAGGTGCGCATGACCGAGCAAAGAGATCTTATACGAGACCTCAAGTTGCGAAGTAGGCCAGCAATGAAGGTCCACAATATGACGAGCAATGAAGGAGTGAGATGCGCCAGAATCAAATAGAAAGTGCACCCACTTATTATTGACTCTAAATCTCCCTAAAAATGGAAATCATAGACGCATACCAAGATTACTCATTACTAAGGTAGATAGATATATAAATGCAGAAAATTAAGAACAACGCATACATATCAGAGATAACATTGGTAGACACAAGTGCCTCATCCTGAGAGATGATGTTCAACACCACTTTAACCTTATCTTGAACTCCAAGAACAGCTTGTAGAGGCTGAGCTGGAATCAGGCTTTCCTTCATGGGGTAGTCTAATATGAGGTGTCCAACTTATCCACATCTATATCAGGCTTTCTGCTTGCGGCTGCTGTCCTTCAGCATGTGACCTGGCTTATTGCAGTACGCACATATGGTGGAGGCGAAGGCGAGCGTCATCTAAGGATATTGTGTAGGGACGTTCATATTCTTCTTCTTCAGGAGGGAACGACAGACCTGGACGACATGGCCTACCCTATGGTAGAAGGCACACTCCTCTCTAGACCTAAGGCCTTTCTCCTAAGGTGGAGCACCCTTGTGCTTGTGGACAGAGGTTGCAGCATTACTAGACCCATGCTGAACTTCCTTGGCAGAATGATCAAGCTTAATAGCTTCCACTTGAAAAGCATCACCCACAGTCTCAGCATAGGTGGTGGCACCATGAGCCAACAACATCTGGCAAAAATCATGATGAAGTCCCTTCACAAAACAATTGATATTCTTGGACTCATCTGGCACGAACTCTACGACCAGGAGGGATAGGCAAGAGAACTCCTTCCTGTACTCTATCATTGTCCTGTTGGGCTGCTGAAGGGACAAAAACCTCTAGCTAGCTTGTCCCGCTCCACGGAAGAGAGGAACTTCTCCAAAAGGGCATCCTTGAATTGCCACCAGGTCAAGGTGGCAGATTTGGGAAGACTGTGGTGCTGAAGCTAGCAAGTGTATGCGTCCTCGGTCAGCTAATAGGCCTCAAGGGGAACCTTCTAAGCTTCAGGAACCCCCAACATACTCGAAATGCTTTTCCATCTGAGAGAGCCATTCATAGATGACAAAATAGTCACGGTCATCGCTGTAGGATGACAGCTTTAGCCTTTTAAATACCAGAGTGTCTGCCATCATCATAGGAGGGGGAGTCGAATTTTACACGAGCGGGGGCACCAGGGTGCCAGCAGGCGATCCGATTCTAGAACCGGGTGCAAGAGCAGTGGAGATAGCAGCTCTAGCTGTCCTCGCACTGCCAGAACTAAGGGATGGATTAGGAGTTTGGCGATCCTCTTCCAGACGAGTGAGACGTTAGAGAATCCGCCTCAGCAGCTGGTCAGTGGCATCTCCCGAAGCTTCCCTGGCAGAAGGGGTAGCCTTCTTGCGTAGCGATCGCTTAAGAGCCATCTGGATGGAGACATAAGAGAACCCAGTAAGAAAATGATCAAGCTAATCAAAGAAAATCAAGAAACAAAAGGTTCTAGTATGTTAGTATCGTCGAATACATGAATCATATAATAGTTACGACATTTTCATTGGACAACTCTTGGTAATGCTCATGTTAATGCAGCAATGAATCACAAGCAATGCCAAAACAATTTATAATTTCATGTGTGTACAATCATCATCTGTTATTCTTAACTTAACACACGTGCAATGAGTTATGTTATGCATGCAATGCAATTATGTCTAGAATGCATTCCTAACAATGTTTATGAACATATACACATGTCATGTTAAGCAGCCATATCACTTAACATGTTATGCATATTATGAATCTAATGCCAACGCACTTGAAAATATTAAACCGCTTATACAATTTACTATTCACAAGCGGTGTAAATACTAGTGGAAATTCATATGCACATAAATATTAAGTTTGTCCATAACCTCGTAACATTCATGTGCATAGTACTCTTGTTTATGAGTGAGTGTGTGCATGTTTTGACTGCGAATAATATATAATGACAAATGAGTGAAGTAATGATGTATATACATATATTTATATATTAAGGTCAAAATATTTGATAATTTAAAAATACTTCATCTTTAGGAGCAAACCTCGCTATGATACCAACTGTCACGACCCGTAGGATGACATTTATCAGAGTGCGCTACGGGCGAGTCGTGATGTCGCAGGCATGGACAAAAGTAACTTCCATATCTGCTAGGCAGGAGATGGAAATATGATATTAGATTTAAAGTAGTTATTTTGGAAAAAATTAGTTGTTCTTATATATATATATATATATATATATATATATATACACACACACACACACCGAAGCTTTAAAGAAGGGTTGATGCGCATGCATTTTAATAATAAAATCAATGTCACGCATAGTGCTGAAGAAAAATGGAAATGTAAAAGACCATAGTAGTAAACGTATCATAAATAAAAAGATCTGGTCCATCAATAAAAATCCTAGCAGTTGTCTACGATATAAAAGAAAATGACTGACAATAACTAGTTCATGATAAAAAATATGACGGTAAAAGGAAATAAATACATAAGACCTGATGTAACCACTATAAAAGAGTAAACCTCCGAGAAAGCGATAGTTGGATTAAGAGCAACTCAGGAAGCAGATGACGCTGTCACGAACCCTAAGACAAAATCCAAACAGAAGGAAAATGCCTCAGAACATGAAAATCAAATAGTAAGCAAGCTAATATTCTGATAGTTAAGCAGTGGAAACAAAGGAAGAAAATAACAAGTAACTGTTGCTTAAACTTTACTCTAGCCTACTCTTGAATTTGCCTAGTTTCCAATCACGCAATGTCATAAGCGATAAATAATGAAAAGTTTTCATTTTGATGTACAAGATTCTAATATGAGTGTAATTGCAAGGCTTATCAGCGCGGTGCTTGCAATGACCATTTAATGGTTTTCGTTACCAGTCCGGCGGGAGCTCGATTGAAAGACTTGATTTAAAGAGCCTAGACACATAGAGGGGGGGGGTGAATAGGTTCTAACTTTCTGTAATAAATTTAGGCAATTAACTAGATTTAATCACATTATAGCATATACAATTCACAGCATAATAAACACAGCACATCACAATACACCAGATTTATAGTGATTCCCCAAGTTATGGGTACATCCACTTTCCCTCTTCGCCTATCCAGTAGAGAACTGGATTCAGCCCAACTTCCTTCCACTAACACAGATCCACAGATCTTACAACTCAGAACCTGATAGGTTCCTTCAGCTCAGACTTATACAAGTCCTACTTCAGATTCTTCCCAAGAACCCTACCTCAGGCAACAACCCTACCTCAACCTTTATCACCAGGCTTACAACTCAGACTTTCACAAGTCCTACACCTCTGGCTCTCAGCCCTACCTCAGCTTTTATAAACACAGGATTACAACTCAGATCTATAAAAGATCTTTCAAGAAAAACAATATATAATTGTACAGAAACTTCACCCAGATAGAACTCTCAATTGGTGTGAGCTTCTTGATAAGTTCTTGAATAAACTATATACTTCAGATCCAACCTGACTTAGCTTTTTCAAAGCTTCTTGATTGAACAAAATGAGGTTGATCTTGACTTGGTATAGAAGTTGATCTTCAGACAGCTCCCTTCTTAGATTCAGAATTAGATCTGAATCTTTCTTGCAGATTGTTCAGGATCTGCCTTCTTAAGGGTTCCCCCTTTTTTGTTGTTGAATTCTCTCTCTGGTTCTGTGTTAGTTGATTCACTTTTTTTAGTATTTTTTTGTTTGTCAAGGATTAGTCCTTTATATAGAGTTTCTCAATGATTACCGGCTGATCCGGTTTGTAACAACCTTCTGATAGTTTTGATAAAGGTGTCAGACTTGTTGTTTATGATAGCTGTCAAGTCTTCAGCCGTGACAGCTGATTCTTCAATGACTTTATATCTCAGCAGGAAACACTTAGCAAACTACTTCACATGTGTCGACACAAATAGACTAAGTGTCGACACAAGTCTTGATAATGTCGACATAACACTCAATGTGTCGACACAGTCATTCTTCTACTTCTCGTACCAGCTTCTTTTGTATGTGTCGACACAGGTACTGTGTGTCGACACAACTGTTCCTGGTCTCGACATAACTAATGCTGACAGATGACGTTGTGTGTATGTCCAGACGTCGTTGAGTGTGTATCGACACAAGTCCTGTGTGTCGATACAAGCCTTTCAGACTCAGTATAGCTGTTGTTGATAAATGGCGTTGAGTGTGTGTCGACACAAGTCCTGTGTGTCGACACAACTGCTCCTGGTCTCGACATAGCTGATGCTGACAGATGGCGTTGAGTGTATGTCCAGACGTTGTTGAGTGTGTGTCGACACAAGCCTTCTTCAGGTGTCGACACAATTCCTGGGTGTCGACACAGCTCCTGCTTCAGGTGTCGACAAAATTCCTGGGTGTCGACACAGCTCCTGCTTCAGGTGTCGACACAATTCCTGGGTGTCGACACAGCTCCTGCTTCAGATGTCGACACAATTCCTTACAAGTGTCGACACTTCTACTTAGAAATTTTCCTGCATTTCTTAAACCTGCACACTGTAACTCAAACATCCCATCAAATACAAATTGATGTATATCATTGAGTAAGGGGAGGCTTCTCCAAATCTGGTACATAGTTTCCAGTGTACCCAACAATCTCCACCTATTTGGAAAATGCATAACCCTTTGTCAAAGATATACACCACACATAATAAATCAAAGAAAAATAGATATTCATATATTTCACTACAGGGTAACATATAAACATAGATAATAGCTAAACTCAATACTGAAAATAATGTCATTCATTAATCAAAAAATTGTTTAGGTTTACATGTTTCTTTAAAGAACAAAAATCAAAAGATTACATTGTTCTACATATTAGCCTATCTATCCTAAGATTGACTAGGCTCTTTGATTAATATTTCTTGTCTAGATCTGATCTTAGCCTGCACAGTAGGTTCATTATCATTAGCTGGTTTCTTTCCTTTTAGGTCTTTCTTCTTTAGTTCTTCAGCCTTGATCCTTTGCCTTTCAAAATAGTGAAAAAGTTTTGGGAAGTACTTGCTAGGCTCCAGAGCATTATCAGGTAACTTCCCAGCTTTAGCACTCCTCTTATACTGAAGTATAACCTCTTGCCTTGCCTGATACTTGTTCCACTCTTGCTCATAGTACCATTTTCCTCTATCATGTGTCTTGTCCTTCACAGTGTTCCAGACAGTTAAAATAATGTTCCTGGAGATAGGACTCCATTGCTCAAAATTAGGCTTCAGTTCTGTCTGTTCTCTAAACCTTTTCTTGGAAAGCTGTGCCTCCCTCTGAGCTTCCTGTGCAGCCTATGCCATTTATACCTTTTCAATAATAATATTCTGTTCCTCCTGTGGAGGGCTATACATTTGTTGAACTTCTTGCTGGACTATGTCAAAATCAGCTGGAGGATAAATGACCTGTACAACCTCTGGCTGATCCCCTTCAATGTAGGCAGGTTGAACACCAGACTCAGCAATATTATCATCATCACATAGGGCTGGAAATCCAAGTGTAGCTCTAATGGTATTAGAAACCCATTTAGCATGATCAGAGCTGGCTTTGACTAGTATCCTCTCCCCCTTTATGACTTCTCTGGCTATATGATCTCTCAGATCATTCTTTTGAAACCTTACTTGATCAACCAAATATTTTGTACCTTCTTTGTAGTAGGCTTGGGATTTAGTCAGGTTATCAGAAATGGTCTTTTGAGAAGCTTCAATGGCTGTTTGGACAACAGCTATATCTGCTTGTATTTGCTTGGATACTTTAGTTTTCAAATCAGTAGCAATACTTCCCAGTTTTTTGAGAATTTCATCATGTGAGTCCTTGAGATTTTTGTTGGGTACATTGGAAAATGTGTACCTGATTTGAAGAAGCCCAACTTAGCTCAATGATATACATCAAGGTGTATTTGATGTTGTTTTGAGTTGACATGTGCAGGTGAAGAAGTATTAAAGAATGCAGAAAAATATTCTAAGTCCACATGTCGACACCTGAAGAAATTGTGTTGACACTTCAGAATATTTGTGTCGACACTTCAGAATATCAGTGTCGACACAGAGAATGATAGTCGACCACATTTATGTCGACACTGGGAAGCAGTGTCGACACATAAAGAAAATAATCAACTTCAACTATGTCGACACTAGGAAGCAGTGTCGACACATAAAGAAGATAGTCGACCAGAGAAGCAGTGTCGACACCGTGAAAGATAGTCGACCAGAGAAGGTTAGTCGACACCGTGAAAGATAGTCGACCAGAGAAGGTTAGTCGACACCGTGAAAGATAGTCGACTAGTGAAAGATAGTCGACCAGAGAAAGATAGTCGACTCACAGAAGAAGATAGTCGACCACAACTGTGTCGACACTGGGTGGATGTGTCGACACCAGTAGACTGTGTCGACACATATTGGCAGAAGTCGACTATGCTTGTGTCGACACCAGAAGACTGAGTCGACACATTTTGGCAGGATTGAAGATTGCTGTGTCGACACCTGAAGGCTGAGTCGACACATGCTGAGTTCTGAATCTACAACAACTGTGTCGACACACAGGACTTGTGTCGACACACTGCAGAGTCTAGACCAAGTTATTTTCTGAAGAAGCTGTGTCGACTTAAAGGCAACTTAGTCGACATCATCAAAGACTGTGTCGACACCAAAGTCAATTGTGTCGACACAGTTAGACAGATTGGTCTCGACACTTTCTAACTGACTGTCTCGACATTTTGCTGTCCAAGGCTAAGGTACAAGAACTGTTTGAAGACTTGACAGCTGTGGGTTGCCACCATTTAACTGAAGCTGTCAGACCTGTCAGAAAACCGTTAGAAATCGGATCAGCCAGTTACCATGAAGAAAGTCTATAAATAGACACATTCAGAAGGAATTAAAAAAGCAGCTAAGCTAAGAAAAATAATAGAAGAAGATCTAAGAAGAAGAAACAAAAGGATTACGATCCTGTTGAAGTTTCAATTCAAGAAAGTGAAAAAGAAGATCTTCATCAGAAGGTCTAAGAAGAAGAAGTCTGAAGTATCAAAAAGGTGTTGGATAGAGGGAGATCCAGTCATCTTGAAGAAGAAGAAGGAAGTCATCAGTGATTTTTCAAGAAGCTGTTTGGAAATCAACTCAGCTAAGTTCAGATTCAAGAAGCTTTGAAGAAAGCTCAGATTCAGTTGATTTCATCAGCTGATCAAGAAGTGTCTTGTCCTCTTCTCTCTCAACAAAGGCAAGACATCAAAATATCTTTTTCTAAATTTCTGTAGGATTTGTTTACACAGATCTGAGTTGTAAGCCTGTGTTATAAAGGCTGAGTGTAGGAGAGGTGATCTCTGAGTGGTAGGGCTATTTGCCTGAGTGTAGGAGAAGATTATTCTCTGAGTGGTAGGCCTTGAGGCAAGGCTGAGGTAGGGCTGTTGAGCCTGAGTTGTAGGAACCTATCCTGGTTCTGAGCTATAGGATCTGAGGATCTGAGTATAGTGGAAGTTTGGCCGAATCTAGCATATTGCTAGATAGGTGAAGGGGGAAAGTGGATGTACCCAGACCTTGGGGAACCACTATAAAACATTGTGCAATCTATGATGCTTAGTTGTCTGTGAATGCTGTGCTAGATGTTTTAAATTGTAATTGAATTCTGCCTAGATTTATAGACAAGAAATTAGAACCTATTCACCCCCCCTCTAGGTGTTTAGGTTGTCTTGAAAGTAAAACTATCAAGTGGTATCAGAGGGAGGTTCCTCAAAAAGGACTTAACAGTCTGAGGTAGATCTGATAGGCAGAATCAAGATTCAAAAAGATGGGTTCTGGTGAGAATCATAAGGAGCTAGGGTCTATGAAATTACCCATATGCAAGAAAGAAATTTTTGGAATTTGGAAAGAAAGAGTCAGATTGTTTATGGAGGCATCTGATCCAAGGATTTACATCACAGTACAGGAAGGCCCCTTCATACCAATGAAGGTATCAGTTCTTGATGCAAATATCCAAACTCCAAAGAGTTATTCAGAGATGACCAAGGATGAAATCATCTTGGCAACCATGGATAAAAGAGCTCAGAACATTATTGTTAGTGCCATAGATGATTCAACATTTCAGAATCTGATTCACTGCAAGACCTCCAAAGAGATGTGGGACACATTGATTGTCTACATGGAGGGATCTGAAGAAGTAAGGCAGGACAAGAAGTCTATGCTCAATCAGGAGTATGAAAGTTTTAGACAAGGAAAATCTGATAGCATAACTGAGTGCTACAAGAAATTCTATAGAATTGTGAATGAGCTTATGTCCTATGGAAGAGTCTTCAGTACTTATGAACTGAATGACAAATTCTTGAGATCCTTAATAAAGGATTGGGACACAAAGATCTGTGTCATAAGAGAAGTGGCTAAATTGGCAGAGATATCTCCTCCCACCTTATTTGGAAAGTTGCTATCCTATGAAATGCAACTTATGGTGAGGAAGGAGGAGGAAAAGAATTCAAGAGGAGAGCATAGAGAAAAGACTGTGGCATTCAATGCAGAAGCCACTAGAAAGAATAGGAGGAAATCACCATCTCCTCCTAAGGAAGTTGCAGAAGATAGTTCTGAAAATTCAGATAGGGTTTCAGAAAGCTGTGATTCAGATGCAGACTTTGCTGCATTCACAAGGCAATTCCAGAGGTTCTTGAAAAAGAAGCAATGGAAGTCCAGGCCTTCCACATCACAGCAAGTTGATGACTATTATCAGAAGAAAAGGTCATCAAGGAAAGAGAAGAGCAGATCAAAGCCCAGCAAAGCCACTACTTCAAAGATTGTCTGCTATTGTTGCAATAGGCCTGGACATGTAGTGGCTGACTGTCCTGATAAGAGAAAGGAATCTTCAGACAAAAAGAAGACTTATCAGAAAGGCAAGAAGGAGAAATCCTTTGTTGCAAAGAAAGATAAGAGTCTAACAGACCAGTCAACTTCAGAGTCAGAATCTGAAGCTGAAGCATATATTGGACTATATGCTGCATCCGAAGAAGAGGAGTTTCTGCAGTTGCTAGACTCCATCAATGAACAAAAGGATCATCAGTGTATGGGGCTGATGGCAGGATCAGAAGAGGACATATGCTAGAATCAGTCTGGTCATAATAAGGTACAATGTCCTTCTATTACATCTGTTTGTTGTACAAGTGAAGAATTAGCTACATCTGCATCAAGTGATGTAGATGCATCTGAATCTGAAGGAGATGTCTATCAATTGATAGACAAGTATGGGGATTTGTTGCAGGCCCTTAAGAAAAGCAAGAACCTGGTTAAATCTCAGGCTCAGGAAATTGCTGAACTAAGGGTTGCTACAACTGAGTTAGAGAAAGTTATTGATCAAAAATTAAATGAAATTGCCAAGCTGAAGAATCTAACTATTATTCAGATGGGCACAATTAATTATACTAATGATCAAGTGAAGAGTCTGGAGGCCAGACTTAGAATTGAAAGGGATTTAGTGGCTAGTTACTCTAAGCCAAAATCTGTCTTACCCTTGATAGATGAATTTGTCACTCAAAAGGGTAAGGCTGGATTAGGATTTAAAGGTAACTCCAGGGCTGACAGATTCAAGAGGAAAGGCAAAGCTCCTATTCAGCCACTAAATCTTTCAGTCCCCATAAAGTTTAGTAAGATGAAAGTGCCTTCTAACAAATATGATCATGAAGATATTCAAGGTCATATTAAGACTAATGTTTTGAAGAACAAGGGTGTAAATGCAAGCAGGCCTACCTATGGTCATAAACCCAATGGTTTTAAGAAATCAGTAGGTGAAGTTGCTGAAGCACCAGCAATGAACAGAAATTCTTCTAACAAGGATGTATCTAGATCTAGATACAATAAGTTTGAGTGTTGGTGCTGTGGCAAGAGAGGCCATTTTGCACTAGACTGCTGGTATAACCCAAGTGTTATAAAGAACAATAGTCTACCTGTTAGAAGAGGTTATGGTAGCTTTATTAATGCTAACCTGAACCAAGGACCCAAGACTTACTTGGGTTCTAAGGGTAAGTAATTCTGTGTTGCAGGTGAATCCAAGTAACCATGCCCCTATATGGTACTTGGATAGTGGTTGTTCCAGGCACATGACTGGAACAAAGGGGCTGCTGAAGGAGTATTCATCTGTCAAAGATGGACCTAAAGTGATCTTTGGTGGATCTGAAAAAGGAGTCATCAAAGGGTTTGGTAATATTTCTTCTAACCTAATTACTATCACTCAAGTGGCTTATGTAAAAGGTTTGAAACATAATCTAATAAGCATAAGCCAGCTAAGTGATTTAGGATATGACATTTCATTATTTTAAAAATGGATGTCATATCAAGAGGTCAAGTGATCAAAAGATCATATTGACTGGGTATAGGAAGAGAAATGTATATTGTCTTAATTTTGAATGTGAGAATAAGGCTTCTCCCATCTGTCTTGTAGCTGATGACAATGCTTCTCATTGTGTTAAGTGGCACAAGAGATTGGCTCATCTAAACTACAAGACAATTGGCCAACTCTTTAGCAAAGAGTTAGTGAGGAATGGACCTCAAATTAAGTGTATAAAGGAAGGGATATGCTCAGCTTGTCAAAAGGGCAAGCAGACAAAATCCTCCTTTCAAAGCCTTGAAAACAAGGATTCTGTGAGGTGCTTATACCTCTTGCATATGGATCTTTTTGGTCCTATGCCAGTTCATAGTCTAGGTAGGAAGGTCTACACTTTTGTGGTTGTAGATGACTATTCTAGATTTACATGGGTGTTCTTTCTGAGACAAAAATCTGAAACCCCAAGTGTATTACTTAATTTTGTAAAGCAAATTCAGAATGAACTGAATAGTACAGTGGTCAAAATCAGAAGTGACCATGGTACTGAGTTTCAATCTGAAAGCATAACAAACTTGTGTAAAGACTTTGGGATTTTCCAAGAGTTCTCCTCACCTAGAACACCTCAGCAAAATGGAATTGCTGAAAGAAAGAATAGAACATTAATTGAAGCTGGTAGAACTCTATTGAGTGACACCTCTCTCCCAGAATATTTTTGGGCTGAGGCAGTTAACACTGCTTGTCATGTAATCAATAGGGCTAATATCACCAAAAGTCACAAAATGACTCCCTATGAGATTGTGAAAGGCAAAAAACCAAATCTATCTTACTTTAGGATCTTTGGTTGCAAGTGTTGTATACTTAACAATGACAAGTCATATTTGACTAAGTTTGCTGCCAAATCCCAGGATGGGATATTTGTTGGGTACAACACAAATAGTAAGGCCTATAGAATCTTCAACTTGACTACTCAAGTTGTTGAAGAATCTGTGCATGTTGTGTTTGATGAAACAAGATTAATCAACTGTGAGTTGTCTTGTAGATCAAATGACTCAATAGGTATAAGCAAAAGTATGGACAAGCTTTCCATTACTGAAGTATCAAAGGAAGATGGGGCATTGGAAAATGAAGGCTTCAGTCCAGGGGGAGAACAAGACACTATAGAAGCTTATGAAAATCAAGAGAATCAGTTAAATGAAGGAGCTGGAGATGTTCAACCAGAAGGAAATCTTCCTCCAGCTACAAGACATTTAAGAGATCATCCAGCTGATCAGATAATAGGTGATCCAAGGCAAGGGGTGCAAACTAGAAGTAGAAATCAAAACACAGTTCTACATTCAAGTTTCCTGTCACAAATGGAGCCTAAGAAGTTTGAAGAAGCCATCCAAGACCAGCACTGGATTGATGCTATGCAAAAGGAGCTGAATCAATTTAGAAGGTGCAATGTCTGGGAGCTTGTTCCTAAACCAAGAGGCCACAACATAATTGACACAAAATGGATATATAGGAACAAGCTAGATGAAAGTGGAATAATAGTAAAGAATAAAGCAAGGTTGGTTGCAAAAGGATACAGGCAGGAAGAAGGGATTGACTTTGATCAAACCTTTGCTCCTGTAGCAAGGCTGGAGGCAATCAGAATATTCCTTGCCTATGCAGCCTATCAAGACTTCAAAGTATATCAGATGGATGTGAAGTCAGCATTTCTGAATGGTGATCTTAAAGAAGAAGTATATGTAGAGCAACCATCAGGTTTTGTAGATCCTCTTAAACCTGATTTTGTTTATAAGCTTAGGAAAGCTCTGTATGGGTTAAAGCAAGCCCCAAGGGCTTGGTATGAAACCCTGTCTACTTTCCTTATTGAGAACAAATTCTCAAGAGGAAAAATTGACAAAACTCTATTCCTTAGGGAATCCAAAGGCAAGATCATCTTAGTACAGATCTATGTTGATGACATAATCTTTGGATCTACTGAAAACAACATTTGTAAAAAGTTTGCCAAACTTATGCAAGGGAAGTTTGAGATGAGCAGTATGGGGGAACTGAAATTCTTCTTGGGACTCCAAGTAAGACAGACTGATGATGGCTTGTCCATATCACAGTCTAAGTTCACCAAAGAATTGATTAAGAAATATGGTATGGAGTCATCCTCCACCATGAGAACTCCTATGGGAACAAGTATGCCTATATGCAAAGATGATGCAGGTAAACCTGTTGATGAGACTTTGTATAGAGGGATAGTTGGCTCACTACTATATCTCACTGCTAGTAGACCAGATATTATGTATGCTACATGTGTCTGTGCTAGGTACCAAGCCTGCCCTAAAGAATCTCATTATACTACAGTCAAAACGATTCTGAGATATCTTAAGGGCACACCTAATCTAGGTCTTTGGTACCCTAGGAATAGAGATTTTCAACTAACAGGCTATTCAGATGCAGATTTTGCAGGATGTAGAGAGGATAGGAAAAGTACTACAGGTACTTGTCAATTCCTGGGAGGAAGACTAATATCTTGGAGTAGTAAGAAGCAGACTAGTGTGGTAATTTCCACAGCTGAGTCAGAGTATGTTGCTGCTGGAAGCTGCTGTGCACAGCTATTATGGATGCAGCATCAGCTAAAGGATTATGGTATTCAAGTAAGTAGAACACCTCTTTTGTGTGATTCTAAGAGTGCAATTTCTATTGCTAATAATCCTGTTTCTCATAGTAGAACTAAGCATATAGAAATAAAATACCATTTTCTTAGAGAACATGTAGAAAAAGAAGACATCTCATTGGAATTTGTGAAAACAGATTATCAAATAGCAGATGTGTTTACTGAGCCCCTAGATGAGACAAAATTCAATAAATTCAAAATTGAATTAGGTATGTTAACCATTGATTAGAGTAATCACAAAATCATCAACAATAAAGTTGAAGTGGTAACAAGACATTCAAGTGATATTAAGACACATTGAAGTAGTATAAAGTACTTTGTTGTACTTATAAGTTGTGATGAACAAACAGAAATTGGCTAAGTAAGATGGTGTCGACACATTCAGTAATTATGTGTCGACTCAGGGTAGTAATGTCGACAAGTCAGAGATATTGTGTCGACACAGAAAATATGTGTCGACACTTAAGAATCTTATTGTCGACTTATCCAGGAATGTAGTGTCGACTTCACCAGGATAGTGGTGTCGACACTTATACTAAGAGTCGACACAGAATTTCTGATGCTCTACTATATATCTCTGGTGTCGACATAACCGCAAATTGGTGTCGACACATAGTAGACGAACTTGTAGTCGAGACAATAGAAGCTTGTGTCGACACAATCCATCTGTGTCGACACTTATAGTCTGTTTTTGGCGACTTTTGCTCTTCTTTCAACAGAAGGTATAAATAGGTCAAAAACTCATTCTGTCGACACGCTTACAAGGTTTTCGAAACCCTGTGTCGACATTCTCCCTCTCTCTCTCTTTCTCTCATCTTTCAAGCTTTCTCGACTGATCAATGGCGTCGAAGATTGAAGATAATGTGAATGAAGGATATGAGTTGGTGCGCCAGGCCTTTGCAGCTGCCCCTCCAGATGTTCTTGGGGTTATCTCTCTCCTCTCCGACTCAGGTTTAGAATTTCTGGTCTCCGAACCATCAAAGATATGGAAGAAGGAGGTGCACGAGTTCTTTACCTCTGCATCTGTAAACTCTGAAAGTCATCAGATAAAATCCACAGTTCATGGGTCACCTGTGGAGATTACACCAAGAAAGATAAGAACAATTCTGCAATTACCTACAATTGAGAATGAAGAGGATGTCCCTGCTTCTAAATCTAGGGAGGCTCTTCAATGGTGTGGATTGGAATCCACCATGAAAATTGGAGCTGCGTTCAATCGGAAAGGAATGAATCAACAAGGCAAGTTCCTGTCAGAAGTAGTTGGAAAAGTTATTCTGTGCAAGCCAGGTGGACATGATAGGATTTCTGCCTATATGTTCAGCCTAATGACCAGGATTATTTTTACAATTCCTACGGATTAGTCATCTGTAATCTTTGAGAAGATTAAGGAAGGAATCAATAAGCCAAATCTGGCTAGGATAATGAGTATATACCTAAGTAAGGAGATTCCTGAGGTTATGCAACAACAACCTGGAACTAAAATTAATCACATGAGAAGGATGGACATGAGATTGTTCTCCAGATGGGATAGGGTGCTGACCAAAGAGATGCCTGAAGTGGAAAGGCAGGATTCACCTGAGAAATACCCAGGTCATGCTACCAGTACTGGGCATCCACAAGAAGAGCAAGTAAGACTAGAGGTTGAAGATCAGCCTGCATCTACACAAGTTCAGGATGCCACAATTCCTGCAGTTCAAGAAGAAGAAGTAAGTATACCAGCTCAGCAAGTTTATTCACCTACACAAACTGTATCTACTCATGACCAGGTACAGGTGCATGGGGAGCTGGTGTATTTTCCTATAAAAGAGATTTCTAATATTTCTATTTCTGCACAGGTCCAGGGGGAGCAAGTGCAAGAAGATGCTCAAATTGATCAATCTCCAAATTTGAATACTGCAAATGATCAAGCCCAGAAGAAATATACTCTGGAGGAGTTATTTCCAAATGATGAAATAATTACTGATAGTCTGGAAGTGGAGCAAGAAATTGAGGGGGAGCCAGTGCATGTTGAGACTGTACAACATGGCACTGAAGCAGCTGTTTCTCCTCCTCCCAAAGAAAGAGTTCAAATTGATAGTACTTCTGATTCAGAGACTGAAGAAGCCAGGGTGGCTAAAAAGAGAAAACTTATGGTCTTCCAGAGAAGGAGCAAGAGCTATAAGCAGGCTCTACAGTCTACAACACATCACACTCCTTCTGACTTTGATTATAACAAGTTCTTGGTAGATTTACAAGTGAAATTGGATGAACACAGAGTGGCTATAGAAAAATATGTTGATGAGAACAACAAGTCCCTGCAATTTGACTTAGCTCAAGATATAAAATCAATTAGGTTTGAGGTCAATATGCATAAGAAGGAAATGACAGATTGCTTCCATAAGGGAGGTAATGCTGTGGTATATCTGGCAAAACAACAGCAGACTATCATCCCTAAGGTGGATGACATTGCTTTAAAGCAAAGCTATGTCTTGGAAAATCAGCTAAGGATGAATGACAATTTATCTGAATCTCATCATGAGATCATTGAGGAATTGAAGAAGATTGTTCCAGGCCTGCCTACAGATAGAGCAAAAGAAATGGAAGAATTTGATAAGAACTTTCAAGCTGCTATTGCTTCTGTTAAGACTGCAATCACTACCTCTCAAAAGGAAATATCTGACAAGCTTCTAAAGTTAAAACCATTTTTTAAAGAGGGTGTGAATTATCTGGATGGCCAAATCAGATTTCAAAAGGAAGATCTCAGAGATCATGTTTCTAGAGAAGCCATAAAGGGGGAGAGGATGCTAGTTCATGCAGGCTCAGAGCACACCAAATGGGTGACCAATAGTATTCGAGCCACATTGGGATATCCCCCATTGTGTGATGATGCTATGGTGGCTGAGTCAGGAATACAAACAAGTTTACTTGAAGGCAATCAACCTGAGGTTGCCCAAGTCATTTACCCCCCTCCAAATTTTGACATGATTGATCAGCAGGTTCAAGGAATGTATAGTCCTCCAAAGGAGGTTACTAATATTATTATTGGGAAGGTTGATAAGCCTGAGGCTACTTTGAAAGACCAGCAAGATGCTCTACTATCTAAGAAAAGATTTAGAGAGCAGGATGAACTTAAGCCAGACTTTGAGCAGTGGAGTCCTACTTCCAGAAATATAATACTCACTGCATGGAAGGCTGTCAAAGACCAAGTGCAGGAAAGAGGCAAGTGGTACAATGAGATGGAATGGCAGAAGTATGAAGCCAGGCAAGAGGCCATTGTACAGTTTAGAAGAAAAGCCAAGCTGGGTAGGCTGTCTTCAGATGCTCAGGAGCCAAGCAAGTACTTCCCAAAGCCCTTTCATTATTTTGAAAGGCAAAGGCTCAAGGAAGAAGCAAAAAAGAAGGTTGATCTAAAAGGCAAGAAGCCAGCTGAAGATTCTGAAGCTCCTGTGAAGGCTCAAGTTCTATCTGGCAAAGGGATTGTCATTAAAGAGCCTGAACAGTCTTAATTTTTTAGTTCTTTCAAAGTATTTTGTAATGTTTTGACTAAATCGTTAAATGTAATTCTCTGTATTCAAACATTATCAAGTTATAAACAAAATGTTGTTTGGCATCATATAATGTTCATTCTGTGATGGATTGTTTTTATGTTTTGTTTATATTAAGTATTCATGTTATGTCATATATCATCAGTTTATACTTTTTATAAATGGTGTATATCATTGGCTATAGGGTTATGACTTCTCCAAATAGGGGGAGATTGTTGGGTACATTGGAAAATGTATACCTGATTTGAAGAAGCCCAACTTAGCTCAATGATATACATCAAGGTGTATTTGATGTTGTTTTGAGTTGACATGTGCAGGTGAAGAAGTATTAAAGAATGCAGAAAAATATTCTAAGTCCACATGTCGACACCTGAAGAAATTGTGTCGACACTTCAAAATATTTGTGTCGACACTTCAGAATATCAGTGTCGACACAGAGAATGATAGTCGACCACATTTATGTCGACACTGGGAAGCAGTGTCGACACATAAAGAAAATAGTCGACTTCAACTATGTCGACACTGGGAAGCAGTGTCGACACATAAAGAAGATAGTCGACCAGAGAAGCAGTGTCGACACCGTGAAAGATAGTCGACCAGAGAAGGTTAGTCGACACTGTGAAAGATAGTCGACCAGAGAAGGTTAGTCGACACCGTGAAAGATAGTCGACTAGTGAAAGATAGTCGACCAGAGAAAGATAGTCGACTCATAGAAGAAGATAGTCGACCACAACTGTGTCGACACTGGGTGGTTGTGTCGACACCAGTAGACTGTGTCGACACATATTGGCAGAAGTCGACTATGCTTGTGTCGACACCAGAAGACTGAGTCGACACATTTTGGTAGGATTGAAGATTGTTGTGTCGACACCTGAAGGCTGAGTCGACACATGCTGAGTTCTGAATCTACAACAACTGTGTCGACACACAGGACTTGTGTCGACACACTGCAGAGTCTAGACCAAGTTATTTTCTGAAGAAGCTGTGTCGACTTAAAGGCAACTTAGTCGACATCATCAAAGACTGTGTCGACACCAAAGTCACTTGTGCCGACACAGTTAGACAGATTGGTCTCGACACTTTCTAACTGACTGTCTCGACATTTTGCTGTCCAAGGCTAAGGTACAAGAACTGTTTGAAGACTTGACAGCTGTGGGTTGCCACCATTTAACTGAAGCTGTCAGACCTGTCAGAAAACCGTTAGAAACCGGATCAGCCAGTTACCATGAAGAAAGTCTATAAATAGACACATTCAGAAGGAATTAAAAAAGCAGCTAAGCTAAGAAAAATAATAGAAGAAGATCTAAGAAGAAGAAACAAAAGGATTACGATCCTGTTGAAGTTTCAATTCAAGAAAGTGAAAAAGAAGATCTTCATCAGAAGGTCTAAGAAGAAGAAGTCTGAAGTATCAAAAAGGTGTTGGATAGAGGGAGATCCAGTCATCTTGAAGAAGAAAAAGGAAGCCATCAGTGGTTTCTCAAGAAGCTGTTTGGAAATCAACTCAGCTAAGTTTAGATTCAAGAAGCTTTGAAGAAAGCTCAGATTCAGTTGATTTCATCAGCTGATCAAGAAGTGTCTTGTCCTCTTCTCTCTTAACAAAGGCAAGACATCAAAATATCTTTTTCTAAATTTCGGTAGGATTTGTTTACACAGATCTGAGTTGTAAGCCTGTGTTATAAAGGCTGAGTGTAGGAGAGGTGATCTCTGAGTGGTAGGGCTATTTGCCTGAGTGTAGGAGAAGATTATTCTCTGAGTGGTAGGCCTTGAGGCAAGGCTGAGGTAGGGCTGTTGAGCCTGAGTTGTAGGAACCTATCCTGGTTCTGAGCTGTAGGATCTGAGGATCTGAGTATAGTGGAAGTTTGGCCGAATCTAGCATATTGCTAGATAGGTGAAGGGGGAAAGTGGATATACCCAGACCTTGGGGAACCACTATAAAACATTGTGCAATCTGTGATGCTTAGTTGTCTGTGAATGCTGTGCTAGATGTTTTAAATTGTAATTGAATTCTGCCTAGATTTATAGACAAGAAATTAGAACCTATTCACCCCCCCTCTAGGTGTTTAGGTTGTCTTGAAAGTAAAACTATCAATTTTCATTTTATCTGAATTGATTTTCTAAAATATATCCTTGCTTGACTGCAATGTCCTCAACTTCAGTCTTTATCAGCTGTTGTTGCTCGGCTAAATATACTACAATATTACCTCCCTTATGGAAGCAATCTGTCATCTCTTTCTTATTCAAATTGACTTCAAATCTGATGGATTTAATGTCTTTAGCCAGCTGGAACTGCAGTTATTTATGTGACTCATCCACATATTTCTCCAAAGATTGTCTTTGCTCATCCAATTTTACTTGTAGTTTCACCATCAGGGAATTGAAGTCCATTTGCATGTTTGATGGTTGGGAGACTGTTTGTAAGGCTTTCTTATAGTCTGTACTTCTTTTCCTCAGAGCAACCAATTTTCTCTTTTTATCCATGGAGGCTTCTTCATTATCAGAAGATTGAGATGAGCTTTCTATATCTACAGTTGCTTTATTAACTGTGGCATCCAGAAGCTCCTCCCTCTCAGTTCCTGGTAGTTCCTTTTTTACTTTTCGATGCTCCCCCTCAGTCCTTACTGTAGATAAATCAGGAAACAGTTCCTCCAAAGTTACCTCCTACTGCATCTGAACAGGAGGAATAAAGTTGGCTTGTGAAACAAAAGGTTCTCCCTAGACATCTAGATATTTGTCCAGGGTCTTCTCAACACTGGAGTAGTGGACTTGCTCATCTTGAGCTTGATCTGTCATTTATACATCTTGTGCTTCATTCTCAGTATGGACCTGTGCTTCCTTGTTTATTTCTGATACAATATCCATGACAATATCAACAACATACTCACTTTCTAGAGCAGTTTCAGCAATACCTCCCCCTTGGGATGGCAGCTGTGATTGTTCAGTGTCTTGTACTGTTATTTCAGGGTGCTCTCCCCCTAGAGTGGAGGCCATCTAATGCTCTGGCTACTGACTGCTTTCCACTTGATCTTGAGCATCTTTTTCTTATTGGTCTTCATCTGAACTGAAGACTACCTCTTCTTCAGAATTACTGGAGGATTCTGCTTCCTGAACAATTGCTTTCTTCTTCTTA
Organism: Platanthera zijinensis; assembly: GCA_039513925.1. Classification (NCBI taxonomy): domain Eukaryota; kingdom Viridiplantae; phylum Streptophyta; class Magnoliopsida; order Asparagales; family Orchidaceae; genus Platanthera; species Platanthera zijinensis. The sequence continues at coordinate 224,639,592 of CM077080.1, read as the reverse complement.
TCCTTCTTGACCTATTTCTGTGGAGTAGAAACCTACTTGGTCAATACTCTATCCCATCTAGATAGAATTCTCATGTCCATCCTCCTCATGTGATTGATCTTAGGACCTGGCAGTTGATTCATAACATCTGGGATAGTGGAAGCTAAACACAAGCTTAGGATTCTACCCAGATTTGGCTTCTCAATTCCTTCTTGGATCTTGTCAAACATTACTGATGACCAGTCTGTTTTTATATTGAATATGACTCTGTTCATTAGGTTGAACATGTAGGCAGATATTCTATCATGTCCACCAGTCTTGCAGAGAATCACCTTGCCTATGATTTCTGAAAGAAACTTACCTTGGGAATTCATCCCCTTCCTGGTAATTGACGATCCTACCTTGGTATTTGGATTCAATCCACACCAATTTAATGCATATTTTATCATAGATGGAAGTACGTAATCATCTTCTTTAACCCGGGGAAGTTGAAGCGACTTCCTGATCGTCTTAAGAGTGAGTTTCACTCTTGAATCCTGAACTGCTGCTTTCATCTTCTTTCCTTCATAATCCACAGTTGCGGACGAGTAGAATTCAAGCACTTCCTTCTTCCAAATTCTTGTAGGTTCAGAGACCAAAACTCTAAGCCATTTTCAGAAATTAGGGTAATCACACCCTTGATGTCCTGTGAAGCTGTCTTGAATCCCCCGTGAACCAGCTCGTATCCTTTATTTACCTTATCGTCCTGGTGTGGCGCCATTGACGAGAGAGAGAGAGAGAGAGAAAGAAAGAAGAGAAAAGAAGTGAATATCTATGTCGACACAAGGTCTAGAGTCGAGAATTCTGAAGGCGTAGTCGACCATATTTTGTCTCCCCTATTTATAGTCTTCGTGTGAATGGTAGGTCAAAGGACGCACCTTAGTAATAATACTAGTCGACATAGTTTTACATGTGTAGACATAAAAGACTTAGATCTCGATAAAACTAATTTTTAGTCGACACGTCTATGTGTCTACATACTTGTGTCAGTGTCGACACAGGCTAGTCAAGTCTCGACAGAGTGTGTCAACACCAATTCTTGTGTCGACATACTTACTGTTTCTGTGTAGACACATCATACTGAGAGTGTCGACACAATTTCCTTGTGTCGACACAAACTTTCTTACTTACCCAAATTTCTTGAGAAATTATGTGCTTACATATTCTACTTAGGAAAGTTTGTGCTGATCTATTCTAGGTTTAACATACCTAATTCAATTTTAAAATAATTGAATTTAATTTCATCCAGAGGTTTTGTAAAAATATCAGCAATTTGATTATTTGTGTTCACAAATTCTAGACTAATATCTTCCTTCTCCACATATTCTCTGATGAAATGAAACTTAATTTTTATATACTTAGTTCTACTATGTGAAATAGGGTTTTTAGTAATAAAAATAACACTAGTAGAATCACAAAATAGTGGAATTCTACTTACCATGATGTCATATTCTTCAAGTTGATGCTTTATCCACATCAACTGTGCACAACAGCTGCCTGCAGCTATATATTCTGACTCAGCAGTTGAGATAACTACACTTATTTGCTTCTTGCTGCTCCATGACACCAACCTTCCACCTAGGAATTGACAAGTTCCTGTGGTACTCTTCTTGTCTTCTTTGCACCCTACAAAGTCTGCATCTGAGAAGCCTGTTAGTAAGAAATCTCTATTCTTAGGGTACCAAAGACCTAGATTAGGTGTGCCCTTAAGATATCTCAAAATTATCTTTACAGTAGTGTAATGAGATTCTTTTGGTCATGCTTGGTACCTAGCACAAACACATGTAGTATACATGATGTCAGGTCTACTAGCAGTCAAGTAGAGTAGAGAGCTAATTATCCCTCTATACAAAGACTCATCAACAGGTTTCCCTGCCTCATCTTTGCCTATAGGCATACTTGTTCTCATTAGAGTTTTCATGGTGGAGGCTGAGTCCATTCCATATTTATTAATCAACTCCTTGGTGAACTTAGACTGAGATATGGACAATCCATCATCAGTCTGTCTAACTTGAAGTCCCAAGAAGAACTTCAGCTCACCCATACTGCTCATTTCAAACTTTCCTTGCATAAGTTTGGCAAACTTTCTACAAAGGTTGTTTTCAGTAGATCCAAAGATAATGTCATCAACATATATCTGGACTAGAATGATCTTGCCTTTAGATTCCCTAAAGAATAAAGTTTTGTCTATCTTTCCTCTAGAGAATTTATTCTCAATTAGAAAAGCAGACAAGGTTTCATACCAAGCCCTAGGGGCTTGTTTCAAACCATATAGAGCTTTCCTAAGCCTATATACATAGTTAGGAAAGTGAGAGTCTACAAAACCTGAGGGTTGTTCAAGATAGACTTCCTTTTTTAAGTCACCATTCAGAAATGCTGACTTTACATCCATCTGATGTACCTTGAAACCTTGATAAGTAGCATAGGCCAAGAACAACCTTATAGCTTCCAGCCTTGCCACTGGGGCAAAGGTTTGATCAAAGTCAATCCCTTCTTCTTGCCTGTAGCCTTTTGCTACCAGCCTGGCCTTGTTCTTGATTATGGTGTCATTCTCATCAAGTTTATTTCTGTAGATCCACTTGGTTCCTATAACATTGTGATCCTTTGGTTTAGGAACCAGTTCCCAGACTTTACATCTTCTGAATTGATTCAGCTCTTCTTGCATAGCATCAATCCAGTTTGTGTCTAGAATGGCTTCTTCAAGCTTCTTGGGTTCTATCTGTGATAAGAAGCTTAAACATAGAATAATTTTCATGCTCTTGCTCCTAGTTAGAACACCTTGACTTGCATCATTAATGATTTGGTGAGCTGGATGATCCTTCAAGTGTATTCTTGCTGGAGGAAATCTGTCAACCTCTTGGCCTTCTTCATTTTCCACATCCTGATGCACTTCACTGTTTTTTCTTCATCCAGTGAATCTTATTCTCCCCCTGGATAGCATGCATTCTTTTCTTCATCCAGCCTAGCAGGTGCTTCTTCATTAATAGTCAGCTTGTCCAGCCTGTCCTTTAAACCTGTAGAACTACCTGAAGAGCTAGACAATTCACTGTTAATCAACTTAGACTCATCAAATACTATATGGATAGATTCTTCTACAACTTGGGTAGTCAAGTTGTAGATTCTGTATGCCCTACTATTATTATTGTACCCAACAAATATCCCTTTTAGGGATTTGACAGCAAACTTAGTTTGGTAGTGCTTACCATTAACTAGGACATAACACTTGCTACCAAAGATTCTGAAGTAGGAAATGTTTGGTTTTCTGCCTTTCAAAATCTCATAGGGAGTCTTCTTATGTTTTTTATTGATGGAAGCTCCATTGAGTACATGACATGCAGTATTTACTACCTCAACCCAGAAGTACTCAGGGAGAGTAGTGTCACTAAGTAGTGTTCTACTTGCCTCAATTAGAGTCCTATTCTTTCTTTCACCAACTCCATTTTGCTGGGGAGTTCTAGGTGAGGAGAACTCCTGATGAATCCCAAGTTCTTCACAGAACTTTGTCATACACTCAGACTGAAATTCAGTTCCATGGTCACTTCTGATTTTGACCACTGAAATGTTAAACTCATTTTGAATTTGTCTAACAAAAGTCTGGAAGACAGTATGGGTTTCAGATTTCTGCCTCAAGAAGAAAACCCATGTGAATCTAGAATAGTCATCCACAATAACTAATGTGTATACTTTCTTACCTAGACTATGAACTGGCATAGGACCAAATAAATCCATATGCAAGAGATATAGACATCTCATTGAATCTTTGGTATCAAGTACTTGGAAAGAGGACTTAGTCTGTTTGCCCTTTTGGCAAGCTGAATGCACTTGACCTGAGGACCATTCCTCACTAACCCCATACTAAATAGCTGTCATATTGGCTTATAGTTCAGATGAGCCAGCCTCTTGTGCCATTGGACACACTGTGATGCTTTCTCACCTGCAACTAGATAAATGGGTGAGATGTTATACTCACAATCAAGGTTAAGACAATATATATTCCCTTTCCTAGTGCCAGTCAAAATTATCTCTTGATCACTTGACCTCCTTATTTAGCACTCCCCTATGAGGAAAGAGATGTCATAACCTAGATCACTAAGTTGACTTATGCTAATCAGGTTATGTTTCAGACCCTTCACATAAGCCACTTGAGTGATAGTAATAGAATTACTAGAAATATTACCAAATCCTTTGATGATTCCTTTTTCAGATCTACCAAAGATTACTTTGGTTCCATTCTCTATGGGTGCATAGTCCCCCAACATTCTTCTTGTTCCAGTCATGTGCCTGGAACATCCACTATCCAAGTACCATGTAGGGGTATGGCCACTTGGATTCACGTGCATCAAATAAAGATTTACCTATCCTTAGAACCCAAATTATTATTGGGTCCTAGGTTCTGGTTAGTTTGAACTCTATCATGCTTACCTGCAGCTTTTCTGACAGGTAAGTAGTTCTTGTTTTTAATACTTGTGTTGAACCAACAATCCATGGTAAAGTGGCCCACCTTGCCACAACACCAACACTCAAATCTATTGTACCTTCTCTTAGGTACAGACTTCACAACATTATTGTCAGTAGTCCTTTTAGGTGTTGGTACTGGAGCAGCAAACCCCAAGGATTCCTTATGAACCTGATGGGTTTGCCTATAGGGTGGCCTATTGGCATTTACACCCTTGCCAATGAGATCTCCATACTCACAGTGACCATGAGTAATATCATGATCATACCTGTTTGTAAGTTGCATCACTTTCCTAAAGAAGATAGGGGGTTTTGTGGCTAGTGGCTGAACTGGGGCTTTGCCTTTTCTATGAGAATTGATGGCCCTTGTTCTTCCCTTAAAGCCTAGACCTGTCTTTCCTTTATGAGAAATGAAATTGTCTATTAAGGGCAAGACAGACTTTGGCTTAGAGAATTTAGCCACTAACTCATTTTCTTTCTGAAGTTTTGTCTCCAGATTCTTGATATGATTTTACTTGAAAGAGATTGTGCCCATCTGAATAATAGTTATGTTTTTTAGTTTGGCAACCTCCTTTAGTTTCAAATCCATCATCTTGGCTGAATCTGAAGCAACCTGCTTAAGATATTCAATTTCCTTGGCCTGCTTCTTGACAAGGAACTTGCTCCTCTTCAGAGCTTGCAACAAACCACCATACCCATTAATGAGTTGATGTACATCCCCCTCAGATTCAGAACCATCCATACCTTTTGATGCAGATGCTTATGATTCTGATCCAGTATAGTAATCATAAGCTAAGGGAGAACTGTATACCTTACTTGGACCATACTAAATGCTTTCTCACTTGATCACTTGTTTGTAGGATGCATCAGCCCTCTACAACAATAGTCTTCAACTCCATGTATGGAGTCCAGCATTTATAAGAATTCTGATTCCCTAGAATCCTCTTCTGTAGAGAACAACCCAATATATGCTTCTACATCATATTCTTCTCCAGATTCTGAGGATAAAGAGTCTGTCCAACTCTTCTTCTTCTGAGCAACAAAGGATTTCTCCTTCTTGCCTTTCACTTGATGCTTCTTCTAATCCTTAGACTTCTTTCTCTTGTCAAGACAGTTAGCTATGACATGTCCAGGTATGTTACAACAATAACAAACAATATTAGAATTAGTTTGTTTACTAGGATTTGAGGCATACCTGTCCTCCTTGGAAGTCTTCTTTTTCTTATAATAATCATCCTTGGAGAAGGATGTTGATGGTCTGGTTCTCCATTTCTTATTTTTCATAAACCTTTGAAACTGCCTTATAAAGGCAGCAAAGTCCTCATCAGAGGTGTGGCTGTCTGATATGCTGATGTCAGGTTTTTTTGCTTCTGCCTCAGCACTTCTTCTGGGTAGAGAAGGTGACTTTCTCCTACCCTTTCTTATGCCTTCAGCCTTGAAGGCTACTGACTTATCTTTGTACTTAGACCTACTGCTCTTCTTCTCCTCCTTTCTAGCAGTGAGCTGCATTTCATAGGATATCAGCTTTCCAAATAATGTGGGTGGAGGTGTATCAGCAAGCCTGACCACCTCTCTGATGACACATATCTTTGTATCCCAATCCTTTGTTAGTGACCTGAGAAACTTGTCATTCAATTCATATGTGTTGAAGACTCTTCCATAGGTCATCAACTCATTTACTCTTCTGAAGAACTTCTTGTAACATTCTGCTATGCTGTCAGACTTGGCTTGTCGAAAGCTTTCATATTCTTGATTCAGCATAGATTTCCTATCCTCTCTAACTTCTTCAGTTCCCTCCATGTAGACAATCAAGGTTTCCTACATCTCCTTAGGGGTTTTGTAATGTACTAAGTTCTGAAATGTGGCATCATCTATAACACTCACAATAATGTGTTGTGCTCTCTTGTCTAATGTTGCCAGGATGATCTCATCCTTAGTCATTTCAGAAAAGCTCTTTGGGGTTTTTAAATTTGCATCAAGAGCTGATACCTTCATTGGAATGAAAGGACCTTCTTGTATTGTGATGTAGATTCTTGGATCAGATGCTTCCAGGAATAACCTGACCCTTTCCTTCCATATCCCAAAACTTTCTTTCCTGCAGATGGGCAGTTTCATGGATCCAAATTCCTTTTGATTCTCATTTGAACCCATTCTTGTTATCTGTTAATTGCCTTGGAGATTCACTCAGACTGTTAGGTCAATCTTTGAGCAATCTCCCTCTGATACCACTTGAAAGACTTGATTTCAAGAGCCTAGATGCCTAGAGGGGGGGGGGGGGAAGGTGAATATGTTCTAAATTTCTTTAATAAATTTAGGCAATTAACTAGATCTAACCATAACATAGCATATACAATTCACAACATAATAAACACAACACATCACAGTACACCAGATTTATAGTGGTTCCCCAAGTTATGGGTAAATCCACTTTCCCCCTTCGTCTATCCAGTAGAGAACTGGATTCAGCCCAACTTCCTTCCACTAACTCAGATCTACAGATCTTACAACTCAGAACCTGATAGGTTCCTACAGCTCAGACTTATACAAGTCCCACCTCAGATTCTTCCCAAGAACCCTACCTCAGGCAATAGCCCTACCTTAGCCTTTATCACCAGGCTTACAACTTAGACTTTCACAAGTCCTACACCTTAGGCTCTCAGCCCTACCTCAGCCTTTGTAAACACTGGCTTACAAATCAGATCTATAAAAGATCTTACAAGAAAAACAATATGTAATTGTACAGAAATTTCACCCAGATAGAACTCTCAATTGGTGCGAGCTTCTTGATCAGTTCTTGAATAAACTGTATACTTCAGATCCAACCTGACTTAGCTTTTTCAAAGCTTCTTGATTGAACAAAATGAGGTTGATCTTGAATTGGTATATAAGTTGATCTTCAGACAGCTCCCTTCTTAGATTCAGAATTAGATCTGAATCTTTCTTGCAGATTGTTCAGGATCTGCCTTCTTAAGGGTTCCCCCTTTTTTGTTGTTGAATTCTCTCTGGTTCTGTGTTGGTTGATTCACTTTTTTTTAGTACTTTTTAAGTAGTTTTTTGTTGTTGTCAAGGATCAGTCCTTTATATAGAGTTTCTCAATGATTACCGGCTGATCCGGTTTATAATAACCTTCTGACAGTTTTGACAAAGGTGTCAGACTTATTGTTTATGATAGCTGTCAAGTCTTCAGCCGTGATAGCTGATTCTTCAATGACTTTATATCTCAGCAGGAAACACTCAGCAAACTACTTCACATGTGTCGACACAAATAGACTAAGTGTTGACACAAGTCTTGATGATGTCGACACAACACTCAATGTGTCGACACAGTCATTCTTCTTCTTCTCGACACAGCTTCTGTTGTATGTGTCGACACAACTACTCCTGGTCTCGACATAACTGATGCTGATAGATGGCGTTGAGTGTATGTCCAGACATCATTGAGTGTGTGTCGACACAAGTCCTGTGTGTCGACACAAGCCTTTCAGACTCAATATAGTTGTTGTTGATAGATGGCGTTGAGTGTGTGTCGACACAAGTCCTGTGTGTTGACACAACTGCTCCTGGTCTCGACATAGCTGATGCTGACAGATGGCATTGAGTGTATGTCTAGACGTCGTTGAGTGTGTGTTGACACAAGCCTTCTTCAGGTGTCGACACAATTCCTGGGTGTCGACACAGCTCCTGCTTCAGGTGTCGACACAATTCCTGGGTGTCGACACAGCTCCTGCTTCAGGTGTCGACACAATTCCTTACAAGTGTCGACACTTGTACTTAGAAATTTTCCTGCATTTCTTAAACCTGCACAATGTAACTCAAACATCCCATCAAATACAAATTGATGTATATCATTGAGTAAGGGGAGGCTTCTCCAATTCTGGTACATAGTTTCCAGTGTACCCAACATCGATTCAAAGCGTCACATCAAATCAACACCTTCTTTCAGTGTCTGCCTATGAAAATTGTGAATTGGGGGTTCATGTCTTGGAGATTTCTATCACATCTAGACAGGTCATAAACACACTACCTCGATCTATAAGAGTATACATTTCATAATATAAGAGTAATTATAATTAAATTTCATGTTGTAAGCGAGAGAGATTTCTCTACTTGCCTTCAGCTAAAGCTGAACGGATAGCGGCAGCTAGACAGTGCTAGCAAAAACTTAGGTATCTTAGATCGACCTGCTTAAGATCACGCAACCAAAATGACATGGATTTTTCTGCGCTTCCACATACATTATAATAATTACAAAGATGCACATATGAGGTTTTTTAGAGAATTACCTCCCTCGAGAGCAAGGGGAGAGGAGTTCCCACAAAGGATTTGGGACTCGACGGTGCTTGGGTGTTGGAAACCCTAAATCGGAGAGGGCTTCTTCATGAACTGCCAAAAAGAGCGATGAACGGTGTCGGAACAACACAAATACGGTAAGGGTTAGTCGATTGAAAGACAAACACAAGTTGATCGACACCAATAATATTGTTGGAGAGCAAAAATTAACAACCACATAAAATAAATTCTGAATAACAAGAGAAAGAGGGATTCATTACCCCAAGAGATCAAAATCAGACTGAAAAATCTGAGGAGAGGAGGGTCCGAGCAAAACCCTAGGAGACCCCCTTGCAAACAACCAGCCAAAACAAAGATGGAAAGGGATGGAAGGCTTCCTTCACTTGGAGGGGAAGGAGGAAAATCTGCTGTGGTCAGCTTCAGGAGAAGCTAGGAAAGACTACCGACCCTTAAGGAGGCGGTTGCCGGCTCCTAGGGGGACTGAGAAAGTAAGACGGGGCGGCAGAAGTAAGAGGAAGAGGCGTCGGACCTAGAGGAGAAGGATTCCAACCACGAGGAGGGGGATTGGGAAAGCCAAAGGTGAGATTAGGAGCGGCGAGTCGCGACTTTGCGAAGACGGGGTTGCGGCTTGCAAGAGACAGGAAATAGAATGGGGGTTGGCTCGTTCTCGGTTTTTAAGAGGGATGGTTAGGATTTATTATTATTATTATTATTATCATTATTATTACATGTCTCTAGAGTATCCGTTATCCAAATACCATTGCTAATTTGTGGAAGGATGACCTTTTTCCTGTACATGAGTTTAAAATTAGTTGGGATCCAGGTTACCTTGGACCCATTACTTTTTCCATTATAAGGTACAATGAAGGTATATGATGACCTTTAATAATAACCCTTAGGATAAAAGAGTGTTGGTATATTAAACCAACAGTTTCTAGTTTTATGACCTTTATAAATCAATCTTGACAAAAATCCTTTACAAAGGTATTTTGATAAGAAAAATTGCTTTCCAGGGATTTGCGTCGAGTTGAAGTTGACGCAACATTTAGAATGTGTCAATTTGAAGTCGACGTTTCGTAAGAGTTGCATTGATATGAAGTCGACGCATGTTCCTGACTAAATGAAACTACTGATTTTTGTTTCTTGTTAAACATTGGTTGTTTATGTACAACACTTTTTCTATTGAACTTACTCTTATAAATATTAAAGCTTGTTGTTCTTTCTAGATATCCATAATGAATTATTTTGAATAGTACTTCCTTTTCTTTAACAAATGACACAGGATTTTTTTTTCAAGCAGGTTTATTATTTATTACTACTCTCCTATGAGGGTTTGCTCCTAATCCCAAAATATCAAACATTTTCTTAAGATTTTCAATAATATTCTTAAGTTGATAACTCATTTCATTCAATGAATTTTCAAAGATTTTTGTCTTTGATAATTCTTCTTTTAATAGAGAGTTTTCTTTAGTTAACTTAGCCGTTCCTTCAGGTTCTGTATCTCAATTTTTAAAATGTTATCATGTTCTATTTGTTCATTATCATCAACACAGTCATCATATAATTTCAATTTCTGCCTTAATAATTTAATTTTCTTTTCCAATTCTATCTGACACATACAAAATTCTCTAAAACATACTTTAAAATCATTTGAAGTAAAATCAACATCATAAAAACACTCGGGTACCTCATTTGTATCATGATCTTATTCTATCTATAGAGCCATGAGACATGCTTCTTCCATAGTCGTTTCCTCTTTTGATGAAGAGCGAGATTTAGAACTTGTGTCTCTCCAGGTTTTAGCAATAAAATCATTTCCCTTTTTCTTATCTTTTTTAGGTACTTCTTCTTTTGATACTTATTACTTGATTTTTTCCTTTTGCTGATCTAGACATTCTGTTGATATATGTGTGCGAACAGAAAAATAGAAACCATAATTTGGACAATAACAAAGTTTTATTTCCAAAAAATGTAAGTATTACAAAGGTATAGCCTCCCTTTTATAGAATGTAGGAGAAATGAGAGATTACAAATAAGCAATGTGAGACTAAATATATTTATGGTGACTAGCGACTAGACAAAACCAGACCGCATAGGTCGCACGGTTAGACGGGTAGGCTGTAACACCCCTATCCGTCGCATAGCATATAGCAGTAGGTCCGGCCGGGGCCCGACGTCATATACTACGGACAGACCGGTTGGTTACGCGTTGAAACCATACAACCAATCACAAACGTCCTACACAGAGTCATTCTAGCGGAAGCAATTTCTTAAGTTGCACAAATAAAAAAACCCTGCCAAGCACGAATGTCCACTACTTAGATAAAATAGGAATGATTAATACAAAAGTACCGGCCTTATGGCCTTACAATAGTTCCCTCATACAAGAGTGTCTTTCATACTTCGGCTCGCAGGCCGGCCATACATGAGATAAACGGAAAACATAAAAAGGGTAGGCCTTCGAGGGCCAGCACCGCAACATGGGCTTTAGCCTGCTATTTCTCGCTCAGCTCCGCAGCACCTGCAAGCCACAATCCACCGCCCGGTGGTAAACAAAAGCAACGGTCAGCTATGCTGACAAAATTATAACGATCCCGCCCCCGTAATCGGGGCGGCGATGCTCTTTCCCTGCACTTTATTAGTATAACATCAATATAGTGTAAACACACTTCACCACGGGCGTAGGCTCGCACGGCCACACACCTCGTGCACACAAGGCACATTCACGGCGAACCGGCCAACGTCACGTCAATTCAAGCCATAGACGTTCCCGTTCCACCACCGCTCCTTGGACGGCCAATCACATGAGCATTTTGTCTTCCTGGCCTTGGTCACGACAATTTAAGCCATAGACCGCCGAAGACTCTCATCCATGCCAACGGTCCCACCGAATGACATAGATCGGGTACGGTTCCGCCTGACCCATGCTCATTCCGCAACGACAATTTAAGCTATATGCGCAGGTCAGGACTCACCGAGTCCTGTTTCCGCCATTACAATCACATAACCCGGTTATGTTCACGTTGGCTCCCCGGCCATCGTGTTGGCAAAACCCGCTTTTGCCAAGTTTTCCGGGTGTACCTTGGAGTTAACCCCCAAGGCTCCCTGCTGCAATCTACCACGTAGAAAACCCGAAAAACGCCCAAACACCCGGAGTCTTCCTCGGTTCATATGCAATGCAACATCACCGATCCGGCTCTACTTGTCCGGATAGGCTTCACACACAATGCCTGTGCCCGTTTTCGCATACGGACTCTATAAGAGGGGGACTTTACATATCTACCCCAAGGAACGCTCCAACTCTTCGCTCACTCGCGAGAGAGGGCTTTCTATGCAAAGGAAAAAAGGGCTTCACATGCCCAAGGATGAGAAATCGTTACCCTTGCATTCTTCCACGGCGCCATGAAAATCTACGCGGATGAAAAGCACCGTAATCTCCTTGCCTCCACGGATCCGAAGACGGCTCGCGATTTGGAGCTCCGAAGCCCCGCCGGTGACCGGATCTAGCTTCTCCTTCTACCTCCAAGCTCTCTCCTCTCTCTAACTTTAGAAAGAGAGTCAACCAAGGGAAATGAGGTATTTTAAACCCTATTCCCGGACTTAAGCCCCTCAGGACCAATCCCAGCCATCAGATCCCAAGACAAGAAAACGGACGGCTGCGATTAGGCCTAAAATACAAAATCCGGGGCCGAACACGGGTTGCAACACGGCTGTGTGCATGGCCGTGTCACCCATTCGCCGTCTCGACCGACTCGATAACCAGCACACGACCTTAGACATGGCCTCCGACATGCCCATGTCGCATGCGACACGGCCGTGTCGCGACCCGTGTCACGCCCGTGTGCAACGACCAACATTCTTTTCCCGAGAAGGACACGGCCTGCGACACGGCACTTGAAAGCCCGTGTCACAAGTGACACACCCGTGTTTGTGCCCGTGTCATGGCCCATGCACAACTGCCAACACTTGTTTCCCGAGGAGGACACGACCTGCGACACGGCACCCGACACGCCCGTGTCACATGTGATACGCCCGTGTCTATGCCCGTATCATGACCCGTGTACATGACTCAGAAAACTCCCAAGTATGGCACGCCCGTGTCACGCCCGTGACACGCCCGTGACACCTGCTCCAAGTCCCAGACTTGGCTTAAAACGTCACCCGTCCCTCCTTTGAGTTTCGAGGTGTTACATAGGCTAACCGCCCGACCACATATACAAGAGATGACAAGCCTCCAGAGGAGACCACAAGACCGTACGACAACCAAGCCGTTGGAGAGAGATCGCCAGATCGCACTGCCATCAAGCTGCCAGAGTGAAATCGCCAGACCGCACGGTCTCCAAGCCGCCAGAGTGAAACCGCCAGACCGTCTGGTCTCCATACTTCAACACTCCCCCTCAAGCTGAAGCATATATATCAATCATGCACAACTTGTCGTAAATGTGAAAAAAAGGAAGCAGACACAAGCTTGATGAAGATATCTGCCAACTCGTTGTCTGAAGTAACGAACAGAGTACAAATCTGGTTCTTCAAGATCTCTTCTCTGATGAAATGACAGTCAACTTCGATGTGATTTGTTCTCTCGTGGAATACCGGATTTTTGGAGATATATATAGCAGACTTGTTGTCGCAGAACATAGGTAGAGGATGCTTATAGACTTCTCCTAAGTCAAGCATGAGAGCCCGTAATCACTTTAACTCACAAGTGGTTGACGCCATTCTCCTATATTTTGCTTCTACACTAGACCTGGAGATAATAGATTGTTTCTTGCTCTTCCAGCTCACTACGTTTCCTCCCACAAATGTGAAAAAGTCCAATGTGGACTTACAATCACCTTTATCGCCAGCATAGCTAGAATCTGAGTAGGCTTCAACCTTTAAATGTCCATTCCTTTGAAACAGTAGTCCCTTACTTGGCACCGCTTTGACATATTCCAATATCCTCGGGGCAGACTATAGATGACGCTCCCTAGGAGCTTGCACGAACTAGCTTACCTTGCCCACAACATAGGAGATATCGGGTCTTGCTACCGCGAGATAAATGAGTTTGCCAACCAGATGCCTATATCTTGTAACATCTAACAGAGGAGGCGAGTCATCTGTCCAGGTTTATCTTCTCTAGTAGCCATAGGGCATCATGCAAGTTTATCCCCAGTTAACCCTATCTCTTTTAAAAGATTAAGAGCGTATTTATGTTGGGAGAGGACCAAAGAATTGGGCTTTTGAGAGATTTCTATCCCCAGGAAGTACTTTGGGGAGCCCATATCCTTCGTAACAAGGTGTTGACAAAGATGTTTATTTGTCAGTGTTATACCGTCCTGGTCATCACCAGTGAGAAGAATATCATCCACATATACGATAAGAACCACCAGACCCAGGGCAGTTTTGCGAATGAATAAAGAATGATCGGCAAAGCTTCTTGTGAACCCAACGACTGCCATAATGCCGCTGAACTTATCAAACCACGCCCGAGGGCTCTACTTTAGGCTATAAATGGCCTTATTTAGCATGCATATGCGTGTCTCCCTCTGAGCAACATATCCAGGAGGTTGCTCCATGTATACATCCTCTTATAGATCACTATAGAGGAAGGCATTCTTGACATCTAGTTGAGAAATGGGCCAATCTCTGTTGATGGCCACAAACAGGAGAACCCGAATAGTGCTGAGACGAGTAATGTGAGAGAAGGTGTCAAAGTAATCAATGTTGTAGGTTTGAGTGAAGCCGTTAGCGACCAGTTGGGCCTTGTAACGGTCCACACTACCATCCAGACGGAACTTCACAACAAAGACACAGCGACAACCAACAACATCGATGCCCAAAGGAGGAGGAATACGATTACATGTACCCCGCTCGGTGAGGGTGACAATTTCCAATGAGGAACAGTAAGGACATCTTGGTATGTGCGGGGAGTGGTAGTGGCAGAGATAGCCAACGGAAAATTCCTACGAGAAGGGGTAAGATGAGCATAGGAAATAACTGTTGTAAGCGAATGCTGGGTACACACCAGCACCCCTTTGTAAAGAGCAATGGGAACATCCAGGTCATTGTGTTCATCAGTGTCCAGTGCATCTGTGGAGGAGAGAGCTAGCCCGGGAGTAGAGAGAGATGACGAAGGCGGAGAGAGCGGAGGAGGAGATGGTGGATACGGTTAAGGAGGAGGGGTCTCAGTGGGCATAGATGGGATGGAGGTGACGGTAGGAGAAGCAGGAATATCATGAAGAAGGGAGGAGTTGTGAGAGAAATATGATGCATTTTCGAAGAAGGTAACGTCCGTGGAGACGAACTGCTTCTGAAGAATAGGATCAAAAGAACAGTAGCCTTTCTGAGTGGAAGAGTAACCCAAAAAGACACACTTGGTGGCACATGGAGATAGTTTGCCACGAGTGGCAGAGGGAGCGTGCACAAAAGCCGTACACCTAAAGATACGTAGAGGAAGAGAGAAGAGATCCTTGCCCGGATAGAGAATGGAGAACGGTGTGTGGCCTTAGAGAACCGTGGAAGGAATGTGATTGATGAGATAACAGGAGATAAGAACGACATAACCCCAATAAGAGCGAGATACCTGCATTTGTGTCATTAGGGTTTGAGCGACATCAAGGAGGTGACGGTTTTTGCGTTCAGCCACGCCATTTTACTGTGAGGTATAGACACAACTAGTTTGATGAATAATGTCATTTTGCATATAGAAAGAAGAAAAATCATGACTAAGATATTCTTGGGTATTATCAGAACGAAAAATCTTAATAGATATAGCAAATTGCGTTTTAATAATATAATAAAATGATGTTCATACAGATAATAACTCGGAGCACTCATTTAAGAGATACACTCACGTAAACTGAGAGAAATCATCAATAAAGGTCACAAAATACGAATTACCCCGACCTATAGTGAGGGTAGGAGCAGGTCCCTAGACATCGGAGTGAACTAAATCAAACGGACGGGAAGAGCCACGACCTTGCTTATGCGGGAAGGATGAGCAGTGATGCTTGCCAATTTGACATGCGTCACAGTTGAGAGGAGGACTGTGCTGAGGTAGGTGGGACAGAAGCTATCGAAGAAGCCGTGGAGGAGGATGACCAAGGCGAAGAAGCCATTGGAGAAGATCCGTAGAAGAAGACGAAAAAATGGATAGAGTAAATACATTGTCTAAGAAGTAGAGGTCGTCGCTCTCAGTCCCTGTAGCAATCATACTCTGGGAGCTCGGATCCTGAAAAGAATAAGAAGTAGGAGTAAATATGATGGAGTACTATAGTTGCTTGCAAAGAGAAGTAACAGATAATAAATTGCACAGAAACGTGGGCACATAGAGAGTGTCTGCTAGGCGAAGAGACATGGTGACTTGAACCACTCCCATCCCATTGACCGGTGAGGGAGAGCCATCCGCAATGAAGACCGAGGCAATTGATCATGTGTTTTTAGGAGAGAAAAGTACTGAGGATTGCCGGTCATATGATTAGTAGCTCCTAAGCCAATCAACCATTTACCTTCAGTCACCACATGGGCACTACCTGAAGATGTGACCACTGAGATGGACTGCTTTGAAGAAGAGGTGGAAGCATCACCAGATGGGAGAACATGTAGATGTTTTATTCAGCAATGATCAACCGTATGGCCGGTGCAGCCACAGTGAGAGCAGAGAAAGCGGGAAGGTCCATGTCCGCTAGAAGGATGGATGCGGCCACCAGAGACACTTCGCTGAGTATGATGAGCATAGGTTTTAGGGAGCGGTGGGGAGGATAACAACGGACGCTGAAGCAGAGAGGTAACAACAACGATGCATGCAGCAGTGGCATCCAAGGTGGGAGAATCTTCCTCACAAAGGATCTGTTGATGGATCATGTCATAGGACTCAGGATGTCGTAGAATATAGCACACAACTAGAAGCTCCTATAAGTGCTTGTGTTGCTCGGCTAGATCCGCAGAGAAGGGATGGTCTTGAAGAATTTCGGCTCCAAGTGCCTGAACCTGTTGGTATGTAGTAGTAGGAGACATGGAGGGATAAACAAAGAGGTCCGCATAGAGAGTATAGATGCGAAACGTCTGAGCCCCCTTTAAGTAGAGAGCGGCAAGATGAAGCCAAGCAGCCTTGACTGTGTCATCATGATGGATGACGGGAAGTCACTTGGTGTAGGCCTCTATCGAAGTCTCAAGTACGGGCTAGGGGAATGAAGCGGACGTGACTCAAAATCCACTATCACACTCGCACAAGTTTTATTCGCAGCACACTCGCAAGCAAAATAACACAGTTCACCAACGTACAGTAGCAACACCGCTGAAAGGTCGAACGAACGACGATAGGTCGACGTTCTTCCAAGCAAAAGGGACCTACCCGGTCCAGACAAGCGTGGTTGTACCAAAAGAGTCTACCCAAAATGCGATCGAAAAATGGTAGATCTGTCCCAAAAAAAAAATACGGGGCTCGCCAAGCCCTTTCGGAAATAACGCGTTATGATATATGCAAATCAAAAGGAAAACCACGAAGAATCTAACGATTCAAATCCAATGCGAAAAATCTTTCCGGCCACTAGACTATCAAGAGAGAATCACACTTGAGTGGAATGGTTCGTTACCCAAGTCAGAATAGATGATTCCGACTACCTTCAAAGGATCACTCTTCTTCGGTTCTGTCGGAGTTGCGCCGGATGGAAAGATAGATTGTTCGCCTTAGCCGCTTCACACCGATGTCCAGATTCTTCGTCGTTGAAGGAGACTTTCCTCGGATAAAAGTCCAAGTGAAGAGGGGTGTCCGTTTTCTTCTTCAAGGGGTGCTCGGGTGGAGGAGGAAGATGGTCGGCCAGCTATGGAGAGTGGAGAAGGGTTGATGTAGAGGGAGAGGAGGAGGCGGCTATGGAAGAGGGAGGAGAGGGGCGGCCGGACTTGAAGTGGAAGAGGAAGGGGTGGCGGTTTTGGGAGAGGAGGATGAGGGAGGAGAGGGTTGGCCGAATGCTTAGAGAGAGAGAGAGAAGGAGGGTGGCGGCAAAGAGAGGTAGAGAGAGAGTGAGAAGCTCAGGAAAGATTAGGGTTAAGAGTTTTCTTCATTCAACTTGACTTAAACAAAACACTACATTCCTATATATAGGCTTAACTCCAAGTCTTGGCTATATGTAGCCCAAATAAAAATAATACACTCCATGGCTACATGCAGCCTAAATAAACTAACATACACCAAGTGATTAAATAAAACATGCTAAAAATATAAATGCTCTCAAGCTAATAATATAAGAAGTTCAACTAGTTATTTGTCTTGCGCCGAGGGCGGAGATTGTAGCGTCGCTCCATACGAACGCCATGGCGACGCGAGTCATTTTTTGGAGACGAAGGAGGGTCATCCGTTAACATACCGTCATCAACAACCTTGGGGTCGTTGTCTCCACCAATCCTCCCCCATTTGAAAGGACTCATCACCGATGAGTTGTCTTGAAGATACCGTCGTAGAAGAACACCATCCAACAGAGCGACCTCCGCTTCCGGGAGCCAAGAGTCATCAGAGGCGGGGCGATCACGCCAATGAATCAAGTATCAGCGCACATCCCCATCTGCAGTGGGAAACACGTCATCCTGGAGGATCCTGTCTGGCAAAAATGCTGTCCTGGCAAACCTGGGAAAAGCATTAGGCAGTAAAGGTGGAAAATCTATAGCATCAACATTTAGCGTACATCCGTTGGAGACCGATGGAGAGAGCGATCACTTACCCCACTCAACCCCATACCCATGAGAATCTGTAGTGGAACTAAACAGACAGGAAGATAATTCTAGTGGCGGAGCAATATATGGCGTTAAATCCGAAACATTAAAAACATGGGAAATACCCCAATCAGTTGGTAATTCCAAGAGAAATGCATTGTCTCCTAACCTCTTTAAAATCCGAAAAGGTCCCGCTCGCCGATCCGCTAACTTTTTTAAGGTGCCCGTAGGCAACCGTTCAGGGATAAGACACACCATGACTAAATCGCCTACTTTCAAGTGAGACACTCTCTTATGTGCGTTGGCATTAACTTGATAAGATGCGTATTGAGTGGAAAGCGTTTCATTTATGTGCTTGTGCAGATCATGGATGTGAGAGGCAAAGTCCTGTGCAAATTGACTTGACTTAAAAGATGGCGGCAATGGAATCAAGTCAAGTGGCACGAGTGCTTTATAACCATGCACGATCTCATTAGGAGACAAACCCGTGGACCTATTTTTGGAATTATTATATGCTAACTGAGCATGAGGGAGGATAAGGTCCCATGTATCCTTGTGGTCTCCTACAAGGCATCAGAGCAAACTACCTAAACTTTTGTTTACAACTTCGGTTTGCCCATCCGTTTGCGGGTGGTAAGCTGAAGAGAATAGAAGTTTGGTGCTCATAATCCTCCACAGGGTCTTCCAAAAAATAACTAGTAAACTTCACATCCCTATCGGTAACTATCGATTTTGGAATGCCTCGATGGCCAACTACCTCTTTAAAATATACTTGTGCAACGTGTGACGCATCGTTTGTTTTATTGCACGCGATAAAATAGGCCATTTTGGAGAAACGATCTACAACAACTAAGATAGAGTCGTGACGTCAAAATGTGATTGGGAGGCCGAGAATGAAGTCCATGCTAACGTCTTCCCAAGGGATAGAAGGAATCGGAAGAGGGGTAAAAAACTCCGCATTTGTTTTGTTCCCCTTAGCCAATTGGCACGCTCTACAACTTCCCACGATCTTACTAACCATTGCCTTAAGACCGGGCCAATAGAACTTATCTTCTACTAACGTGATCGTCTTGTCACGGCCAAAATGTCCACCTAGCCCTCCGCTATGCAATTCCCACACTATGAAGTGTCGTAGGGAGGAACGGGGGATGCATAGCTTCGAATGGTTAAATAAATAGCCGTCACGAATGTAAAAAGAAGTAATGGTTGTAGGAAGGTCGTCTTGAGTGGTGAAATAGATATCCTTGAAATCTGGACAGTTGACGTATTCATCCTTAATCCTATCGAAGCCAATCACCTTAACTTCTAGCATGGATAGTAATAACGAGACACGACTAAGAGCGTCGGCTACGCGGTTGAGAGTTCCCTTAAGGTGTTTGATAATGAAAGTGTACTCCTGGAGATAGGAGACCCACTTGGCATGCCTAGGACTAACCTTAGTTTGAGAGTTAATAAATCTTAGCGCGTCATGATCGGATAGGATGACAAACTCTTTAGAAAGTAAATAATGCCGCCAATGTTGGATGCATCTAATGACCGCGTAAAACTCCCGATCGTAATTGGAATAATTTAATTTTGGACCCGCCAGTTTTCTCACTGAAATACCCCACAGGGTGACCTTCCTGACTCAACACTCCGCCAATTCCCACTCCTTACGCATCACATGACAACTCGAAAACTTTGGTAAAATCCGGTAGTCGCAAGAGGGGGGCTTCCGACATGCGCGATTTAATTAATTGGAACGCCCTAGCGGCCGAGTTCGTCCATGTAAATTCACCATTTTTCATGCACTCGGTAATGGGGGCCATAATACTACTAAAATCCTTAATAAATCTCCGATAGAATGTAGCGAGCCCGTGAAAACTCCTAACATCCCGAATGTTGGCGGGCTCGGGCCAATCTCTAATGGCTTGCACTTTCTTGGGGTCTACGTGGATCCCCTTCGAACTAACGATATAACCGAGGAATTCAACCGATGATACATGGAAAGTACACTTCTTAATATTCACAAATAATTTCTCCGATCTCAGCGTGATAAAGATGATTTTTAAATGTGACTCGCGATTGATCGCGGAGGTGCTAAAAACCAAAATGTCGTCAAAATATACCACGATGAATTTTCCCATATAGGGTTGGAAGACGTGGGTCATCATCCTCAAAAATGTGCTCGGCGAATTGGAAAGCCCAAACGGCATAACTAACCACTCGTAGAGCCCTTCCTTAGACTTAAATGCAGTTTTCCACTCGTCCCCTTCCCTAATTCGGATCTGATGGTAGCCGCTCCTAAAGTCCATTTTTGAGAAAATTGTGGCACCGGCTAACATGTCCAATAAATCGTCCAAGCGAGGGATGGGAAATCGATACTTAATAGAGATCTTATTAATGGCTCTACTATCCACGCACATCCTCCAAGAGCCATCTTTCTTGGGGGCAAGTAAGGCGGGTACGGCACACGGGCTCATGCTGTGGCGGATAAAACCTTTTTACAATAAATCCGAAATCTGGGTTTGTAACTCTAAGTGTGCGGAAGGGTTTAGCCGATAATGTGGGAGGTTGGGCAATGAAGAGCCCGGAATGAAATCAATGGCATGCTGGATATCCCGTATGGGGGGTAACTCAGATGGTAGCTCGTCCGGGTACACGTCCACAAACTCATCTAAGAGTTTTCTCAGTGTCGGCGGCAAATTCTCAAACATTGCTGCATCTTCCTTAACTTATAGACACACTAAAGCATAGAGGGCACCGTCTACAAAGGTAGTACGCTTCAATTCTTTCTCCCCTATCAGACTCAATGTTTTCTTCTCGACCGGGACGACCGTATTCTTGGAGGGGGCTGAAAGATCCTTTGGCGGAGCGGGTTTAAAGATAATGGTTCTGCCATTAAATTTAAACTCGTAAGTGTTGGCCCGACCAAAGTGGGTAACGTCATGATCATACAACCAAGGGCGACCCAGCAAGACGTGACAAGCATTCATAGGGATGACGTCACACCAAATCTGATCAGAATAAGCTTTGATGTTAAGGGGTACCAAGCATCGCTTCGACACGGGGAGGGATGACTTGTTTACCATGCCACCTTATAAGGGTGAGGGTGTGGCTCGGCAGCAAGTGACATACGCTTCACCGCGGCTTCAGAAATAACGTTCATGCAACTACCGCTATCGATGATCAACCTACACCATTTTTCACCACTTTTAAAATTCAACGTGAAAATGTTCGTCCTATTCCAGTCGTCTAATGCTCGTGGGGTCGCCAGGATACACCTCATAACCATCATATGGGAGTCATCCTCCATATCACTTGGCACTCCATCCGACTCGCTCTCGTCTCCCGCCTCGTAAGTAAGGTCGTCTGACCCACCAGTGGAATCTAACAGGGCTAATGGTTTGGGTTTAGTAGGGCAATCACTAGCATAGTGCCCTTGGATCCCGCAAGCAAAACAGGTGACATTCGTCCTGTTGACCCTACCAACTGGGACTCTCTCACCAGAGGGGTTTCTATTATTCCTAGCCGTTACAACTATGGAGGTCGAGTCGGAGGACTGATATTTTCCTTTGTCCTTATAGGTGGAGGTGGGCGGTGGTCCTAAGATGGACTTGCCCTTTTGGAACGAGCAAGTCTTACCCTTAAGAACATTGTGCTTCTCAATATCTAAGGCAGCGTTGAATGTGACGTGCAAGTCAGTGTGACCATAACGCAAAAGCTTTCCTTGGATGTCGGGGTTTAGTCCCTTACGAAACCTGGAGAGGGTGACCTCAGACATCTCTTTCACGTCACACCTCACCATCATGTCCTTCAAAAGACTCATGTACTCAGAAACCGACCTAGTCCCTTGCTTAAGGGTGGCTAAATCATCGAACATCTGTGTTCGATGGTACGTGGGGACGTACTGCTCTGTCAGCCTAGCCTTCATGTCATCCCAACCAATGGGCAACGCACCGTTCTCGACTCTCAAACGCCGTTCCTCATTCAGCCAAAATATTTTAGCACGCCCTAGCAACTTCATCCTCGCTACTCGCACCTTATCCGCGTCGTTCAGAGCATATCACTCGAAATAGCATTCGATTTCCATGACCCAGTCCTGGAAGACTTGGGGATCCCCCATGCCATCGTAGGATGGTGGCTTGACTCGGACGGCCCGAGTAAGATCAAAATCGTAAGGTGCGCGTGGAGTGTTCTC
The DNA here is from genome assembly GCA_039513925.1 of Platanthera zijinensis. NCBI lineage: Eukaryota > Viridiplantae > Streptophyta > Magnoliopsida > Asparagales > Orchidaceae > Platanthera > Platanthera zijinensis. The sequence goes on along the minus strand of CM077080.1, from coordinate 224,616,959 downwards.
ATTAGGAGGGTGGGGGTAAGGATTGTGATTGTCTCCCACCCGTTGGTGAGCGGGTTGATTATGGGGTGCCTCTTGTGGTAATCCCATTCCGTGAAGTGCCTCCCTAATGGCCGTCATCTGCTCCGTGAAATCCTGACGGAGTTCCTCAATCTCAGTGAGGGCACATCCCTCGCCCCGATCATCATCCATAGTAGAAGATGATGAAGGATATTCCGTACCCAGCCTAGTGCGCATGCAACGGTGCTAACAACAGACTTAGACAGACAACAGAAGGATTTAATCCCGCTTAACGATTATAGAAAAATAATATTTTTTTTTTATTTTCTTACCGGAAATAAAATGAGGATTATTAAAAAAAATTTTTTTGATTTTTTTGCTGAAAAATAAGAAATCTACGCCGCTATTGGCAGACCAAAAATAATTTTTTTTTTTTGAGATTTTGACAACAAACGTGCATACAGCAGTGCGGGCTAACGTGCAAAAATAACAGGGGAGGGTACCAATTAAAAAATTGACAAGAACCACCTCTGATACCAAATTGGTGTAGGCCTCTATCGAAGTCTCAAGTACGGGCTAGGGGAATAAAGCGGACGCGACTCAAACTCCACTATCACACTCGCACAAGTTTTATTCGCAGCACACTCGCAAGCAAAATAACACAGTTCACCAACATACGGTAGCAACACCGCTGAAAGGTCGAACGAACGACGATAGGTCGACGTTCTTCCAAGCAAAAGGGACCTACCCGGTCCGGACAAGCGTGGTTGTACCAAAAGAGTCTACCCAAAATGCGATCGAAAAATGGTAGATCTCTCCCAACAAAAATACGGGGCTCGCCAAACCCTTTCGGAAATAACGCGTTAAGATAGATGCAAATCAAAAAGAAAACCACGAAGAATCTAACGATTCAAATCCAACGCGAAAAATCTTTCCGGCCACTAGACTATCAAGAGAGAATCACACTTGAGTGGAATGGTTTGTTACCCAAGTCGGAATAGATGATTCCGACTACCTTCAAAGGATCACTCTTCCGCGGTTCCGCCGGAGTTGCGCCGGATGGAAAGATAGATTGTCCGCCTTGGCCGCTTCACACCGATGTCCAGATTCTTCGTCGTTGAAGGAGACTTTCCTCGGATAAAAGTCCAAGTGAAGAGGGGTGGCCGTTTTCTTCTTCAAGGGGTGCTCGGGTGGAGGAGGAAGATGGTCGGCCGACTATGGAGAGTTGAGAAGGGTTGATGTAGAGGGAGAGGAGGAGGCGGCTATGGAAGAGGGAGGTGAGGGGCGACTAGACTTGAAGTGGAAGAGGAAGGGGTAGCGGTTTTGGGAGAGGAGGATGAGGGAGGATAGGGTTGGCCGAATGTTTAGAGAGAGAGAGAAGGAGGGTGGCGGCTAAGAGAGGTAGAGAAAGAGTGAGAAGTTCAGGAAAGATTAGGGTTAAGAGTTTTCTTCATTCAACTTGACTTCAACAAAACACTACATGCCTATATATAGGCTTAACTCCAAGTCTTGGCTATATGTAGCCCAAATAAAAATAACACACTCCATGGCTACATGCAGCCCAAATAAACTAACATATACCAAATGATTAAATAAAACATGCTAAAAATATAAATGCTCTCAAGCTAATAATAGAAGAAGTTCAACTAGTTATTTGTCTTGCGCCGAGGGCGTAGATTGTAGCGCCGCTCCATACGAACGCCATGGCGACGCGAGTCCTTTGTTGGAGACGAAGGAGGGTCGTCCGTTAGCGTGCCGTCATCAATAACCTAGGGGCCGTCGTCTCCACCAGCACTCATAAGAAAGGCTGTTAGCAAGACAATTGCGAACAAGAGCGTCACAAGCATCCCAGTCATCAAAAAGATCGGATTCAGGAGGAGGTGGGTCATCAGTGAGATGATGACGTTTGCGTTGAGCGAAGTAGAAAGGTGAAGGAAACACTCCAGTGCAGGTAGTTGGAACTGATAAGTTTGGAAACAGTTCCAAGATTGCCCGAAGGAGTAAGAGGAGGGTGGGTCACAAGAGTAGTAGTAGTAGTAGAGGTATCAGAGAGAGCCGTAGAGAAGAATAGAGTGGACAAAAAGGAATCCATGTGAACAGGGAAAAAGAAGCTGCGCGGATAGACAAGAGGCCGCCCGAAAGCAACAGTTCGCGGGCGACTGGGAGGTCATGAAAACAGGAAACCACGCAAATAGGTAAACCACGCGAATAGAGTAAACCGCATGAACAGAAAAGAGGCCGCGTGAAAGGAAGAGATCGTTGAGTGAAAGGAAGTCCGCTAAAAGAGGTCGCGACAAAGACGAGGTCGCGTGAACAAAGACGAGGCCGCGCAAAAGCAAAAGAGCAGAGAGAAAAAGAGGTCGCAAAGACAGGTCGCGAACAGAGAGAGAGAGAGAGTGCAAATAGAGAGGTCGCGCACACAGGGGGCAACGACAAGGAAGAGAAGGAAACTGCGCGGACAGGGCGCAAGGAGGGGACAAACCGCACGGACAGAAGCGCTCACAAAATCAAGCAGAAAAGATCGAGTCCTCTGATACCATGTGCGAACGGAAAAATAGAAACCGAAATTTGGACAATAACAAAGTTTTATTTCCAAAAAATGTAAGTATTACAAAGGTATAGCCTCCCTTTTATAGAATGGAGGAGAAGGGAGAGATTACAAATAAGCAATGTGGGACTAAATACATTTATGGTGACTAGTGACTAGACAAAACCAGATCCATAGGTCGCGCAGTTACACGGGTCGGCTAACCGCCCGACCACATATACAAGAGATGACAAGCCACTATAGGAGACCGCAAGACCGCCCGACAACTAAGCCGCTGGAGAGAGGCCGCTAAACCGCACTGTCATCAAGCTGCCAGAGTGAAACCGCCAGACCGCCCGGTCCCGGTCTCCAAGCCGCTAGAGTGAAACCGCCAGACCGCCCGATCTCCATACTTTAATAATATGTTCAGATTTTTTACATGTGAAACAGATTATCTCTTTATTAGAAGTCTTATCAAACCTTAGTTTTCCTTGATATCTATCTCTTTACTAGAGACTTTTGATTTAATCCATTTTCTAAATTTTCTTACCAGAAGATCAAACATCTTATTCTCTGAAACAGATGGCTCATCCTCAGTAACTTTAACAACAATTGATTTTTCTCTAGAAGTTAAGCTATTCTCCTTAGCTTTTGTTTCAACTATTTCTTTAGTAGGATTTTATATGACTTCAACTTTCCTAGCAAAGCATCTATTGTAATTTCTTTATGACACCTTGCTTCTTTGCTTACCTAAATTCTAGAATCTCATGTACTTGGGAAGCACATGAGTAATTTATCATTTATTTCAATGAGAGATATGTCTTTATCAATCCCTTCAGCTCATTTATTATCATGTTGAATCTGTCATATATTTATGCTACAAATTCAACAATTTTCTTTTGAAAATTCTCATAACGAGAGATTAAAAATGATCTTCTATCCTCTCTCTCCTTTGCACTTCCATCAACTATTCTTGAAAGTGATTCTGATATATTTTATGCTGACACACAATCAATATCCTTTTGAAATATATCATTAGACATAGTAGAAACTAGTATGTTCATAGATTTTGCATCATAATCTTTTATTGTCTTCTCCATGTCTGTCCATTCACTACTTGGTACAGTTTCTGCAGTTGTATTTCCCTTTGCATCCTTCCTGTTTGGCATTGGTGGTCCTGTCAAAATTGATTCAAATATACCCTCATCAATAGAGTTCATGTATAATCTAATTCTGGTTTTCTAGAGTATAAATTTTTCAAGATTACAAACTGGCGGCATGGTAGATGTAAATCCTTTGAATGTATTTGAAGACATTTTTGAAAATAAAAATGTAAATATATTAAAGCAACTGAAATGATCTTTTGATCAAGGTGTTAATCTTTTATTTATTAATCTCCTCAATAATAACCGAATAATGATCAACCTCCCTCTGATACCAATTGAAATGGAAGAGTAGTTGCTAAATTCCTCATAGTTTTCTCTAGGGGGGGGGGTGAATAGAGAATAAAATTTTATTCCAAATACTTAATTTAATTCACAGAATTTGCATATACATTCACAATCAGCCAGATTTAGATGCAGGTAAATAAATTCACTACACAATAATTAAAACAAATACTGAAACATAGAAGACACAAGATTATAGTGGTTCCTCTCAAACTAGGTATATTCACTCTTTTATCCCATTTGTAAAAATTTACTATCACAATATCTGAGTCTTTTGATCAGGAGACTCTAACACCAGATTTTTTTGATAATGAGATCTTGAACCAATTACAGTCTGAGTCTTTTCTCAAGGAAAATCTCAGAACCTCTCACTAAATCCTTTAAATAAGAATTCTCAAAACTCTTTTCACAAAGTGTAACTAGAAAATAAAAAAAGATTTATGATAGAATTAATCTTCTCTCAGTGTCCTCTAAGCAAATTTTTAAGAACTAGTGGTGATGATATCTAAACTTTTGATGAATCTCTGAATATCAAAATCACAAAGATTATATATGCCCAATTTCTAGATTATCCTTGAATCTTCTCTGAATCTTATACAGTTTCCTCTTGAGAAGAAGTATTAATTTTCTTTTACAGATTCATCAACTATCAAAATAATTGATTGATTGACCGAAGAAGTTCAATTATTGATGATGAACTTCCAAGCTTTTTCTACAAAAATCAATTTATCAAGATCTGATATGAATTTCTTGATCGTCTGAAGTTGATGACTGATGTGTGGATTCAATAATAACTCCTTATTGTTGTTTCTCTGTTGTATCTCATCATATATATGAATGAATCGACATCTTCTAACATCTCTAAGATTCTATTATATAAACCCCTTCTTAAAATAATTATGATTAAAAACCTCAAAATAAATTTTGTTAAGAAATTTAGTCGACGTAATGTCGAGTTCAAATTGAAGCAACATCGAATTTTGACTGTCTGTAAGAATATATCTGTAGTCGACGTTCCGTCGATATCATGTCGAAGTATGCATCGATATAATTATTTGAATGCCTTTGACTTATCAATTTCAGTTGCTCTGATTTCTATTCAAAGTAGCATCGAATTCCAATTGAAGTTCTGTCAGCTTCTAGTCAAAGTTGTATCAATTTCTAGTCGATGCATGTTGGCAAATCATGACTTTTCTCTTAAATTTAGTATGCCTTTCATATGTCCTTTATATCAATAACATCCTAGGACTTCTAATACAAAAATACCCTCACTATATATTATGAGTAATAAAGCGACGGATCTCGTGGAACCGTCGAAGATTTCATCAAAGCCAACCATTGCCCAACACACCTAAAAGGCACGCCCGTGTTATAGGGGCTTGTAAATTTTAAATTTAGAACTGATCGAACCACCTGAGACACGCCCGTGATAAAAGAAGGTCATGCCCGTGACTGTTGTGAGAAAAATTCCAAAAATGACAAAAACTCAGAATTTTTTATTTGGAGACAAACAAGCCAACTAATCACGCTCGTGACCCGTTGGTCACGCTCGTGACCCGTTGGTCACGCTCGTGACCGGGGCGCGTGAAAATAAAAACCAATTTATTTAGAAAGGCAAAATTTTAGGCCTAATTAAAAAACATAAAATGTACTGACTTGAAGCATGAAGCGAGTTGTTGACGCTCGAATCTGACTGACCGTCATCCGTAGAATCAACACCAAACATGCAATAACTTAAACTACATGAAATATGAATATAAATGAAACACTCAATTTTTTTAATAATAACAAAAGTAAGATCAGCTTGTGGTGCCTCCCAAGAGCGCTTTGGTTATGGGCGGTGATCTCGACCATAGTGGCTCACCGGATTACCTTGTTTTTAATTTATCATCAAATGATGATAAGGGCTATGGTTCTTATGGGGTGCGATTAATGGACGCATGAATATTAATATTCTGCCACGCCATGCGGAGGAGAAGCGTGCCTTCACTAACATAAAAAATTGCCTGTGAGGTTGTTAAGAAGGGACTTCCCAAGATAAAAGGCATCACAACATCCTCTTCGATGTCTAAGATAACAAAATCTATCGAGATTATAGACTCACAAATCCCCACCGAGACATCGTGAATTACCCCCTTAGGAGCCTTCGTGGAACGATCAACAAATTTTTATGCTATATTAGCAAGGACAAGATCTCTTAAATTGTGCTTTTGAGCTAAACTAGAGTAGGGGACATTAACACTCATGCCAAGATCAGCAAAAGCATTAGGAAAATAGGACTCCCCTATAGTGCACGAGATATTAAAACTAACATTAATATTTTTAGACCGCTCTACCAAACGAGCGGGATAAGGTAACTAGTGCTGAAATTCTTGAAGTGGAGGGGGAAATTTAGAATTCATAATTTTCTCTTCAAGGCGCTCCTCCGAGTTTCCTACAAAGGTCACCGCCAAGGCGTTAGTGGGTTCCTGCGATGGTGCTCTTTTAGTAAGATCGGTGATGGTTTTTAACAACTTTCCTACTTGGTTCTCCAAATTCCGTAACGACCCTTGCAAGTTGTGAACATCCACATCATTCTTAGTCATGTATTTATGAACTGTTGAAGCCGAGAAAATCCCGACCTCAGAATCGGACTAGACGGCCTAAGGCTACCGGTCTCGCAGTGAAATCGGATGGCCCAAGACGAGTAAAGGAAACAAGACCCCAGGCGCTGCGGCAGGAAGGTCCCACCACGTACCCGGTTGCTTAGATGAAGCAACCCCTTCTCAACCAGAGTGGCCGAGCTAGATACGAAGGAGACGCGTGAGCTGGAATTCGCGAGTAACTATCCGAGTATTTTCTGTCCTCTCCTTCGTACCCCTGGGGTCCTATTTATAGGGAAATCCAAAGAGGGGGGGGGGGGGGGTCTTACTTATACCCCCACCCCGGCGATTGGACGACTATCTGGGGAGCTCGCACGGGACGAACGAGTATCTCACCTTAGTCGCCACCTGGCGAGTAGGCATGGGGAGCTCGCCATACTCGCCCATACCTTTTGCTGGCCCGCGGCTTGATCTTGACTTCACTCTTGGATTGTTGACTTTGACTTCTGGTGACCTGGCTACGGTGGGGCCTCTCCTCGTCGAATACGGGTTGTACACAATCCCCGCTCTTTTTGGGCGACGAAGGAGCCCTGAAAGAAACATCCAACGCTTATTCGGCGAGCTGTTACGCCGAGTATCTATTTGCTCGCTTGGCCCATTGCTCGACGAAGTCTATAAATAGGGGGGCCTGGTTGCTGGGGCGGATCCTCGAAACTCGCCCACCATGTCAGATGCCAATGCGAAGCTTCTCGAAGACAGCCTCGCCGCCCTGTCTGGCCTCCTCGGCATCGCCAGACCAAAGAGGCCGTGCGAGGAAGATGCCGCGGACGATCTGTTGTCGCCAAAAAAGAAGAAGGCTAAAAAGCTCAAGAAACCCATCTCCGCGCCGATCGACTCGCCTCCACCTTCTGAGCCAATTGCGGCGGCGGTGCCCAAACCCGCGCCTTCAACCAGTACCCGACAACTCCTCGACGACCTTGGCTTGGGCGACATCCTGGACTCGGCCTCCCTTGGCACCGACGCGAACCCTGAAGTCGCCAAGGGATCGGCTACATCCCAAGTCGAAGTCGTCACCGTAATAGGTCGCCGCTTCGACCCCTTCTTTCGCTCATCGTTTTAATCGCCGCTTCTCGCTGATCAGGTTGTCTTATGCAGACTCCCCTTCGGACGATGCCGACGCGCCACTGGATATCGCTCCCTTGAGCTCCGTGCCGCTGCTCGCCCTTGCTGCTGGCAAACCTCCCCGGACCGCGCACACGGTTCGGATCAATGTCGCTGCAAAGAGGATGACGGGGACCTCCCTAGTGAAGGGAAACCCTCCGGCGAATAAGGGTCTCCCGGCGAGCAAGGATCTTCCGGCGAGGAAGGACCTCCCGGCGAGGAAGGACCTCCCGGCGAGCAAGGATCTTCCGGCGAGCAAGGACCTCCCGGCGAGGAAGGACCTCCCGTCGAGCAAGGACCTCCCGGCGAGCAAGGATCTTCCGGCCTCCGCGCCAGACTCGTCACGGCCACCGACGAGCACTTCTTTTCCGCCGCCGCCACCCCCGGATGTGGTTGAAGAGGCGAGGGGCACCGTCTTACCACCGCCGTCGCCCTTGTCCGCCCAGTAGAGGGCGGGCTTGCCGCGACATCCGCCGTCCCCGCCGAAAAGTTCACAACAGCCGGCGAGTTCGTCTCAGGTTTTGTCTCTGCCGAAGAAATCAGATAAGCCGCGGCCGAGTTGCTTTCCGCCGCATGTTGCGAACCCCGAGCATGGAGGGCGCGGGCAGGGAGGTCGCGGTCAGGGCAGGCCTGCCGACCACCTTGGGGGTTCGTCTTCGGGTAGGCGAGATACCTCCGGTCGCGTTTATCCACCGCGCCGGTCTCGATCTCCTCGCCGTGGTGAGCTCTTCTATCTCTAGCGACCCTTGATCCTGCTTGGTCGTTGATTTCTGATTGCGACCTGCCTTGATGATAGATCGCCCGACGACTCCTGGGTTGGCCTTCATCAATGCCATCGGACTGTCGGGGAGCGAGTACCGTCACGCTGCCGCTCGCGCCTACATGGAGCTGGAGACTAAGTTCGACCAGCTCGTCATCTGTGAGCCTCACCGCTGAATCTCGGCTCTGGAGGTGCGCATGGCGAGGGTAGAGGAGCTCCAGACCACCTTGGAGAGTTACGAGGCTCACATTCACATGGTGAAGGAGAACGACCGCCAGCTGGCGCTTAACAATCACCGCCTCCAGCTAGTCTTGGATGAGTTGGCTGGTAATCGGGCGAGCATGGGCTCAGTGAGGCGGCTGACGAGGATAGAAGATCAGCTGCGGCTTGGCGACGACGCGATGGCGCTGGCGACGGAGCACTTCCGGAGGGCGCGTGAGATGGGTTGGGCCGGGCGACATCCTCACCCTCCGGAGCGGCCGCCTAGGACGTAGTTTTGTTTTTTGTTCTAGATTCCCTCGGCATTTGGCGCTGTTGTAATGAACAGTATTATTTCAAATAAACCGGGCGACTATTCCTCTTGCTGCCGATTATTTCGCGATTTTATCCATGGTATCCGAGTTTATTCGTGTAGGTTTTTGGCGAGTGCCGCAGCGTTCTTGCTTCGTTGCGCGAGATGGGCCTGATGTCGCTGGCGTGTAGCCCTTCCTTCGCGCGACGTCGATCGATGCTCGCGGAAACGAATACCCCACCCTTCTTGCCTTTGGCCCATAAATAGGAGGGGTAGGTAGAACATAAGTACGCTGCTGCGAACTTCTCAATCCGCCTCGCGAGTATCCCTCCTGCTCGCTTCTTCCTTTTTTCTTCCTCTGCTCTCCCCCTCTCTTATTCGCGGCTCGCGAAGATGGTAGGTGACGACGCAAGTGCTCGCCGACAAGCTCATGTCATCAATTTCGCCGACGCGGCCTTCAAGAAATTGATAACTTCAGACATAGATTTGGAGGGTTTCAAGGAGCGTCTACTGCCGGAAGGATACTCGGCGAGGCTCCCAACTCGCAGCGAGCGACTCAATACCCATATTGAGGGTGGGCTCGTGTTGTCGTTGCGCCACTTCGACGCTGGCCTGCGACTTCCTTTTTGGCCCGAGTTCTGCGAGATCCTTCGATATTTCAGTATCGTTCCCGCACAGATTAATCCCAACGGAATGTCGATTATCATGGGGTTCCTCTGCTACCTTCGGGAGGAGAGGATCGCCTTTGACCTCTCCGTTTTTCGCCGAGTGTTCGCCTTCGCCGCGACATCGGAGGGGGTCGTCTTCTTTAGCAGCCACGTCTGCACCCTGGTGGGGACTGCGAACAAAGTCCATTGCTGGAGCGAGCTTCTGGTGGTCGTGCATGGCGACTTCGGGGATCTCCTGGGAAGGCCGCACCAACCTGCCGACGTCGCCTTCATCCCGCTGATCTTGGAAGGCGCTCGCGAGCAACTGTTCGAATCCTTCCGAGGTCGCCGGTTCGACATCGTCTACTGGCGGCTCAATGTCAACTCGCTGGAGGCGGTTCATCCCAACGAGGGTAAGGGTGGTCGAGATGTCGTATGCTCGCCGACTCGCTACCTTTTTTCGCAGCTCGTATTTAACCATATCATGTGCTTTTGCAGTAGCCAACGAGCTTCTGGAGAAACCGCTCCCTCCGGTGAAGGAAGTGGTCACCCCCCTTTCTGAAGCTCACCCTCCGCCCGATGTCGGGGAGAAAAGGAAAGTCGCCAAGGGAAAAGCGAGGGCGAGGTCGCCGGGGCCGGCGAATAAGAAGGCGAAGGTATCCTCGCCTCAATCCGACGATCACGAGTCGCTGCTGGAGGCTCGGGCACCTCGCTTCCACCTTAACTACAACCTCGGGCGAGGGGTGGTGGACGCTCATGGTCGCCTGCTGGTGACTTGGTCGGCGGAGGAGCCTGTGGTGTTGCTGAGCACTAACCTTCCGTCCTGGTCGACGGATTGGGAGGACAAGGGGGAGGCCTTCGCCGTCCTCCACGCCTTGTATGGGCGTGTCGACGCCGAGTCGATGCTAGAGCTCGCCCCGTCGGAACTTGCACATCAATCCGCTTGCTCGCTTGCGCGAGCTGCCAAGCTGGGGAATTTTACGGCGAGGAAATTGCTGGAGACAACGGAAGCTTTGAAAGCTGTTTCCAAGAAAGCCATAGAGCTCAGCATGCAGTCGGTCTGCTAGAAGGACTTTGAGGTAAATGACCTTCGGGTGGTGATATGTGATTTATCTCGCCTGGATGTGTATTAACGTTCGATGCCTCGCAGGCTGCTGAAATCGAGACTGTGAAGAGGTTGTCTGAGTGCGAGGAGAAGCTCGCCGTGTCGCAAGCCGAGCTGGAGGCTTCCCAGGTTCGTGTAGCCGAGATGGAGACTCGGCTAGTCGCCGCCGAAGGACGCGCGAGTTCCTCTGCCCCGTTGCCGGAGGCCCCGCGACCCGAGGACGATCCGCTATGGGCCGTCAAATGGTCCCGAGCTCTGTGGGAGGAGAGGTCCTCTGTCCGCCGCGAGATAGCGCGGACGGCTGGCAACATCATACTCGCACGCCTGAGAATCAACGGGCAGCTTGCCGAGGGGGATAAGCAGCTCACTATTGACGAGCTTATCCCTGAGCTGCTCGTTGAGGGGACGATCTCTCCAGACCGCGTCCCTTCTTCGTCAGACTCCAGCGACTCCGATAGCCGTGGCAACGACAGCAGCGGCGGCGAGAGCCATGGCGAAGATGGCGAGGAAGAGGGAGATGTGGACGTCGGAGATGAGGAATACCGGCCGGATACTGGCGACGACGAGTCGTAGTAGCTCGCCGATCTCCGTCATGCTCGGGGCAGGGGGAACTTTTGGAACTTTTGTAACTTGTAAAGTTTACATTTATACAAGTTATTTATTCTTTGCAATTCTTTACTCGCGTAACGGTTGATATCGTTCGCTAGGCTCATAGGCCCGGTGAGGAGTGCTCGCTAGATGGTGGCTTATCTCGCGTATATTCCGCTTTGAACATCGATCACCTGCTCGTCATGACGCACTCGCCCGTACGCCTAAGGGACGTTCGCCCGCCTGCCCGAGAGTAACTCACCTACCCGCTCGGGATTTACTCACCTACTTGCGCGAGGCATACTCGTCTACTCGCGCGGGGCATACTCGCATACTCGCGCGGGGCATACTCGCCTACTCGCGCGGGGCATACTCGCCTACTCGCGCGAGGCATACTCGACGAGTCCGGGCTTATGCAGGCGTCGAGTGGAGGAGATCGGCCGACGCCCGAGGAGAGGAGCTCGCAGGGATACCGATCTTACGACGCTGCTCCACTCGAAGTCTTGATTTCAATCGAGGAGATCGGCCGATTCCCGAGGAGAGGAGCTCGCGGGGATACCGGTCTTACGACGCTGCTCAACTCGAAGTCTTGATTTCAATCGAGGAGATCGGCCGATTCCCGAGGAGAGGAACTCGTGGGGATACCGGTCTCACGATGCTGCTCAACTTGAAGTCTTGATTTCAATCGAGGAGAACGGCCGATTCCCGAGGAGAGGAGCTCGTGGGGATACCGGTCTTACGACACTGCTCAACTCGAAGTCTTGATTTCAATCGAGGAGATCGGCCGATTCCCGAGGAGAGGAGCTCGTGGGGATACCGGTCTTACGATGCTGCTCAACTCGAAGTCTTGATTTCAATCGAGGAGATAGGCCGATTACCGAGGAGAGGAGCTCGTGGGGATACCGGTCTTACGACGCTGCTCAACTCGAAGTCTTTATTTCAATCGAGGAGATCGGCCGATTCCCGAGGAGAGGAGCTCATGGGGATACCGGTCTTACGACGCTGCTCAACTCGAAGTCTTGATTTCAATCGAGGAGATCGGCCGATTCCCGAGGAGAGGAGCTCGTGGGGATACCGGTCTTACGACGCTGCTCAACTCGAAGTCTTGATTTCAATCGAGGAGATCGGCCGATTCCCGAGGAGAGGAGCTCGTGGGGATACCGGTCTTACGACGCTGCTCAACTCGAAGTCTTGATTTCAATCGAGGAGATCGGCCGATTCCCGAGGAGAGGAGCTCGTGGGGATACCGGTCTTACGACGCTGCTCAACTCGAAGTCTTGATTTCAATTGAGGAGATCGGCCGATTCCCGAGGAGAGGAGCTCGTGGGGATACCGGTCTTACGACGCTGCTCAACTCGAAGTTTTGATTTCAATCGAGGAGATCGGTCGATTCCCGAGGAGAGGAGCTCGTGGGGATACCGGTCTTACGACGCTGCTCAACTCGAAGTCTTGATGTCAATCGAGGAGATCGGCCGATTCCTGAGGAGAGGAGCTCGTGGGGATACCGGTCTTACGATGCTGCTCAACTCGAAGTCTTGATTTCAATCGAGGAGATCGGCCGATTCCCGAGGAGAGGAGCTCGTGGGGATACCGGTCTTACGACGCTGCTCAACTCGAAGTCTTGATTTCAATCGAGGAGATCGGCCGATTCCCGAGGAGAGGAGCTCGTGGGGATACCGGTCTTACGACGCTGCTCAACTCGAAGTCTTGATTTCAATCGAGGAGATCGGCCGATTCCTGAGGAGAGGAGCTCGTGGGGATACCGGTCTTACGACGCTGCTCAACTCGAAGTCTTTATTTCAATCGAGGAGATCGTGTCACTTGGGATACGTTTGAGAATTTATAGCATGAATATCTTGGTAGAAATGCAATCTTCTCCTCTCGGAGATGCTCTTGAACCTGCCAAATCAGGAAGTCGGCGTCCAGACCTGTTCCTAATAATTTCTCCAGTCGGAAGAGAGATGCACTCGGGGAGACATAGGCCGGCATGCATGGGAGGAGCTGATCTCGGCCGACAATGCAGAGGCTCGGTCTTACAAGAGCGCTTAAAGTCCCGAAGCATCGTCCTATCATCCGTACTGGGCTATTTAGAAGTAACGGGTTAAAGGCACGTATCCCGATCTGATAGTGAAGATCGCTTCCAACTACACTCAATGGCCGCGAGTGCCAGCATCTGGACGGGGAGGGTGATATTCATCGAGGGTCCTTTTCGAACGCACTCAGAACCAACACACCGCCCCGGGCTCGTCCCTGCCCTTTCTTCGGCAGGTTATCCAGCCTTGCCGATCACTTGAGATCCTCTTCTGGGTGCTTGACGGAGTCGGCCTCCCCTCGAGTCCGGGTGATTTGGGGCGCACATTTGTCCCTCGTAGTTCCTCCAGTTGGAAGAGAGATGCACTCGAGGAGACATAGGCCGACATGCAAGGGGGGAGCTGATCTCGGCCGACAATGCAGAGGCTCGGTCTTACAAGAGCGCTTAAAATCCCGAAGCATCGTCCTATCCTCCATACTGGGTTATGTACAAGGAACAAATCGACCACTGGTTCCCGGAGTCGATGGCGAGGTGGATCTTGGAAGCACTCAGGAGCCTCGAGGCCTTTTTAACACAAACACAAAAAAGGAGAACAATTCAGCCATCACTGTATATTAGAATCATCTCTTTACAGAAATAGGTACAAGCGTTACAACTAGGGGTAGAATCTTTTCAGATCATCCCCACTCCAGGTCCCGTTCAGCTGCTCCTCTGCTTGATCTTGCAGGTAATAGCCCCCCGCGTCCAGGGCTTCTTGGACAATGAAGGGGCCCTCCCAATTGGGATGCAGCTTGCCCACGGCGGCTCCCCGCCCAGCGGCGTCTACCTTTTTCACGACCAGATCTCCTGCGAGGAAGTTTTTTAGGCGGACATTTTTATCGAAGTGCCTCGCCATGCGCCTCTTGACTTCCTCTTGGCGTACGGAGGCCAGGTCTCGAAGCTCTTCCACGTAATCCAGGGAGAGCCTCTGGGCACCCTCGTTCTCCAGTCACCATTCCTCGCTCCCGCCTTCGGCTGCAACTACTCTCGGACTTCGCACCTCGAACTCCACTGGGATGAGTGCCTCAGACCCATGGGATAACTTGAAAGGTGTTTCCCCCATGGCCGAGTTCGGGGTCGTCCTCAGAGCCCATAGGACCAAGGGGAGTTGTTCGGCCCAGTTTCCTTTTAAGTTGGTGACCTTCTTCTTTAGTAGGTTGACGATGAGCTTGTTGGCAGCTTCTACTTGTCCGTTGCTCCGAGGGTGGTGTACTGAGGCGAACCGAAGATCTATGCCCAATTGCTTGCAGAAGTCCTCCAGCTCTAAGCTGGCGAACTGCGGCCATTATCGGTGACGATGGCCAGCGGGATCCCAAACCTGCACGTGATTTACCCCCAGATAAAATTCTTGACGATCTGGGAGGTGGTCTTGGCCAAGGCTTTGGCCTCGATCCACTTGGAGAAGTAGTCGATCATCACCAGTATGAATTTCCTTTGTCCACTTGCTTGAGGGAACGTGCCGACTAGGTCCATCCCCCAGATGACGAAGGGCCACGGAGCGGTGATCGAGCGGAGGTGTTGAGCCGGTTGAAGCTGGAGGGGCGCGAAGAGCTAGCACTGGGAGCATTTCTTGGAGTAAGCCTCCGCGTCCTTTCGGATGGTAGGCCAGAAGTAGCCATGCCTCAGGATTCTCTGCTCCAGAGTGCGGGTCCCAGAATGGCTGCCGCATTCCCCTGAGTGAATTTCCTCGAGAACTCGGGGGACCTCGATTTTCGACAGGCATCTGGCCAAAGGGCCCGAGATGGTCTTGCGATAAAGCTCGGCGTCGAGGAGCAAGTAGTACGCGGCCTTGTATCGGAATTTCCTTTGATCCTGCCCGTCCGAGGGCAGCTGACCCGTCGTTAAGAACGCAACGAACGGATCCTTCCACGAGGACCGCTGCTCGATCTCCATCATCTCTCCTTCTTCGATGTATGGTCGAAATAGCTCGGTGACCGTCCCCCCGGCACGGGGACCGTATTTGGCAAGGTAGTCAGCTTCGGCATTGTCTTCTCGGGGCACATGCTCGACGAAGAAGGACTGGAAACCCCCAATCAGACCCTTAACCTTGACCAAGTATTGCTGTAGGGTGGGGTCATATACCTCGAACTCTCACCGAATCTGGGAAGCGACTACCATTGAATCGGTGAAAGCTCGGATGTCCTTAATTGACAGCTCCTTGGCGAGACGCAAGCCGGCCACCATGGCTTCGTACTCTGCCTTGTTATTCGTAACGGGGAAGAGGATCTCGACGGCTTGTTCGATCCTGGTTCCCTGGGGGCTAACCAACACGACTCCGGCCCCCACGGAAAACGTGTCGGATGCTCCGTCTACAAACATCTTCCAAGAAACTGGTCGGGAAGCGCCCACGTCTACCTCTACCTCGGCCGAGAAGTCGGCCAGGAAGTCTGCTACCGCCTGGGCCTTGATGGCTACTCTTGGGGAATACGAGATGTCGAACTCGCTGAGCTCCACCGCCCACTTGGCCAGCCTGCCAGAATGCTCTACCCCATCCAAGATACTCCTTAAGGGATGATCGGAGACCACCTTGATGGAATGAGCTTGAAAGTATGGGCGGAGCCGCCGAGCCAAAACCACCAAAGCGAAAATCAGCTTCTCCAAGATAGGATACCTTATCTCTGCTTGCCGCAACACCCGGCTCACGTAGTAGATGGGGAGTTGTCTCCTTCCTTCTTCTTGAACCAACACCGAACTGACCGCCTCAGCTCCCACTCCCAGATAAAGTAGGAGGTCTTCGCCGCCCTGTGGACCTTGGAGGAGAGGAGCTCGAGTTAGTTGTTGTTTGAGCTTCTCGAAAGCCTCCTCGCACTCCGTGGTCCACTCGAATTTCTGGTTTCCCCGAAGGGCTTTAAAAAATGGAGAGCACTTTTCTCCGACCTTGGAGAGGAAACGACTAAGGCCCGCCAGCCTTCCAGTCAGCGTTTGGACCTCCTTGGAGTCTCTTGGGGAGGTCATCTCCATGATGGCTTTCACCTTGTCGGGGTTAGGCTCCACCCCCCGAGGAGTAAGGAGGTGACCCAGGAACTTCCCCCTTCCCGCGCCGAAGACACATTTGGCCGGATTAAGCCGCATCTTGTACTTCCTTAGGGTGGCGAAGGTCTCCGTCAGATCCGCCACGTGCTCCGGGATACTCTTGCTTTTAACGAGAAGGTCGTCCACATAGACCTCCAAATTCCGCCCCTTTTGCTCTTTGAATACCTGGTCCATCATTCTTTGATACGTCGCGCCGACGTTTTTGAGCCCGAAGGGCATCATCTTGTAGCTATAGCACCCATCGCCGGTGATGAAGGAGACGTCACGGCAATCGGGGGGATGCATCCGGATCTGATGGTACCCTGAAAAAGCATCAAGGAAACTCATCACAGGAAATCCGACGGCGGAATCAACCAGCGCGTCGATCTGAGGCAGGGGATAACAATCCTTCGGGCAAGCTTTATTCAACATTGAAAAGTCGATACATAACCTCCAGCCCCCTCCAGACTTCTTTACCATTACAACATTGGAGACCCAGCCTGGATACTGGATCTCCGAGACGAACCCCGCCTCTAGCAGCTTTCGCACCTCCTCCCTGATCGGCCCGGCCAGCGTGGTGGCGCTCTTCCTCTGTCTTTGACGAACCGGAGCTACCGCAGGATCTAGGTTGAGGCGATGACAGGCAACATCGACATCTATCCCTGGCATCTCGGCGGCACTCCGCGCAAAGATGTTGGCGTTCTTCTATAGGCACGCAGCTATCTCCGCCTTCCCCTCCTGGGGCAAGGCTCCTCCGACCTTCAGCAGTTCAGGCTCCCCTTTCGGGGAGATCACCTCCACCTCCTCTAGCTCTTCGGCAGCTTGCATGCCCTCCTCATGCTCCATCATCTTCTCCAGCCTCTCTGCATCACCCATCCAGCTGATGGTACTAACAGCGTTCAGGTAACACTCCCGAGAGGCCTTCAGGTCCCCTCTGATCCGGACTTGGACGTCATCCCAGCAGTACTTCAGGCATTGATGGTACGACGACGGGACGGCCTTGAAGTAATTGATGAGAGGCCGCCCGAAAATAGCGTTGTAGCCGCTGGGCGCGTCGACGATGACAAACCGGCACCGGATTGAAGTACCCCCGAGGGTGACCAGCAGCTCCACTCCCCCTTCACCTCTTTCTTCTCACCCGAGAAGCCAAAGAGAGGCCCATCCGCGGCCTGGACCCTGGACGCTTCCACCTGCAGCCCCACAAAGGTTCTTTTGAAAATGACATTCACCGAGCTCCCGTTGTCCGCGAGGATTCGGTCGACGGTGAAGTCTTCGATGGCTGCTTGAATTACCAACGCGTCATGGAAAGGGTTTTCGTTCCACAGCATGTCCTCCTCCGAGAAGGTTATCTCGTTCAGCAGCGGAGGAGTTTGCGACGTCGAGGCGACGCTCCTCTTGTAGATCTGGTGGAGGCTACCCTTGCGGGAAGCTCCAAGCCCTGCGCCCCCATTGATCACCCCGACGTGTCCGCCTCCCGGACCGGGAATAACGTTTCCTCGGCCCCCCTGGTCAACCCTGTCCTCGTTCCTCCTCCATTGTGGTGCTTGGAAGGCTACCTGCCCGACTGGGGCCTCCCGCCTTGGCTGCTCTCTCTGCTTCCGTCGCCTCCAACCTCCTCCTTGCCTCCCAAAACTCGGGGCAGGCCAAGGTCTCGTGCCCCTCTACTCGATGGATATCGCAGTAGAGGGGAATTGCTGCTTCCTGCTGCCTTTCCTGTCGCTTCTCCTTTCGCCGGCGCTTCGTGGCACGTTGCGTTACGGTCATCGCCTCCCTTCCTCCTCCTTGCTCCCTGAGGTTGTTTCTCCTCTCTTCCTGGCAGATCGGTCGCCTCCACTGGGGATGATCCCTCGGGTACTGGAACCTTCTTTCCTCCCTCCTTCCTTCCGGGGCTTCGACGAGCCTCCTTTCTTCCCGCCTCTGAGGCCTCTCCTGCCTCAACTCTTCCGCCCTTCTGGGCTCCTCTCTTCTCTTCCCCTTCGGCTCTTCCTGCCTTCTGCCATCGTTTTTCTCCGGACGCCTCTCCCTCTCCAACAGCCTTCCCCTGTTCTCCCCTAGCGGCTTATCCTCATCCAGCCTTTCCAGGAACTCCTTGTTCCTCTCCTCCCCCTGAATGAAGACATTGGCCCTCTCCACCATCTCTTCGAACGACCTCGGCAGCCTGTGCCCCAGCTCCATGTTGAAGAATCCCTGCTTCAGGCCAAACTTGAGGGCAACCATCAAGGTAAACCCATCCACCTCTTCCACTTCCAGAACCTCTTCCTGGAACCGGTCGATGTAACGACCCAAACTCTCGTGCTGCCCCTGCACGATCTTAAAGAGGGTCGTCGCCTCCTTCTTCCTTTTCTTGGATGTCGTAAATCTTGCTATGAGACCCCGACGGAGGTCGGAGAAGCAGTAGATGGAACCTGCCAGCAGTTGATGGAACCAGTCTCTTGCACTTCCCTTGAAGGTGATGGAGAAGAAGCGGCACTTGAAGGCGTCGGACATGTTGCGGATCGAGATCACGTCCTCAAACCACTGAAGATTCCTTACTGGGTCATCTCTACCGGAGTAGTAGGTGAGGGCGGGCTCTCGGAAATTGTCGGGGACGGGGGCCGTGAGGATCTCAGCGCAGAAGGGGCTCCTCCCTTCCTGGCGACGGCGATTATCCTCCTCACTCGAATACTCATGCTCGCTCCATCGGCGAGTATTCCCATACCTCGCCGAGAGTTCAGGATCTCGGAATCGGATGCCCTGGTTGCTCGCTGGATGATGACGCAGCGACATCGGTTGCTCCTCTCTCACCCAGGCGGGCTCCTTTCCTGCTCGTCGGGTTGGCTCCTCCTCGCCCGGTGGGGTCAGACGATGGGGAGAGGTCGCCGTGACCTCCGGTGGGTTGGCGAATCCTACGAGTATCGCCTTCTCCATCCTCTTCGCGAACTCCTCAAATGCCGTTACCGTCACAAACCCGCCACCTCTCTCCGAGGTGCCTGCTCCTGCCGAGTTGCCCGTCACCTCGCCTTGATCGCCACCATTGACCATCTTTCGCCACTACGAAACTTTCCTCCTTGGCTGCTATCCACGCTCACCGCACCAAGTGTTGAAGCCGAGAAAATCCTGACCTCAGAATCGGACTAGGCGGCCTAAGGCTACCGGTCTCGCAGTGAAATCAGATGGCCCAGGACGAGTAAAGGAAACAAGACCCCAGGCGCTGCGGTAGGAAGGTCCCACCACGTACCCGGTTGCTTAGATGAAGCAACCCCTTCTCAACCAGAGTGGCCGAGCTAGATACGAAGGAGACGCGCGAGCTGGAATTCGCGAGTAACTATCCGAGTATTTTATGTCCTCTCCTTCGTACCCCTGGGGTACTATTTATAGGGAAATCCAAAGAGGGGGGGGGGGGTCTTACTTATACCCCCACCCCGGCGATCGATTGACTATCTGGGGAGCTCGCACGGGACGAGCGAGTATCTCACCTTAGTCGCCACCTGGCGAGTAGGCATGGGGAGCTCGCCATACTCGCCCATACCTTTTGCTGGCCCGCGGCTTGATCTTGACTTCACTCTTGGATTGTTGACTTTGACTTCTGGTGACCTGGCTGCGGTGGGGCCTCTCCTCATCGAATACGGGTTGTACATGAACCACCTCCACAAAAGAGTAGAATTTAGGGGCTTACTTAGGAAAATAATTTTGAGGAG
The DNA here is from genome assembly GCA_039513925.1 of Platanthera zijinensis. NCBI lineage: Eukaryota > Viridiplantae > Streptophyta > Magnoliopsida > Asparagales > Orchidaceae > Platanthera > Platanthera zijinensis. The sequence continues at coordinate 224,596,873 of CM077080.1, read as the reverse complement.
CAAGAGGAGCATGAACTGTGTTACCATGATTTCCCCATGATAAATTGGGGTGATTCCTCCATCCACGATGATACATATTACCATAGATATTATTTGGGTTGAAGGGCGGCCGATCCAGATTACCCATGTAATCCACTTGCTCTAATTAATCTGCCACAATTGGGATATGCTCCATAGTAGATGTAGAGAAGGCAACAGTCATCCCCTCTAATTTCTTGCAAAGTAAATTGACCTGGAGAGACAAGTTAGTAAAAGTATCAATTTTGTATATCCCAGATGGTTTATTTGGGCAAGACCAGGGTGCACTCCATTGATAAGTGTTCATGAGCATACCTTCTATAAGCTCTTTAGCGGTCGCTGGTGTCTGTTTTTAAGAGTTCTACTAGAGGCGAAATCAATATTTTACCTTGTTTGAGTATTAAGAGTGTTATAGAAGGTTTGGATTTGAAGCAAATCAAGTATTTGATGATGGGGACATCGGCGAAGTAATTCCTTAAATCGTTCCCAAGTGTCATATAATGTTTCCGAATCCATTTGGGAAAATATGAAATATCATTGTGCAACTTCGTCGTTTGATGGTGAAAAACATTTTGTGAGAAAAAATTCCGTCATCTCGGCCCAAGTAGTGATGGAGCCACTTAGTAGAGAACCTAACCATTGTTTTGCCTTTGTGCGCAAAGTAAACCAAAAAAGTCAAAGCCTTATCGCATCATCAAAAACTCCATTTATTTTAAAAGTATCACATATTTCTAAGATGTTGGAAATATGTGCATTAGAATCCTCATCCTGAAACCCATCAAATTACACATATTGTTGTACCATTTGAATGATACTTGGCTTCAATTCAAGGTTATTGTTCACAATAGCGGGTCTAACAATACTAGATTAAACGTCATCCAAATTTGGTTGGGCAAAATAAGACATAGTCTTTTGATCGGTCATATTCGGATTAGGATTTGGTTCCCCCATATTAGAAGAAAGTGGAGAAGTAGAAGAAGGAGAAGAAAGAAAAGTAGAAGAAAGAGAAGAAGGTGACAAAGATGAAGACGAAGGAGAAAAGTGTCTTCGACAAATTCCTCAACCAAATCTTGAGAATTGAGATTACGGATTCACAAGCATTGTCGAAGGGTTCGCTCGATTTCTAAACCTAAGACAAAATGATTTGACGGATTCCTTTGGGTCACACACAAAGAAAAATAATTTTTTTTAATAATAACGAACAAGAAATAAAGATAAAGAGATTTTTGTAAAGATTTTTTTTAACAAAAAATTAAAAAAATAAAATGATAAAAGTAATAGAATTGCGCATTCAAAATATTGATAAAAAGAGTCTCCGACAACGGCGCTAAAAGCATGATGGGCTACAAAAATATAGTTTTGACTCTTACTAGAGCGTAACCCAATAAGACAAGTGCACATATCATTTGGAGTATAAAATCAAGTCTCATATTCCTTAGGTTTGTCAAGTACTAGTTCTCACACGGAAGACATATATTTTATCTAACAAAAAGAGTGGTTGATTTAAAAAACTAAGAGGGAGTGTGATTAAAATATTAAGAGAAAAATGATGAGTTTAAAGATAGAACTTGATCTAGAATCCCTTTGGATAAAATAAACTTTAAATATAAGATTAAACCGCAAGTTACAAAATAATCAACTTCTACTATGGAGGTTCATAAATTATGAAGGCGCCTCTCTCGAGAATATGCTATCAACTAACTTTAGGCGGATCTATTTAGACCCTTTGGCCGGTTGAAACCCCTAAGCATGCTTTAAGCGGTGAGCCCCACTATTGATTTTGACCCCAAATCGAAAGATTTATATCGTCCTCTCTTGAGGATTGCATTCAACTCCATTTATCTTTGATCGATCTCCTTGTAATCACAACCTCTCTGTAAACTAGAATACAGATCTTAGTTTGAAAACATATTTCAGACCCTTTTTATCCTTGAGTGATCTCCTATCATTCACAACCTCTCGGTAAACTAGAATACAGATCTTCGATCGAAAAAAGGTATTTACGTCGTAAGAAATCGAAGCAAAATTAATCAAAGATAGATTGAAGCGAATTAAAGTAGATGATTTTGTTGGGTACATTGGAAAATGTGTACCTGATTTGAAGAAGCCCAACTTAGCTCAATGATATACATCAAGGTGTATTTGATGTTGTTTTAAGTTGACATGTGCAGGTGGAGAATTGATAAAGTATGCAGAAAAATTCTAAGTCCAAGTGTCGACACGAAGGAAGCAGTGTCGACACACAGAAGAAAATAGTCGACACAACACTGGGAATTTGTGTCGACACATAGCAGTTAGTCTACAACTACACTGGGAAAAAGTGTCGACACAGAAGAAGTAAGTCGACACAACACTGGGAATTTGTGTCGACACAGAAAAGAGTCGACACAATACTGGGAAATTGTGTCGACACAGAAGAAAAGCGTCGACCTCAAACATTGGGAAAATGTGTCGACACAGAAGAATATAGTCGATCTCAAGATTGTCGACATCATCTGAATGTGTCGACACAGAAGAAAATAGTCGACCTCAAGTTAGTCGACACCAGCAGAATGTGTCGACACATTGTGATTAAGTCGACACATAATAGCAGAGTTAAAAAATGAATGTGTCGACACCTGAAGGCTAAGTCGACACTTACTAAAGTTATGATTCTACAACAATTGTGTCGACACACAGGACTTGTGTCGACACACTGAAGAGTCAAGATCAAGTTATTTGCAGAAGAAGCTGTGTCGACTTAAAGGCAACTTAGTCGACATCACTGAAGACTGTGTCGACACCAAAGTCAATTATGTCGACACAAATAGACAGATTGTCTCGACACTTTCTGACAGACTGTTTCAACAACTTGTGATTCAAGACTAAGGCACAGGACTTGTTTGAAGACTTGACAGCTGTGGGTTATCACCGGTTAACTGAAGTTGTCAGACTTGTCAGAAAACGGTTAGAAACCGGATCAGCCGGTTACCATGAAGAATGTCTATAAATAGACAGATTCAGAAGGAGAAAAATTAATCAACAACATATAGAACTGACCTTTTGAAATACATTGGATCAGAAAGTGGAGAAGGATTACTATTCTACTCATTTCAAGAAAGTGCTAGGCACTTAAGAAGATCTTCTCCGGGAGATCTAAGAAGACTATCTAAGGATAGATCTAAGAAGAGTTCTAATCAGAATTCAGAAGAATCATTCAAAGTTCTGGATAGAGAGAGATCAAGTCAGAATTTGAAGAAGAAGAAAGAATCCACCAGTGGATTCTCAAGAAGCTGTTTGGAATCAACTCAGCTAAGTACATTTTCAAGAAGCTTTGAAGAAGGCTAAGAAACAGTTGATTGCATCAGCTGATCAAGAATTGTCATTGCCTTTTCTCTCTCAACTTTGGCAAGACAATTAAGACAATCTTTTCTATATTTCTGTAGGATCTGTTTATACAGATCTGAGCTGTAAGCCTATGTTATAAAGGCTGAGTGTAGGAGTGTTGAACTCTGAGTGGTAGGGCTGATTGCCTGAGTGTAGGAGAAGGGTATTCTCTGAGTTGTAGGCCTTGGGGCAAGGCTGAGGTAGGGCAGTTGTGCCTGAGTTGTAGGAACCAGTTGGGTTCTGAGTTGTAAGATCTATTGATCTGAGATAAGTGGAAGTTTGGCCGAATCTAGCATACTGCTAGATAGGTGAAGGGGGAAAGTGGATGTACCCAGACCTTGGGGAACCACTATAAAACATAGTGCAATCTGTGATGTTTTGTTTTCTGTGATTGCTGTGTTTATTATATTAGTTATTAAATTGAATTCTGTCTAGAAGTTTTAGAAAGAGAAGCAGAACCTATTCACCCCCCCCCCTCTAGGTGTTTAGGCTGCCTTGAAAGTTAAACTATCAAGTGGTATCAGAGGGAGGTTCCTCAAAAAGGACTTAACAGTCTGAGGTAGATCTGATAGGCAGATTCAAGAATCAAGAAGATGGGTTCTGGAGAGAATCATAAGGAGCTAGGGTCAATGAAATTACCCATATGCAAGAAGGAAATCTTTGGGATCTGGAAAGAAAGAGTCAGATTGTTTATGGAAGCATCTGACCCAAGGATTTACATCACAGTACAGGAAGGCCCCTTCATACCAATGAAGATATCTGTTCTTGATGCAAATATCCAAACACCAAAGACTTATTCTGAAATGACCAAGGATGAAATCATCTTGGCAACCATGGACAAAAGGGCACAGAACATCATTGTCAGTGTCATAGATGATTCAACATTTCAGAATCTGATTCACTGCAAGACCTCCAAGGAGATGTGGGACACATTGATTGTCTACATGGAGGGATCTGAAGAAGTAAGGCTGGACAGAAAATCTATGCTAAATCAGGAGTATGAAAGTTTTAGACAAGGAAAATCTGATAGCATAACTGAGTGCTATAAGAAATTCTATAGAATTGTGAATGAGCTAATATCCTATGGAAGAGTCTTCAGTACCTATGAACTGAATGACAAATTCTTAAGATCCTTATCAAAGGATTGGGATACAAAGATCTGTGCCATAAGAGAAGTGGCAAAATTGGCAGAGATATCTCCTCCAACTCTGTTTGGAAAGTTGCTATCCTATGAAATGCAACTTATGGTAAGGAAGGAGGAGGAAAGAAACTCAAGAGGAGAGCATAGAGAAAAGACTGTGGCATTTAATGCTGAAGCCACTAGAAAGAATAGGAGGAAATCACCATCTCCTCCTAAGGAAGTTGAAGAAGGTAGTTCTGAAAATTCAGATAAGGGTTCAGTCAGCTGTGATTCAGATGCAGACTTTGCTGCATTCACTAGGCAATTTCAAAGGTTCTTGAAAAAGAAGCAATGGAAGTCTAGGCCTTCCTCATCACAGCAAGTAGATGACTATTATCAGAAGAGAAGGTCATCAAGGAAAGAGAAAAGCAGGTCAAAGCCCAGCAAAGCCACTACTTCAAAGATTGTCTGCTATTGTTGCAATAGGCCTGGACATGTAGTGGCTGATTGTCCTGACAAAAGGAAGGAATCTTCAGAAAAGAAGAAGACTTATCAGAAAGGCAAGAAGGAGAAATCCTTTGTAGCAAAGAAAGATAAAAGTCTGTCAGACCAGTCAACTTCAGAATCAGGATCTGAAGCTGAAGCATATATTGGATTATATGCTGCATCTGAGGAAGAGGAGTTTATGCAGTTGCTAGACTCCATCAATGAACATCAATGCATGGGTTTGATGACTAGATCAGAAGAGGACCTATGCCAGAATCAGTCTGGTTCTAATGAGGTAAACTGTCCTTCTTGTACATCTGTTTGTAATACAAGTGAAGAATCAGCTACATCTGCATCAAGTGATGAAGATGTATCTGGATCTGAAGGAGATGTCTATCAATTGATAGACAAGTATGGGGACCTGTTGCAGGCCCTTAAGAAAAGCAAGAACCTGGTTAAATCACAGGCTCAGGAAATTGCTGATCTAAGGGTTGCAACAACTGAGTTAGAAAAAGTCCTTGATCAAAAGTTAGCTGAAATTGCCAAGCTGAAGAATATAACTATTATTCAGATGGGCACAATTAATTATACTAATGATCAAGTAAAGAGTCTGGAGGACAGACTTAGAATTGAAAGGGATTTAGTGGCTAGTTACTCTAAGCCAAAATCTGTCTTACCCTTGATAGATGAATTTGTCACTCAGAAGGGTAAGGCTGGATTAGGATTTAAGGGTAACTCCAGGGCTGGCAGATTCAAGAGGAAAGGCAAAGCCCCTATTCAGCCACTAAACCTTTCAGTCCCCATAAGGTTTGGTAAGGAGAAAGTGCCTTCTAACATATATGATCATGAAGACATTCAGGATCATATTAAGACAAATGTTCTGAAGAACAAGGGTGTTAAGGCAAGCAGGCCTACCTATGGTCATAAACCCTATGGTTTTAAGAAATCAGTAGGTGAAGTTGCAACAGCACCAGCAATGAACAGAAATGCTTCTGACAAGGATGTATCTAGATCTAGATACAATAAGTTTGAATGTTGGTGCTGTGGCAAGAGGGGTCATTTTGCATTGGACTGCTGGTATAACACAAGTGTTATAAAGAATAAGAGTCTACCTGTTAGAAGAGGTTATGATAACTTTATAAAGGCTAACCTGAACCAAGGACCCAAGACTTACTTGGGTTCTAAGGGTAAGTAATTCTGTATTGCAGGTGAATCCAAGTTACCATGCCCCTATATGGTACTTGGATAGTGGTTGTTCCAGGCACATGACTGGAACAAAGGGGCTGCTGAAGGAGTATTCATCTGTCAAAGATGGACATAAAGTGATCTTTGGTGGATCTGAAAAAGGAGTCATCAAAGGATTTGGTAACATCTCTTCAAACCTAATTACTATCACCAAAGTGGCCTATGTAAAAGGTTTGAAACATAATCTAATAAGCATAAGCCAGCTGAGTGATCTAGGATATGACATTTCATTTGGTAAGGATGGATGTCATATCAAAAGGTCAAGTGATCAAGAGATCATATTGACTGGGTATAGGAAGAGAAATGTGTATTGCCTTAATTTTGAATGTGAGAATAAGGCATCCCCCATTTGTCTTGTAGCTGATGACAATGCTTCTCATTGTGTTAAGTGGCACAAGAGATTGGCTCATCTAAACTACAAGACAATTGGCCAACTCTTTAGTAAAGAACTAGTGAGGAATGGGCCTCAAGTTAAGTGTATAAAGGAAGGGGTATGCTCAGCTTGTCAAAAGGGCAAGCAGACAAAAACCTCATTTCAAAGCCTTGAAAACAAGGATTCTGTGAGGTGCTTATACCTCTTGCATATGGATCTTTTTGGTCCTATGCCAGTTCACAGTCTAGGTAGGAAGGTCTACACTCTAGTGGTTGTAGATGACTATTCTAGATTTACATGGGTGTTCTTTCTGAGACAAAAATCTGAAACCCCAAGTGTATTATTTAATTTTGTAAAGCAAATTCAGAATGAACTGAATAGTACAGTGGTCAAAATTAGAAGTGACCATGGTACTGAGTTTCAATCTGAAAGCATAACAAATTTGTGTATAGACTTTGGGATTTTCCAAGAGTTCTCCTCACCTAGAACACCTCAGCAAAATGGTATTGCTGAAAGAAAGAATAGAACATTAATTGAAGCTGGTAGAACTCTATTGAGTGACACCTCTCTCCCAGAATATTTTTGGGCTGAGGCAGTTAACACTGCTTGTCATGTCATCAATAGGGCTTCTATCACCAAAGGCCACAGAAAGACTCCCTATGAGATTGTGAAAGGCAGAAAACCAAACCTATCCTATTTTAGGATCTTTGGTTGCAAATGCTATATACTTAACAATGACAAGTCATATTTGACTAAGTTTGCTGCCAAATCCCAGGATGGGATATTTGTTGGGTACAGCACAAATAGTAAGGCCTATAGAGTCTTCAACTTAACTACTCAAGTTGTTGAAGAATCTGTGCATGTTGTATTTGATGAAACAAGATTAATCAATTGTGAGTTGTCTTGTAGATCAAATGACTCAACAGGTATAAGCAAGAAGATGGACAAGCTCTCCATTGCTGAAGCTTCAAAGGAAGAGGGAGCATTGGAAAATGAAGGCTGCTGTCCAGGGGGAGTACAAGAGATAATGGAAGCTGATGAAAACCAAGAGGAACAGCAGAATGAAGAAGCTGGAGATGCACAACCTGAAGGGAATCTACCTCCAGCTATAAGATATCTAAGAGATCATCCTACTGATCAGATAATTGGTGATCCAAGACAAGGAGTGCAAACTAGAAGCAGAAATCAAAGCACAGTTTTGCATTCCAGTTTCTTGTCCCAAATGGAACCTAAAAAGTTTGAAGAAGCTATCCAAGACCAGCACTGGATTGATGCTATGCAAGAGGAGCTGAATCAATTTAGAAGGTGCAAAGTCTGGGAGCTTGTTCCTAAACCAAGAGGCCACAACATAATTGGAACTAAGTGGATCTATAGGAACAAGCTAGATGAAAGTGGAATAATAGTAAAGAATAAAGCAAGATTGGTTGCAAAAGGATACAGGCAGGAAGAAGGGATTGACTTTGATCAAACATTTGCTCCAGTAGCAAGGCTGGAGGCAATCAGAATGTTCCTTGCCTATGCAGCCTACCAAGACTTCAAAGTATACCAGATGGATGTGAAGTCAGCATTTCTGAATGGTGATCTTAAAGAAGAAGTATATGTAGAGCAGCCATCAGGTTTTGTAGATCCTCTTAAACCTGATTCTGTGTATAAGCTTAGGAAAGCTTTGTATGGGTTAAAACAAGCTCCAAGGGCTTGGTATGAAACCCTGTCTACCTTCCTCATTGAGAATAAATTCTCAAGAGGAAAGATAGACAAAACTCTATTCCTTAGGGAATCCAAAGGAAAGATCATCTTAGTCCAGATCTATGTTGATGACATAATCTTTGGATCTACTGAAAACAACCTTTGTAAAAAGTTTGCCAAACTTATGCAAGGGAAGTTTGAGATGAGCAGTATGGGAGAACTTAAGTTCTTCTTGGGACTCCAAGTAAGACAGACTGATGATGGATTGTCCATATCCCAGTCTAAGTTCACCAAGGAATTAATTAAAAAATATGGTATGGAGTCATCCTCCTCCATGAGAACTCCTATGGGCACAAGTATGCCAATATGCAAAGATGAGGCAGGTAAACCTGTTGATGAATCATTGTATAGAGGAATAGTTGGGTCTCTACTATATCTCACTGCTAGTAGACCTGACATTATGTATGCAACATGTGTCTGTGCTAGGTACCAAGCCTGCCCTAAAGAATCTCATTATACTGCAGTCAAAAGGATTCTGAGATATCTAAAGGGCACTCCTACTCTAGGTCTTTGGTACCCTAGGAATAGAGATTTTCAACTAACAGGCTATTCAGATGCAGATTTTGCAGGATGTAGAGAGGATAGAAAGAGTACTACATGTACTTGTCAATTCCTGGGAGGAAGACTAATATCTTGGAGTAGTAAAAAACCGACTAGTGTGGCAATTTCCACAGCTGAGTCAGAGTATATTGCTGCAGGAAGCTGCTGTGCACAGCTATTATGGATGCAGCATCAGCTTAAAGATTATGGTATTCAGGTAAGTAGAACACCCCTTTTATGTGATTCTAAGAGTGCTATTTCTATTGCTAATAATCCAGTTTCTCATAGTAGAACTAAGCATATAGAAATCAAATATCATTTTCTTAGAGAACATGTAGAAAAAGGTGACATCTCATTGGAATTTGTAAAAATAGATTATCAAATAGCAGATGTATTTACTAAGCCTTTAGATGAAACCAAATTCAATAAATTCAAAATTGAATTAGGTATGTTAACCATTGATTAATGTATTAAACAAAATCATTAACAATGCTATTGAAATGGTTTATAAGTAAGTAAAAGTAGTAACAACATAATCAAGTGTTAAAAAAAAAAGGACATATTGAAGTTACAGAAATTGGCTAAGTAAGAATGTGTCGACACATTCAGTAATAATGTGTCGACTCAGAGAAATTATGTCGACAAGTCAGAAATATTGTGTCGACACAGAGAATATGTGTCGACACTTAAGAGTTTTATTGTCGACTTAACCAGAAATGTAATGTCGACTCAACCAGAATTATGGTGTCGACACTTACAGAATATGTGTCGACACTTGTCCTTAGTGTCGACACAGAATTTCTGTCTTTCTACTATGTATCCAAGGTGTCGACATAACCACAAATTGGTGTCGACACATAGTAGGCTGAAGAAATGTCGAGTTAATAGAAGCTTGTGTCGACACATTCCGTCTGTGTCGACACATTTAGACTGTTTTTGGCGCCTTTTGAACTTCTTTCAACAGAAGCTATAAATAGGTCAAAAGCTTTTTGTGTCGACACGCTTTCAAGGTTTTCGAGACTCAAACCCTGTGTCGACAGTCTTTCTTTCTCTCTTCTCTCAAGCTTTCTCGACACAACGATGGCGCCAAGGATTGAAGATAACATCAATGAAGGATATGAGTTAGTGCGCCAGGCCTTTGCAGAGGCGCCGCCTGATGTTCAAGGAGTTATCACCCTTCTCTCTGCATCAGGGTTAGAATTTCTCATTTCAGAACCAACTAAGATCTGGAAGAAGGAGGTGCACGAGTTCTTTATCTCTGCATCAGTCCATTCTACTGGCCTCAAGATTAAGTCCACTGTTCAAGGGACGAAGGTAAAGATTAATCAAAGAAGTTTAAGAAAGATCTTCCAACTGCAAGTGGTTGAGAATGAAGAGGAAGTTTCTATATCTAAGACAAGGGAAGCCCTTCAATGGTGTGGCCTGGATTCAGGATTGAAGATTGGAGCTGCATTCAACAGAAAGGGAATGAATCAGCAAGGGAAGTTCTTGTCTGAAGTAGTTGGAAAGGTAATCCTCTGCAAGACAGGTGGACATGATAGGATTTCTGCCTATATGTTCAGCCTGATGACCAGGATAGTTTTTACTATTCCTACTGATTGGTCAGGAGTGCTCTTTGACAAGATCAAAGAGGGAATCAAGAAGCCTAACATGGCTAGGATCATGAGCCTGTACTTCACTGGAGTGATTCCTGATGTGATGCAGCAGCTGCAAGGGAGTAAGATTAACCATATGAGAAGAATGGATATGAGACTATTCTCCAGGTGGGATAGGGTGCTGTCCAAGGATGTGCCTGAAGAGAGCAGGCCAGACACCCCTGTGCAATCCCCTACACCAAATCAAGAATCTGAACAAGTACAAGAAGGGACACAGCTTGACTCAACTGTGGTCCAGGAAGTATCCACACCTGCACAGATGCAGGGGGAGCCAGTTTCCACTTCTGCTCCAAAGGTATCTACTCCTGCTTAGGTATAGGGGGAGCTAATGTATTTTACTATAAAAGACATTGCTCATATTCTTATTACTGCACAGGTTCAGGGGGAGCTAGTGTCCACACCTACTCCTGCCACTACAAATATTGAGGTGCAAGTCCAAGAGGAAGCACAGTTAAACATATCTCAAGATTTAACTGCTGCAGAAGTGACCACTCAACTGGAATTTACTATGGAGGAGTTATTCCCAGATGTTGATACTGCTGCTGATAAAGAAGGAGGTGGACCAGATATTGAGAAGTCCATAGGAATGGACATTGATCAAGAAGCTGCTGTGGAAACACAGGTTGAGGATGAGCCTGTAGATGTTGAGGCTGAGCAACAATCCCCTGGAACAGATGCAATTCATCATCCACAAGAAAGAATTCATGTAGATACTTCCTCTGACACAGAAACTGAAGAAGCCAGGGTGGCAAAGAAAAGAAAACTTGTTGTCTTTAAGAGAAGAAGCAAGAACTATAAGCAGGCATTACAGACCACAACTCCACAAGTTTCTCCAGCCTTTGATTACAATAAATTTATGGTAGATCTTCAAGTAAAATTGGATGACCAAAGGATGGCTCTGGAGAAGTATGTTGATGAAAATAGCAAGTCAGTTCAGTTTGACTTAGCTCAGGATATCAAGTCCATCCAATTTCAAGTCAACTTGCATAAAACTGAAATGACAGATTGCTTCCACAAGGGTGGCAATGCTGTAGTTTATCTGGCTAAACAACAGGAGGCTATCTCTACAAAGGTGGATGATATTGCTTTGAAGCAAAGTTATGTTCTGGAAAATCAAATCAGAATGAATGAAAATTTAACTGAATCTCATAATGAGATCATTAAAGAAGTGAAGAAGATTGTTCCAGGTATGCCTGCAGATAGAGCCAAAGAAATAGAAGAATTTGATAAAAATTTTCAGGCTGCTATTGCATCTGTTAAGACTGCCATCACAACCTCTCAAAAGGACATATCTGAAAAGCTTCAAAAGTTAAGACCATTTTTCAAAGAGGGAGTGAATTATTTGGATGGCCAAATTCGATTTCAAAAAGAAGATCTTAGAGATCATGTCTCAAGAGAAGCCATAAAGGGGGAGAGGATGCTAATTCATGCCGGCTCTGAGCACACCAAGTGGGTGACCAATAGCATTCGAGCCACTTTGGGATATCCACCATTGTGTGATGATGCTATGGTAGCTGAGTCAGGAATACAATCTAATCTACTTGAAGGCAATCAACCTGAGGTTGCCCAAGTCATATACCCCCCTCCAGATTTTGACTTGATTGATCAGAAAGTTCAAGGAATGTATAGTCCTCCAAAGGAGGTTACTAATATTGTTTTTGGAAAAGTTGATAAGCCTGAGGCTACTCTGAAAGAACAGCAGGATGCTCTACTGGCAAAGAAGAAATTCAGAGAGCAGGCTGTACTGAAGCCAGATTATGAGCAGTGGAGTCCTACTTCAAGGAACATCATACTCACTACATGGAAAGCTGTACAGGATAAAGTTCATGAGAGAGGGAAGTGGTACAATGAAATTGAATGGCAGAAGTATGAGGCAAGGCAAGAGGCAATTGTACAATTCAGAAGGAAAGCCAAGCTGGGAAGACTGCCATCAGATGCTAAGGAGCCAAGCAAATACTTCCCAAAGCCTTTTCATTATTTTGAAAGGCAAAGGATCAAGGAAGAAGCTCAGAAGAAGGCTGATCTTAAAGGAAAGAAGATAGCTGAAGAATCAGAAGCTCCTGTGACAGCTACAATTCAGTCTGGCAAAGGGATTACAATTAAAGAGCCTGATCAATCCTGATTTTGTTTTAAATATTGTGTAATATTGTGATGTAATCATCAAATGTAAAACTTTGTAATCAAACATTACCTTGTTATAAACAAAATGTTGTTTGGCATATTATAATGTGCATTCTGTGATGATTGATTCTGAATTATTCTATGTTATGTTTTGTTTATATTTAAAGTATTCCTGCTATGTCATTAATCATCATTTAGTACTGTTTATAAATGGTGTATATCATTGGCTATAGGGGTTATGACTTCTCCAAATAGGGGGAGATTGTTGGGTACATTGGAAAATGTGTACCTGATTTGAAGAAGCCCAACTTAGCTCAATGATATACATCAAGGTGTATTTGATGTTGTTTTAAGTTGACATGTGCAGGTAGAGAATTGATAAAGTATGCAGAAAAATTCTAAGTCCAAGTGTCGACACGAAGGAAGCAGTGTCGACACACAGAAGAAAATAGTCGACACAACACTGGGAATTTGTGTCGACACATAGCAGTTAGTCTACAACTACACTGGGAAAAAGTGTCGACACAGAAGAAGTAAGTCGACACAACACTGGGAATTTGTGTCGACACAGAAAAGAGTCGACACAATACTGGGAAATTGTGTCGACACAGAAGAAAAGCGTCGACCTCAAACATTGGGAAAATGTGTCGACACAGAAGAATATAGTCGATCTCAAGATTGTCGACATCATCTGAATGTGTCGACACAGAAGAAAATAGTCGACCTCAAGTTAGTCGACACCAGCAGAATGTGTCGACACATTGTGATTAAGTCGACACATAATAGCAGAGTTAAAAAATGAATGTGTCGACACCTGAAGGCTAAGTCGACACTTACTAAAGTTATGATTCTACAACAATTGTGTCGACACACAGGACTTGTGTCGACACACTGAAGAGTCAAGATCAAGTTATTTGCAGAAGAAGCTGTGTCGACTTAAAGGCAACTTAGTCGACATCACTGAAGACTGTGTCGACACCAAAGTCAATTATGTCGACACAAATAGACAGATTGTCTCGACACTTTCTGACAGACTGTTTCAACAACTTGTGATTCAAGACTAAGGCACAGGACTTGTTTGAAGACTTGACAGCTGTGGGTTATCACCGGTTAACTGAAGTTGTCAGACTTGTCAGAAAACGGTTAGAAACCGGATCAGCCGGTTACCATGAAGAATGTCTATAAATAGACAGATTCAGAAGGAGAAAAATTAATCAACAACATATAGAACTGACCTTTTGAAATACATTGGATCAGAAAGTGGAGAAGGATTACTATTCTACTCATTTCAAGAAAGTGCTAGGCACTTAAGAAGATCTTCTCCGGGAGATCTAAGAAGACTATCTAAGGATAGATCTAAGAAGAGTTCTAATCAGAATTCAGAAGAATCATTCAAAGTTCTGGATAGAGAGAGATCAAGTCAGAATTTGAAGAAGAAGAAAGAATCCACCAGTGGATTCTCAAGAAGCTGTTTGGAATCAACTCAGCTAAGTACATTTTCAAGAAGCTTTGAAGAAGGCTAAGAAACAGTTGATTGCATCAGCTGATCAAGAATTGTCATTGCCTTTTCTCTCTCAACTTTGGCAAGACAATTAAGACAATCTTTTCTATATTTCTGTAGGATCTGTTTATACAGATCTGAGCTGTAAGCCTATGTTATAAAGGCTGAGTGTAGGAGTGTTGAACTCTGAGTGGTAGGGCTGATTGCCTGAGTGTAGGAGAAGGGTATTCTCTGAGTTGTAGGCCTTGGGGCAAGGCTGAGGTAGGGCAGTTGTGCCTGAGTTGTAGGAACCAGTTGGGTTCTGAGTTGTAAGATCTATTGATCTGAGATAAGTGGAAGTTTGGCCGAATCTAGCATACTGCTAGATAGGTGAAGGGGGAAAGTGGATGTACCCAGACCTTGGGGAACCACTATAAAACATAGTGCAATCTGTGATGTTTTGTTTTCTGTGATTGCTGTGTTTATTATATTAGTTATTAAATTGAATTCTGTCTAGAAGTTTTAGAAAGAGAAGCAGAACCTATTCACCCCCCCCCCTCTAGGTGTTTAGGCTGCCTTGAAAGTTAAACTATCAGATTTGCTAATTTATAAAGAGACAAAGCAAAGTTAATTTTATTCCAAAGTTTATCTTGATCAGCTGCTAATTGAAATTTAGCTACTAATCATAATGGGGGGAATTACAAATAAAGGATGGGAGAGACATAATTAAAAAATATAAGAAAGCCTGAATTGAAATAGTGTTATACTTGGAATGAAAATACAAAATCTACATTAGCGATTAGAAATGAAGATACAACTAAAACAAAAAAGATTTATAGCAACTCAACCCCAAAATCTCCCTCCTTAGCTAAAGAACATTGCTGAAATTTATAGAATCTTCAGATGGGGAGTCACAGCCCCTAATCATGCCCGTGACCAGGGAGTGTCTAATAAGGAATTACCGCCATAACAACCCAAAAAACGCTGGAAGAAGGACCGCCAAAAAACATTAACAGGTGGGTCATGCACCTAGGTCACGGGCGTGACCTAGGTATTGTCCTGACTGTGTTTGAAAAATGGCAGGAAACGACGTGATCTAGAGTTAATCCATCGGTTTGGAAAGGAGTACTCATGCCCCCTAGTCACACCTATGACCAGGGCGTATTTGCTAAAATGTCATGCCAGCACAACCGTCTGGATTGAATGCTCGGCCATGCCCCTTGGTCTGCTGGACAGACACCCCTGTCACGCCCGCGACAAGGATGTGTAATTTTAATCTAATATGACATCTTATTTGGTGCGCTGGAGAAAGAGCATAGTGTGCGGGTTTAGTCATGCCCCCTGGTCACGCCCATGACTAGGGCGTATAAATTTAACTTTTCCAAAAATCTTTCAAAAAGTGGCCAAAATTCTCTAGTGAGGTACAATATGATAATTGAAGGCCAAAACAACCTAAATTGCGAAAAGAAATCAATTAGAGGTTATTTAAGAAAATATAAATTAAATAAAACCAATTATTAAAATAAAACTATATAAAAATAACACTAAAAATAGAGTTATCATTTTTATAAAAGAATCCAACAAAAGTATATATATATAAATATAAATCTTTCGAAATACAAAAAATGTTTTTTTTAATCTTTGCTCTCCAATTTTATTATAATTAAAAAAACAAATTTTTTTGTTATTTTCTTTTAATTCAAAATTAGTCTTATTTTCGTTATTATTATTATAATAATAAATTTATAAAACATAAAAATCAATTTTCTTGCCAAAGGACCGTGTTGGGCTTTCATTCCGCAAAACAACCTAGTAACTTGTGAACCCCTCATTGGGTAGCACTTGGAAAGTTCAAGAATTAAATAATATTTATGTTTTTCTTTTATTTTAATATAAAAATTCAAAAACTTAATAGTTATAAAAAATAGAGTTTTAATTAAAATAAAATATATTTTTAGATTCCCCCAAACTTTATTTTTACCTAGGCAAACTAATTTTAACTATGAGTTTTATTTATTGGCTTTTTTAAAGAGTTTTCTTTTTATGTATTTATTTATTTTTAATGTCTCTTCAAAATTTCTTAGTTTTAATTTTTAGATGAATTTGACTTAATAAATTTTTCATTAATTTGGTTTGTTTAGAATATTTCCAAGTTTTATTTTCTCTCTTTAAAATATCATAACTAAATTTTGTTGAAATTGTGCTTAAAAGTTTTAGATTTTACTTATATTAATTTTAGCTCATGGATGCTCAAGATTGCTCAAATGATTTTCTGTGCTCTCAAAATATATTTGTCTTTGAAATTTTATAGCCATTAAACCTTAACCTTTTTCCTACCTTTTAATATACTTTTTGTTTGGCATTAAAAAAAGTTAAAAGATCATATGTCATGGAATGAGAGGATAAAATTCATCATTTCTAAACATATGCACCCAACTTAGTACAAGATTATATAACATGTAGATGAGAGGATAAAATTCATCACTCATAAACATACACATTTAGGATATTTACAAGAAGAAGAAAATTCAAAAAAGATGGAAATAAAAGGATACAATTCATCAATTCCCAATCAAAGTAAATTCTTCTATGCCAATGTTACCCCTTTAGCCAATATCATTTGCTTATCCAAGATTTATATGACTGAGCTTAGTTAATAGTTTTCTAAAAAGTTTCTTATGAGATTTAAAATTTCTAAAATTTCAATCTTGGATTATTTTGCTTAATTCAATGCAATTTTGATTATAAAGGTTTAGATAGAGAGTCTTTAAACAAATATTTATTTTACTCATTTTAATTTATGAATTATGAGTTATCTCTTATAAGACTAAATTTCATTTCTTAACATGTTTTGTTTTGAGTCATATATTATTTAGAGTACATAATTTGGATTAAATATTTTTCAAATGTCATATAAGTTCTTCTTATACTTATGAATTAGTTTTGCTCAGGATGAACAAGAGCTTAAGTATGAGGGTATTTGATAGTACAATATTTATATATATTTTAGTATAAAATTTATTATTAAATAAATTAACTTTTTGTTTAATTTTATGATAATTACGTTTAATTTACTTTCTTTTCTATTTTTCTAGAAATCTGGGGCTGCAAATATCAATTTTCCAGCTCACGGTAGTATTCATGGGTAATATTGGAACAATTATGTAAGAATTCTTAGTACACGCCCCTGGGTCACGGGTTTGACCTGGGGTTATGACCTTAGTCACGAGTTGTGACCCCCCCCGTAAAGTCCTTCAGAAGTCACTGCCATGTCAGATTAAAATTACACGCCCCTATCATGGGCGTGATAGGGGGCATGACCTCCAATTTAGGGGTTTGCCAAGCATTAAAGAAGCTAGTTCCGCTGTCGAGCAGTTTCAACTTACACGCCGAGCATGACCTCTCCTGAAACTGACGAATTGACTCCAGATCGTGTTGTTTCTCATCATTTTCTGACCCAGTCAAGTTACACTCTAGGTCATGGGCGTGGCCTAGGGGTGTGTACCTCCAATTTATGTATTTTGGCATTTTTTTCTCCCAATAATCTTGAGCTTTCAAGACGGCGGTTTCGTACCTTACATGCCCTAGAATATAGGTGTGACCTAGGAGTGTGACTTCCAGATTTTCCAATAATAAAAGCCCAGATACAACATTGTGACTCAGATACAGTCTATGCTTCGACTTGGGTCACTTTTACTTCAATTTCTACACTTTTTATTCATGTACTTTTACTTTATGTATTGTAAAATCAATTCCTAGATTAGATCTTACTTCCATGGACATGTACTTTTCAATTTCTCATTATAAAATTGTTCTTACATTTTATTAGGCCAAGTTAATTTTCTAGCGTTCGATCGGACGAACTCTTAAGAATTTCATATGGTAATTTTTCTTACATAGCTTTTGATTTAGAAATTTAGGATTTGCCTTTGATTTTATTATATTGATTTTATATTTTCGGTATATGTAAATCAAATTTTGATCCGTATTCTTGTTTATGGAGAGATCCATGAATTTGTGTAGATTGCTCATTGCTGAAAGGAGTTTCATGCACTCCTTGAGAGAGGATGACATAAATCTTTCGGATTGGAGTCAAATCCAATAGCGAGGTTCACAACCTAATGCAATATTAGGGATTTTGATTGACTGAGGGGTCTTAATCGATCAACCTAAGGTTAGTTGTTTGTATATTCTTAAGAAAGGCACTTTCATATTTTGGAAATCTCCATGGTCGAATTTTTCTTAATCATTTCAAATGAATTTTAGATTTACGATTTATTTTACTTAAGAAGGATTTCCGATCAAATGCACTTTTCTTCTTTTATTTTTAATTATTTTGATTCCCCTTTTTCTATTTAGAAAAAATTATATAAATTCGTGTTAGTAGAAGTAGTCAGCTGACCCAGAAAAATATGACATATGATATTTCATTTCTAAAATATCTTATACTATGGACAATATGTATTCTTGCCTATAATTTGTAGAATTTGGAGATATTATTAATCCTAAATTTTATAGCGAGTCTCAGCTTCATTAGGCACTCCCCATCCATAGGAAGCCCTTTTTGGTTTGCCACTAGCCTCTCTAAATAGCAGGATTACATAGTTGGCAGATCAATTTGGGCTATAGTTAGTAAAATCAAAAAGCGGGATTCCACTATTCGCAAACCATCTATGATAAGTATAAATAGATCCCCAAGGGCACCTTAGGGGGGGACTTCTTCTTGCTTCTTGCTCCTTAGGTTGGCTCTAGTTGGCGAGATCACCAATTCCCTATTCACCGTGGTTTCTACGTGGACAGGTTGATAACTCCAGCTCCCGATTCACCGTGGTTTCCAGGTGGACATGGTAAGTGCTCTCAAGTTCCCTCCAAGGTGCCCAACTAAGTATTGGCTTGGGAATGGAAGCTCTCTTTTATATTCCATGTGTGTGGCGGGACCTCCACACTACAACTCGGGGTTTATTTCTAGTGGTCCACCATTTGTGTGTGAGATTCCTTACTCCAAGGCTCCATCCTAGTGTCCTAGATTTGGAGAAGTAAGCACAGGATGCCACCCCTGGTTTGAAATCCTTGAAACATAATTTCTAACTTCGAATAGATCAGAGATGATCAAGGATGGCCTAAAAGGTTTCGCCCACCTAGGGCGAGTGTAGGGAAATTCGCCTCTCAGGGGCGAGATCTGGGCCCATGGGAGTTGGGGGCAAGTGGGGTGAGCTAACTCGGACTTGCCCAAGGCTTCAAGGAGGTATGGGCGATTGGGCCGAGCTGACCTGCCCTAGCCCTAGGCTCCAGGAGAGTAAGGGGTCAGTGGGGCGAGCTGACCAGCACCCGCCCTAGGCTTTGGGCAAATGGCCAATCCTAACTTTATCGAGAACTTGCCACCCAGAGGAAGCTCCTTTTTAGTTTACCACTAGCCACTACAAACTACATGATTACACTGTTGCTAGACTAATTTGGGCTACAGTTAGTAAAATCAAAAGACAGGATTCCACTATTTGTAGACCATAAAAAAACAATAAATAAACCCTCAATGACACCATTTGGGGGGACTTATTTCTGCTTCTATCACCTTAGGCTGGCTCTAGTTTGTGAGAACATTAGCTCCATGTTAATCGTGGTTTCTGGGTGGACAAGTTGATAAATCCAGCTCCCTGTTCACTGTGGTTTCTGGGTAGACCGAGCGAGTGCTCTCAAGTGCCCTCCATGGTACTCGGTTCAGGATTGGTTTGAGAAAGGATGCTCTCTTCTATCTTTTAGGTGTGTGGCAAGACATCTGCACTACAACTCGTGGTTTGTTTTCAGTAGTCCACTAAGAGGCATTCCTTTCTTTAAGAGCTCAACCTAGTGTCTTAGCTTTGGATATATAAGCGTGGGATGCATATCTCGGTCCAATCTCCTTGAACCGTGGGTTTTTAGGTTCATTGAGATCAGAGATGACAGAGGATGGCCTAGAGGGTCACGCCCACCTAGGGCGAGTACATGGAAATTATCCTATCTAGGGTGAGATCTAGGTCTAGAGGAGTAGGGGGCATGTAGGCGAGCTGAACCGTACTTGCTCGAGGCTACGGGTAGGTAGGGGTGATTGGAGCATGCTAACCCACAATCACCCCAGGCTCTAGGTGAGTAAGGTGCTAGTGGGGCAAGCTAGCCTGCACCTGCCCCAGGCTCAGGGCAAGTGGCGAGTTCCAGCTTTATTGGGCCCTCACTAACGCATTGTACGTCACGTATACCAGTCGCACATGTAATATAAAATGGGCAAATTTTGCAGGATACAAAAGGATAGTTCCGAGAAATTAAAAGAAAGTAATTTTTTGAGAAAAAGGAGCAACTCGTCTTCTTCCTCTAGACTGAGTCGAAGCTTTCGAAGAACTTGCTAAAAAGTTAGCTTGTAATTCACATACAGAGTTTACTGTTAAAGGAATTTCTCCCTGAAGATCAAATCAACTCTCGACAGCAAGGTCAGGAAGATTTATTTCTGAGTAAGAAGAACCAACCTCTGCAGTTACTTCTCAGCACAAGAAGAACCAACCTTGAAGATATTTTCTTATTGCTGTGAAGAAGATAAGACTGAGTCTTCTCAGTTCAGGAAGAGGCTGACTCAGAGATAACTTCTCTGGAGTCATTCATTATCAACAAACTTGTTCTCTTTGTAAGATCATACCTGATCTTAGTTGTAAGCATGAACTATAAAGGCTGAGAGTAGGATCCTTCTGTGGATTTGAGTGTAGGATATTTCTGTGGATCAGAGTGTAGGATCCTTCTATGGATCTGAGGTAGGGCATGTGTGCTTGAGATGTAGGAGAGTCATTCTTTGAGGTAGGATCCTATGGTGGATCTGAGTGTAGGGTTATCCTCCTAGCCTGAGTTATAGGACTTTGATTAAAGTTTGAGGTAGGTGATATGTGGATCACTGAGCTATAGAAGCATAATTTGCTCTGAGTGGTAGGGCCTTGGGCCTAAGGTAGGACTTGGAGGAGTCTGAGAGATCCTGAGGGATATGTGTTGTAAGCTCTTAGAGCCGAGATTGGAGAAGTTGACATTGTCTAACACTCTGTTGGAAATGTGGGAGGGATAGTGGATGTATCCATTCCTTGGAGAACCACTATAAACACTTGTGTGCTATTGTGTATTCTTGAAAGCTAACTTAAAACTAAGTCACAACACACTAAAGCTAAAAGATAGTCTAAAAAGACATGAAAACCTATTCACCTCCCCCTATAGGTGTTTAGCTACCCTTGAAAACAAAGACTTTCGTATATCCTATTTTAAAACATTGATAACTTTTTATCTCACTGTTCATTTTCAAAAAATAAAAACATTTTGGAACTAGCTTGAGAAGACCTATCTAATGTCAAACCAACATTTAGTGCGGTGAGTGTGGAACTAGAGCAGTTGATGAAAGTAGTTGAGACAAACATGCATAATTCAACCTAAAATAATACACTCTATTTTAAAATAGTCATAAATTTTGATCCAGTTGTCCATTTTAAAAAAATAATTTTTTTTCAAAACTGGTTTAAGAAGATATATTTGATTATAAACCAACAATTTTGTGCGGTGTGTGTGAAATATGATAGTTGATGAAAGGAAGTTGCGACGAAGATGCATAATTTAGCCTAAGGCAAAGTGTCAGACATGTGCCTTAATGAAGCCCGAATGTCAGAAGCCCGGTGGATTTTTGAAGTTTTTGCCTATACCAGAATGGAAGTTCAACGACATATCTATGGATTTCGTGCATGGTTTGCTGAGATCGTAGATGGAGAATGACGTCATCTGGGTGATCATTGATCGCTTAACGAAAGTGTCGCATTTCATTCCAAATAGGAAGAACGATTTAGTGAAAAAGCAGGCGAAGATTTACGTGGATAATATTGTATGATTGTGCAGTGGGCCCCATAACATCGTCAGTGACCGAGATGGGCGCTTCATATCTAATGACTGGAGGCTTATTCATCAACTGTTGGACACTAAATTGAAGTTCAGTATGACCTTTCATCCGCATACAGATGGTCAGACCGAATGGGTAAACAGGACGATGGAGGTCATGCTTCACAAGTGTGCCCTAGATTTCGGTAAAAGGTGGGAGGATCATTTGTACATGATCGAGTTCGTCTATAACAACAGCTACCAGACAAGTTTTCAAATGGCACCCTTCGAGGCCTTTTATGGTAGGAAGTGTCATACTCCCTTGTCATGGTTGGAGATGGGAAAATCAAAGCTGTTTAAGTAGAAGGAAGTCGAAGATGCCACTTTGAATATTATTCGTACAATCTAGGAGTGGTTGTTGATCGCTCAGGATAGGCAGGCCAAGTATTATAATGCCATGCACAGAAATGTCGAGTTCGCCGTGGGCGATTGGGTGTATTTAAAGATCAAACCGTTCAAGAAAGTATTAAGGATTT
The DNA here is from genome assembly GCA_039513925.1 of Platanthera zijinensis. Classification (NCBI taxonomy): domain Eukaryota; kingdom Viridiplantae; phylum Streptophyta; class Magnoliopsida; order Asparagales; family Orchidaceae; genus Platanthera; species Platanthera zijinensis. Next base: position 224,574,321 of record CM077080.1, on the reverse strand, counting down.
GACGATTGAAAAAACTAAGTTTGAGATACCTTGCGCCGTTTGAGATTGTAACGCCCCGAAACTCAAAAGAGTGACGTGTGGTTCTTTGAGCCAAATCTGGGATTTGGCAGAGGTGATACGGCCTGGGACACGGGCGTGTCCCAGGGCGTGTCGTGCTCAGGTTCGACGATGGTCATGTGGTCGACGAAATTCCAGTCAGCGGTCGTCGGGGCAGTGAATACGGCCTGGGACACGGGCGTGTCCCAGGGCGTATCAGCCACTCAAAGCTTTCCACTGAACGATCGTTGAGTGAGGGCACATGGCCTGACACACGGGCGTGTCAGTGGCCGTGTACTGCTCGGGAAGTTTGCGGGTTTGTGCTGAGGGAGCTACATGGTCTGGGACACGAGCGTGTCCTAGGGCGTGCCTAACACACGGCATATGTCACGGGCGTGTCACATGGCCGTGTCCTTCTCTAGACATTTCTGGACCTGTGTAGTTTGGGCACACGGGCCGTGATACGGGCCCTGACACGGGCATGCCACATGCGACACGGGCATGTCAAATACCGTGTCACAGGCTGTGTTCTGGTCGGGAATTTCCTGGGTAACGGCAAATGGGTGACACGGCCTTGGACGCGGGAGTGTCGCAAGCCGTGTTCAGCCCAGGAAGTTTAATTTCGGGCTGAATCGTAGCCGTTCGTTTCCTTATTTTTGGGATCTTACGGCCCAGGGCTCTCCATGCTAGGGTTAAGGTCGGGATTGGGGGTTTTAACCTTCACTTTCACTTATCCATTCTCTTTCAAAAACCTAAAGAGAAGGGAGAGCAAGGAGTTTGGAGGAAGAGGAAGATCCGCCCGCCGGAGGAGATTCGGAGCGCCAAACCGCAAACCGAGCCCAGATCTGCGGAGGCAAGATCATTGCGGTGTTTTTCATCCGCGTAGTTTTCCATGGCGCCGAGGAGAAAGGATAGGGCAACGATTTTCATCTTGAGCATATGAAGCTCTTCTTCCTTTGCATGGGAAAACCAGCTCCCGTGAGTGTGCAGTGAGTTTGCGGTATTCCTTGGGGTAGATATGTAAAGTACCCCTTATTAGAGTCTGGAATCGTAGTACGGACATAGGCGGTGTGAAGCCTACCCGGACATGTTGGTCTGGATCGGTGATGATTTGCTATGCATTATTAGCCGGAGAAGACTCTGTGCGTTTTGTTTGTTTTCGGGTTGCTTGCGTTAGAATGCATCAGGGAATCTTAGGTATTAACCCCAAGGTGCACCCGAAAATCTAGGCGGAAATGCATTTCTGCCATTTCGGTGGCCTGGGAGCCAGTCGGGTATATAGCGGGGCAATGTACCGTGTTTGATAGAAATTTGGGACTGGGGAAGCCGGGCCTGCGTCAAAGGCCAAAGGGCCGCGACGGGGTGAGCAACGGGCTGGTGGAACCCTATTCGCTCCATCTATTTCGGTTAAAGTGAACTAAAGTTAACGTAGGACTTACCAATGATTTGGAGATCGATTCTAGGCTACGGATGAAAGGACTAAATGCTCACGAGGTTTGCCACCCTGGGGGTGGTGGTGGAGTCAAGGATCGGACGGGGTTCGGACTGGCTTTGTCGAGTAAGTGACCTGAGAGCACGGGGTGTACGGCCGTGTGTGCGTGCACCTGTGATGTGATGTTTATTCGTTATGTTGCTTGTTTTGCTAACAAGTGCAGGGAAGAAGATTTGCCGCCCCGATTTGGGCGCGGAATCATTATAATTTGGTCAGCTTTAGCTGACCATTATTCTTGTTTGTCACCGTTGCGGTGATTTGTGCTTGTAGGTGCTGCGGAGCCGAGCGGCAAGTAGCGGGCCAAAGCCCAAGTTGCTGAGCCGGCCCTTGAAAGCCTTGTGTGTTTACTTTATTAGTTCATATATGGCCGGCCTGTGAGACGAAGTTTGTAAAACACAATTTTATTCAAGTGAACTGTTGTAAGTCCATAAGGCCAGTACTTTTTGTGTATTTTGTACTTCATTCCTACTGGGCTTTTGTTAGTGGACATTCGTGCTTGTGCTGGGTTCATTTCTTTGCAATCTAATAAATTGCTTCCGCTAGATGCTCTGTGTAGGACGTTGTGATTGGTTGATTGGTTTTAATGAGTAACCCACCGGTCTGTCCATGGTATATGACGTCGAGCCCCGGCCAGACCTACTGCTATATGCTATGCGACGGATAGGGGTGTTACAGAGATATTGGAGTGCATTGGTGAAGCCGCCTATCGATTGAATCTTTCAACGGAACTAAGTGGTTTGCACAATGTATTCTATATATCGGTATTAAGGTAGGCAGTGTTGGAGCCTACACAGATGGTTGTGGCGGATCAGGTGCTGATTGATGGCGGGTTGACAATGAAGGTCAAGCCCATTCATATTGAATACTCAGAAGTCAAACAAATTCAGAATAAGTCTATCAGGATGGTCAAGGTTCGTTGGAACAATTGTGGCTGAGAGAAACTGTTATGGGAGTTGGTGCAAACCATGAAGGCGGAGTTCCCCGAGTTATTTGTTTGAGGTACGCATTTTGATATTATTACTTCTATAATTTCCTGCAAGACGTAATTTCGTGACGAAATTCTTAAAGGGGGGGGGGGGGAGATTTGTAATGCCCCAAGTTTCCCGAAGTAGGAAATGATTTCTGTGAGATACCGCCCGACAGTAGGGTTATCGCTGGCGGTAGCTTGGCCAATTTATTTGGCAGAGCTCTCAGGTAGGTACCGCATGGTGGTAGCGATACCGCGTGGCGGTAGCTATACCGCGTAGCGGTAGCGATACCGCTTGATAGTAGCGTCAGGCGTCGAGAGCATCGAGAGCGGCGTGTTCACGTGACGTATCGTCTACCGCACGGTGGTAGGTTATTATCGCGTGTCAGTAGCTATGTAACGGCCCCAACAACCGCCACAATTTGAATCATTAGCTCGAGTGGGTTTTTCATATAATTATGCGCAGCAAAATGAATATTCGAAATATACCAGGGCAAACAGACCCTCACATGTCATTTATTTCCATAATATACACTATTTACAAGTATTCTACTACAAATCAAGCCAACCAGAGTACAAAAAAATATATCATGCTAACCTGTGGACGAGCCACGTCTTCAACTGGTATCTGATCGGCATCTGCCTGAGCCCGTCTAGCGGGGTCTGGTACGCTGGTGCTCGGTTCCTAAAATAAATTTAAAATCTCATTAGTTTAGAAAACTAAGTGAAATCCTTACTTTTTACCTGTAGCACCGCACTGCAAGCAGACAAAAGAGTCAGCAGCAATAAATCTGTATGATCATCTTTCTAATCTAAACAGGTAAAATCATCTATATCTGATATCAATTCATATTTTCATATCAATTTCATTCTCGAAATACTAAGGGTCATTCGAATATTTATTCCTCCGGGTCCGTCGACCCTTCATATCAGTATTTATTTTAGGGCGCTTCCACGCGCAACAGGCTTCGACGCCTCCTAAAGGAATTCATATCATCTGTAGGAGTTCGACCCCCCCTACGAGGTGTGAGAGTTCTACCCCCCTCACGAGGTGTAGGAGTCTGAAACTTTCCCCCCCTACTAGGCCGACCCTTAGCATTCCGTTGCATCGACGCGTGTTCAATTTCATTTCTATTTCTATCAGTTCATTTCATTCATTTTATATCAAAATAGGATATGTTATAATTTATTTCCCCTCAGAATTCTATCGCTAGCTAACCTGTGTTAGCGTTTTCGGCGATTCATCATTTCAATAACAGCTAAACATAAATAGCTTCACAGGAAAAGAGGAAAAAGCAGTAAGGACTCACCCCAAGTTTCCCTTTGCCCTTGTCCCTCGTAGGATTCTCGCCGCGTCTATCGCCAGACGCCATCCTCTGCAGTATCAATAAATCATTTACTTAGGGTTGCGTCGCAAAACACCTGAGCGGACATAAATACCCAAGAGAAACTTCCACTTTGCGTCAATATACAACCACAAGGGTTGCCGTCATGGCAACTCCCAGGGTTGTTGCTCATTACAAGGGATTATCCCATCATTCCTCATATAATCAGCCCACACAAACAGCACAGCCGGCACACACACACACAAATCAGCCCACATACACATCATAGTCGGCACGCACACACAACTGGCATCACAACCCACAGCCGGCAACATCACAGAAAAAGGGGTAGGACACACCCTAATTTCCTCTTACCCAAAAATGGCTCAAAATCAAGAGGTGGGGTTTTGGAAGCCATTTAGAAGCTTTTGGAAACAAAAAAAAATAAAGAAGCTCAAAAACCCCAAAACCCTAGATTTCCAACCACCTCCAATCCATACACCAACTCCAAAATCAACACAAGAGGAGTGGAGGAAAGAAGATTACCTTCCCAAAGGAGAAGAAATCGCACGAATCGGAGGAGATTTGAGGCGGCTAGAGGGATCGGCGCAGGAGCGGCTCCACCGGGCTTCGTTTCGTCGTAATGAAGAAATGAAGAAGAAAAGAATAAATGTCGGGATATATCACGGGAGCCTCACCGCCGAACCCAAACAGCCGGTCAAACTTACCGGGTCAACAGTGCACAGCCACAATATCACATGTATTTCAAGTAAAACAGCCAAGCAACAACCAGTCCAAAATTCAGTTTATATCAATTCCGGCCAACCATTTGAGTGAAAACAAAGCGGCTGTCACAAGCAACAAAAAAATGAAATATCAAGTGGAAACAAATATCCAAGCATCCAAATTACTGTGCACTTTGCATCAGCACTGATATCAAATTTCATCATCGGGGATAATGTTTTCACAGCGTTAGATTACAAAATTTTCGGGTATTACAAACTCTCCTCTCCTTATTAGAATTTTCGCCCTCGGAAATCACGTATCCTCACGATTCCCAAAGAAAGAGGGAAAGATAGTCAACATTACGTCTTCTCGTTCCCAAGTAGCATCCTTGGCAGGGTGGCCGGTCCACCAAATTTTGACAAAGTTCACTTGTCGATTCCGAAGATTTTTGCTTTGCCGATCAACAATCTGGTAAGGTGTTGTTGGGCTTGATAAATCAGCTTCTATCTGCACGTCACTGGCAGAGATCATCAATTCTGGGTTTGGAATATATCGTCTGAGTGCAGATACATGAAAAACATCATGCAACCTTTGCAATTCGACAGGCAGAGCTAGGCGATAAGCTACTTCGCCTACTCGTTCAATCACAGGAAAGGGACCAACATATCTCGGACTTAATTTTCCAATTCGTTGCAATCTAGAAATCCCTTTGAACGGTTTAATCTTTAAACATACTTGATCGCCCACCGCAAATTCCACCAGACGATGTCGGGCATTATAATACTTCTGCTGATGATCCTGAGCAATTTTCATTCTTTGATGGATGATGCGGACTTTTTCTTCAATTTTCTCTGTACTCTTCTGTGGGAACAGTTTCTTTTCTCCATCTTCTGCCCAGCTCAAAGGCGTTCTACATCGCCTCCCATATAGGGCTTCAAATGGGGCCATTTGGATCGTTGCTTGGTAGCTATTATTATAAGCAAATTCGGCCAACGATAAGTATTTCTCCCAAGAGCCTTTCAAATCCAACACCACCATTCGCAACAGATCCTCGAGCATCTGAATGGTGCGTTCAGACTGGCCATCTGTTTGCGGATGGAAAGCAGTACTGAATAATAATCTTGTTCCCAACCTGTTATGTACTCGCCGCCACAAATTAGATGTAAATTGTCCATCACGATCTGATACGATCGTACGTGGAATACCATGTAATCGTACAATTACATTGATATAGAGTTCTACCAATTTTTCTGTCGGTCCACTTTGCTTAATTGGTATAAAGTGAGCACTTTTGTCAATCGGTCAATGATGACCCAAATTCCATCATTTCCCGCTTTACTGCGAGGCATGCCAAACACAAAATCCATCGCAACATCATCCCATTTCCATTTCGGAATGGGAAGAGATCGAAGATACCCGGCAGGCTTCTAATGTTCTGCTTTCACTACCTGACAGGTATGACACTGAGCAATATACTGAATGATATCTTTTCTCATATGAGGCCACCAAAAGTCCTGTTTCAAATCATGGTACATTTTAGTCCGACCGGGGTGAATCGAATATGGCGTATTATGCGCCTCGTATAGGATATCCTTTCTCAGACTATCAGCATCTGGGACACATAATCTGTCATTCAAAAATAATAGAGCATCCTTTTCAACTAAGGCACTCACATCTCCCTTCCGTAATTTCTCAAATATCCCCATCAAGAAGGGGTCTTGAGGTATCGCTTTCCGGATCCTCTCTTTAAGCGAATATTGAATCCGCATCTGGTGTAAGTGTGCTTGTCTTTCCTCAGACGTCAATATCACGCATATTTCCATATCCTGAAGCATATAAAGAAGTTTCTTATTATATCGCGAGGTGACGGACATCGCAACAATACTTTTCCTGCTTAAGGCATCTGCAACCACATTTGCCTTACCTGGATGGTATTGAATATCCAAATCATAATCTTTAATAAACTCTAACCATCTACGTTGTCGTAGATTAATTTCTCGTTGATCAAAGATATATTTCAAACTTTTATGATCTGTAAAGATTTCGCATCGAACACCATACAGGTAATGGCGCCAAATTTTTAATGCAAACACAACAGCAACTAATTCCAGATCATGTGTCGGGTAATTCTTTTCAGCATCCTTTAATTGTCGGGAAGCAAATGCAATCACCCTTCCACGTTGCATTAATACGCAAATCAATCCTTTATAGGACGCATCACTATAGATTTGAAAACCATCAGAACCTTCAGGCATCACCAACACTGGCGCTGTTGTTAATTTTTCCTTTAACGATTCGAATGCTTGCTGACAATCATCTCCCCACATAAATACTACGTTCTTCCGAGTCAATTGTGTCAAAGGTAGTGCTAGCTTCGAGAAGTCCTTGACAAACTTCCGATAATATCCAGCTAAGCCTAAGAAGCTTCGTACTTCAGTTACAGATTTCGGTCGAGTCTAGTTGAGGATTGCTTCAATTTTCGCTGGATCAACAGCCAAACCTTCTGCAGTAATTACATGACCAAGAAAGGCCACTTCGGTTAGCCAAAACGCACACTTTGAGAACTTGGCGTACAACTGTTGTTCCCTCAAGGTTTATAAGACTTGACGCAGGTGTTGGGCATGTTCTTCTTCCGTTTTGGAATAAATCAATATATCATCGATAAAAACTATCACAAACTGGTCCAAGAATGCCTTGAACACACTATTCATCAGGGCCATAAAAGCTGCAGGAGCATTCGTTAGGCCAAAAGGCATCACCACAAATTCAAAATGCCCATACCTGGTACTGAATGCTGTCTTGAAGACATCTTCCTCTCGGATTCTGAGCTGGTGATATCCGGATCGAAGATCAATTTTTGAAAATATACGTGCACCAACCAACTGATCGAACAGATCGTCAATACGTGGCAGAGGATATTTATTCTTTATTGTCAACTTATTCAGCTCACGATAATCAACACATAGACGGAGAGACCCTTCCTTCTTTTTCACAAATAATACTGGAGCTCCCCAAGGTGAGGTACTTGGTCGGATAAATTTCTTATCAAGCAGTTCTTGCAATTGAACTTTCAATTCTGCCAATTCTTTTGGTGCCATCCGATATGGAGTTTTCGCAACTGGAGCAGCTCCTTCGATCATTTGAATTTTGAATTCTACTTCTCTGGCCGGAGGCACACCAGGTAATTCTTCTGGGAATACATCTACGTAGTCCCGCACTACTGGTACAGCCATCATATCTTTCTTTTCTTCCTTTATTTCTTTAATCATTACCAATATGGCCTCACAGCCTTTCTGTATCATTTTCCGGGCTTTCATTGCCGAAATACTGATTTTGGCAACTTCCCCCAACCCTTAATAGCTCATGGGACTTCCATCTGGGCATATAAACGCCACCTCCTTTGTTTTACAGTTAATAACCGCTTCTCGATCCGATAGCCAATCCATACCAAGGATAATATCATACTCAACCAACGGCAAGACCGCGACATCAATTTCAATTCGTTTATCGTTAAAAGGTAGTGAGACTATGGCTCGTTCCTTTGTCATCAAAACCGTATTATTCGGTAATAATACACTCAACGGTTGCGCAATATGATATGGTTGTATATGAATTGATTCCAGAATAGATGTTGAAATGAACGATTGACTAGCCCCAGTATCAAATAAAATTTTCAAAACTTGATCATGCATAAGTAACATACCTGTAACAACCGTATCATCTGCTTTCGCCTCTTGCTGACCGAGATTGAAAGCTCGGGCTTGAATTAGTCTCTCATCTCGGGCCCCTTCAGCGGGTGCTGATGCTATCGACTCCCCTTCCCTGGAAGTCCCAATATGATACATTCTCTGAGGTGGTAAAGCTGGGGCTCCCCTCGAACTTTCATCTCTTTGCAACTTCGGACAATCCTTTCGCCGGTGTCCCGGCTGGCGACAGTAAAAACAGACTCCAGTCAAGCATTCTCCTCTGTGCATCTTGCCACATTTGGTACATTTGGTCGCCGTTGTTTGGGACACTTGAGTGCTTCCCGTCGTCACTGACTGTTGCTGCTTCTTCTTTTTCCAAGGGGCTTCACTTGTTCTGCCCGATTTATCTTGGCTAGTTTCTTTGAATCTCTTCTTCATTTCTGTCCTCCTTTGCCTCTTCTCAGTATCTAACTCGACTAATCAAGCTTTCTCTACCAGCAGTGCATACTCGGTAATATCGAATGGAACCACTGAAGCGCGGATATCATCCCGTAACCCTTCCTGAAATCGTAAACAACGTGCTTCCTCGGTTGCCACTGCAGACTCAGCATAATATGCAAGACTGGAAAATTCGGCTTCATACTGAAGGACAGAGCGACTTCCTTGAACTAATCGCAAAAACTTCTCCTGTAGCTGCCTCTTCTCAGTCCTCGGCACAAACCACTTTGTAAATTCCCGAATAAACTCTGCCCACGTCACATTTGCCAGCCCACGTGTCTGAAACTTCCCTTTCATTAAATTCACCCACCATCTCTTCGCTTCTCCTTCCAGAAGAAAAACGACCAACTCCACCTTCCTCTCCGCAGGACACCGCATCGTATCAAATATGGTTTTAATTCGCAAAATCCAGTCTTCTGTCTCGATCGGAGACAACCCACCACGAAAAGTCGGCGGTTTCAATTCCAGGAATTGCCTCATATCAATATCGAGCAAACGAGGCTGTTGTGGTTCCGCAGGTACTGGAGGAGGCACAGTTGGCATCACTGGCGTTACTCCATGAGGAGGCACAGTTGGAGGGGTGTCCCGAACCAATCTAATTGCCTCAGCAATGGCTTGAGCAATATCCGAAATATGAAGTGAGGTAGACTGTCGTCCACTCACGCTTTCTTCTGACCTGGAATCCCTTGAGTCCGCAGGTTCAGTCAAAGCCTCTCGCATCCTGCGGCTCGAATATACTTGGAAAGGTTCCTGAGGTCATAAAACAATTCAGTACATTCGAGTATACAAATGACATCATTGTGAGTTATATGTTGTTCTGGTACTCTCTGCAATCCACGCACTATGAAAACCTCCCTCTGATACCACTTAATTGTAACGGCCCCAACAATCGCCACAATTTGAATAATTAGCTCGAGTGGGTTTTTCATATAATTATGCGCAGCAAAATGAATATTCGAAATATACCAGGGCAAACAGACCCTCACATGTCATTTATTTCCATAATATACACTATTTACAAGTATTCTACTACAAATCAAGCCAACCAGAGTACAAAAAAATATATCATGCTAACCCGTGGACGAGCCACGTCTTCAACTGGTATCTGATCGGCATCTGCCTGAGCCCGTCTAGCGGGGTCTGGTACGCTGGTGCTCGGTTCCTAAAATAAATTTAAAATCTCATTAGTTTAGAAAACTAAGTGAAATCCTTACTTTTTACCTGTAGCACCGCACTGCAAGCAGACAAAAGAGTCAGCAGCAATAAATCTGTATGATCATCTTTCTAATCTAAACAGGTAAAATCATCTATATCTGATATCAATTCATATTTTCATATCAATTTCATTCTCGAAATACTAAGGGTCATTCGAATATTTATTCCTCCGGGTCCGTCGACCCTTCATATCAGTATTTATTTTAGGGCGCTTCCACGCGCAACAGGCTTCGACGCCTCCTAAAGGAATTCATATCATCTGTAGGAGTTCGACCCCCCCCTACGAGGTGTGAGAGTTCTACCCCCCTCACGAGGTGTAGGAGTCTGAAACTTTCCCCCCCTACTAGGCCGACCCTTAGCATTCCGTTGCATCGACGCGTGTTCAATTTCATTTCTATTTCTATCAGTTCATTTCATTCATTTTATATCAAAATAGGATATGTTATAATTTATTTCCCCTCAGAATTCTATCGCTAGCTAACCTGTGTTAGCGTTTTCGGCGATTCATCATTTCAATAACAGCTAAACATAAATAGCTTCACAGGAAAAGAGGAAAAAGCAGTAAGGACTCACCCCAAGTTTCCCTTTGCCCTTGTCCCTCGTAGGATTCTCGCCGCGTCTATCGCCGGACGCCATCCTCTGCAGTATCAATAAATCATTTACTTAGGGTTGCGTCGCAAAACACCTGAGCGGACATAAATACCCAAGAGAAACTTCCACTTTGCGTCAATATACAACCACAAGGGTTGCTGTCATGGCAACTCCCAGGGTTGTTGCTCATTACAAGGGATTATCCCATCATTCCTCATATAATCAGCCCACACAAACAGCACAGCCGGCACACACACACACAAATCAGCCCACATACACATCATAGTCGGCACGCACACACAACTGGCATCACAACCCACAGCCGGCAACATCACAGAAAAAGGGGTAGGACACACCCTAATTTCCTCTTACCCAAAAATGGCTCAAAATCAAGAGGTGGGGTTTTGGAAGCCATTTAGAAGCTTTTGGAAACAAAAAAAATAAAGAAGCTCAAAAACCCCAAAACCCTAGATTTCCAACCACCTCCAATCCATACACCAACTCCAAAATCAACACAAGAGGAGTGGAGGAAAGAAGATTACCTTCCCAAAGGAGAAGAAATCGCACGAATCAGAGGAGATTTGAGGCGGCTAGAGGGATCGGCGCAGGAGCGGCTCCACCGGGCTTCGTTTCGTCGTAATGAAGAAATGAAGAAGAAAAGAATAAATGTCGGGATATATCACGGGAGCCTCACCGCCGAACCCAAACAGCCGGTCAAACTTACCGGGTCAACAGTGCACAGCAACAATATCACATGTATTTCAAGTAAAATAGCCAAGCAACAACCGGTCCAAAATTCAGTTTATATCAATTCCGGCCAACCATTTGAGTGAAAACAAAGCGGCTGTCGCAAGCAACAAAAAAATGAAATATCAAGTGGAAACAAATATCCAAGCATCCAAATTACTGTGCACTTTGCATCGGCACTGATATCAAATTTCATCATCGGGGATAATGTTTTCACAGCGTTAGATTACAAAATTTTCAGGTATTACAAGCTAGGCTAATTTATTTGGCAAAGCTCTCGGTGAGCTACCGCCCACCGGTAAGGCTAGTGCTGGGGGTATCTGTGCTTTTGTCGTTTCTGTGCTAGTTATGAGATGAACCAGCTATCGCCCGATGATAGTAAGTTATCACGGAGCGGTAACAGAGCAGTTATGATGCGGATACGCGTTAGTGCGTGATTGAAGGTTTTGGGTGGTGGCTTGTGGAACAACCATCATTTGAGGGTACCGCGCATCGGTAGCTAGCTACCGGGTGGCGATAGCTCCGTTTAAAAGCCTATGAAGTGGCGTTTTCACTTCAATTTTTTAGGGCTTGTTCTGAGCGGCTGGAGAGGGGAGGAGGAGATTCGAACGCAGGAGATCTTGCCACCGTTAGAGTTTCAAGGATTTGATCCGCGAGACGAGTCCAAATCGATGGAGGCAAAGCCGTAGCGGTCATTTCCATCCGGCTAGATTCTCTCCTATGGTGCCAAAACAAACTTCAAGGGTAACGATCCTCTTCCTTGGACGTGTGAAGTCCTTTGTTTCAGCATATGAGGGTAGATGCTCCACAAACTCTTGGAAGCAATTCTCCCAATGGGTTGATCTGTGTATCCCCATTAGTTTTGCATTAAGAATCCAAAAGTGAAGTACAGAATATGCATGCTGTGTGAAGTTCATTCAGATGGGTTAGTCTGGATTGGTGATAGTTGTTTGTATGCTAGAGAAGACTCTGTGGTAAACATGCGGTTTTCAGAGTCGTGGGGTGTGCAGGTTGCTGCAGAGAGAGTACTGGAGAAGGACTCCAGGAAAATACCCGTTTGGAGGGGAAGAAATGATAGTCTATCCCCTACTATGCGACAATAGCGCTACCGTCAGCGGTAGATCCCAGTGAGCATTTGTTTATGAGGTTGTCTCGTTGAGACCTGTGGGCTAATGTGATTATTGAGGCCTGTCTCTTGGTTACTTGGGGGCCATTGTGGTTTAGGTCTGTCTCTTGGAGACCAGGGGGCCATTGTGATGAGATAAGAGTCTGAGGGACCCAACTTAGGTGGCCGTGAGTGCCAGCCTTAGAACATAATGTGGTTATGTATCATGATTGGGCAAGTGAAGGCTGACTCGCATCGTGGCTTGCGAGCCTGACAGTTTGAGCAACGGGTTGTGGCTTACCTGTACCCACCTTATGAGTATCGGCTTGGAGTGAGTTAGTGGCTTGAATCTCAGCATGACTTTTTCATAACATAAGGAGAGTCTTAGGCTATAGGCCGGAAAGATTGAAACGCTCAAGCAGGTGGGGCTTGAATCTCAGCACAGCGAAAGAGAATGCTCAAAGTTACCTTCTTGGGGATGGAGGTGGGGCTTGAATCTCAACACACAGAGAATGTGACCTGAGTGCACGAGACGTGTGGATGGCAGTGCCAACGTCTGTGGTGAATGGAGTGTAAGTTGCACTTATTGTTTTCCATTATATATATATGTTAAATGCCTACAGGAAGGAGCACCGCCACCCCGAGTGAGGGGTGAGGTAGTTATAATTTGGTCAGCTAATGTTGACCGTTGTTTTGTTTGCCACCTTCGGGGTGGAATGCATTTGTGCTGGTCCAGCTAGAGAGCCGCACGGGAAATAGCGGGCTAAAGCCCATGGTTGTTATGTTAGCCCTCGAAGGCCAAAGAGAAGTTGTTTTTACTGTTTCATGTGTGACCCACTTGTTTGCCGAAGTTTGTAAAACACTATTATTTGAGGAAAAAGTTGTAAGGCCTTAAGGCAAATACTTTTTGTGTATTTGGTTAATCATTTTTGTTTTGTGATAGTGGACATTCTCATGGTTGGGTTCTTTGTACATACTTAACATACTTCCGCTAGAATGCACTCTGAGTTAGGATGCGTGTTTGAATTATGGTTTTAATACGTAACTCCACTAATTGTCCGTAGAATATGGCGTGGGGCCCCGGCCGGACCTTCTGATATATCCTATATGACGAATGTGGGTGTTATAAGGACAGCATGTCAAGACAAAGAAGAAGTCACAGAATTTGTTAAAGCAATAGAGTATCAGCAGTCAAACTAATTCAGCAACAGGCGAGCTACCTTGCCAAGGGGATCAAGATCGACTAGGGGAAGGGCTGTGACGAGATGATTCTCCCTGACCCAATGACAAACCTCCCGGCGCTCGGCGGCCTGCCCCTATCTGCGACCTCCAGGATCTAGACCTCCGGTCCTTGGCAGGAAGTAGCTCGGATGCCTCCTATCCTGATCTCACAGCAAGCTCTCAGGTAGGTTCATGTAGGGTTTTTTCCTTAATAACACATCAAATGTGCGCAGCGGAATAAAGTTAAAGAAAATCCTAAAGAGAAACTTGGATCTTGCGAGGAACATTGATCAAGAAATTTGCATAACATAAAGTAGGAGTATACCTGAGTGGGATTGAGTCCTCACTTAATCAAGATGCTATAGGATAGTTCTTGGCCGGCGGGTGAGTTCACACAAAATAGGATTTGTGGCTCTGCGGGAATCCACACGAATTGGGAGAACACCGACACCTTGTCAAATAAGATCTAGGATTGAGAATGGAAAGCCCTCTATATTTCAACAAACTGCTAGGTCTACACCATGAAAGGCGGTGACAGCGGGCGCCGGAATCGGGGCTTATGAGAACAATGCGATCGACACTTCGGGAAAACCCTTCCATCAGTATCAGGTCTCTCGCCTTATCTCGCTTTGAAAAACTCAAAGGCAGCTGATATATATACCAAGGAGTATAAAAAGGCTTAAACTGTCGTTATCCGCAAACCTAGAACTAATGAATTAACTCGACGAATCATAGCAGAGATGACTCGACGAACAGATGAGATGACTCGACGAATCAGTTGATGTCTCGATGCACTCGACGCCTTAGCTGTGAGCTCTCGATGAACTCAACGCCTTTGTTGTGAGATCTCGATGAACTCGACTCCTTAACAGTGAGGTCTCAACGAACTCGATGCCTTAGTAGTGAGGTCTCGACAAACTCGACGCCTTAGTTGTGAGGTCTCGACGAACTCGACTCCTTATCTATGAGGCCTCGATAAACTCAATGCCTTAGTAGTGAGGTTTGGATGAACTCGACACCTTAGCTGTGAGGTCTCGACGAATTAGCTGTGATGTCTTGATGCTCTTAACGAATCAACGAGATGTCTTGACGAATTCTAATAAGTCAAGTACTTGGTCCTTCACTCATCATATATGAGTAAGACCAACACAATCCATTCCTCCAACTTCTCCAAACGCTCTTATGTGCAATCCTACAGGCTCATATCATGTTGGAAATGAAACTACATGTTTAACCATTTCCAGATTACCATGGTAACACCAATAGTCTCCCACTTGATCTTGAACGTATCAAACAAAATTCTCACAAATAATGAGCGACATCTATCAATACATCATTGCTCCCCAAACAATAAGAGTTCAAAACTTAATAAGCCGTTATGACCAATATATCAGTGTTGTCATGTCCCTTACATCTTGTTGGGTACATTGGTTACAATATACTTGATTTGAAGAAGCCCTTTCAACACAATGATATACACATATTTGTATTTGATATATGTTTCAGTTTATGTATGCAGGTTGCTTACTTCATGTTGATTGGACAGGTGGACACAAGAAGCAGACAAAATTTTGAAGAAAAATTGTCTAAGTACAAAAGCATCGAGTAGAGTTGGCAAAGTGCCGAGTGAAGTCAGCACAGTCTTCACTCAGCATCCTGCAATACAGAAAAATGGCTATGTACAAAAGTGTCGACATACTTCAACTGTGTCGACACCTTTGCAGAAGTTGTGTCAAGACAAGTCAGTTGTCTCGACACCTTGAAGACTAAGTCAGCATACTTGACACTATAAAGCTTAAAGCAGTTATGTCGAGACAATACAGCTGTCTCGACACAAAGAAGACAGAAGATTTTTCTAAGTAAAATTGTGTCGAGATAATACAACTGTCTTGACACAAGGAAAAAATAAAACATGTAGACATCAGACAGATAGTTATGTCGAGATAATCAAGTGTCTCGACACTAAGCAGAATTAAAGAGGTTGACACAGAAGATGGTTGTGTTGAGACAAATCAACTGTCTCGACACTTTCAAGTTTCAGATGAAAATTCTTCCAAGTAGTATTGTGTCGAGACTGCTATGATGTCTCGACATAAGTGTCGAGAAACTTTGGACATCTCGACACTTATGTTTTTGAAGATGTGCAGAGTCAACACAAAAGTGTCAAGACAAGTCAGAACTGTCACTTTAGCTATAGAAATATGATACGTCAACAGAAAATGTTTAAGGGCAGAATTTGAAGAATGTTGTCAGATGCTGATGTCATCATCCAAAAACCATTCATCCATAAATGCTATAAATAGAAGGGTTGTCTATACAGAAAAACACACAAGATAGAATTGAAAAAACAAAAAGAAATTCTCATTCTATTTTACACTCTAGAAGGAGGAAGAACACGGAGGTCTTCAAGAAAATCTCTAGATCCTTTTTCAAAGTCGATTTGAAGATTAAGGTGGATCTGATCAACAATTTCTTTAAGGTAATCAAGTCGATCAACATCAAGAAGATTGCAGATCCAGTGAAGCAACCTTTTCAGCCAACCAATTTATCAAGAAGACATTTATTGCTGCTGAATTGAAGAATCTGTGCTAATAGATAAGTCAGATTACAGAAGTTCTGTTTTCTGAGAATTACAATTTTTGTTTTACCTCTATATTTTGTAAGATCTCCTTGAGATCTAAGTGGGTAGGAGATCTTTTCTCTTAGTTATAAGCCTATTTTATAAAGGCTGAGGTAGGATTCTTGAGGGACCTGAGGTAGGTGGTTTGAGAGAATCACTGAGTTGTAGGCATATTTTATAAAGGCTGAGGTAGGGTTCTTGAGGGACCTGATGCAGGAGATTGGGAGAATCTCTAAGGTAGGATCTATTGGTCTGAGTGTAGGTTTCTTCACAGAAACTGAGCCTGTAGGATCTTTGGATATGAGTTAGAGAGGAGAAGATATAACCTCATCTAGGATATTGATAGTGAGGAAGAAAGGGGAAAGTGGATGTACCCTAGATAGGGGAACCACTATAAATTCATCGTGTACTGTGTACTGTGATCTATTGTTGCTTATGCTGTGATCAAGTTTTTGTAACTACAAGATTACTTAAGTGAAGAAGATCTGAAAGAGTAATTTAAAAAGACACATATTCACCCCCTCTAGGTAATTATCTACCCATAGGATTATCTTTCAAGTGGTATCAGAGAGAGGTTATTCAATAAAGACCTAATAGTCTGAAAAAGATCCAAAGGGTATTTAAAATTTAGATCTATGGCTTCTGAATCACATAGAGAACTCAGTTATATGAAACTGCCTATTTGTATTAAGGACAACTTTGCTATATAGAAACAAAGAGTAAGATTGTTATGGAAGCTTCAGATCTAAGAATCTTTTCCACTGTACAAGAAGGACCATATGTCCCAATGAAGACATCTATTTAAGATGCAAATATTCAAACACATAAGAAACTGTCAGAAATAACAAAGGATGAGGTGGTACTTGCCACCATGGACAAAAGAGCACAAAATATAATAGTCAGTGCAATAGACAATTCAACTTTTCAGAATCTAGTGCATTGTAATACATTCATAATATACATAGAAGGCATAGAAAAAGTAAGATATGATAGAAAATCTCTCCTCAACCAGTAGTATGAGGCCTTCAGATAAGGAAAAGCTGATTCTATAGAACAATGTTACGAAAAGTTCTTTAGAATAGTAAATGACTTAAGAAACTATGGCAGGAATTTCTCAAACTATGAGCTGAATGACAAATTCTTGAAATCCCTAAATAAAGAATGAGACATCAAGATTTGTGTTGTAAGAGAAATGGGGAATCTAAGAAACATGTTACCCCAAGACTTGTATGGGAAGCTAATGTCACATGAGCTTCAACTAAACTCTAGAAAAGCTGAAGTAGATTCTGCTAGAAGTTCAACCCAGACTAAAACTGTGGTCTTCGAAGCAGATAAATCTAAGAAAGCTAGAAGAGAAATCCCATCATCACCCAGAAGGGATGAAGATACAGATAGAACTGGAGTCTGTTCTTCACCAGAAGATCTAACAGATGATGAATTGACACTGTTTACTAGGCAATTCAAGAAAATGCTGAGAAGAAGGAAGCAGTGGAATAAAAGGAATCCTTTTGGATCAAGCTCCAGTAAAAGCAAAGACAATCATGGAGATAAATCTATGGTAAGGTATAATTCTCATCAGAATAAACAATTTAAAACTGACATTATTTTCTTTTGCTGTAACAGGCCTGGGCATGTCATAGCTGACTGTCCAATAAAAAGGAAGGAGAACAAAAAGTCTAAAGAAAAGAAGTTCTATAAGAACAAGAAATCAGAAAAGTGTCTAATGATAAAGAAATCCAAGACCTTATCTGATAGTGATACTTACTCAAAAAAGTCAGAAGAAGAACTTGCTGGACTATTCTCCTATGAAGAAGAGTTCATTAGAAAGGTCATATACAAAGGAAAAAGCTCCACAACTTCATCACACTATGGTGATTCTGAAGAAGATATGGAGATCAATTTAATGGCACTATCTGATGATCATGAAACATAAGCTCTTGACTGTCAGGATACTCAGGTAATCTATGACAATTCAACATGTTCTAAAACTTATGTATATGAGACTGATGATGAGCTAGACTCATGTGACACAAAGTTTGACTCACACAAGTCTAACTCTGAGACTGAACTACAACAGCTCATAGTTAAATTTGGAAATCTTTTGGAAGCTCTGGTTAACAACAAGAAGCTTGTCAAAGTACAAGCTATAGAAATAGCATCATTAAAAGGTCTTGAGTATCATCATAATATGGATACTCAAAAGATTGGTATTCAAAGTTCTAAGTTGGAAAAACTGACTAAGATCATTGATGATCAAATCATGGTGCTAAAGCAGAAGGATGTTATCATTCAAGAGCAAGAACTCAAACTCTTGAATGAGAAAAGACTAGTACAGTAATTTTATAAACCTAAAATTGTACTGCCTATTA
The DNA here is from genome assembly GCA_039513925.1 of Platanthera zijinensis. Classification (NCBI taxonomy): domain Eukaryota; kingdom Viridiplantae; phylum Streptophyta; class Magnoliopsida; order Asparagales; family Orchidaceae; genus Platanthera; species Platanthera zijinensis. Next base: position 224,555,723 of record CM077080.1, on the reverse strand, counting down.
TAGACACCTTCTCAGGAACACATGGAAGTGGTCTTGGGTATGTTAAACCCAAGAAGAAAAGAGGCAAAAAGCTGACAGGAAAAAAGGGTCCAGTCATTCCACAGCTAGTGTTTCAGACTAAGGGAAAAGAAACCCAGAAGTCTGGACGAGCTGGACCAAGTTCATATGTTAATAGGAAAGCTATTCCTAATGTGCCTGCTCCAAGGAGGATAGTTGTAATTGAGAGGCAAAACAACTTGTTTGCACCCAGTAAAAATATAACTGTCAAGTGTGCTGATTCCTATTCTAAGGAATGTCAGCAAAAATTTCCACTTGTCCTTCCTAAGAGGAGGTACAACAGGTATGAATTTTGGTGTTGTGGAAAGATAAGACACTTTGCCTTGGACTGTTGGTTCAATTACACTGTGTCTCATAATCAGAAAAGATATCCAGTTAAGAAACACACTAGTGGTTTTAATAGAGCCACAACTAACAAGAACCTAGGACCCAAAATAACTTGGGTTCCTAAGGAAAAATAAATTCTTATTTTGCAGGAATGTCCAAGAACTAGAGATATACCAATCTGGTACTTAGATAGTGGATGTTCCAGACACATGACTGGAACAATAAGCTATTTGAGGAAATTTGTCCCCATGGAGAATGGACCAAAGGTGATCTTTGGAGGAGCTGACAAAGGAATAACAAAAGGTTATGGTAGGATCACAAATGGTTTAGTCACTCTCACCAAAGTAGCTTATGTGGAAGGGTTGCAACACAACCTTATAAGCATAAGCCAACTTTATGATATTGACTATGACATTACATTCAACAAAGATGAGTGCCTCATAAAGAAGTCAAGTGACCAAGAGGTCATCTTGACAGACACTAGATATGGGAATGTATATTGTTTGAATTTTCTTTGTTTAAAGTCTGACTCACTCTTATGTCTAGTTGCAAATGAGAAAGCCTCACACTGTGTCAAATGGCATAAGAGGCTAGCTCATTTGAACTACAAGGCCATAGGCAAACTTTTTAGTAAATAGCTTGTTAGGAATGACCCCAACATTAAATGCACTAAGGAGAGCATATGCTCTGCATGCCAAAAAGGCAAGAAAACCAAAGCTTCATTCAAAAGTATTGAATGCAAAGACTCAGTGAGGTATTTGTATCTCTTGCCTATGGACTTGTTTGGTCCTATGCCAGTTCATAGTCTAGGAAGGAGAGTCTACACCAATGTAATTATTGATGATTATTCCAGATTCACTTGGGTTTTTTTCTTAAGGAAAAAGTCTGAAACTCCTGATGTCTTTAAGACTTTTCTCAAATAAATTCAGAATGAATTGAACAGCTCTGTGGCCAGAATTAGAAGTGATCATGGAACTAATTTTTAATATGATTATATGACAAAGATTTGTGAAGAGATGGGAATACAACAAGAGTTTTCCTCACCAAGAACACCCTAGTAGAATGGGATTGCTGAAAAAAAGAATAGGACTCTCATTGAAGCTAAAAGAACTATGCCGAGTGATTCTTCACTCCCAGAATACTTTTGGGCTAAAGTTGTCAACACAGCATATCATGTTCTCAATGGAGCTTCCAACAAAAGATTGAATAAAACTCCTTATGAACTTATGAAGGGCAGAAAACCAAACTTAGCCTATTTCAGAATCTTTGGATACAGATGTTATGTACTACATAATGGAAAAACATACATATCTAAGTTTGCTGAGAAGTCCTATGATGATATATTTGTTGTTTATAGTAACTACTATAAGGCCGATAGGGCCTACAACTTGAGGGATCAAGTTGTGGAGGAGTCTGTTCATGTTATATTTTATGAAAGTTCTATATTTTACAATGATAAGCAAGGTTCATCAAGCATAATAGGTGAAGACTTGAAGCTAAAGGAGTTGTATATAGAAGATACAGTTTCAGCAAGTCAGAATATGCAAGATGGAGTCAACATTGTTGAGGAAGTGCTTGTACAGGAACAGCCAGGAGAAGAAACTCAGCAACATGTTACAGGTGGTCCAGGAGAAGAAGTCACATTACCTATAGCTGTTAGACATCTAAGGGATCATCCAAGGGAATTAATCATAGGAGATGCTTCTCAGGGTATCACCACAGAAGCCAACATCTCAACACTGTGATGTACTTAAGTTTTTTGTCTCAAATATAACCAAAGAAATTTGAAGAAGCTAATGTGGATCCATTTTGGATAGGTGCAATGCAGGAAGAATTGAACCAGTTCAAGAGGTGCAATGTCTGGAAGCTGGTTCCCACACCAAATAACTACAACATCATAGGAACCAAATGGATATATAAAAACAAATTAGATGAGAATGAGGTTATAGTCAGAAATAAAGCTAGATTGATTGCAAAGGGTTATAGACAAGAAGAGGGGATAAACTTTGATCAAACTTTTGTACCAGTGGCTAGATTGGAGGCAATAAGACTCTTCTTAGCATATACAGCCTACAAAAGTTTCAAAGTTTACCAAATGTATGTGAAGTCGGCCTTCCTAAATGGTAATCTTAAAGAAAGAGTCTATGTTGAGCAACCCTCACGTTTTGTTGATTCTACTAAACCTACTCATGTTTATTTGCTTTTAAGAGATCTCTATGGTTTAAAACAAGCCCCAAGAGCTTGGTATGAGACTATGTCTAAGTTCTTTCTAGAGAATAAATTTTCACGAGGGAAAATAGACAAAACACTATTCCTCAGGAAAGTCAAAGGCAAGACCATCCTAGTACAAATATATGTTGATGACATTATATTTGGTTCTACTAATGTGTCACTTTACACTAGGTTTGCCAAAATTATGCAAGACAAGTTTGAGATGAGTAGCATAGGTGAACTAAAGTTTTTCTTGGATCTCCAAGTTAAGCAAACTTTATATGAAATTTTCATTAGTCAGTCTAAGTTAACCAAGGAATTAATCAAGAAGTATGGCATGTAAACTTCCACTTCAATGAAAACTCCCATGGGGTCCAATATGTCTTTAGACAAGGATGGTGCTGGGAAGGCAGTTGATATCACCTTATATAGGGGCATAGTTGGATCACTGCTCTATCTCACAGCTAGTAGACCAGACATAATATATGCCACATGTGTCTGTGCCAGGTATCAAGCATGCCCTAAGGAATCTCACTATACATCAGTTAAAAGAATATTGAGATGTCTAAAGGGCACACCTAATCATGGCATATGGTATCCCAGGAATAATGATTTTGAACTGACAGGCTTTTCAGATGTAGATTATGCAGGATGTAAGGAAGACAGGACAAAAAGCACATCAAGGTCATGCCAATTTCTTGGAAGGAGACTGGTGTCATGGAGAAACAAAAACCAGACAAGTGTAGCAATATCCACAACTGAATCTGAATACATTTCAGCTGGTGGTTGTTGTACATAATTGTTTTGGATTCAACATTAGTTACAAGACTATAACTTACAGCTAAGTAAAATTTTATTATACTGTGATTCTACTAGTGCAATTTCTATTGCATACAATCCTATATCACATAGTATAACAAAGCATATTGAAATTAGATATCATTTTATTAGGGAACATGAAGAAAATGAAGATATTAGCTTAGAATTTGTTCCTACAAATAAACAAATTGCTGATATTTTTACTAAGCCTTTAGAAGAAGAGAAATTTAATTTCTTTAAATTTGAACTTGGAATGTTAAATCTTGAGTAACTGATGCATAAACAGAAATTGTTACAATATATGATTTACATTTTCAATAATTAAGTTTACCTATTTAGATATCAAGGATAGACCACATAAATGTTAAGGAACTAAATACAGAAAACAGACTTTTTGACTAAGTCAAAAAATATGTCAAGACACTACAAGTATAAGTGTCGAGACATTCGGGTATTGAAACCTAAGGTATATGTATCGAGACACATACACCTTGTGTCAACTTGAGTCGACACATCTCGACAGAACTCTTCCTTAGAACAACACCAACTACAGGGAGTGTGTCGACATCCCGCTCTTCCTTGTGTCGATACTAGGGCATTTCCCAAAAATTTAGAATGGTCTAAATACACCGCGTCCTTTCAACTTCCTGAAAGGTTTGACTATAAAAAGGGGTGTAAGAGTAGTAGTCGACTATACTTTCTTGATTTCTAGAACCTTTGATCCCTTGGTGTCGAAACCTAGAATTCTGATTAGTCGACACTCGTTAATCCTTTCTCTCAACACTAATGGCTCCCAAAAATGCCAACAACATCAATGAAGGGTCTAAACTCGTGCGGAATGGATTTGCCTCCGCAGAAGAAGGAATTAGGGATACCATTGTCCTAATCCAAGTAGCAGGCCTAACATATCTGCTATATGAACCTACTAATATCTGGAAAAGCGAGGTATCTGAAATCTTCTCTAATGCAACATTAGACTCAAGTTCGACAAAGATTAAGTCAACTGTGAATGGGGCCAAAATTAAAATCACAAGCAGGAGACTGGCTAAGGTATTTCACATACCTTAAATCGATCAAGAAGATGAAGTAGACACCACCAAGACTAAAGAAGGTTTGATGTCATGTGGATTGGATATAGTCACTAAAATAGGAAGTACTCTGAATAGGAAGGGTATGAATTCCCAAGGCAAATTTCTGTCAGAAATCATTGGAAAAGTGCTGCTGTGTAAGACAGGAGATCATGACAGAATCTCTGCTCAAATGTTTGAGCTAATGACAAGAGTAATCTTCAAAATCAAGACTGACTGGAGTAGAGTAGTCTTTGGTAGAATTACTGAGAGTATCAAGAAGCCCAACATGGGCAAAATTCTAAGTCTATACCTAACTAAAGCCATTCCAACAAGCCTAAACCTAAAATTGGGCACCAAGATAAATCACATGAGGAAAATGGATATGAGGATATTGTCCAGGTAGGATAGAGTTCTATCCAAAGAGCCTCCTGTGGTGGAAAAGAGGAAAGAGAAGAAGAAGAAAGCTGTAGTGGTGGAAGAAGAATCTTCCAGTTATTCTGAAGTTCAAGGCAGTTCAAGCTCAGATCACCAGGATGATCCCGACTGCAACATTTCTCCAAGGACCTCAACTGAAACAAGGCATCAGGTCCAGGGGGAGATTACTCCAGAAGTGGACCTCATTGTAGATGAAAACCTCAATGAGCCTCCTATCTTAGACAGTGAAACTATCAATCTCACTGTGATGGAAGTTCTCCAAGAACTAAACACAGTTTTGATAGAGATAGTGGATCTGGAATAAGATGAGAATATGCCAGACAATGAGACTAAAGTCTATAAGGAGACTGGGGAAGAATTACCACTAGAAGAGGAAGCTAACAACCAGGGGGAGTTACCTGCTACTCCAAAGGACCTTGTTCCTACTAACGAAGTTCAACAACATGAGGCTACCTTTGAAGACATCCATCTTGATCAAGATGGAGCACACATTGAGGGGGAGCTAGCAACCCTGTCCCCTTGGTCTGGAGGTGCTGGTCAGTAATAACATATTGCCATAGTCAGTTCATCTGAATTGGAAGAGGAAGAAACATCTCAACTGAAGAATAGAAAGTTATTTGAGCTCAAAAAGAAGAGTCTGAGTTATAAGAAGACAATTCAGTCTGGTACACCACTTCCTTCTTTTGTTATGGATTTCAGCTCCCTCATAGTTCAACTATAGATTATGCTAGATAAACAAAGAAAGGACCTGGAAACATATGTGGATGAAAGTAAGAAGGACCTGCAGTTCCAACTGGACCAAGATATATAATCAATCCGATTTGAGGCCAATCTCTTGAAGAAGGACATGACAGACTTCTTTCAGAGGGGAGCACATGTTGTATTATACATGGCAAAACAAGAAGAAGAGTCAAAGAAGACTATAGATGAAATAGCTGTCCAACAAGGCTATGTTCTGAAAAAATAGACAAGATTGAATGAGAATCTAATACAAATGCATGATATTTCCCTGACCAAGCTTAATGAGCACACTACAACCCTCGAAGCAAAGTTAGTCTCAACTTCTACTGCTATTGAATCTCAGATCTCAACTCAGTCAAATTCTTTGGTCAAGGATGTCAAGGACTCTGTCCAAACCTTCACCGAGAACTTAGCCAAGGTAAAGAATCATCTTACAGTAGGTCTCCATCATACAGTTGATCAAGTCAGATTTCAGAAGAATGATCTCAGAGATCATATTGAGAGATAAGTCATAAAGAGGTAGAGATTACTGATAAAAGCTAGCTCTGATCATGCTAAGTGGACCTCCAATACCATTAGATCCACTCTAAGCTACCCCCTCTGTGTGTTGATGATCAGACAGTTGAGTCTGGCTGCCAACCAGCTTAGCTGCAAGGTATTCCATCTACTGCAACATAAATCATATATCCTCCTCCATAGTTTAAGGATATTCATCAAGCAGTTCAGGCAATGTACAGTCCTCCTCCAAATGTTCAGAATGTGATATATGAAGAGGTGGAGATGACTGATGCTACCTTGATAAAAGAAAAGGAAGCCCAATTGTCGAAGAAGAGATTTAGAAAGCAGGCTGAGGCTAGGCATGATTTTGAGCAATGAAGTCCAACCTCTAGAAATATTATACTCACTGCATGGAAAGCAGTTAATGCTAATGTTGCTGATAGGGGTAAATGGTACCAAGAGCATGAATGGGCTAAACATTTAAAGCAGCAAGACATTATCCAGAAATTCAGACATGATCTGAAGACAAGGAAGCTCCCTACTAATTCTATTGAGACCAGTAAATACTTTCCCAAGCCCTACCATTACTTTGAGAGACAAAGACTCAAGGAAGAAGAGCTCTCTAAAGTCAAGAATGCCAAGGGAAAGACAAAGGTGGTTGTTGATAAAGTTCCTCAAATAAAAGCAAAGATACAATCTGGAAAAGAAATAGTCATCAAAAAACTAGAGTATCCTTAGAATATGTTTTCTAGGCATTTTTTGTACCTTCACTTTTAGATCAGTATAACAAATTACACAAATATAACCCTTGAAAAAATTTATAATGAAAATTTTGGTTGCACTATGTTATCTATATGTGTTATCAATTGGGTCACTTTATATGTTATACAACACTGTTGAATTTACAAATCTATCATCATGTTTTGGTATCATATTGTATATCATTGAATTGGGGTAATGACTTCTTCAAATATGGTGAGATTGTTGAGTACATTGGTTACAATGTACTTGATTTGAAGAAGCCCTTTCAACTCAATGATATACATATGTTTGTATTTGATGTATGTTTTAGTTTGTGTATGCAGGTTTCCTACTTCATGTTGATTAGACAGGTGGACACAAGAAGCAGACAAGATTTTGAAGAAAAATTGTCTAAGTACAAAAGCGTCGAGTAGAGTCGGCAAAGTGCCGAGTGAAGCCAGCACAGTCTTCACTCAACATCCTGCAATACAGAAAAATGGCTATGTCCAAAAGTGTCAACACACTTCAACTGTGTCGACAACTTTGCAAAAGTTGTGTCAAGACAAGTCAGTTGTCTCGACACCTTGAAGACTAAGTCAACATACTTGACACTATAAAGCTTAAAGTAGTTGTGTTGAGACAATACAGTTGTCTCGACACAAAGAAGACAGGAGATTTTTCTAAGTAAAATTGTGTCGAGACAATCCAACTGTCTCGACACAAGAAAAAAATAAAACATGTAGACATCAAGCAGATAGTTATGTCGAGAAAATCTAAGTGTCTCGATGTTAAGCAGAATTAAAGAGGTTGACACAGAAGATGGTAGTGTCGAGACAAATAACCTGTCTCGACACTTTCAAGTTTCAGATGAAAATTCTTCCAAGTAGTATTGTGTCGAGACTGTTATGATGTCTCGACATAAGTGTCGAGACACTTTGGATATCTCGACACATATGTTTCTGAAGATGTGCAGAGTCAACACGGAAGTGTCAATATAAGTCAGAACTGTCACTTCAGCTACAGAAATGTGATACGTCAATAGAAAATGTTTAAGGGGAGAATTTGAAGAATGCTGTTAGATGCTGATGTCATCATCCAGAAACCAGCCATCCACAAAAGCTATAAATAGAAGGGTTGTCCATACAAAAAAACACACAAGACAGAATTGAAAAATCAAACATAAATTCTTATTCTATTTTCAACTCGAGAAGGAGGAAGAAGGCAGAGGTCTTCAAAAAAATATCTAGATCCTTTTTCAAAGTCGATTTGAAGATTAAGGTGGATCTGATCAACAATTTCTTCAAGGTAATCAAGCCGATCAACATCAAGAAGATTGCAGATCCAGTGAAGCAACCTTTTCAGCCAGCCAATTTATCAAGAAGACATTTATTGCTACTGAATTGAAGAATCTGTGCTAACAGATAAGTCAGATTACAAAAGTTCTGTTTTCTGAGAATTACAAATTTTGTTTTACCTCTATATTTTGTAAGATTTCCTTGAGATCTGAGTGGGCAGGAGATCTTTTCTCTGAGTTGTAAGCCTATTTTATAAAGGCTGAGATAGGGTTCTTGAGGGACCTGAGGTAGGTGGTTTGAGAGAATTATTGAGTTGTAGGCCTATTTTATAAAGGCTGAGGTAGGGTTCTTGAGGGACCTGAGGTATGAGATTGGGAGAATCTCTGAGGTAGGACCTATTGGTCTAAGTGTAGGTTTCTTCACAGAAACTGAGCCTGTAGGATCTTTGGAGCTGAGTTAAAGAGGAGGAGTTATAACCTCATCTAACACATTATTAGTGAGGAAGAAGGGGGAAAGTAGATGTACTCTAGATAGGAGAACTACTATAAATTCATTGTGTAATGTGTGTTGTGATCAAGTTTTTGTAACTACAAGATTACTTAAGTGAGGAAGATCTAAAAGAGTAATTTAAAAAGACACATATTCACCTCCCCTCTAGGTGATTATCTACCAATCGAATTATCTTTCATAACTGGATAGAACTAGAGGCATTAATCACATCACCCTCCTAATTATTTAATCCAAGTTTCTTGATCTAGAATGGACTTCTGAAAATTGGTGAGCTCAATATCACATATTGACTCAACCAAGCATGACCATGCATTTCTCAATCTCATTCCATCAAGGGGCCCATAGTTGTAACTCCTGTATAATAGGAGGACAATTCTCATTTCTATCCAAATATAAATAATTAAATGACTTGTAACATATCCAATAACCATTGTTATCATCAAACTTTATCAAGAAAGATTTTTGATGGCATCAAAGTACGCTCTTCCTCACTTGATGAGTGTTGTGACTTCAAGTAAAAAAACCACAAACATCATTGCCACTTGAGACCTACTTGTGACACGTTCATATAATAATCCACAATGTAATCTCATTATGGATCTGTCCAATACAGTTTCTTCACTAACAAGTACTCATGTGATGACTTGATATCACAATATCATGACCTGTGAGAACTGAAACTCACATGCTAGTCTTAATGTATCATCATTGCCCTAGGCTTCTAAGATGATACCCCGGCCATGGACATTTAAGAATGAAGCCTCTAAGAAACATAAGCTCTCACATTCAAGTCATCAACTTGAATCTTATGGAGGCAAACATTCTAAGGGCATTTATCGCATTAATTAATCTATCACATTGAAATAAATTAACATAATAAAAGAACTTGCCATAAATATAAAATGAAATATATAATACTATATTCATCAAATGAATTAAAACAACCGATAAATATACAATCCACAAGACTCTTACTAGAGTTGATCATTCAGGTATCCGATACACATTGATCTAGTTTGATTATCATGCTTTCTTTGTGCAAGAAGCTTCATCAGTGGATCCGCAATATTTTCTTCAGTCGATACTTTGCATATGCTCACATCTCCTCAATCGACAATCTCTCGAATAAGATGGAACCAACGAAGTATGTGCTTAGAGCGCTGGTGGGATCTAGTGTTGGGTATTGCATCCACAATAACCCAGATTTGGATGAAGTCACCCTTGAACTAAGATAAATTAAGTTGTATTTGTTATCTTATTCTAGTTGAGGATGGAATTTTCTGGTGAAACAATCTGAGGATGGAATTTTCATCTCACAGACCAAGTTCACCAAAGAGCTACTTAAGAAATTCAGAATGGAGAATGCAACTTCTATGAGGACTCCAATGGCCTCAGCTATGTCTCTGGACAAGGATGAGAAAGGGAAACCTTTTGATGAAACCAAGTATAGAAGCATAATTGGGTCCTTGCTCTACCTTACCGCAAGTAGACCAGATATAATGTTTTCAACATGTGTATGCGCTAGATTCCAGGTGAACTCTAAGGAATCTCACTATATTGCTGCAAAGCAAATTTTGAGATACCTTAAAGGTACACCAAATCTTGGCTTATGGTACCCAAGAAGTAATGACAGTGAACTGATTGGATTTTTAGATGCAGATTTTGCAGGAAGCAAAGATGACAGGAAAAGCACTTCCGGGACATGTCAGTTCCTTGGAAGAAGGCTTATATCTTGGAGCAGCAAAAAGCAAAACTGTGTCACAATCTCAACGGCCGAGTCAGAATACATTTCTGCCGGTAGTTGTTATACACAGTTGCTTTGGCTAAAGAACCAGCTAGAGGATTACAATATGAAGGTCAAGGACATTCCATTGTTCTGTGACTCCTCCAGCGCAATCACAATCGCAAATAACCCAGTCTCACATAGCCGGACAAAGCACATCGAGCTGAGATACCACTTCATCCGGGAGCATGTGAAGCAAGGGGATGTAGATCTGCAGTACGTGCCAACAGATCGGCAGGTTGCAGATATTTTCACAAAGCCGCTGGACGAGACCAAGTTCAATTTCTTCAAAACTGAACTTGGGCTGCTGAACAAGGAAGATTAGGCCAAGGTGATCAGTTTAAAGGCTCAAGAATCAAGGAATCTCCAAAAGGTCTGAATTTCTCAAGTAGAAGGATAGTTCTTGAGAACCATACTTACTTCTCGAGAACTATCTGCCAGTTCTCGAGAACCATACTTGCTTCCCGAGAACTATCTTCTAGTTCTCGAGAACCATCCTTGCCTCTCGAGAACTATCTGCCACTTCTCGAGAACTAAAGCTTGCCTCTCGAGAAATGGCCCGTCATTTTGCCGATTTCTGCTAACTCTTCTATTTCGCAAACCTCTTGATTTTTGTCCTAATCCAAGGTTAAGTAGACTCATAATTGACATTACTAGGGTTATATATATATATATATATATATATATATATATATATATATATATAATATTTTAGAAATCTTAAATCAACCGCCATTTCAAAATCATTTCTCTCAAAACTCTTCGTCTTCCGCCGTAAGAAACCTCTGTCTCCGCCGTAGTCTCGCGCTCAGTCTGTCGCCACCGTCATCTTTCATGGCGCAGGTTTCCAAGATTAGAGTCGGCAGTGAACTGGTAGTCGCAGGAATTGCAGAGATTTCAGACGATTTCCAGAACCTCCTCATTCTTCTCGAAACCGCCGGCCTCATGCTTGTTTTGATAGAATCCTTCAAGATTCTCTTTCCTGATGTCGAGGAGTTCTTCAAGAAAGCTAAGGTGAAAAGGAATGGTAAGATTTTGAAAACTCAAGTTAGAGGGATTAATATAAAGTTGAACAAAACGATAGTTTCTCATCTTCTGATAATTCCCGTTGTAGATGAGGAAGACGACCTAACTTTGGAAGACTATGATAGGACATACTCCTTCTGTGGAGTTTCTGAGGAATTTCACTCCTTAAGGAGAAACCTTTTCAATGATGTAGGGAAATTTCTTGCAGACATTATTGGAAAAATCTTATTGTGCAAAACATGGTCGATTAGTTTCATTACTAATGATCTATTTGGAGTAATGACAACTATTGTCTCAAGGAAGAAATTTCAGTTTGGCATGATGGTATTTGAGTTGATCATGGACAGCATTCAAGCTCCCAAATTTGCAAGGATAATCTCATTGATTTTGCGAGAGATTGATCATGTTACCTTCAAAACCTCCAAAGGTACACCGATTCACCACCTTAAGAAGATTTCCTTAGCCTCCATCCAGAGATGGGAGTTAAAGCTGAAAAACCCAAGGCAGATAGCTAAAGAAGTTGGAGCTTCTGTCTCAGAGGTGTGGACCCTATCTCCTCCTCTACATCATGTTGCTGAACCATCTGGTGCAGCAACTGAGGGGAAGCCTGCACACTCTTCCTCAGGTATCAGAATTCCTACTCCTCCAGCCAAATCTCCTCTGAGAAGCCCAGTGAGATCTCCAGTCAGGAGCCCTGTGGCAGTCTCTCCAGTGCCAAACCTATCAGATGTTCCAGCCCAAGATATTATCAAAAACACAAATGAAGCTATAGACAAGATGATAGAAGATCTCACCTCAGAAGAACCTTTTTCCCCCTTTTACAAAGATCTCCCTAAAGAACCATCAAGAGAACCCTCACCCCAAGCCACTCCTTCTCCCTCTCCAAGAAAAGAATTAACTCCACTAGAGACCACCCTTCTATTTGAAGAGGATGTGCAAGCCCCTGAGGAGGTGGAAGCCCCTCTCAGGAATCTTGATTTCTCCCTTCCTAGATTTGTTGATGAGGAGGGAGTTATAGTACCTCATACTGTAAGAGCCCAGAGCTCTGTAATACTAGAAGAAATCCCCCCATGGAAAGCTCCTCCACCACCTCAGATTGATTCTACCACCCCTGCTCCTGCTGCTGCTACTATAATTGCAAATTCAGATATTCTGTCAAAGATTGAAGAAATGTTTGCTAACCAGAGGAAATATTTTGATGAATCTCTTCAGACTGTTAAAGATCAGGTAACTGCCCTTGAGAAAGAAATGAGCAGAGGCTTTGCAGAGATTCAAGCCAACACTGATTCTCTCAAAGGATTGTTCAGAATTGGAGGCAAAGCCATAGATCACACCATCACCATCATTGGTCAAGTCATGGACCAATCTGTCACCCTGGCAAACAATCAAATTCAGTTGGACAAGAGAGCTGAAGAGAATGTCATGAAAGTATGCAATGAAGTTGGTACTTTTAAAGAAGACACCATAGACCAGCTATCTGTAGAAATCAGAAAGGGGAAGGCCATAGTGAAAGAACAGGTAGAAAAGCTTACTGCAAATGCCAAAACTATCTGGAATGAGAAATTAACTGCAATCAGTAAGGATGTTTTAGAACAGATTCTATCAGTAAAATTCCATACATATGATACAGCTGTCTGGATGCACAACCAGATCTTCCTAGATTTTCAGGCTGACCCCAACATTATTCCTCATCACTTAAATCCTCTTGCTCAAGGTGAGTCCAGCCAAGTGCCTCAACCTCAAATGCCTATATTCTCTCCTAGACCAGAAGATCAGGCACGTCCTCCAACTTCCTATTCCCAAGTTTGGGATGACATTATTCCTCAAGATCTACCAGAGGTTAACATCCCCAAGAAAAGGAAGTATGGGGAAGGTCCTTCTGCTAGCAGATCTGTTCCCCAGCCAGAGGCAGAAAGAAGGAAAGCAAAGGAATTTGCTGAAGTTTGGAGCCCTACTTCCAAAGCTCTAATTCTTGAAACTCTTAAACTAGTCATGGACTTTAATGAGAATAGAAATCTTCACTACAACTCAGTTGAGTGGGAATTATATGAAAAGTCCATGAACAAAAGGAGGATATATGACAGAGAATATGGAAAGAATAATCCTAAAGCTCCTCCAAAGCCCCCAAGGTATCCTAGGCCTTTCAGTTATCAGAGGAGGCAGCAGGAAAAGCAAGGCAGGCAACATCAAAGCAAAGAATGATTCATGATGTTTTGTTTTTGAGAATTTTTGAGGAAATGGATGTTGATTGATTCAAAAACACTACTTATATATACAATTCCTAGTTTTGCATAATTGTGCCTTTAATTAATCTGTCTTTGCATTAATACTCAATTTCCTTTCTTCCAGTTCTTTCTTTATTATGATAATTCACCTTAGTGTAGAGGGTTCTGACTTCTATAAATAGGGGGAGATTGTTAGGCATTGCATCCACAATAACCCAGATTTGCATGAAGTCACCCTTGAACTAAGATGAATTAAGTTGTATTTGATATCCTGTTATAGTTGAATGTTTGCAGATTCTCAGTGCTAAGTGTAGACCAATGTCAGTCTACAGTGGGTCAGGAACACAGGACCAATATATAGTGTAATCCCTCACTGAGTGATCCAAAGTGTTAACTCATGTGTAGCCTCTCAATTGGGATACACTTCATGTTCAAACATTGGGAGCATGGGATGAGACAAGACCAGAAGAAAACATTCTCTAAAATTCTTGAAAAATTATCTAAGTCCAGTTCTCGAGAAGCAACTTCAGAGTTCTCGAGAAGTGTAGTTTAGTTCTCGAGAAGCTCTCATAGTTCTCGAGAAGCTTAACTACAAAGTTCATGAGAAGTCTGGACAGATTTAAGAAATTTTTTTCTAAGTTATAGTTCTCGAGAAGTCCTCTTTGTTCTCGAGAAGTCTTGGTAATTTCTCGAGAAGCCTAAGGTATAGTTCTCGAGAAGTCTTACTTGTTCTCGAGAAGCTTGGCTTCAGTTCTCGAGAACTGCCAGCTCAATTTCTTGAATAGTCAGGATTTGCCTCAGAAATTTTTCTAAGTTAAGTTCTCGAGAAGTCCTCCCTCAGTTCTCGAGAAGTCTTCATCTTTGTTCTCGAAAAGTTCAGAAAAGTTTCTACGTGCTTTTTCTCGATTAGTTCAGTAAAGTTTCTAAGTGTCTATTCTCGAGAAGTCAATTAGTTCTCGAGAACTAAACCTTGTGTTCTCGAGAAGTCCAAACCTCTTTTATAGTTCCCGAGAAGTCTTGATAGTTCTCGAGAACTCAGATCCTAGTTCTCGAGAACTATAGCCACTTCTTGAGAACTAAGTCGACTTTCCAGGAATTTTTTTTTAAAGTCCAGAACGGCCGAAATTTCAAATAACTCGACGTGATTGGTCCACATGTCATCATTAATATCTTTTCTAGCCGTTAAGGGTAATCCTATATAAAGTCTTTTCACTAAGACATAACCCTAAGCAGAATAGAAAAAGAAGAATCTTTTAAGAGCGGATTCCGTACTTTCCAAAGTTACTGGTTCAACCGACTATTCTCAAGAACGACATTCTGAAGCCTCCGCTCTCGTCATGATCGATCTCTCTGCATTCGATCTAGAAGATCTGCTGATTAAGGAATCGTTTTTCTCTCCTTGATCGAGTAGATTCAAGCATTCTCAGGCCAGATTTTCAAAGGATCTTCTTCTACAAATTCTGAAAGAGCCGCAACGATTCAAGAAGAAGACCTAGAGACAAATTCTTTCAGATCTGAGAATATTTCTGTTTGTATTTTAAAACTCTATTTGTAAATCTTGTAGGAGATTATTATCCGAGTGTAGGAGTGTCGTTCTCCGAGTGGTAGGAAGTTTTTTTTTATCTTCCGAGTGTAGATCCATTTGGATCGAGTTTGTAGGAACTTGGTTCCGAGGCATAGGATTGTTTTCAATCCGAGATAGTGGAGTAGCCGAGTTTAGTGATTTGCTAGATCTTCTTGTCTTTTTGTGATTGCTTGATTGCTTGTGCAAGATCGCTAAAATTTTTATTCTGCAATTAGACACACGATTAACCTATTCACCCCCCTCTAGGTGATTTAGGTTGACAACTTTCCACTTTTATCTAGGTTCCTTAGCTTGTGCAATTGCACCATTATTGTCATAGTAGAGAACTACAAGATAAACAATACAAGGAACTACATCAAGCTCACCGATGAAATTCTTAATCCACACCACCCCCTTGGCTACATTTGTAGCGGTGATATACTCGGCCTTAGTTATAGAATCAATAACTATCACTTGCTTGGAACACTTCTAGCTAATAACTCCTCCATTCAGGCAAAATACAAACTCTGACTGAGACTTTGAGTCGTCCCTATCAGATTGGAAGTTAACATCCATGCAACCTTTTACAACAAGCTCTTCCTCTCCACCAAATACAAAGAATACGTCCTTTGTCCTTCTCAAGCACTTTAAGATATTCTTGATGGCGATCCAGTGACTATCACCAGAATCAAACTGATATTTGCTAGTTATGCTCAAAGCATAAAAGACATTGGGATGAGTACATAACATTGTATACATGATTGATCCAATTGCCAAAGCATATGGAATCAACTTCATGCGGTCCTTATCTTCAAAAGATTTAGGAGACTAGTCCTTAGAGAGACTCGCACCATGAGATATGTGTAAGAATCCTTTCTTGGACTCAAGCATGTTGAACCATTTCAACACTTTCTCAATGTATGTACTTTGGGTCAAACCAAGTAACTTGTTTGATCTATCTCTATAGATCTTAATATTAAGTATATAAGTCACTTCACCTAAGTCTTTCATAGAAAAACAGTCCCCAAGGTTGTTCTTAACAACTTTCAAGGTCGGAATATCATTCCCGATCAGTAGTATGTCATCCACATACAATATCAGGAAGACAAAAATGTTCCCACTAATTCTCTTGTAAGCACAAAGTTTTTATCTTCATTCTTCATAAAACCAAACTCTTTGATTTTCTCATCAAAATGAAGATTCCAACTCTTAGAAGTTTATTTCAATCCATAAATGGATCTCTGTAGCTGTATATTTTAGTGCCTTTAGCTGGAGATACAAAACCCTCGGGTTGTGTTATATACACTTCCTCAAGGAGGTTTCCATTTAGGAAGGTCATTTTCACATTCATTTGTCAAATCTCGTAGTCATAATACGCAATAATAACAAGTAGAATTCTGATGGACTTTAACATAGCAATAGGGGAAAAGGTCTTATCATAGTCAACACCATAAATTTACTTGAAACTTTTAGCCATTAATCGCCTTTTGAATGTTTGTATATTCCCATCCATGTCAATCTTCTTCTTGAAGACCCACTTGCACCCTATGGGTCGTACCCATTCAGGTGGTTCCACCATGGTCCAAACTTGGTTTGTATATATAGAGTACACTTCTCGGAGTCCGGTCCACTCATAGCCTAAGGCCACTTCTCGGCCTCAAGCCACTTCTCGGAGTCCGGTCCACTCACAACCTCCTGATTTGGGTAAGAAGTTTAAAGCAAAGAAAAAGATGCGAAAAGAGAATTGTTCTATATAAAGAGAATTATTCTACATAATTAGTCTTTTAGTATTTCTATATTATAGATCTGATGGTGTAAGTTCAAAACATATAAACCATTAAACATTTGGGCTACACCATAACAAACATCATTCTTAAATATAGAACAATAATTGTTCTTAATAATAAAAAAAATCCAATCATGTCCAAACATAAGATAGATATAATGTTTCTAGTTATGGAAGAAACATAATAATAATTATCTAATTCTATTATAAGCCCACTGGGCAAAGAAAGACGGTAAACTCCTACGGCAACAACAATGACTCTTCCTCCATTGCTAACACACAGGTCCACCTCTCCTTCACTCAACAATCTTCTCCTTCCCAGTTCTTGCACATTTATACAAATGTGAGAACCACATCTGGTATTTAATATCCATGATGAAGGAGCAGAAATCTTTATCTCTATAACATAGATACTTGAAGCTGAAGTCATACATCCCTTCATCTTTTGCAGACCCTCAATGTACGAAGGACAATTCCTCCTCCAATGACCAGCCTTGGCATAGTGGTGGCATTTCCCTTCTTTTAGCAAGCCTTTCTTTTTCAGTGCTCAAGACTTGGGCTCCAGAGCAAACTTAGGTCCTACCTTTGTATTCTTGAAGCCCTTGGCCATGACCTTGCCTTAATGTACCATCATTATGGGGCTAACAGGCTTGGCTTTCTTCATATTGATCTCAGTAGTTCGCAATATACCTAGGAGCTCGGACAGTGTCTTATCTATTTCATTCATGTTATAGTTCAAGATGAACTGCTTATAACTGTCCGACAACGATTGCAGGATCAGGTCTTTGGCCAACTCTTGGCCTCGAGGGAAGCCTAGTCTCTCAAGGTTCTTGTACAATCCCGTATTCGCAGAGTAGGGCCCTCCCGGCAGGCCCGGGACAAACTATAAGTTTTTAAGATTTTGAGAGATTTTGCACTCTTGGTGGCCAATTTTGGCTTGGCCTTGGAAATATACTAGTAGGGGAGGAAAAATTTACCTATCCCCTCGGTCCCTTTTGGGGAGCGGGTGTAGAAAGATGGCCGCCCCCTCGTCTTGCCTTGGTGCAAGGAAGGAGCGGCGAGACAGGTGTGGCCTACCCTGCGGGCGAGCGAGGCCTTCCCTGCGGGAGAGCGAGGCCTGCAGCCTGGCGCTCGCCCAGGCAGCCTGCCCTGCGGGAGAATGAGGCCTGCAGGCCTGGTACTTGCCCGGGCGGCCTGCCCTGCGGGCGAGCGAGGTCTGCGGGCCTGGCGCTCGCCCGGGCATCCTGCCCTGCGGGCGAGCGAGGCCTGCAGGCCTGGCGCTTGCCCGGGCGGCCTGCCCTACGGGCGAGCGAGGCCTACGAGCCTGGCGCTTGCCCGAGCGGCCTGCCCTGCGGGCGAGCGAGGCCTACAGCCTGGCGCTTGCATGGGCAGCTTGCCCTGTGGGGGAGCGAGGCATGTGGCCTGGTGCTCGCCCTCGGCGGGTGGTTTCTCTGGAGGGGGTGGAGAGCATGGTTCGACCCTCATCCACCCCTGGACCTCTCTCTTTGGGCCGTGTTTTTACCGTTGTGCTCTCGGGGTGGAATTTCCCCTTTCACCCCCTGGCATGGAGGTTTTCTATTGGCTAAAGGCCTTTCTGCCTTAGGGGTATTTTGGACCTTTTGGTCCAAAGGCTTGGAAAAACTATAAATAGACCCCCTTTGGTACCTTTGGAGAGGACTTCTTTTTGGCTTCCTCCTCCCTTAGTTTCCTCTCCTTGGTTGAGTTGAGAGATCTCTCCAAGGTACCCAGCTCTACCATTGGTGAAGGAGGGGAAGTGCTCTTGTGACCTTCCGGGTGTGTGGTGGGACCTCCACGCTAGAGCTGAGGGTCTGTTCCTAGTTTCCTGAGTCTTTGACCCGTGACGTTCTCCTGAGTGTAGTAGGTGTGAGGTCACCCCTTTCTTGGGACCCCGAACTCTACGAGAGACCAAGTTTTTGGTTTCAACATTTCGGTGCGGCGAGCGTGGAGAGTGACCAGTACAGAAGATCTCGGGAGAGTGCCATGGCTGGAGATCAGGGAGGTGGTGATGATCTCGACGAGCTCCCTAACCCTGGACCCTTCGTAGGAAGGGAGGAGTTCATGACTTCCATCCAAGGCATCATGGAGATTGTAACGCCCCCGATTTTTTTGACGATTTTATTTAAATGGGAAGCATCATATTTATGACGTCATGGCGTTACCTTTAACGTCAAGATGACGGCGTAATGCCATAAAGGCATTTTCGCATCCATGCGGTCAAGTCGGCCGAATTCTTGTTGTAATGGGAAAATTTTGCATTTGAGATTTAAGTTGAGTAATGTTTGACTTACTCGTCAAGTTTCGTCGCGATCCGAGCGATATTTGGGCCTCGGCGTTTTTCCAAAGTTTTGTGGAATTTATGTTCGTCGTAAACTTTGAAAACTTATATCTCGAGAAGGGCTCGTCTGATTTTGGTTTTGACTTCGTCGTTGTGTTCGTAGCGTCTGTGCTCGCCTACGGCGTGAGTTTCGTTTAATTCTGCGCGCGTTTGGGCCTCCGTTTCGAACTCGCGTTTCCTTATTCAAATATGTATAAATACGATTATTTTATTATGAAAAGTACTATTCATTCATATAGTTTGATCAAAAGGTATATTTGCAAAGAAATCGTCTTTCTGCTTTCCTTATACTCGAGTGAGGTTCCCTGCGTCTCGTGTAGGTACTGTTCATGCTAAGCTATACTCGAGTGTCGGTTCTTTTACTCGAGTAATTTTCTTTAGTACTCGAGTAAATTATTTATTCTACTCGAGTAATCTTTCTGTTACTCGAGTAAATCAATCATGTTACTCGAGTAAATCTTTCTTCTACTCGAGTAATCTTCCTGTTACTCGAGTATATCAATCCTGTTACTCGAGTAAATCTTTCTTCTACTCGAGTAATCTTCCTGTTACTCGAGTATATCAATCCTGTTATTCGAGTAAATCTTTCTTCTACTCGAGTAATCTTCCTGTTACTCGAGTATATCAATCCTGTTACTCGAGTAATTCTCTCTTCTACTCGAGTAATCTTTTCTGCTACTCGAGTATATTAATCATGTTTCTCGAGTAATTCTCTCTTCTACTCGAGTAATCTTTTCTGCTACTCGAGTATATTAATCCTGTTTCTCGAGTAATTCTCTCTTCTACTAGAGTAATCTTTTCTGCTACTCGAGTATATATCTACTCGAGTAGTCGTTTCTACCTCTCGAGTACCCGTAAGCTTGTTCTCGTGTAGTCCGTTGCAGTCTGCATTCGGGCACATTTTGAAGGGTCAAAACGGTGTCGTATGGAAAAATGGCTAACATGAAATTTGTTCGTATCGACGAGATCTACAACTTTCATGTTGGGCACTTTTCAATTCGAAGCCATACTAGAACTCTAATTTTGTTTTTCGCAAACTGCTCGTACTGATACCGTTTTTTTTATATTTTTAGACAAAATATTTTATAAGTACTTATATATATATACTCTTATACTTAGGTTATTAGAAAAGAATAAATACTTCATCTTCTCCGATTCTTTCTCCCGAACCAGAGCGGTGTGAGCGAGAGAGAGAATATTTCGTGAATCTTCTGGTGGCCGCCGACGGAGCTCCGGTGCTCGAAATCTTCAACCGAGCGTAGATTTGGAAAGCTCTCACCGAGAGCTACGCTATTGTGGTGAATTTTTCCCCTTTCTTTGAGTTTTCTCGTTAGGGTTTTTCGGCCCTAACCCCCTTTTTGACCATTTTTGTCTAGATTTCAACTTCCTCCATCCTCTTTTGCCCCGATCTGTGACGTGGACTGATTTGGAGAACTTTTCCGGTAAAACCAAGGCAAGTGGTGGTTTCCCTTCATTTCTCCTTCTCCGATTTGATGGTAACGGTTCAGTTTTTATGTTCTTTAAAATTTTCTGCACTTTGTTTTCCAAGTTATTGCTACGATTAATCTTTTTGGATGATCACTCGAGGTTGTAAGATTTTGTCTTGATAAACTTGATCTTGTCATGGTATATTTAATCGTTCTTGATGTATCTTATTAATGCTTTTAAATGCATTACCTATCGTTATTGATCGTATTAGAGTTTATCTAGGATTGTAAATCATTCATAGGGGTTGATCAACCACGTCTTGAAACTAGAAGTGTCAAGTAGAATCTGACGAGCCAAATCTCGAGATATATTTGTGTTGTGGTTTCTTTGGGTTTCTAAAATTTGCGGGAGTTAGTGGATAAAACCACCTCCGCATTGTCTGGCTCCTTTATGGTACCTTGTGGAAGCCTACCGGGTTTTTGGGCATCTGCGGTGTATGGTGGAGAGTATGAGACTCCCTCGCAGTTAAGCGGATAATTTATTCGTGAAGAGTGTGTCCAGTTGAGGGACCACCTCGCCCGTGTTTTGAGGTAGGGTCGACCACAGGTGCTTAGTAAAGCTAGTTAAATTTCTTCTTTATGTTTTTTACTTTTGTTGTTCCCTTTTTGCCTTGAGAAATCTGGTGTATTTGCGGGAGTACGTGATGATTCACGTAGGTATTTCTTTCTTTTCCTATTTGGCACCTTACTTCTGTATTGTTGGTCTTGGGTTGGTACCCCGTCTAACCTTTGTTTTATTTTGTTTACTTTTTCTGCCACCATTTGTACCCTCTTGCTGAGGTGTTCTGCCTTTGGAATGCCTCAGGTTCAGAGCATTAGCAGGTAGCGGAGCCGGTTTTGGAGCCTTAGCAGCAGCAGCTTGGCTGTAGTTTTCCCCCCTCGCCGTAGCGAGGTAGTTTGTTGTTTTAATTTTCTTTGCCTAGTTTCAGACATATTTGTATTGTGGGTTCGTGTCAGGTTGTTGACGCCCACAGAATTGTTGATTCTTTTTGACACTTGCTAGCTGTTGTGGTTTCCTTATGTTTCGTTTACATTACTTGCTCTCTGGGATGATTTATTACTAGGATTGCATGTTAGATATTTTTAACCTATAAAACCCTACTATTAGTAAAGCATACTTGTCATCTCTTTCAAAACTAAGCCACTACTTTCTATTTAGCGTAAAGACCTTCCTACACTTATTATAAATCTAGGGTTTGCATTGTATGAGTTTTCCTCGGGGACATTTATACTCATGTAGGATATTATAGTCAATTTAAATAAGTATTTTCCGCAAGCGTATAATTTATATTTTAAATCGTGAACTAGATGATTCACTAAGCCGAGGGATACGGCTACCATCATAACTTAAACTGGATTTTATTCTAAACCATTTATGTTTTCTTTTAAAATTGTAGAGTTTGGAGTCTTACCTGAATGTCTGCAGTTATCCCCTGCACGACCTGGCATCACGATGCGTATTTTTCCCCTTGCTCTGATATAATTAAATTGTTGGGAAAAAAGCGGGTTGTGATAGTTGGTATCAGAGGGAGGTTGCTTGACAATTGGTCGGGCAACCTTCCCTTGTTAGTGTTAGTTGCTTAGTGTCATATCATACACACACCGATGTGTTATCAATATGTCTTGGCTGAAGCATGAACACTACACTCATAAGCATGATTAGAAGTATACGGGGCATATTATGTAGTATGGGATGCATAATATGTGTTTGTATATGGATCCAGCATAGGTGGCAACATGTGAGGGTTATGTAGTATGAGATGCATAACCTCACCACATGAATGCTCATTAGCACGTTTTCTTTTCGTTGCATGCAATATTATGTAGTATAGGATGCATAACATTGCATGTGTACGTCGCTCATAACATGCATTAAGGCCTTTTATAGAATTCATAGCACCACATGCATAGCATAATATAACATAAGCACAACATACCAAGCTAAAGATTTACTTGATGACATATGTACACACATGATTTTAAATAAGAGTAAAGAATTCATGCATTCATATCATAGGCACATGAGTCAATAGGATGATAGGATAACATCCTGAGTAGGACATATCATCATCATATAATCCCAGAGCAAGTGACAGCTTTAGCAAGTGTCTTTCAAGTATGGTCTGAACTAGTTTTGTTTGCCCTAGTCGTAATCTAGGATTTTAATTGGGTTGTTCGTTTGCCTTTTTAGAAATGCCTCCAAAGCGTATTGCGACGAGATCGACTCCCCAGTCGAAGGGTGAGTCGTCAGGTGCGCAGAGTGATGCGTTGATTGAGAGTTTGCGCCAGAGCAATGAGGCTCTGTCACGGCAAGTAGTTGCGATACAAACGCAAATTCAGTCATTGTTGTCTACCGCTCCAGCGTGGCAACCTTCAGTGCAAGAGCCTGCCTTGGGTCAAGTCGTGCCCGATACCCCTGCTCCTCTGGTGGCCCCGGTGGCAATACCACTAGAAATGAATTTCATATCGCATTTCCAGCGATTGGGACCTCCCACCTACGACGGGAGTGCCGACTGAAAGTGAGGGTAAGATCTATCTCAACTCTAGAGGGGGGGTGAATAGAGTATTTTAAAATAATTTTTCACAGTTGAAATAAACAGCACATATAAAATTCAATTTATGATATAGTGTAGAGTGCTAGTAAGAAGTTAAAAACCAAGAAGTAAAGAGCACAGCACACAGCAAATAAATCACACAAACAAACCAGAAGACACAAGGAAATATAGTGGTTCCCCAAAAACCTGGGTACATCCACTCTTCTACCACCCTTGGTAGGAATCCACTCAGGATGAGTTGATCAGGTGTCCTGACACCAATGAGCTTTTGATAAGGTGCTCAAAAACCAAAACTGGATTTTTTGATCAGGTGTCTTGCCACCACTGAGTTTTGACAAGGCTCTCAGAACCAGACAGAACTTTTGAAGGGAGTTCAAGAACCCTTTACAGCAGGAAAAAGAAAAAGGTAAAGAGGTGAGGTTGTCTTCTCTGTTCTCAAATCAAATGAGAGAAGACTAGTGGATCTTTTGTTGTCAAGGCTCCCCCTGAGATGTTGAATGAATCAGGAATGGAAGCTTTGCTCTAGGGTGATAGGTCTTCAGATCTTTAGATCTCCAGCAAAGAATTATTTCAGCAAAGAGGCTGAAAGATGAGGTGTCTGGAGTTATTTGAGATGAGGCTTTGATCACTTTTCTGTAAGCAAGAGGATGGTTATCTTTCACAGCTTAATTCTTTCTTGTTCTTCTGTAACAGTGTGTGTCTCTTGATTCTATCGTGTATTGACTCTTGATTAATTCTCTTGAAGAGTAGTGTTGGAGAAGACGATCTTATTCTCTGAATATAATTCTTCCAAGATAGCCGTTATCAGACATTAAATGCCTTCCATAAAGGATTTGTCTTCTAGAGGAAAGTCCAATGAAACATTCCTGAATAATTCCTTGAAACTTGTTCCAGAATAAATGAAAACGGCTGGCAAATCTTCTTGAAATTAAATGCTGAGAAAACATTCCAAAGACCAGCAGCATTTGAATCCTTAAGAACGTCGATCTCTCAAAATAAACGTCGATCTGAGCTCCACGATTGTCGACCAGAGCTCAGAGAAATTGAAGATAAGCAGTAGTCAGAAACCTTTGATCTGAGATCGACTATCGAAGTTCTTGGTCTGGCAGAAATAGTCGATCTGATTAAGACAGAGATCGTCGACCTAGACTTCAACAGAAAACGTCGACCTGAAGCAAACAGAGATCGTCGACCTAAACTTTTCCAGAAATAGTCGACCTAAGCACAGCCAGAGATCGTCGACCAAAGCTCAACGATCGTCGGACTGAAGCTCGACGATAGTCGACCAAAGCCAGCAACAAGCAGAAGGCTGAGGACATAAGTAGTCGACCTAAGCTCGACGATCGTCGACCGGAGCTCGACGATAGTCGACCGTCGTTCGACTATTTTTATCTCTTTTCTTAGCTTCAAATCCTGAGCTTGAATGGTCCTTGGGGGCAGTTTCAAACCTAAGTTCTAAGCCCTAGACTCATTCTAATGTTGACCTTTACACTATACAACTAGGTCAACCTGATTTCCTAAGAGAAACATAGTGATCCTTGCCCAAATTAGTAATAGGGTGTTCCAACACCGACTTTATGATTTTGGATGATTGGATCATCTCAATCGAGGAGATGTTTTCGTATTCCGGGATTCTAGAAGCCCAGAAGGTTATGATTGCAGCCTATCAGTTAAAAGGCCTAGCAAAGAGTTGGTGGATTCATGAAAAGGAGAGTCTGAAGGAAGGCTGTACATGGGACTCTTTCAAGAAGATGTTGCTGAAGAAGTTTCTGCCCTCGGTCGAGCAGGACCGTCTTATGAATAACTTCCTGCATTTGAAGCCGAGACAGCTCACGGTGAGCGAATATGAGATTGAGTTTAGCAAGTTGAGTAGATTTGCTCCCAATTTGGTAACTTCGGAGGAGGGAAGAGTGAAACGTTTCCTGGGAGGACTAAGAAGTGATGTCCAGCAGTGGGCATGCGCTTATGGAGCTGACAGTTATGCTATGGCAGTGGAAGCCTCACTAAAAGTTAAAGCGATTGAAAATGCCAAGAACCGCGGTGCTGCGGCGAGGAAAGAGAAAAGGAAGGGTGTTGAGGATGGTAGCTCCAGGGCATCTGGCCCTTCTTCGAAGAAGAAAGGTAAGGAAGTGTGTAGTTTCTGTGGTCGTCCTGGCCACCCTTACGAAAGATGTTTCAAGAGAACAGCCACCCTGAAGCAGCAGCAAGTGCACGCCATCCAAGGTGCACCCAAGGGAGAGCTCGTGTGCTCGTTCTGTGTAAGGAAGGGTCATGATGTGAGTCGGTGCTGGATGAAAGAAAGGACCTGCTTCCAGTGCGGGTAGAAGGGACACCAGAAATCTTCGTGCCCCCAGGCTCAAACCCCACTGCAGCCTGCCCCGCTTCGAGCTCTGCCGCCACCACCAACCCTAGATAAAGGAAAAGGAAAGCTGAACGTGATGACTAGCGAGGAAGCTCAAAACTCTACGCAAGTTATTTCAGGTTAGCCCAGTCTATTTTATCCCTATTATTTATCGTTGTTGCCATGGTTATCGTTCATTTAGTTATGTATGTTACGGTTTTAGGGGAGTTTAAGGTGCGGAATAGGTGGGCGCGCGTTCTGTTCGATTCGGGTGCCACCCACTCCTTTGTGGCCAGGAGGTTTGTTGATAAACATCGCCTGGATGTTGATCAATTGAGAGACTCCTTCAACGTCAAGCTTCCCTCCGGTGATTTGGTGATATCCAATCAAGGAGTTCTGAGATGCCCTATTCATCTTGGCAATTTTCTTGCCCTTGCGGATCTATTAATTTTAGACCTGACTGATTTTGATGTGATTTTGGGCATGGACTGGCTGTCCAAGTATGATGCAGTCATCCAGTGCAAGGCAAAAAGACTGGACTTCAGGATGGACAATGGCCAACCTATGAGCGTCTATGGATTTCAGGACAGAGTTTCCCCTGTCATTTCTGCGGTACGTGCTATAAAGTCTGGTTGCGAGGCGTTTTTAGTTTCTATTTCTGCTCTGGAAACAGCTTCTGTTACACCACGTCTCGAGGATGTCTCGGTGGTGCGAGAGTTTCCAGATATCTTTCCTGATAGTCTTCCAGGACTTCCTCCTGAGAGGGAGATTGAGTTCGTGATTGACTTCGAGCCAGACACTCGTCCCATCGCCAAAGCACCGTATCGTATGGCTCCGCGTGAGTTGGATGAGTTGCGTACTCAGCTCGATGAGTTGCTGAGGTGTGGTTTTATTAGACCAAGTTCTTCTCCGTGGGG
This sequence comes from Platanthera zijinensis, assembly GCA_039513925.1. Classification (NCBI taxonomy): domain Eukaryota; kingdom Viridiplantae; phylum Streptophyta; class Magnoliopsida; order Asparagales; family Orchidaceae; genus Platanthera; species Platanthera zijinensis. The sequence continues at coordinate 224,528,979 of CM077080.1, read as the reverse complement.
TGCTCCGGTTTTGTTCGTAAGGAAGAAGGACGGATTTATGAGGCTTTGCATCGATTATAGGGAATTAAATAAGGTGACCGTTAAGAATTGATACCCCCTGCCAAGGATCGATGATTTGTTCGATCAGTTGCGTGGTAGCTCGGTATTTTCAAAAATCTATCTTCGCTCAGGCTACCACCAGTTGAGGATTTGCGAGGAAGATATTCCCCGAACCGCATTCCGTTCACGACATGGACATTATGAGTTTTTGGTGATGTCTTTCGGTTTAACCAATGCACCCTCTGCTTTCATGGATTTGATGAATAGGGTGTTTAAGGATTTCTTGGACCGATTCGTTATTGTGTTCATAGATGATGTCCTAGTGTATTCCCGCAATGTTGAGGAGTATACTCAGCATTTGCGTTTGGTTTTGTCGACCCTGAGGGATCATAAGCTTTATGTGAAGTGGAGCAAATGTGAGTTCTGGCTACCTCAGGTTTCCTTTCTGGGGCATGTTGTAGGCAAGGACGGTATTTCTGTAGACCCGACCAAGATTTCTGCCGTGATGGAATGGGAAAGACCTTCTACACCTAAGGAGATTAGGAGCTTCTTAGGCCTCGCTGGCTATTATAGAAGATTCGTGGAAAGATTTTCGGTGTTGTCTGCTCCTTTAACTAGACTTACTCAGAAGAACACTGCATTCATTTGGAGTGATAAGTGTGAAGAGGCTTTCCAAGAGTTGAAGAAGAGACTGTGTACTGCCCCAATTTTAACCTTACATACTGAAGGAGTCGAGTATGTTGTGTACGTCGATGTGTCACACATCGGACTTGGTTGTGTTTTAATGCAAGATAGTAAGGTGATCGCGTATGGATCGAGACAACTAAAGATTCACGAGAAAAACTATCCTACGCACGATTTGGAGTTTGCTGCGTAATTTATGCGCTAAAGCTGTGGCGACACTTATTGTATGGCGCGCTGTGCAAGATCTATACAGACCATAAGAGTTTGAAGTACGTCTTCACTCAGAAGGAACTAAATCTACGCCAGCGTCAGTGGTTAGAATATGTGGCGGATTATGAAGTAGAAATTCTTTATCATCCGGGAAAGAATAATGTAGTAGCTGATGCTTTGAGTAGGAAGACCGCTAAATTTTTTAATCTATCGGTACAGTCCTTAGTAGAAGAATTCTTGTTGATGAACATCGAGATTGGGAGTAGTTCTACGCTTGCTAGTTTGGAAGCAGAAGCGCCCTCTTGGATTTCCCTTACTAGGGTGCACCAAAAGAAGGATCTGGAATTGTTGCACCTCTGGAATAGGACTGAGAAAGGGGAGTTACCTGATTTTTCTTTGGACGAGCTAGGTACTCTGAAATATCGGGGTAGATTCTATATTCCTGACATGGGTGACATTCGGGCTAAAATTTGTGAAGAAGCTCATGGTTCCAGTGTTTCCTATCATCCAGGTTCCACCAAAATGTATAAAGATCTAAAGCAAATTGTTTGGTGGGCAGGGATGAAGGGCGACATCGCAAAGTTTGTATCAGAATGTTATACGTGTCAGCGTGTCAAGGCTGATCATAGAAGGCCTGGTGGTAAATTGACACCTCTTGATATTCCAAGTTGGAAATGTGAAAGTATTTCAATGGATTTTATCACCGGTCTACCAAAATCTCTCCGTGTGCATGACTCAGTTTGGGTGATAGTCGACAGATTGACAAAGTGTGCCCACTTTGTTTCGTTTAAGATTGGGTATTCGATGAAGAAGATAGCTGAGCTATATGTTGAAGAGGTCATCAGGTTGCATGGAGTGTCTGTTAGCATTGTATCAGATCGGGACTCCAGATTTACGTCTCGCTTTTGAAAGAGCTTGCAAGAGGGGTTGGGTACCGACTTGAGGTATTCCACCGCCTATCATCCGCAGACGAATGGGCAAACAGAAAGAGTAAATCAGATCGTGGAGGACATGATTAGATGTAATATTTTGGATCATGGTGGTGCTTGGGATGAGCGTCTCAGACTCATGGAGTTTGCTTACAATAATAGTTATCAAGAGAGCTTGCAGATGGCCCCATTTGAGGCCTTGTATGGGAGGCGTTGTAGGACTCCCTTATTTTGGGCTGAGGTTGGTGAGAGACCATTGCTAGGTCCGGAAGCCCTTGAGGAGATGAATTGTGCGGTGACTCATATTCGAGAGAAGCTACGTGTAGCACAAGAGCGTTATGAGAAATATGCTAATCGACGAAGGGTCGATTTGGAGTTTGCCGTTGGGGACTTGGTTTTCCTGAAAGTTTCTCCGATGTCAGGGGTAAAAAGATTTGGAAGGAACCACAAGTTAGACCCCCGGTATGTGGGACCTTTTCAGATTTTGGAGCGCATCGGAGTGTCAGCTTATCGACTGGAATTACCTGCTAGCGTCCCTGGTGTCCACGATGTGTTCCATGTGAGCCAGTTGCAGAAGTGTGTTCGTAGTGATCGTCAAATTCTTGACTCGGTGCCCCAAATTCAGCCCAATCTGTCGTATGTGGAAGAGCTTGTCCGCGTTTTGGAATCTCTAGAGCGTGTCTTGCGAAGAAAGACCATCCCCATGGTTAAGATTCTTTGGAGAAATCAAGATGTCGAGAGCGCGACGTGGGAATTGGAGTCAGCAATGAGAGAATCTCATCCGTACCTCTTCTCCTAGTTTCGGGTACGTCGTTATGTTTTCAGTGACGTTTGATTTTATCATTTTGATTTGGTTTTGGAGTTGTGTTAAGTTTCGGGACGAAACTTCTTTTTAGGGGGAGTGACTGTAACGCCCCCGATTTTTTCGACGATTTTATTTAAATGGGAAACATCATATTTATGACGTCATGCGTTACCTTTAACGTCAAGATGACGGCGTAATGCCATAAAGGCATTTTCGCGTCCATGCGGTCAAGTCGGCCGAATTCTTGTTGTAATGGAAAATTTTTGCATTTGGGATTTAAGTTGAGTAATGTTTGACTTACTCGTCAAGTTTCGTCGCAATCCGAGCGATATTTGGGCCTCGGCGTTTTTCCAAAGTTTTGTGGAATTTATGTTCGTCGTAAACTTTAAAAACTTATATCTCGAGAAGGGCTCGTCTGATTTTGGTTTTGACTTCGTTATTGTGTTCGTAGCGTCTGTGCTCGCCTACGGCGTGAGTTTCGTTCGATTCTGCGCGCGTTTGGGCCTCCGTTTCGAACTCGCGTTTCCTTATTCAAATATATATAAATACGATTATTTTATTATGAAAAGTACTATTCATTCGTATAGTTTGATCAAAAGGTATATTTGCAAAGAAATCATCTTTCTGCTTTCCTTATACTCGAGTGAGGTTCCCTGCGTCTCGTGTAGGTACTGTTCATGCTAAGCTATACTCGAGTGCCGGTTCTTTTACTCGAGTGATTTTCTTTAGTACTCGAGTAAATTATTTATTCTACTCGAGTAATCTTTCTGTTATTTGAGTAAATCAATCCTGTTACTCGAGTAAATCTTTCTTCTACTCGAGTAATCTTCCTGTTACTCGAGTATATCAATCCTGTTACTCGAGTAAATCTTTCTTCTACTCGAGTAATCTTCCTGTTACTCGAGTATATCAATCCTGTTACTCGAGTAAATCTTTCTTCTACTCGAGTAATCTTCCTGTTACTCGAGTATATCAATCCTGTTACTCGAGTAATTCTCTCTTCTACTCGAGTAATCTTTTCTGCTACTCGAGTATATTAATCCTGTTTCTCGAGTAATTCTCTCTTCTACTCGAGTAATTTTTTCTGCTACTCGAGTATATTAATCCTATTTTTCGAGTAATTCTCTCTTCTACTCGAGTAATCTTTTCTGCTACTCGAGTATATATCTACTCGAGTAGTCGTTTCTACCTCTCGAGTACCCGTAAGCTTGTTCTCGTGTAGTCCGTTGTAGTCTGTGTTCAGGCGCATTTTTGAGGGTCAAAACGGTGCCGTATGGAAAAATGGCTAACATAAAATTTGTTCGTATCGACGAGATCTACAACTTTTATGTTGGGTACTTTTCGATTCGAAGCCATACTAGACCTCTAATTTTGTTTTCCGCGAACAGCTCGTACTGATACCGTTTTTTATATATATATTTAGACAAAATATTTTATAAGTACTTATATATATATACTCTTATACTTAGGTTATTAGAAAAGAATAAATACTTCATCTTCTCCGATTCTTTCTCCCGAACCAGAGCGGCGTGAGCGAGAGAGAGAATATTTCGTGAATCTTCCGGTGGCCGCCGACGGAGCTCCGGTGCTCGAAATCTTCAACCGAGTGTAGATTTGGAAAGCTCTCACCGAGAGCTACGCTATCGTGGTGAATTTTTCCCCTTTCTTTGAGTTTTCTCGTTAGGGTTTTTCGGCCCTAACCCCCTTTTTGACCATTTTTGTCTAGATTTCAACTTCCTCCATCCTCTTTTGCCCCGATCTGTGACGTGGACTTCTTTGGAGAACTTTTCCGGTAAAACCAAGGCAAGTGGTGGTTTCCCTTCATTTCTCCTTCTCTGATTTGATGGTAACGGTTCAGTTTTTATGTTCTTTAAAATTTTCTGCACTTTGTTTTCCAAGTTATTGCTACGATTAACCTTTTTGGATGATCACTCGATGTTGTAAGATTTTGTCTTGGTAAACTTGATCTTGTCATGGTATATTTAATTATTCTTGATGTGTCTTATTAATGCCTTTAAATGCATTACCTATCGTTATTGATCGTATTAGAGTTTGTCTAGGATTGTAAATCGTTCATAGGGGTTGATTAACCACGTCTTGAAACTAGAAGTGTCAAGTAGAATCTGACGAGCCAAATCTCGAGATATATTTGTGTTGTGGTTTCTTTGGGTTTCTAAAATTTGCGGGAGTTAGTGGATAAAACCACCTCCGCATTGTCTGGCTCCTTTATGGTACCTTGTGGAAGCCTACCGGGTTTCTGGGCATCTGCGGTGTATGGTGGAGAGTATGAGACTCCCTCGCAGTTAAGCGGATAATTTATTCGTGAGGGGTGTGTCTAGTTGAGGGACCACCTCGCCCGTGTTTTGAGGTAGGGTCGACCACAGGTGCTTAGTAAAGCTAGTTAAATTTCTTCTTTATGTTTTTTACTTTTGTTGTTCCCTTTTTGCCTTGAGAAATCTGGTGTATTTGCGGGAGTACGTGACGATTCACGTAGGTATTTCTTTCTTTTCCTGTTTGGCACCTTACTTCAGTACTGTTGGTCTTGGGTTGGTACCCCGTCTGACCTTTGTTTTATTTTGTTTACTTTTTCTGCCACCATTTGTACCCTCTTGCTGAGGTGTTCTGCCTTTGGAATGCCTCGGGTTCGGAGCATTAGCAGGTAGTGGAGCCGGTTTTGGAGCCTTAGCAGCAGCAGCTTGGCTATAGTTTTCCCCCCTCGCTGTAGCGAGGTAGTTTGTTATTTTAGTTTTCTTTGCCTAGTTTCAGACATATTTGTACTGTGGGTTCGTGTCTGGTTGTTGACGCCCACAGAATTATTGATTCTTTTTGACACTTGCTAGCTGTTGTGGTTTCCTTATGTTTGGTTTACATTACTTGCTCTCTGGGATGATTTATTGCTAGGATTGCATGTTAGATATTTTTAACATATAAAACCCTACTATTAGTAAAGCATACTTGTCATCTCTTTCAAAACTAAGCCACTACTTTCTATTTAGCGTAAAGACCTTCCTACACTTATTATAAATCTAGGGTTTGTATTGTATGAGTTATTCCTCGGGGACATTTATACTCATGTAGGATATTAGAGTCAATTTAAATAAGTATTTTCCGCAAGCGTATAATTTATATTTTAAATCGTGAACTAGATGATTCACTAAGCCGAGGGATACAGCTACCATCATAACTTAAACTGGATTTTATTCTTAACCATTTATGTTTTCTTTTAAAATTGTAGAGTTTGGAGTCTTGCCTGAACGTCTGCAGTTATCCCATGCATGGCGTGGCATCACGACACGTATTTTTCCCCTTGCTCTGATATAATTAAATAGTTGGGAAAAAAGCGGGTTGTGACAGAGATGCTGAGAAGCATTGCCCCTCGGGCTGACAGCTCAACCCCCACCCCCCAGGGACTTGCTCCCAGGGGTCTCGGCAAGCTGGCCTAGAGTGGTCTTGGCGAGCTGCCTCTCAGGGGAACTGGCGAGGTGACCCCAACAGGGGGAGAAGGAAGTGCACCAGGTAGGCGACCTGGGATGGAAAGAATGGGAGAGGGGGTCGAGCGAGACCTCCCGGCCGGGAGCTGTTCCCCAGCCCAACGAGTGCTAGCCCTCCAGGAGAGCAGGTCGCGCGAGTAGAGGTGGCGATAGCACCCCTCAGGGGGTCACCCTTCAGTGAGCTGATCATCTCAGCTCCCGTTCCCGAAGGGTTCAGAGAGCCAGACATGGCTTACTATACCGGGAAGGATGACCCCATCCAGCACCTACAGTGGTTCGAGGACGTCGTCTCCATCAGGCCGATGACGGATGCCTTCAAGTGCCGCCTCTTTGTTATCACGTTGAAGGAGAAGACAAGGGACTGGTTTCATCAACTCCCTCCAAGGTCGATCTATGGGTTCGAGGACTTGAGCCGAAGCTTCCAGCTTCGCTTCTCCACCTCCAAGAAGAGGAGTCCTGAGTCCATCTTTCTGATAAGGCAGAGGGTCGAGGATTCGCTGGCCCACTATGTTGACAGGTTCTAGGAGGAGATCCAGGATATCTAGGAGATGCCAGGGTATGCCCTCCAGATGGCGTTCATGGTGGGGTTGCACGAGGGGTTCTTCAAGATGATTCTGACCCGAAAGGCCCCCCATTACTTCGAGGAGATGATGGAAAGGACGGCAGAGGAGATAGCCATGGAGGCGGCCAACCCGGGATTCGTCAAGAAGCTGGCAAAGCTAACAGAGTCGGAGCCGAAGGAGCAAAGTGGCTCAAGACTGCAGGAAGGAAGAAGAAGAGTTGAGCAGAGAGCTCAGGGGTTCCAGGGACAGGAGGGTTCGGAACTAGGCTGGAGGCAGCAGGGAGGACCTGCCAGGGTCCAGGAAGAGCTCTCATCCAGAGTGGGGGAAACTTTTACGGGGGCCAAGAGAGGTTAAACTTCCAAAGGCAAGCCCCAAGACAGCTCATGCCCCCACCCCAGCAAGCCTTAGCGATAGGAGGAGGGGGAGAGGTAACAGGAGAGATCGCCCAGCTCGCCGAAGGAGGGGAGGAGCACTACCATACTGCGACTTCCACCAGGTGGAGGGGCACGCCACGGCTACCTGCCCCGAGTTCTTAGAGGTGAGGGGGGCGAGAGGCCCTGCCCAGCCTCAGCCGCCGGCGTAGGTCGAAGAGGTTCCACCCCGAGTGGGGGAGGAAGACATATGTGAGGATCGGGTCGATAAAGGACATTGAGGAGGAATAACAGTGATTCACGGTGGAGTGTGGATCGAGGCCACTCGAAAGGCGAGCCTCCATGTTATGTACCGACGGAGCGTCGTTTCGACATCCCAGACCATGCCTCCAGAAGAGAAGATCACCTTCTCGGCGAAGGACCTGCTAGACCATGAAGATTCGTTCTGTGATGCGCTGGTCATCAAGACGGCCATCGAGGGCTACACCGTCTCCCGGATCTTGGTTGACAACGGGAGCTCCATCAACGTCATTTTCAAGAAGGCGTATGATGAAATGAAGGTGGAGCCAAGGAGGGTGTTGGCCTCAGACGGACAACTGTTCGGATTTTCAGGGGAGAAGAAGGAGGTTAAAGGTGGAGTAGGACTCCAAGTGAAATTTGGAGGGACTTAAAGAAACTGCCGGTTCGTCATAGTTGATGCTCTGAGCAGCTACAACGCCATCTTCGGAAGGCCCCTCATAAGCGCTTTCCATTGTGTGTCGTCTTCTTTCCACCAATGCCTCAAGTTCAGCTCAGGGGGGATCCAGGTCAGAGTTAGGGGAGACTCCAGGATGGCAAGATAATGTTATGTCACGGCTGTCAACACCATCTCTTGGTTGGCCAAGGCAGAGGAGATGGAGAAGATCATGGAGAGCCTGAGCAAGATGGAGGTATCCGAGGGGAAGGATGGCGACCATCATGCCAATACCCCCTGAAGAAGCCTCGCCTCGATAGAGTCTTGTATTTTTTTCTTATGTTATAATGAGTTCAGCCCCCGACCAGTTGAGTCGGAGGGGTCATGTAACCCATCATGTTTTCCCCTTTGGAGGATAATGGATTTTGGTAAAGTTCAGGTGACATGCCTAGTTCCCACCCCCGAGAGGATCTCCTCATTCAGGCTTTCACTAGCTTGTTGGGTCGAATGTGCCTCGGGGAGAGCAAGTCCCCCCAAGAGGATCTCCTCATCCAGGCTCTCACTAGGTGGTTGGGTAGAATGTGCCTCGGGGAGAGCAAGTCCCACCCCCGAGAGGATCTCCTCATCAAGGCTCTCACTAGCTGGTTGGGTCAAATGTGCCTCGGAAAGAGCAAGTCCCACCCCCGAGAGGATCTCGTCATCCAGGCTCTCACTAGCTGGTTGGGTCGAATGTGCCTCGAGGAGAGCAAGTCCCACCCCCGAGAGGATCTCCTCATCCAGGCTCTCACTAGCTAGTTGGGTTGAATATGCCTCGGGGAGAGCAAGTCCCACCCCCGAGAGGATCTCCTCATCTAGGCTCTCACTAGCTGGTTGGGTTGAATGTGCCTCGGGGAGAGCAAGTCCCACCCCGAGAGGATCTCCTCATCCAGGCTCTCACTAGATGGTTGGGTCGAATGTGCCTCGGGGAGAGCAAGTCCCACCCCCGAGAGAATCTCCTTATCCAGGCTCTCACTAGCTGGTTGGGTCGAATGTGCCTCGGGGAGAACAAGTCCTACCCCCGAGAGGATCTCCTCATCCAGGCTCTCATTAGCTGGTTGGGTCGAATGTGCCTCGGGGAGAGCAAGAACCACCCTCGAGAGGATCTCCTCATCCAGGCTCTCACTAGCTGGTTGGGTCGAATGTGCCTCGGGGAGAGCAAGTCCCACCCCCGAGAGGATCTCCTCATCCAGGCTCCCACTAGTTGGTTGGGTCGAATGTGCCTCGGGGAGAGCTAGTCCCACCCCGAGAGGATCTCCTCATCCAGGCTCTCACTAGCTGGTTGGGTCGAATGTGCCTTGGGGAGAACAAGTCCCACCCCCGATAGGATCTCCTCATCCAGACTCTCACTAGCTGGTTGGGTCGAATGTGCCTCGGGGAGAGCAAGTCTCACCCCGAGCGGATCTCCTCATCCAGGCTCTCACTAGCTGGTTGGGTCAAATGTGCCTCGGGGAAAGCAAGTCTCACCCCCGAGGCTGTCTCGTCACCCAGGCTCCCATTAGTTGGCATGACATGTTGACTCCTCGGGAGGCTAAGTGTTTTCACCCTGAGGCTGTCTCGTCACCCAGGCTACCATTAGCTGGCATGACAGGTTGACCCCTCGGGAGGCTAAGTGTTTTCACCCTGAGGCTGTCTCGTCACCCAGGCTCCCATTAGCTGACATGACAGGTTGACTCCTCGGGAGGCTAAGTGTTTTCACCCCGAGTATGTCTCGTCACCCAGGCTCTCATTAACTGGCATGATAGGTTGACCCTTAGGGAGGCTAAGTGTTTTCACCTCGAGGCTGTCTCGTCACCCAGGATCCCATTAGCTGGCATGATAGGTTGACTCCTCGGGAGGCTAAGTGTTTTCACCCCGAGGCTATCTCGTCACTCAGGCTCCCATTAGCTGGCATGATAGGTTGACTCCTCAGGAGGCTAAGTGTTTTTACCCCGAGGCTGTCTCGTCACCCAGACTCCCATTAGCTGGCATGATAGGTTGACCCCTCAGGAGACTAAGTGTTTTCACCCCGAGGCTGTCTCATCACCCAAGCTCTAATTAGCTGGCATGACAGGTTGACTCCTCATGAGGCTAAGTGTTTTTGCCCCGAGGCTGTTGTTGGGTTTCTCTATGAGGATGGCACAACACTTGTGCACGCAGCGGAAGAAAAAAAACATCAATAACAACCCAAAAGAGATGGGATCGGGCCATGAATATTGAATCAAGAAGTTAACAAACAACTAGCCAAAAATTACCTTAGTGGCGTTGAGTCACAACTCAACGGAGATGCTCCAAGCTTTGAGTCCTTGTCGGTGGCGAGTTCTACGTAGAATAATGTCTACGTCTCTGTAGAAATCCACACGAGCGGGAGAACACCGAGCTTTTCGTCGCACGAAAGATCGGGAAGGAGATCAACCGCACCTTGCACTTCCACAGACTGCTAGGTCCGCGCCAGGAGTAGAAACACTGGCGACTGTCGCCGGAGAGAAGGTCGGCGCAGCGAGCGATCGACGGAAGCGGAACACTTCCGTCCGGCGGGGTACGTGATGCGGCGGATCAGGACGGTGGAACGCTTCCGTCGGGTTCTATCCGGCCGCAGGAGAAAAACATGATTCACACATCCTCCCAAAACCCTAAGTCCTTATTTATACCAAAGGTATAAACAGACCTAAAAGAATCGCTATCCGCAGACCACACAGCATAGGGTTTCTGGATTGTTCGACGAGAATCACCTCCAGGTTCGGCGAGAATCACCTCCAGGTTCGGCGAGAATCAGTCGACAGAATCGGCGAGAATCAATAGACAGATTTGGCGAGAATCAATAGACAGAATCGACAAGAATCAGCAGCCAGATTCGGCTAGAATCAGCAAACAGTCTCAACGACACTTTCCTCGATTCTCGACGAATCAGTAGATTGATTCTCGACGACTTTGCCTTAGTCGGCGAGACATACTCAAAGACTCCCGTCGATTCTCGACGACTTTGCCTTAGTCGGCGAGAAATACTCGATGACTCCCGTCAACTCTCGACGACTTTGCCTTAGGCAACGTTTGCCCTACCCCATTCTGTGTGGTGATTAGTAACCCTTACCAACACAGTCAATCCTCCAACTTCTCCATGCTCTTATGTGCGACCCTGAAGGCTCATATCGTGTTGGTAGTGAGATTACATGTTTGACCACTCCTAGATCACCATGGTAACTCCAACAGTCTCCCACTTGTTCTTGAAAGTATCAAACCAAAAACCTCACAAACAATGAGCGGCATCTAGCAATGCATCATTGCTCCCCAAGCAATAAGAGTTCATAACTCATAAGCCTTTATGAACAATGTCCCAGCGTTGTCTTTGTCCCTTTGTCCCTTACATCCGGAAAGAACTAGAGGTATGGACCGTGTCACCCTCATAATAGCTCAATCCAAGTTTCTTGATCTAGAACGGACTTCCAGAGAATGGTGAGTCCAATATCACATATTGACTCAACCAAGCATGATCATGCATTTCTCAGTCCAGTTCCATCAAGGGGCCTATGGATGCAACTCTTGTCATATAGGAGGACAAATCCCATATCTGCTCACACACAAACACCCAAATGATTTGTAACGTGCTCAACAACCACCCTTATCATCAACCTTTGTCAAGGAAGACTTTAGATGGCATCAAAGCACGCTCTTCCTCACTTGATGAATGTTGTGACTTCAGGTCAAAGGACCACAACACCATTGTTAATTGAGACCTACTCGTGACACGTTAAGATAACAATCCACAGAGTCCTCTCAGGTTGGGTCTGTCCAGTACAACTTGTTCATTAACAAGTACCCACGTGATGACTTGATATCACAATATCATGACCTATGAGAACTGGTCATCAGTCAACACACGTACTAGTCTTAATGTATAGTCATCACCCTTAGTTTCTATGATGATACTACGACCAGGGACCTTTTAAGAATGAAGCTTCAAATAAATCACAGGCTCTCACATTCAAGTCACATACTTGATGTCCTATGGAAGCGAACATTCTAAGGGTATTTATTATGTTAACATTTAACTATCACATAGAGAAACCATAATAAAAGAACATGCCAATAATTGTAAAAAGAAAAATCTAGGTACAAGATTCATCATATGAATAAACAATAAACAGCCAACAGAATATATGTTTACATGTAACCCACAAGACTCCCACTAGAGTTGATCATTTAGGTATCGCATACCCATTGATCTAGTATGACCATCATGCACTCTGCAAATGTTCACATCTCCTCGTTCGATAATCTCACGAATAAGATGGAACTACCAAAGTATGTGCTTGGAGCGCTGATGAGATCTAGGTTCCTTAGATTATGCAATTGCACCATTGTTATCACAGTAGAGAACTACGGGACCAACAATGCTGGGAACTACATCAAGCTTGCCGATGAATTTCCTAATCCATACAGCCTCCTTCGCTGCGTTAGCTGCAGCGATATACTCGGTCTCTGTTGTAGAATCAGCAACTATCTCTTGCTTTGAACTCTTCCAGCTCACAGCTCCTCCATTAAGGCAAAACACAAACCCTAACTGAGACTTTGAATCGTCCCTATCAGTTTGGAAGCTAGCATCCGTGTAACCATTTACAACGAGCTCTTCCTCTCCACCATACACCAAGAACACATCCTTTGTCCTTCTCAAGTACTTTAGGATATTCTTGACTGTAATCCAGTGACACTCATCGGGGTCTGACTGATACCTGCTAGTCATGCTCAAAGCAAAGGAGACATCGGGTCGAGTACATAACATTGCATACATGATTGATCCAATTGCCGAAGCATATGGAATCAACTTCATGCGGTCCTTATCTTCACAAGATTTTGGACACTGGTCCTTAGAGAGATTCACACCATGAGACATGGGTAAAAATCCTTTCTTGGACTCAAGCATGTTGAACTGCTTCAACACATTCTCGATGTATGTACTCTGGGTCAAACCCAGCAACTTCTTCGATCTATCGCTATAGATCTTAATACCAAGTATATAAGTCGCTTCACCCAAGTCCTTCATAAAAAAGCAGTTCCCTAGGTTGTTCTTAACAACTTTCAGGGCAGGAATGTCATTCCCAATCAACAGTATGTCATCTACATACAATATCAAGAAGACAACAACGCTCCCACTGATTCGCTTGTAAACACAAGGCTCATCTTCATTCTTGATGAAACCAAACTCTTTGATTTTCTCATCAAAACGAAGATTCCAACTTCGAGAGGCCTGCTTCAGTCCATAAATGGACCTATTCAGCTTGCATACTTTAGTGGCTTCATTTGGGGATACAAAACCCTCGGGTTGTGTCATGTACACTTCCTCAAGGAGGTTTCCATTAAGGAAAACCGTTTTGACATCCATCTGCCAGATCTCGTAGTCATAATACGCAGCAATAGCAAGCAGGGGAAAGGTCTCATCATAGTCAATACCATGAATTTGCTTGAAACCCTTAGCCACCAGTCGCCCTTTGAATGTCTGTACATTCCCATCCATGTCGGTCTTCTTCTTGAAGACCCATTTGCACCCTATGGGTCGTACCCCTTCAGGTGTTTCCACCAAGTTCCAAACTTGGTTTACATACATGGAGTCCATTTCGGATTTCATAGCCTCAAGCCATTTGTCGGAGTCCGGTCCATTCATAACCTCTTGGTAGGTTGCTGGTTCATCATCATGATCCATAAGCAACATATTACCTATTTGAGATATGAGAAATCCATATCTCTCAGGCTCAAACCTCGGTCTACCAGATCTACGTAGGACTTGTGTTTCTTGAGCAGGTTCTCTAGCTAAAAAATCTTGTAATCCTGTCTCAGAATCCAATTCCAGTTCATTCACTACCTGTGGTTCTTGAACTTCTTCAAGTTCTACCTTTTCAGTCTTTCTTGATAAGAATTCTATTTCCAAGAAGACGTCAGTCCTTGCGACAAACACTTTGCCCTCGGACGGTAGGTAAAAGTAATACCCTTTCGTTTCCTTAGGATATCCCACCAGATAACATTTATCCGATTTGGGTTCCAGCTTGTCAGGCATTTGACATCGCACGTATGCCTCACAGCACCAAATTTTAATGAAAGACATACTAGGACGCTTCCCAGTCCATATCTCATATGGTGTCTTCAGAACCGTTTTGGTTGGAGCGCGATTCAGTGTCATAATAGCAGTCTCTAAAGCAAAACCCCAAAAGGAAATAGGAAAGTCTGCATGACTCATCATCGAACGTACCATGTCTAACATAGTACGATTTCTCCTCTCAGACACACCATTATGTTGTGGTGTTCTAGGTGGAGTGAGTTGTGATACAATACCACACTCTTTCAGATGATCATAGAACTCATGACTCAGGTATTCGCCACCCCGATTAGATCGGAGTGCTTTCACCCTTTTACCCAACTGGTTTTCTACTTCATTTTTGAACTCTTTGAACTTTTCAAAGGTCTCAGATTTGCACTTCATAAGATACACATATCCGTATCTACTGAAATCATCAGTAAATGTAACGAAGTAGAAATACCCACCTCTAGCCATGGAGCTCATGGGTCCGCATACATCACTATTTACAACACCCAAGAGATCCTCAGCCCTCTTAGTAAAACCAGTGAAAGGGGTTTTAGTCATCTTGCCTAACAAACAAGATTCGCATCGCTCAAATGATTCATAATCAAATGAGTCCAAAAGTCCATCTTTATAGAGCTTGGATATGCGCTTCTCGTTTATATGGCCCAAACGACAATGCCAGAGATATGTAGGGTTTGAGTCATTTGTTCTTAGTCTTTTATTATTTTCTACATTATAGATCAGATGGTCTAAGTTCAAAACATAAAGACCATTAAACAATTGTGCTACAGCATAACAAACATCATTCTTAAATATAGAACAACAGTTGTTCTTAATTATAAAAGAAAATCCAATCATGTCCAAGCATGAAATGGATATAATGTTTCTAGTTATGGCCGGAATGAAATAACAATTATCTAGTTCTATTACAAGCCCACTGGACAAAGAAAGAAGATAAACCCCTACGGCTACAACAGCAACTCTTGCTCCATTGCTGACGCGCAGGTCCACCTCCCCTTTACTCAGCAATCTTCTCCTTTCCAGTTCCTGTACATTTGTGCAAATGTGTGAAGCACATTCGGTATCCAATACTCAAGATGAAGGAGCAGAGAGGTTTATTTCTATAACATAAATATTTGAAGCGGAAGTCATACCTCCCTTCATTTTCTGCAGACCCTTAATGTAAGAAGGACAGTTCCTCCTCCAATGACAAGCCTTGCCACAGTGGTGGCATTTCCCTTCCTTCACCGTGCTCTTCTTTTTCTTCAGTGCAGAAGACTTGGGCTCAAGATATGACTTAGGTCCCACCTTCGTCTTCTTAGAGCCCTTGGCCTTACCCTTGCCCTTATGCACCATCAGTATGGGGCTGGCAGGCTTGACCTTCTTCATGTTGATCTCGGCAGTTCTTAACATGCCTAGGAGCTCGGGTAGTGTCTTGTCTATTTCATTCATGTTGTAGTTCAAGACAAACTGCTCATAATTGTCCGACAACGATTGCAGGATCAGATCTGTGGCCAACTCTTGACCCAGAGGAAAACCCAGCCTTTCAAGGTTCTCTATATACCCAATCATCTTGAGTACGTGAGTCCCTACTGAGTCTCGAACTCCCATCTTGCACTGAAACAACGCTTTTGTGACGTCAAACCTCTCTTGACGAGCTTGCCCTTGAAATATTTTCTTGAGATGCTCGTCAATCTCCTTGCACCCCATGTTCTCATGTTGCTTCTGAAGCTCAGAGTTCATGGTGGCAAGCATAAGGCATTCGACGTCTAAATCATCATCAGTATACTTCTTATAAGTATCCTTATCAGCACGGGAAGAATTCCCGGTCGGCACCTCGGGGGCTTCTTCTTCCAAGACATAGAGCTTTCGCTCTTGCCTGAGAATAATTCTCAGGTTCCTGTACCAGTCCATGTAGTTAGTCCCACTGAGCTTATCCTTCTCAAGGATGGCTTTCAGAGACAGAGTGGAGTGTGAACCACTTGCCATGAAATTCTACAAGAATTCATGCAGAATAATATCAGTACCAAAATTTTAAAATACAATTTATTTTTAATTTGGACTTCAATTAAAACTCCCACTATTTTATTCGAAATAATAGCCCTCACTATCAATTCGGAGAGTTCATGCGAGCTACTCTCTTAGTGGACAAGATCCGTATTTCACCAACACAATGAGTCAGCTTTGGCTTTTCTCTCACGATGTGGTTATTTAGGTAGGCAACGCTTGCCAATTGCATCCTCATGCAATTCTTGTATGGTTGGTGAATAACTCCTTATTCGTATCCATCATATGGTGCATGCCAACCCTATGCCTCTAGGCACTCAACCTTTGAGGTCACCTAGTTAAGTTAGACCTGATGTCGACAGTGGGATATCACAATTATCCACTCGCACCCTTACCAAGATAGATTAATGTACCTTGCTTTGGCAAGCCCACACTTCATCGATCGAGGCAGGAAGAGTATCATCCATCGGAAGGCATCCGAATACTTAATATTAGAGGAAGGGATTTTGATTATAGGTTAACAATTAACCATGGTCAACATTTGATCAATGTGCACATCCACAGAAAAACAATTTCTAAAAGCCACATGCATCCCTTATTTGCACAACATAGCACTATCAACATTTGATAGAAGGAAGGGCTAAATCTGAACATCCGGACTCTTCCAAATCTTCAGATTTACATGCATTAGACAAAGGCAAAGGCAACTCAACTTAAAACAGTAGACAAGCTCGTCTCTCATTGTTGGATTCAAAATCCAAAACAATGCACTGGTTCATTAACCACTCGAGGGACGGTTACTGCTAAGGAGACAACAATTTCTAACAATTAGAAATTACCACGAAATCCCAGACGTTCCTGACCGGGTTCCAAGGGGCAGAGCCCCTAACCTGTGGGTTATGGGCCCACCGATTTCCCTTAGAAAAACCATCAACAATTGATGTTCGAAGATTAAATCTAGACATTTAGAACGCTTCTAAATCCCTAGGTTTACACGTACTGGAATAACCTAACTTCCAAAACAACAATCATGGCCGAAACCTCCCTATGATACCACTGTTGGGTTTCTCTATGAGGATGGCACAACACTTGTGCACGCAGCGGAAGAAATAAAACATCAAGAACAACCCAAAAGAGATGGGATCGGGCCATGAATATTGAATCAAGAAGTTAACAAACAACTAGGCAAAAATTACCTTAGTGGCGTTGAGTCACAACTCAACGGAGATGCTCCAAGCTTTGTGTAACATCCCAATGTTACTTCTAGACCCCTTAACTTATTTAGGTTAGGCATGGGGTGGGTGTTAGGGTAATTAGTTAGGTTTGACCCTAGGTAGTGGGGTGTAGCCATGTGGGGCCAACCATAGGACCAAGGTCAAACTAGCCTAAATAAGAACCCTAGCCACACCATGACCCCACCACATTGCCCTAACCCTAAAAACAATCTAAGTGGACCCTAGGGCATATCACTAGGTCAACACTTTGACCCCAGTTGACCAAAGTCAACCCTAAGCCTAAAGTGGTCAAAACCACACACATAGGCCCAATTAGCCTTACTAAGGCACCCCCTTGACCCAACTCAAGTTGGGTGGTTCCATTGGGCTCATGACCATCAAGTGGGGTCAGCCCACTCCTCATATTGAGCAAGTCAACCCAAAAAGTCAACCTAGTCAACATTTTGACCTAAAGAGGAAGAATTGAACCCAAGTCATTTCCATTGGACTAAGCCCACCCAACTAAGCCCAATGCCAACTAAAATAACCAAAGACCAGCCCTACCCCTCTGGTTGTGGAGAGAGAATGCATCCAAGAGGGTATTTTGGAGATTTCACCCAAAGGAGGAGAGAGAAATGACATTAAGAGGAAGAAGGCCACATGGACTTCATTCCATCAGCCCCAAAGCTTGCTGGCCGACCACCCCACTTCATTTCATAATAATTTATGGCATGGTGGCCACTTGGCACCATGGGTGAGGCATCCAAATCTTCACCCCGAGCTCACCTCGGCCATATCTCCACCTATACCCACTCCCGGCCAAAACAAACCATTCCATTAGCTTCAGAAGAGGGAAACGAGTGGAGATCGATAGCTGGAGCAAGGAAAATGGTGGAGAATCGATATTTTGAGCAGGAGCTCGCCGGCGCACCACCACCATGCCAAACCGCCGCCTAACCCGCCGTCAAACCTCAATCCAGGTCTGTTTCGCCGCCTCTCTCTCCGTACTAGCTGTCTAGATCAAAGAGGGGAGATATCGGGCTCAATTGAGCCCGATGCCATGAGAGAAGATAGCGAAATTACCGAGTTTTTTTTCTTGATTGGGTTCGCCGGAGGAGCCAACTCCGGCGGCCTCACCGCCGGGAAACGCAAGCCCCCACCTCAGTGAAGGTGGTGGCGACATCCGCCGGCGGTGGTGGTGGCTCAGCTGGCCGGAAACGGCCCCGCAACATGGCCCAAGAAATTCAATCCCAGCCATCCATCCATCGGGGATGATGACGGGATACCCTCCATTCCTTCTTTAAGATTTGTGCTTATTAAAATAATATAAATGTTATGAAATGTGCATTTCTGTCACATTATTACAGTCACCTTGCATGTGATTTTTAGGGTACTTATAGACCTCAAATTAACTTGACTTCTGAATAAAAATTGTATCCCTTGGGGTTAAATTTAATTTGCCACCCTAAACTTAGGTTTTGGTCCAGTGGTCTGGCATGTAGGGCATTTTTCCTAGGACTGGTCCTAGGCTAGGGCAGAAATTAAAAGTGAAGCCCTTGCCAAACCAGATGTCCACATGGACTGAAATTTTGGCCATGTGACTAATTTAGGCATATTTAGCCCTTCCAAAGTTTAGGAATTTTTGGGGACAAAATTCCTATAGTTTTGATCATAATATCAATAATTAAATAAATGGTATAATTGGAGTGTTAAGCCTCCAAATGGCCCCAAATTTTGGTGGCAGGTCCTTGGAGACATTATAAGTATGTGATAAAAATTTCACTACATTTGGATCATTGCATGTTGGTTAATCCACTTGCATGTGTTGGCTAGTTATAGCCTTGGGGTGCAAATAGAAATATTTGAAATATTGTGTATTCAGCCTAATTGAGGCATCTAAAAATCATGGAAGTTGTTCCAGAGGATCATTAAGATAAATTTGACCCCTCAGATTAATTATGGGATTTTTGGGATCAAAAATCTCATTAATTGGAATTTTTAAAAATATAGCTTCTTTTGAAAATAAATTGGGAAAATAGGTTTTCCTCAAGCAAAAATACTCAAACTTTGCCAAGTTAAAAATAAGATTATATTTAACTTAGGAAAAATTGATCTTTCTGTTTGAGAACTTCTAGAGTAAAATACATTGAAATGACCATTTTGCGCTTATTGCATTTAGTCATGAATTGATGGAAATACATGTCAGAAAAATTTGGAAATATTTCTAGTGCTATATAATTGTATTATTAGTCTTGAATAATTATCTAAGAATTTATTGATGTACTGATAACTTTAAAATTAACATAATGGCATTTTGGTAAATATTTAAGAATGAGATTTGTTAGGCCATTACATCATAGAGGTTGATGAAACTCTGCCATTAGTCTTAAATTAATGTCTTATATGCTCTGTAATTTTTCTAGAATTTTTGTAATTGAATTCCTTATACTTCCTTTGTAAAATGATAATTATAATGATTTGTATTAATTAAGGAATAAATAGAAATACTTAAAGGAAAATTATAAATCTTGGAAGACAATGATATTTCACTATGTTATAGGTCAGGAAAAATTTCTCACATCAGTAGGATTATGATATGATATACTCCATGTGTTAAATGACTTGAAGGACTATTTGAAGAAATTAATTAATGTTATAAATAATTGGGAAAATTATGAAAATCATCATGGTCATCATATAGGTCCATACCGCCCTATTATAAATAATTTGAGACATATGGGTCAAGGAATTAGAAGTTGAATTCCGGGGTGGAGTTAGGTCATGGGCTGCGCATAACAAAAGTAGGTTGTATCATAGGCCCACCGGGGGATAGATCGACAATTGAGCTAGAGATTACGATTGGAAGTATAACCCTGGTGGGTAGTGTCGTATTAGTGATAAGGGTAAAAGTGCAAGTGATCGGGTAATAACTGGAGTGGAGGTCGACGGAAGACCGTCGCCCTCCCGATAATAACATCTTAAGTCATTAGGAATGCTCAAGAGTAACAATGAGAGCAAAGGGAATTGTGGGTAGATAACAACTAAAGTAAACATCCTTGAGAAAGGGAGCTTTGGGCTTCAGCCCATCGTAGTTCCTAGTGCCCCCGAGAGCCCTTCACCGGGCATACCCTGGGCAGTCCTGGGATTAACCCTAATTCACTAAGTATAATAACCGGTCGGCAAGAGTAGCCTAATAGGCTAGGTAAACTGTACTTGTTCTCACTCGTGCCGGGTTGGAGGTACTTGGAGTCTGTTGACTACTTGCTCACCCGTGCAGAGTTGGAGGGAAATGGTTGATTTATATGCTCACTCGTGCCGGGTTGGAGGGACTTGGAGTCTGTTGGTTACTTGCTCACCCGTGCAGAGTTGGAGGGAATTGATGAGTTATATATTCACTCATGCCAGGTTGGAGAGACTTGGAGTTTGTTGACTTCTTGCTCACCCGTGTAGAGTTGGAAGGAAGTGTTTGGTTTACTTGCTCACCCAGGCAGGGTTGGAGGAATCAGGACAGGTTGGTCCTACGAGCTGGAGGCTCGAGATGAAATACTTGCATGTGCATAAATGGTGGTGAGTCATGCGGTACTGGGCCAATCGTCACACCGATGGTAGTATGGTGATTCAGGTGAGGTGTACGGGTGGAAGGGCCAGTATATTTTTTAATACTGTCAGGCAGACAATCCCCGAAGACGTGCACCCAACCTAAAAGACTAGCAGGTAGCTAACAATAGTACGCAGAGACTCTAGAGTGCACTTGTCGGTGTACAGAGGCGTACATGAGAGGTCTTGGCCTGGTAGTGTGTATACACGCATAGAAAGCGGAAGCGCCCATTCCGCTGCTGCCGTAGTCACAACGGCGGTACCTAAGAGTGATGCTAGCTCTCAAAAAGTGGGAACTAAAGGTCTGTGATTACGGAGTTGTTGTGTGTGAGTTGCACTTGCCTGCTGCATAATTTGCATCATAACATTCATTCATGTTAGAGCATACGCTTCATAAATCCTTATCATATAAATTAGTATGGGCTCTTTTATATGATAAGTTACAATTCCTGGAAACCTTAACTTATAAATTTGTATGGGCATTTTTATAAGTTAAGGTACGTCTGTGATGATAGATAGCTTTACATTTCAGCTTACTTTATTTCCTGCTCTTACTTTCAGTTCTTTTCTTTTACTAGTACTGCTCTTACTTACCTGTACTATATACTTAGAATTGCTAGAGTAGGATAACAATACCTATTACAACTACTAGTTAACTCTTGTCACCTGCTTCCACCTTTGCTACCCCTTATTGTCCTCCACTTCGTCCTCCCGCTCGGTGCCTAGGAGTTGCGGGGCGAGGTGCGGAGGAAACGACTTAGTCTTTTTGACTAATGGTCGGTGACCATATCATTTTAGGAGCCCGAGGAGATGGACCAGCACATCGAGGAGGCAAGACTTGAGGAGCAGATGCCGACTACTACTACTACTACAGCACGTCCTCAGGAGGGACGAGATGACTGTGATAGTTTAGACTTCCGCTCTTTGCTTTGTGAGGAGAGATTTAGTGATATAATGTAATGGGCATAAGCCCTTGTCTCTCTTTTATTGTTGTACTCATTATGGACTATGTTTCTGTACCTTCATTTTCTTATATGATATGTACCATGTGGCTGTGGAATATAGTTGTTTCTCTTTACTATTATATATTACTTCTGTTTCTCATATTGGCCGAACAGGTTTATGATCGCACTAGCCGGCAGGATCGGCGTCTTGCGTTGCCGACTAACCCGTGAGTTAGTACCACCGTAAGGCGACGGTTCTGGGCATAAGATCCGTGTTACTCCTCAGGAGGGGGAAACAGATCTTACACTTTGAGTCCTTGTCGGTGGCGAGTTCTACGTAGAATAACGTCTACGTCTCTGCAGAAATCCACACGAGCGGGAGAATACTGAGCTTTTCATTGCACGAAAGATCGAGAAGGAGATCAACCGCACCTTGCACTTCCACGGACTGCTAGGTCCGCTCCAGGAGTAGCAACACCGGCGACTGTCTCCGGAGAGAAGGTCGGCGGAGCGAGCGATCGGCGGAAGCGGAACACTTCCGTCCGGCGGGGTACGGGATGCGGCGTATCAGGACGGCGGAACGCTTCTGTCGGGTTCTATCCGGCCGCAGGAGAAAAACACGATTCACACATCCTCCCTAAACCCTAAGTCCTTATTTATACCAAAGGTATAAACAGACCTAAAAGAATCGCTATCCGTAGACCACACAGCATAGGGTTTCTGGATCGTTCAGCGAGAATCACCTCCAGGTTCGGTGAGAATCACCTCCAGGTTCGGCGAGAATCAGTCGACAGAATCGGCGAGAATCAATAGACAGAATCGGCGAGAATCAATAGACAGAATCAGCGAGAATCAGCAGCCAGATTCGGCGAGAATCAGCAGACAGTCTTGGCGACACTGTCCTCAATTCTCGACAAATCAGCAGATTGATTCTCGACGACTTTGCCTTAGTCGGCGAGACATACTCGAAGACTCCTGTCGATTCTCGACGACTTTGCCTTAGTCGGCGAGACATACTCGATGACTCCGGTCGACTCTCGACGACTTTGCCTTAGGCAACGTTTGCCCTACCCCATTCTGTGTGGTGATTGGTAACCCTTACCAACACAGTCAATCCTCCAACTTCTCCATGCTCTTATGTGCGACCCTACAGGCTCATATCGCGTTGACAGTGAGATTACATGTTTGACCACTCCTAGATCACCATGGTAACTCCAACAGCTGTCTCATCACCCAGTCTCCCATTAGCTGGCATGACAGGTTGACCCCTTGGGAGGCTAAGTGTTTTTACCCCGAGGCTGTCTCGTCACCCAGGCTCCCTTTAGCTGGCATGAGAGGTTGAACCCTCGGGAGGCTAAGTGTTTTCACCCCGAGGCTGTCTCGTCACTCAAGCTCCCATTAGCTGACATGACAGGTTGACTCCTCGGGAGGCTAAGTGTTTTCACCCTGAGGTTATCAGGTCACCCAGGCTCCCATTAGCTGGCATGATAGGTTGACCCCTCGGGAGGCTAAGTGTTTTCACCCTGAGGCTGTCTCATCACCCAGGCTCCCATTAGCTGGCATGACAGGTTGACTCCTCGGAAGGCTAAGTGTTTTCACCCCGAGACTGTCTCGTCACCCAGGCTCTCATTAGTTGGCATGACAGGTTGACCCCTCAGAGAGACCTTATAATCTTTCAAACCGCGAGACGAGGCCACTCAGCGAATACGTTGGGTTGGATGTTTCTTTCCGAGCTTGTGCCAACCTCGAAAAGAGCGGGAATTGTGTACAACCCCGTATTCGCAGAGTAGTCCCTCCCGGCAGGCGCATGATAAACTATAAGTTTTATGCTTTTGAGAGATTTTGCACTGTTGGTGGCCAATTTTTGCTTGGCCTTGAAAATATAGTAGTAGGGGGAGGAAAAATTTACCTCTCCCCTCGGTCCCTTTTGAGGAGCGAGTGTAGCAAGATGGCCTCCCCCTATGCTTGCCTTGGTGCAAGGAAGGAGCGGCAAGACAGGTGCGGCCTGCTCCGTGGGCGAGCGAGGCCTGCGGCCTGGCGCTCGCCCGGGAGGCATGCCCTGCGGGCGAGCGAGGCCTGCGGGCCTAGCGCTCGCTCGGGCGGCCTGCCCTGCGGGCGAGCGAGGCCTGCGGGCCTGGCGCTCGCCCGGGCGGCCTGCCCTACGGTAGAACGAGGCCTGCGGGCCTGACGCTCGCTCGGGCGGCCTGCCCTACGGGCGAGCGAGGCCTGTGGCCTGGCGCTCTCCCGGGCGGCCTGCCCTGTGGGGGAGCGAGGCCTGCGGGTCTAGCACTCGCTCAGGCAGCCTGCCTTGCGGGCAAGCGAAGCCTGCGGCCTGGTGCTCGCCCGGGCGGCCTGCCCTGCGGGCGAGCGAGGCATGTAGCCTGGTGCTCTCCTCCGCTGGGTGGTTTCTCTGGAGGGGGTGGAGAGCATGGTTCGGCCCTCATCCACCCCTGGACCTCTCTCTTTGGGCAGTGTTTTTACCGTTGTGCCCTCGGGGTTGAATTTCCCCATTCACCCCCCGGCGTGGAGGTTTTCTATTGGCTAAAGGCCTTTCTGCCTTAGGGGTATTTTGGATCTTTTAGTCCAAAGGCTTGGAAAAACTATAAATAGACCCCTTTGGGTACCTTTGGAGAGGACTTCTTTTTGGCTTCCTCCTCCCTTAGTTTCCTCTCCTTGGTTGAGTTGAGAGAGCTCTCCAAGGTACCCAACTCTACCATTGGTGAGGGAGGGGAAGTGCTCTTGTGACCTTCAGGGTGTGTGGTGGGACCTCCACGCTAGAGCTGAGGGTCTGTTCCTAGTTTCCTGAGTCTTTGGCCCGTGACGTTCTCCTTAGTGTAATAGGATTGAGGTCACCCCTTTCTTATGACCCCGAAATCCACGAGAGACCAAGTTTTTGGTTTCAACAGTTCTCTATATACCCAATCATCTTGAGTACCTTAGTCCCTACAAGGTCCCGAGCTCCCATCTTACACTGGAACAACGCCTTCGTGACGTCAAACCTCTCTTGACGAGCTTGATCTTGAAACATTTTCTTGAGATGCTCATCAATTTCCTTACAACCCATGTTCTCATGTTGCTTTTGGAGCTCAGAGTTCATGGTTGCCAACATGAGGCATTCGACATCTAAGGAGTTATCAAGATACTTATTATAAGCATCCTTATCAGAACGGGACGCAATCCCGATAGGCTCTTCAGGGGATTCCTCTTCCAAAATATAAAGCTTGCGCTCTTGCCTGAGAATAATTCTCATCTAAGGAGTTATCAAGATACTTATTATAAGCATCCTTATCAGAACGGGACACAATCCCGACAGGCTCTTCAGGGGATTCCTCTTCCAAAATATAAAGCTTGTGCTCTGCCTGAGAAAAATTCTCAAGCTCCTGTACCAGTCTAATTAGTTCATCCCACTCAGTTTCTCCTTCTCAAGGATGGCTCTGAGGGACAGGGTGGAGTGCGATCCACTTGTCATGGAAATTCTACAAGGAATATATGCAAAGAAAAAGGAAGTACTACTTATCAAAATACAATTTTATTTTAATGTGGACTTTAATTAAATACTCCCAGTATTTTAATCAAATTGATAACCCTTAATATTAATTTGGAGAGTATATGCGAGCTAGTGGACAAGATCCGTATTTCACCAACACACTTTGGCTTTTCTCTCACAATGTGGTTATTTAGGTAAGAAAAGCTTGCCAATTGCATCATCATATAACTCTTATATGGTTGATGAATAACACTTTACTCACATCCATCATATGGTGTATGGCAATCCTATGTCTCTAGGCACTTAACGTTTGAGGTCACCCAGTTAAGTTGGACCTGATATCGATAGTGGGATATCACAATTATTCGCTCACGCCCTTACCAAGATAGATTAATGCACCTTGCTTTGGCAGGCCCACACTTCATCGATCAAGACAAGAAGAGTACCATCCATCAAAAGCTATCCACACACTTAATATTGGATAAGAAATTTTATAATAATCGATTAATATTTAATCATGATTAACAATTAACCATTGTGTACATTCACAAAATTACAACAAAATCGCATACGCTTCTGGCGAGGTTCCAAGGGGTTGTGCCCATGACGGGGTCTTAGAGGAAGAGCCCTTAACAGGGTCTAAGGAGCAGCTCCCCTGACGGTAGTATCGCTGACCGATCAGCGAGCAGGGTCATGGGTCAGAGCCCCTGCAGGGTCCGGGGCAGTGCCATGACCAATTTTTTTAAAAAAAACAACCACTGATTTCACTCAAAAAACCATCAATATTTTATGTTTTAGGAATAGATCTGGGCATTTAGAACACTTCTAAATCTCCAGATCTACATGCACTTGATGAAGTAAGCTTTTGAAATAATGTTCATCGACAACCTTCCTTTGATACCACTGTAGGGGTTTTCCTTAATACCACATCAAATGTACGCAGCAGAATAAAGTTCAAGAAAACCCTAAAGAGAAACTTGGATCTTGCGATGAACATTGATTAAAAAGTTTCCATAACATAAAGTAGGAGTATACCTGAGTGTGATTGAGTCGGAACTCAATCGGGATGCTCTAGAATAGTTCTTGGCCGGCGGGTGAGTTCACGCAAAAGAAAGGATTTACGGCTCTACAGGAATCCACACAAATGGGGAGAACACTGAAACCTTATTAAACAAGATCTAGGATGGAGAATGGAAAGCCCTCTACGTCTCCACAGGCTACTAGGTCTGCACCAGGAGAGGCGGCGGTGGCAGGCGCCAAAATTGGGGCTTATGGGAGTGATGGGATCGACACTTTGAGAAAACCCTTCTGTCAATATCGGGTCTCTCGCCTTATCTCGCTCTGAAAACCCCTAATACAATTGATATATATACCCCAGGAGTATAAACAAGCTTGAACCACTACTATCCGAAGACCCAGAACAAATGGAATTAACTCGACGAATCATTAGCAGAGATGACTCGACGAATAGATATGATGACTCGACGAATCGATGAGATGTCTCGACGAATCAGCTGATGTCTCGACGCACTCGACGCCTTAGTTGTGAGGTCTCGACGAACTCGACACCTTAGTTGCGAGGTCTCGACAAACTCGAAGTCTTAATAGTGAGATCTCGACGAACTCGACGCCTTAGCTGTGAGGTCTCGATGAACTCGTCGCCTTAGATGTGAGGTCTAGACAAACTCGATGCCTTAACAGTGAGGTCTCGACGAACTCGATGCCTTAGGTGTCAGGTCTCGACAAATCATATGTGATGTCTCCACGCTCTCAACGAATCATCGAGATGTCTCGATGAATTCCAATAAGTCAAGTGCTTGGTCCTTCACTCATCACATATGATTAAGACCAACTCAATCCTTTCCTCCAACTTATCTAAATGCTCTTATGTGCAAACCTACATGCTCATATCGCTTTGGCAGTGAAACTACCTGTTTGACCACTACCATATCACCATGGTAACACCAACAGTTCAGAGGGGCCCTAGTTATTTCCGGGTAGATTTCGGGGCGAGCCTCGTTACTCAACGGCAAAGGAGCCAGTGGCGGCAAAGGAGTGCTTATCATCGGTTATGATGAGATGGTCATAGGGTAAGGGGCCTTGCTCGCCTTGGGTTGCGAGGTCTTCGTCGTAGGAAGATCCTTTTTTCTCGCCTCAGGAGTTCGTTTTTCCGGCCCCTTCTAGGGACAGATGTTGAATTGAGCATTGTGTATAGATCGAGTATGTTGTTAATCTTCAAAGGCGACTAGAGGAGCTGATCGCAGAGGAGTAACACACAGATGCTCACCAAAAGTAGTTGGCGGAGGAGCTGAGAGTAAAGAATAAAAGTCAGCAAAAAAGAATAGAATTGTTCAGCAACCCAAGGAGTCATCAGCGAGATAGCAACCTTGCGAGGCAGCAAGATCCGTTTGCAGCTGTGCCTGAGACTAAGCGAGGTCTGGGGCAGGGGGAGAGGATAGTGTAGGGAGGCGAGAAGCTTCAGGATTAGATTGCTCAAGAATGTTGCTCAACCCAAGATCGTTGAAGAGTTTCTTAGTGTGGGCAAGAACGTCAGAATGGTTGGCCTGGGATACGGCAACCTTGGTGCCAGGAGGTGGGTCGTCAGTTTTTGAGGCAAGTGATTTCTTCTTCTTCAACTTCTTCTTGGGTGGAGGAAGGTCAACAACAACTTCGCCCTCTCGCGGCCTTTTCAATCTTGTTGGCTCGAGGAATCTAGACAAAATAGCAATACTCGCTTGGTAGACTTTCTCGACAGACTTTGACATCGTGTGCGAGTTCAAAAGATGTGCCTCAAAGACCAGCCACACCTTATTTATAAAGTTCAACAGAAATCCATTGATCACGAGTAACTTAAATACTTACTAAAGCAGCTCGCCAAATAAGTGTTGGATGTTTCTTTCCGAGCTCTTACGTCACTCGAAAAGAGCGGGGATTATGTACAACCCATATTCGTCGTGGGTGGGCCCTTCCAGAGTCATGTCAGCAAGAGTCAAAGTCAACAAGTCAAGACAGAATTAAGAATCAACGCACAAGATAATAGAAGGTTTGGGTGAGTATGGCGAGCTCCCCTCTCATACTCGCCAGGTTGGCAATTAGGATAATTACTCACTCAACCTGAGCGAGCTCCCCCCAAGAAGCCACCTAGTCGCCATGGGTGGGGCTATAAATAAGACCCCCTTATCTTGGATTTGCCTATAAATAGGACCCCAGGGGTACAAGAAGATAGACTTCAGAATCTGGCAAAAGATCTCGACCGCCTCATTTCTTAGACTTCGAGCTGAGCTTTTGGATCCTTTCTTCAGAGAGACAGGTCGCGAGATAGCAACTATCCATTTTAGTCGCCACCTTGACTTAGTCGCCAGCTAGACTCTACCTCGTACCTTGATCGACCATCTTTGGTTATGGAGGTGAAGCTTATTCTAAGCATCCAGGTACGTGGTGGGACCTCCTTATCCCAGCACTTGGGGTCCTGTTTGTTGCCCATCTGTTTTTGTTTCCTAGCTCGTTAGCCATCAATCCGGACTGCTGAACCGGTAACCTTAGGCTGCCTTGATCCAAATTTTGGAGTAGCGATTTTCCCTGCTTCAACAACGAGGTTCACTACCCTATTGAAAGAGAAGCGATCAAACTATGTCGGCATAGGGTGTGGTTATGTTCACTTTATCTTATACTCATAGCTTTAACACATATTCATATATATATATATGATTATGCTAACTCTTTATGCTTCCGCTTTTATTGTTTTGGTTAAGGTTCACTCTTGTCCCTAAGCCTTAGGGATCTTAGGGAGGAGGTGTGAATCCATTTAGTCTTTTGACTAACATGTTGTTGTACACCATTTTAGGAGATGGAATAGCACAAGATCGAGCGACCGCGTGAGAGTGTACCTGCTATAGAGACTGCACGAGTCGACACACCAGTCTCTTCTCCGGACCTTAGAGACATAAGCCCTTAGCACCCGAGAGCAACAATAGTGTTGTAGTTTTATTGAGCCCAGTGGGGCCGCATGTATAAACTTATGGCTATGGACTTTTTGATACATATGTGTGTGTGTGTGTTGGTTCTGAAATTGCTTCTGCTTATTGATCTAATGCGATGTGATAATTGCTCCATAGCCTTACATGGCAATCATTCAATACTTGGAGAGTGGGCAGTTGCCACTTGGGAGCGTAGAGTGGCCATCTTGGGTAGTAAGACCTATCTACGACCCAGCTCGGGCTAGGTTGGGGGGGGGGGGTCTAATACGCAGACACATTTCATCGGTTGTGGGAGGTTCCCTCTCCTTACACTAAGATTGTAGGATCTCTCCACTAAGGGATTAGGGTTGCCCATTCCACCATGATGAGGGGTGCAGTTAGCGTGTATGCGCACACGTGCATTCCAACATCCGTTTCAAAGACCTAATAGACTTGGAATTGTGTACGAACAGGCTCGATGGAATTGTATCGACGAGCCAGTCAAGATCGCAACAAAAAGTATTAGGTTCGACCGAACCCATTTTTAGGGAATCCATCAAAGATATATACGTATAATATTAAAAGGGGAAAATAAAAAGATTATAACATCTGATTATGTTAGTTGCGTGTACATACAATATATAAATTAATTGGTATTATCAATAAGGGAAACAAACAAACATGATATGTCTAAATAAGTTGATGTTCCTTGCGTGTGCATTTGTGGCCATGGAAATGCATTTTAACAA
The DNA here is from genome assembly GCA_039513925.1 of Platanthera zijinensis. Taxonomy (NCBI): domain Eukaryota; kingdom Viridiplantae; phylum Streptophyta; class Magnoliopsida; order Asparagales; family Orchidaceae; genus Platanthera; species Platanthera zijinensis. The sequence goes on along the minus strand of CM077080.1, from coordinate 224,499,172 downwards.
ATGCACATATGATATCTTAAAATATTTGTAAACCCTTAGGGTGCATTCAATTGGTAGGTTTTGATTGACAAGATTTGGTTTTAGGATCTCATCAATTACTTTTTGGACAGTACATATTTATTATTGAGGGTGTTATGTCATTTAAGATGGGGTGATTCACCATTTTATCCAAATATTTTCATTTCCATTAGAGTTGAATAAAGAAAAGAAGGAGGATCATGGAGGAGTTGCACTATTAGGGATTTAGAGGTCCGATCAAAGATTCAATTTCATCATCACATAGAGAATCCTTTCCTAATCATTCTACACCCTCTTGTACAAAGAGTTCATAGTTGGATGGAAATACAAAAAAGATAACGCTCCTTCTCATCTCAATCTTTAGGATAAATTCATTTTTTTCCCGTATTTTTTTCTTTTGTTTATGATGATCACTTGTTTCACTTATTAATGGAGGCTACAGACACCATGGTTCGTTAGAAACCTTGGGCATGTGATCCCATCATGTGCAAATAGACTTAATGATGATTTTAAGTATATGCATGTTTTGGTGGAAGGAGTGCAAGTCATTCAACTGAAATAATGATGTTTGATTGGCTCTCATTTATAGTTTGAGACCTAGATGTGATTGTACAACAGTACTAGTGTCGTCGTAACACCAATTTGGATTGGATGTTTATGTGATAAGGATATATTCAATGATTTAAAGAAAACCCATGTGGTTTCCTATTCTTTGATGTGATTGAAATTATGATAAAAAATGGCGCAACCATAATGAGTATAATCATTATACATTGTAGTTAGGGTGTTGCAAAAGGGCTCATGAGCAGGGTATAACCGACTGCACTTGTAGATTGGAGATTGCAGTAGAAGAGTTTGTTTTAAGGTTATAATCGACTAGTCTTCATTTAACAAAAGAACCCTTTGAGAGGGTATAACCGACTAATATTTAGCTTTTGATTGTGAACTTTTTGAGTGTGCCATATGTTTAATGTGATGAAATGATATAGTCACGCACAAATGAATAGGAGTCATAGTGTCATCATAGCGATCTCCTGACTTGCATATATGTTGCATGATAAGCCCATATTTACATGTTCAACACTTTGAAAATATCTACGATGCTTGTGACATAATATATATAAAATATTTATGATTCTTTATTTCTTATATGAAGTGATGGCTTGCATTGCGATGTAGTTTCTTATGACCCGCTAGGACAATAAGAATGTGTTTGATTCATTACGTTATTAGGCATATTGTGCAAAATGAAGCTTAGGTACTTAAAGAAAGAAAAGCTCAAAAGTGTTTTTATTATATCTTTTCATGTATTTCCATATATGTATTCAGGTCTACAAGCTTTGGTTTGAAAATGTTATTGTTGATTTGGATTTGTTTTATTAAATACATAGGGGCATTGGACATCAAACTATTTATAATCATGGACACTTATTGTTTAATTGACATTTTTCGTTGTTACTCTACTCTGAGGTATTAGTTGGTGTTAAGGATATTTTTATATCATCTTTTAATATCTTATTTGTGAAGTTTAAATGTTATAGGGCACAACCAAACCTATATTATACATTAATAACAAATGCAGTATTATAGATGATCATATATAAAAAATAATCCAAAAAAATTGCATGATAATCAAAATGGTTGTGCATAATAAATTATCATTTGTGACCATAGTTAGACCACAATTTACTATTTGAGTCAAACTTAATCCCACCTATATTTTTTGACATATTTTTGTACTCCGCACTATCTTCATTTTAAATCTTTTTCATAATAATGATGAATATATGGTTAATTATGTCGATGAAGGTGATGATTTACATGAAGTCGTTGAGAGTAATATCTATGAGACTAATGTGAAAGATAAATTTGGTGATAATATGGATATTGGCCAAGCATTGGTAACATAACGATTCACTCAAATGCTTGCTTATGCTATAATTTCCACATACATAAATACCGATTAAAGGATCGACTGCAAGATCGTTGAAGCCTGTGACAGTTTTGACATTACAAAGGAGAGATAAGGGTACGCAAGACATTACAATTAGAAAGGGAAATAGGGTTTCACACATCTCTTCTCGAAAGAGATAACCGACAAGTCAAAAAAGTAATGAAAAATAGGCCAAGAGACTTATTTAAAATAGGAATTATAGTTAAGGAACTTATTTAAATCAAAATAAACCTAAGAGATCAATATGAAACGAGCCCTAAACATGAGGGACTGATTATGGTATTTTGCCAAATAATAAAGGCATTGTTAACTACACTGCAATTTTGGCTATCTGCATGCAATTTAAGTTAATTTAAGAGGTTTTTTTTATCTTCTATTCACACTTATTATCCACATTGCACATTTTTCCTCAACTCGTGGACAACACATTTCCTCTCTCTAAAGATGATTCCAGCGATAGGGAAATTGATGCTGGATTAGACAACGATCGATGCCGACGCACCATCACAAAGGACGAGGCTAAGCTCAAGAAGAAAATCATCTAGATTATCCACACAGGAAACACCGACGAGGAACTCAAGGCCAACTCCGCCCAGTCCATTACTGTAGGTGAGCATAACATCTGCATAGGGTTCTACGAGGAGGCTGCTAATAACTACAAGGTATGGGAGAGGCACAACCATATTATGATGTTTGACAATGATGATGGATTCACATTTGATCATGTGTAGGGAAATCACTTCAAGAGATTTCCAAATAAGAAGGTCAGGAAAGAGGATGAGGAGGACGAGGCCGAAAATAAAAAAAGAGATTGCTCAGGCTTGAAGGATTTGATAGTAGATTTGAAGGATTTGATAGGAGATTTGAAGGATTTAAGTACCAATGGTCATGGAAGGATTCTTCATAGGAGTCTCTCGGTACCAGATCATCTTCTATTAATGACATACTTTTTGCTTGTTTAATGAAAGTCATTTTTTTATAGTTGCGCTTGAATTATAATCATGCAATGCTAACACTGGATCAATATTTTCATTGATTGTAGTGTAATATTACAACATGAGTATTCAGATTAAATCAAGTTACACACACTACAGTTTATATTTTTTTTAATTTCAAACAAGATTACATCTCTAAATATAAAAATCAAAACATATTGGTGTACAAATAAAAATATTACTTGTGGGCATCTAATCATCAAAATGGTGTTTGCGATTAGCCGTTAGAGTGGATAGGCAAAAGTGCGGTGCTAATATCAACGCTCAAAAATAATTACATATAATTTAGGCAAAATACTAAAATTAGTCCCTTAAGTTTGAACCATGTTTCAAATTGGTCATTTAATTTTCATTTGTTTCTAATAGGTCCCTTAACTTTTGACATGGTTCAAATAGGTCCTTTACTTTTCATTTACTTCAAATTGGTCCCTTAACTTTGAACATAGTTTCAAATAGATCATTCATGATTCGTTTAAACAAAAATCAAAGTGCGCTTCGGGTGGGTCGTGATGCCACAAGTTAATGGTCATGATCCCTTAACTTTGAACATAGTTTCAAAGAAAATTCATGCTTGTTAGACAGAAGCTAAAATACTGATAATTTGTTTTAAAATAATTACTTTGAGTAAAAATAAATAATTTTTATGCAGAAGCTTTAAAATATCAGTGAAAATTAAATGCACATGTATTTTAATAAAAATCTATGGTACAAGTTCTGAAAACAAATTATATGCAATGAAAATCTCAGATGAATGAACATGCAAATCATGTCAAATTCTAGTATATATATTATTTAGCCTAACAGTTGCCTATGATAACAAAAAAAAAGGTTGATCATAATTATTATATAAAAAATATCCGACAGTAAGGAAAGCAAAATGCATAGAACTTAACACAGCGAGAAGAATAAACTTCCAGGAGCAGGAGCTAACACAGGAGGCACAAACAGGAATACTAAGGCAATTCCAAAACAAGAAGGAAAAAAGGCTTAGAACATTGAAATAAACAGGAGCAAAGTAAAATAAAGTACAAGCAAGAGAATCAGAAATATTTGTGTGCTAGTTTTAATGAAGCAAAGCTAACAAGACAGACAAGTAAGTGAGACAAGTAGAAATAACTAAAATTATTAGACTACTCCATAGTATAACATAGGTTCAGTCACGTAATGACATAAGTTATAATCAATGAAACGTGAAGTGTTCTATTTGATGCACATAATTCTTATATAAGTTTAAATACAAGACTTATTAGAAACTTTGTGCTTCCTATGACCATTCTTTGGTTTCCATTACAAGTTAAGCGGAAACTCGAGTCAAAAGGTCACAACAAATCAACACCGTCTTTCAATGATTGCTTATAACATTAATGAATTTAAAGATTCATGATTTAGTGATTCTTGGCACATTAAGACATGTTACTAATTTATCGATTCAGATATACATGAGTAGAATTTACAAACACGAAATGGGGTGCATGAAATTAAACGATTCATAGATCGTGATTCTAACGGGCATGAATTTATATAAAAGGAGAAAATCGGATCATGAAATCAATTTTACCAAAGTCTTACAACCAGACAAGCATAAGAAACAAGATTCAGTGACACAAAAGAAACTATATAGTGAGCTTTATATTTTTGCGGGTTCAAATATTCACGAGTGATAAGATTATCATGGATCATTTTTGACGATAACAAGTATTCAATTAGATTAATCCATTCTAAGACAAGATTATCTTCCAAATAAAAATGTGTATGATCCAAACATTTTATATAAAACACAATTCATCTAATTACAAGCCAGAAATATGAATAATTATCATTATAACACTTATTATGCATGCCCAAAAAGCTATCGTTCTTCCAATTATATCTCAATTGAGCAAATCACTTATCTAAGCGAATATCCCAAATTAATTATCTATGATCACAAACTCATGTAATTCCAAACATATTAAACCCTAAATTATTAACTTCTCGGATTAGGCATTCAAGATTCCAATTCATTTGATTGATCAATATATCCAATAATGAAGTCATGCAATAAAAAGAACAGATGTATTAAATTAAACTCAATGTTTGCAAGAGAGATGGATCTCTACTTGCATTAAATGAGGTTGATTCTGACGTCATCGGCTAAGCAGCACAAGCAAAAACAGAAACCTTATTTAAACTTGTTTAAGAATAATGAAATTGATATAGCAAAATTCACTACGCAAACACATGCATTCTATGATGCGGAATTTAAACAAAGAAGGTTTAGAAGATTTACCTCCCATAAAAGTGAGGGGAGAAGAGATTACCATGCGGAAATTGAGACTTGATGACATTTGGATAGGAGAAACCCTAAATCGAAGAGGCTTGAGCAATCCTGTAAATTAGGTCGAGTAGCAGTGTCGGAAATCACAAACACAATGACGGTTAGACGATCACAAGGGGCGCGCAAATTTGGATCACAAAAACTATGCAACTTGGAGCGAAAATTTTGCAAAGGATACAACAAAATTGAATAAAGGGGAAAATAAAATCCTTACATAAGAATGCCAAATCCGAGCCCAAGGAGGAGAGGGAAGAAAACCTTGGGTACTCTTCTTGAAAAAGAGACCCAATTTGAAAGGAAGACGGCTGTCAGAGGAAGGGAAGGGATGGAGGTCCTGGAGAGACGACTGTCAACCATTTATAGGAGAAAAAGGGTTGCTGGAGGAGAAGGGGAGGTTGCCAGCCTTGAGGGGAGGAGAAGGAACCATAGGCCGACCCTTGGTGGAGGTTGCTGCCCTTGCTGCTCGAAGAAGAAGAGGGGAAGCATGACCTGCCAACCAAAGCAAGGAGGCGGAAGAGGAGGCAACGAATGCCAGTGTCCTGAGGGAGGAGAAGGTTGTCATCAAGAGGCAGAGGAAGAGGCGCTAGCCATAATATAAGGAGCAGGAGGTAGAGGCGAGCGGGGTAGCGGCTACGAGAGACGATGCGAGAGGCATGATTGGGATGGGTGTGGCAGAAATGGGAACAACGGGAAGTGGCTGGTGCAGCGCTAGCAGGATACATGCTTGCATCTTGCGGGATGCAGGAAAAATAAAGGGGGGGCTAGGTATGAAATTAGGAAAAGCCTAATTTTATTTACAAAACTACCATCCATTTTAATTTAATGAAAAAAATTCTCTTTGTTTTTAATAGTTCTTACATTCTCCCCTACCTATGAAATTTCGTCCCGAAATATTTGAGGATTTTCTGACTGTGATTCTTATGACGAAGATTCAGATGACATTCATTCCAATAAAGTTTGCAAATCAAGACTGGGAGGCTAAATATGAATGTACGAAATAGAACAAATAACAAGTTCAGAGGCTTACCAAGATCAAGAGAAAAATTATGGATACTTGCTATGCATATCAGATTCAAATTTCCAAGTGTACTCCACAATCTAAGCGGCTTTGGTCGGATATGAAGGATTGGCTTTGAAGATCACAAAAATTTCTTCAATTAACTCGAAATTGAGAGGTAAGATTCGACAATTCGAGAACGAAAAATATTTGCACGAAATGAAGATAACACACCAAAAGGAAAAAAGCTAAATGACGATTGTGTGTTGTCAAAAGTATGTCACTCTGAGGATGGAAGAACACAAACAACGTTGAAGTAATTCAGCAGAGCAATTTACAAGATAACCATCAATTCTCTCTTATACGACCAAAAAAATATGTCTAGTATCCTTTCAAGAAAAAAACTCGATCACAAGATGTATCCTGGTTGCGACGCTGATGCTTAGAAGCTAACTAGGAGGAAATATAGGAGGACTATATAAGATTGATAGTCAAGCAGAATAAGAAGGATCGAATACGAATATTGTCTGGGACTTGAAACTAGAAATTCTAACACATTACATACCACCGGTGATATAAATCATGTAATAATTACAACATTTTTATTGGACAACTCTAGATAATGATCATGCAAATGCAATAATGAGATCATGTGCGATGCCAAATAAATAGTAAATCTATGTGTGTACAATCATTATTGTTATTCTTAGCTGAACATTGTGGGATAATTTATAATATGAATGCAAATGAATTAGTACGCATGTCATGTTAAGTGTCTATTTCACTTAACATGTCATGCATATTATGATCTAATGTCATTGCATTTGAAAATATTAAACTGCCCATAACCATTTAATATTCGCAAGCGGTGTATATCCTAGTAAAAATTCATATGCAAAAAAATATTAAGCTTGTCATAACCCCTTAACATTCGTGTGCATACTGCTCATGCTTATGAGTATAATGTATGCGTGTTTCAGTCGCGAACAACAAATAATGACAAGGTGAGTGAAGTAATAGTGCATATAATATATTTATAATAAAATTCCAAATAGGTGAAAATTATAAAATACTTTATCTTTAGAAACCAACCTAGATCTGATACCAACTGTCACAACCCTTCTAAACAAAAGCCAGAGTGCGCTTTGAGCGGGTCGTGTCGCCACATGCATAGGCGGAAAGAAAATCTATGTCTGTTAGGCGGAAGCTGATATATTGATAATTAGTTTTAAAATAATTACTTTTGAGTAAAAATAGATTATTTTTGATGCGGTCAACTTAACCCTCTTGATAGACCAGACTAAATTAGACTGTTTTAGCCCGTGAAACGGTCAAGCGCACACACAGTCATAAAATAAGTAGAGCAGAATACAAAATGATTTAAATGTGGAAAAACCTCTCAATTGGGTAAATAACCATGTGACCAGAATGATGCCGGTCAAACTTCACAATTGGTTGTGGTTTATAGGTTGTTGGTGGAATTGAGGGTGACGACCACTTCTCGTTACAACTTTGAGATGAGAGAGATTGCAAGTGTGCTTGGTGGGCGACAAACCACCTCACACAAAACTCAGTTTATGTCAGTTTAGGACGAAGATGAGCATTCTCGGACGCAGCTTGGTTTACGAACTGTGTGGCCTGACATGTGAGAAGCGTTGGTATGGACTTGAAGTGCATCGCGCACATAGGAGACTTCACAAGCGGAGAACATAACATCTTCTTCTCTTGAGTGTAGTGGACTTGAGTGAATTTTTGGGTGGCTTAATTAATTGACCGGAGGAGGATGCTCGTAGGAGGATTTTGGCAGATCTTCGACGTGAGAAAGAAGAAAGTTGGAGGAGCAGAAGTTAGAAATAAAAGAGGTATCTGGTTCCTTTTATAGGCTCCCAAGGGTGGTTACGGTAGTTATTGCGCTATCAGAGCACTGTAACCACCCAGATTACAAAAAGCATGTCATATTTAGTATATTTTCCGACAAATATTAATTAATATATTTTGTAAGTGCACACCAATATTAATTTAATAAAAAAATGTTCCCGCCATGGTGGTTACGTGGGTGGTTATTCGTGTAATAGATAGTGGTGATCGAGGCGGGATAATCAGACGGTAGAGAGAGCACCTCCTCATGAGCGGCCATCTTAGCGGCGATCGACCACAGGAGGAGGAAGAGTCGCGGCTGGCGGAATGACCGGTTATGGAGAGGAGGAAGAGTCGCTGCTCGTGGGACGATCTGCCATAACGAGGAGCAGGGTGGCTGTCGCTAGCGTCGGTCGCGACCTCTCTATCGTGGGAAGTGTCCATGGGGGGAGGGGCATTGCAGGTGCGGTCTCATAACCATGAGAGGTAGCCGCGGGGAGCGACCACGAGACACGACCGACCCTTGCGGGTGTAGCCTCGCGATCGTAGGGGTCAGACTTCCCTTACGGGAGCGGCCTCAGGAGGCCAGCGAGATCCACCGGTCGGGCCCCTATTAGCCCCTAGGAGGTCAGTCGACCACCGAGGGGTGGAGGCGGTGGCCGACCATTTTGACCTGCCATGGGCGGTTTGCGTGTGAGTCATATGAGGGATTCATTGTGTTGATCGCGTACACGAGAGTTTGCCCCCATGATCCCACCAAATTAGTGGGGATCATGGGTGATGGGCTATTGACACCTCATTTTCCCTATATATTTTAGGATGATCTTATCAGTTTTTATGCTGAAGCTTTAAAATATAGTATTTAAAATTAAATGCACATGTATTTTTAATAAAAACCCACGATACAAGTTTTGAAAATAGATTATATGCAATGACAATCTCAGATGAATGAACATGCAAATCATGTCAAATTCTAGTACATATATTATTTAGCATATAGTTGTCCATGATAACAAAAAAAATGACTGATCATAATTATTACGTAAAAGAAATATCTGACAGTAAGGAAAGTAAAATGCATAAAATCTAACACGGCGAGAAGAATAAACTTCCAAGAGCAGGAACTTGATGCAAATCGGGCTTAAGTAGCAGAAGGCGCAGACATGAACACTAAGACAATCCAAGACAAGAAGGAAAAAACCTCAGAACATTGAAAAAATAGGAGCGAAGTAAAATAAAGTACGAGCAGGAGAATAAAAAATATTTATATACCAGTTTTAACGAAGCAATCTAACAAGACAGACAAGTAAGTGAGACAAACAAAAATAACTAAAATTATTAGATTACTCCGAAGTATATCATAGATTCGATCATGTAATGACATAAGGTGTAATAAGTGAATGGTATGATGTTTCAATTTGATGCACATGATTGTAATATAAGTTTAAATGTAAGATTTATTAAAAAAATTGTGCTTGCTATGACCATTCTATGGTTTCCATTATAAGTCAAGTGAAAACTCAAATAAAAGCATCACATCAAATCAACAATATCTTTCAGTGATTTCTTATGATATTAATGAGTTTAAGAATTTATGATTTAGTGATTTCTAACACATCAAGATATGTTACTAATTTATCGATTCAGATATACAAGAGTGGAATTTACAAACACAAAAACAGATGCATGAAATTAAATGATTCATAGATTGTGATTCTAACATGCACGAATTCATGTAAAAGAGGAAAATCGGATCATGAAACAGACTTTACCCAAGTCTTACGACCAAATAAGCATAAGAAAAAAGATTCAGTGACACAAAAGAAACTAAATAGTGAGTTTTATATTTTTTGCCAGTTCAAGTATTCCCGAGTGATAGGATTACCATGCATGCATCATTTTCTAGAATAATAAGTATTTAATTAGATTAATCCATTCCAAGACACGATTATCTTCAAAGTAAAAATATGCATGATCCAAATATTTAATAAAAAAACTCATTTTATCTAATTGCTAGCTAGAAACATTAACAATTATCATTATGACACTTATTATACATACCCAAAATTCTATCGTTCTTCCAATTGTATCTCAATTGAGCAAATCATTCATCTAAGCGAATATCCAAACAAAAATTATCTACGATCACAAACTCATGTAATTCCAAACTCATTAAACCTTAAATTATTAACTTCTCATATTTGACATTCAAGATTTCAATTGATTTGATAGATCAATATATCTAAGAATGAAGTCATGTATACAAAAGAACAGATGCATTAAATTAAACTCATTGTTTGCAAGAGAGAGAGAGAGAGAGAGAGAGAGATCTATTTGGCTTAAATGAGATTGAATCTGACAGTGATGAATAAGTAGCGCAAGGAAAAACAAAAACCTTATTTAAACCTGTTTATGAACAATGAAATTGATATAGCAAAATTCACTATGCTAACACATGTATTCTACGATGCGAAATTTAAATAAAGTGGGTTTAACAGATTTACCTCCCTGAAAAGTGAGGGGAGAACAGATTACCACATGGAAACAGAGACTTGTTGGCGCTTGACTAGGAGAAACACTAAATCAAAGAGGCTTGAGCAATTCTGTCAATTAGGTCAAGGAACAGTGCCGAAAATCACAAACACAATGACAGTTAGATGATCATGAGGGGCACACAAATTTGGATCACAAAAAATATGCAACATGGAGTGAAAAATTTGCAAAGGATACAAAAAATTGAATAAAGGGGAAAGAGGAAATCCTTACCCAAGAAGGCCATATCCAAGCCCAAGGAGGAGAGAGAAGAAAATTCTAGGTTCTCTTCTTACAAAACTTGTCCAACCAAAAAGGTAGAGGGCTGCTAGAGGATTGGAAGGGATGTTTGTCCTTAGAGAGGAGGCTGGCAACCCTTCAAAGGAGAAATAGGGTTGTTGGAGGAGAAGGGGGTGACTATCGGCCTTGAGGGGAGGAAAAGGAACCACTGACCGACCCTTGGAGTAGGCTGCTACCCTTGCTACTTGAAGAAGAAGAATAGGGGAAGCATGATGAAAGATTATGGGTAGTCTAAATCACCTAGTGGCCGAGGAATAAATGCTTTGTTGTATTTAGGCTTAATATATTATTTAAGCAAACTACTGCAAAAAACAAATTATAAACCACAACATACAGAAATCACACAGGAGTTTTTAGTGGTTCCTCATAGTATGGGTACATCCACTATCCCTCACCATATATTTAGTAGTGTGCTAGACTCAACAAACTCCTCCAACTTCTCAGATCATAAATCTTACAACTTATATACATTCATGGAACCTACCTCAGGTCTTCAGTAAGACTCTACCTTATACTTCAGCAAGTCCTACCTCAGGTTGTCCACATCCCTACCTCAGAGTGCAAACACTCCTATAGCTCATAGACCCAGATGGTCTCCTACCTCAAATTCACTCCTTAAATCCTACCTCAGACTCACAACAGAGTCATGCACTCAGGCCTTCTATACAGACCTACACTCAGGCTGATAGCATAGCCTTACAACTCAGATCTCAGAGAGATCTTACACAGTAAATGTTTTTAAAAGAGATTACAGAAAATGACTCAAATATGAATGTTACTTTGGAGTTTTAAGTATTCTTAAGCTTTATAGAGAGAGTTTTCTTCTCAGCACCAGAATAATATTGATTTGATCTTGGTAGCAGGTTCATAGTTGATTGACTTGAATGAAGATATGACTTGATCGTCTTCTTCTACATGTGGAAGATGAACTTTCTGTTGTTTTGTCGTGCGGGCAAACTTGCAACATAAAGATTACAAAGTTCTTCTATGTTTGCTTGCTGCTGCTATCTTTTTGACTATTGGCGGTTGTAAGATGTTAGGGTTTTCTTACTTGGAATTCTCTTCTTTTTTTCCCAAAAAACCCATCTCATGATTTTTATAAGTTTGATTTCTCAAACAGTCAAAAATACTTCTGATAATAAGTCAAAACATCTTTTATAAAGCACTGATGTGAGATTTACTTTCGATGCCTCCACAGATTTCAAATTCCGCCTTACTGGATAATAAGACGGTAATTTTCCGTTGTGTATAGTATTCTAACAAAACGGTATTATTTTGTTCTCTATACCCATCAAAACTATATTAACCAGAACTTTATAATTCAACATTTAGACTAATTCTGAGATATACTTCAGTTCAATTTTGGTTTAAACTTATCTATTGTCCTACTGTGTTTAATTAACAATAATAATTATTGAGCTCACAAACATATAAACAGATAGACATCAAATACCTGATGCACATATCATTGTGTGATGTATTTCTTCAAATCTAAGAATATTGAGGGCAAATTTTCAATACAAGACCTGCCGGCCAAAGCAAGGAGACGAAAGAGGAGGTGATGATTGTCGATGACCTGAGGGAGGAGAAGGTTGCTGGCCAGAGGCGGAGGAAGAGGCACCGACCACAACATGGGGAGCATGTGGCGGAGGCGAGCCCCGTAGCAACTATGAGAGACGAGCGCGAGAGGCGGGATCAGGATTGGTGCAGCGGGAAGTGGTTGGTGCGGCGCTGGCAGGAGACTGGCTTGCGGCTTGCGGGATGCGAGAAAAATAGGGGGGGGGGGGTAGGTATAAAATTAGGGAAAGCCTAATTTTAATTACAAAATTGCCATCCATTATAATTTAATGAAATTTTCTTTCTCTTTATTTTTTAAGGGTTGTTACATTTAAATTTAATTTTTAATTACTTCAAATTAATCTCTTAACTTTATACTTTATTTCAAATAGGTTTGTAAATCACTATTATTCGAATTAAAAAGACATTGACGAATCATTTAAGTTCCAAAAAAAAATTATTTGTAACTATTTAATCAAAATAATTACTAGTTTTATTTAATTATTTTTCCTCAACACACTTTAAATTTATATTCATTTATTAGAAATAAATAACAAAAAAATTATGAATTATAAAGGCAATACTCAATTTAAATATTAAAAAATGAAAGAAATTTAAAAATATACAATATTTTTTGTGACATTTATTTCCATCAAAATACAAAAAATAAAGATATTAATTAGTATAAATAATTATCACCGAGAAATGAGAATGCAACCTTTTGGATTTCTTTCATTATTTTTGATATTTCAATGACTTGTTGACTTTAAAAATCCCAAATTTTATGTTAGTTATTTTGAATAGAAGAATACAAATTTGAAATGTGTTACAAAAATATAAAGAAAATTATAAATTCATAAATGTAATAAATATTTTTATTAGATAATTACAAAAAATTATTTTATTGTCACATAAGCAATTCGTCAACAACACGCCAATGCCTAGTAATTTGAATAACACTGGTTTGTAAATTTATTTGAAATAAAATAAAAAGTTAAAAGATCAATTTGAAGGAAATAAAAACCAAAGAACTTATTTGAAACTAGATACACAATTAATGGACTAATTTAAAACAAATGAAAAATAAAAGACCTATTTGAAATCATGCCAAAAATTATGAGACTTATTTGAAACAAATAAAAATTAAAAGATTTATTTGAAATTAGACTAGAAGTAATTGAATAAATTTAAATATTTTGCCTAAAATTTAAAATGATCTTAATGTATTCAAATTCTTCAACGGCCCATAGCTGACAGGCCGACGTTAAGTCGTCGGCATCCCAAATTGTTACCGTTACGAGTCAGTCCATCCGCTCTGTACTCGTCGCTTCTGACTTCAAACTCTCTCACTCTCTCTCTCTCTCTCTCTCTCTCTCTCTCTCTCTCTCTCCTCATTCTCACTCTAGGTCTCTCATAACACTCGCTCTCCCTCCAGTCCTTTGCTGGCCCATCCGCTCGTCACAATGCCTACTGAGAAATCTCCTTCTCTTTCCCTTCAGAAGCTCATGGGACTAGCTTCTTACATTCTCCTCCGCAGGAGATTCAACTCTTCCAAATGGTAATCGAGCCCGGTTTCGCTCCCTTTTACACTGTTTTTTTTTTCCTTTCTCCGTTCTTTATTTCAGATTTTCTTTCTGATTCTTGTTCCGCTGCAACAAATTGAGCAGTAAAACGGAGGCAAATCTGGTTTCTGCGCGAATCAAGCTTCTGAGGAACAAGAGGGAGGCGCAGGTGAGGCAGATGCGGCGCGACATTGCCGTGCTTATCCAGTCCGGGGAAGAGGACACGGCTCGGATCCGGGTATCTCTAACCCTCCCCCTTTTTCTTCTTGTCTGAGCTAGGTTATTTACTTTAGGCTTGATTTCTGCTGTATTAAAAATTTTAGGGTTCCTTGATTCATCTCTGTCTGGAAAGCTGTAGTTTAGCTTTTTCAGAGATCCGTTGGAAAACTCGGATTGCATTATGTTGCTTTGCCACTTTGCACTCCTGAAATGTGTTTTTGGCACTTTGCAGTTTGCACCCCAAATTTAAAATTACTTTGCATCTCCTAATTGATTTCTGGCACTGCACCCGAGAAATTTCAAACGTATTTAGATCCGGGCAGCACCAAAAATGCTCATTCAAGAATTTAGATCCGCGCAACACTAATAACATGCACTGAGCATTTTTTGCTTCTCTGGACCCATCTCAACAAAAGCAGTGCGCTGGAGGCGAGGGAACATAAGAGGGATGGAGAGTGATAATAAGTTGTGATATGGAAGGAAAATATTTATTTTTATGGGACGACGAGCTCGTCTGAGCAACTTTTTATGCAAAAGATCTGGGTGGCGAAGTCCATTCCATTATACAAGGGAGGAGTGATCCGGAGGTGCATAGATTGGAGAGAAGTCTAGGAGGTGGTGTGGACTGCGGCAAGGGGTGTGAAGGGATGAACATACCATTGAGGAGCAAGGAGACATAATAGAGAGGAGGTGAGATGAAGTAAGGGTAAAATAGAAACTTGAATTAAGTTTACATCAGAGGGAGCTTAACATATAACAGTAATATCATAATGTAATCAACAAAGTGCGAGGTCTTTTTAGAGGGGACAGATGTTCACACACGAAGTCTTATTAAAAAA
The DNA here is from genome assembly GCA_039513925.1 of Platanthera zijinensis. NCBI lineage: Eukaryota > Viridiplantae > Streptophyta > Magnoliopsida > Asparagales > Orchidaceae > Platanthera > Platanthera zijinensis. The sequence goes on along the minus strand of CM077080.1, from coordinate 224,484,025 downwards.
ATTCCTGCTCACCGTTACCATGCAAGCAGAGAGAGCACTAATTAAACACTACTTTTCAATGGTTGTTTATGATATTAATCTTAAGGTTATAGGATTTCTAACATCACGTGAGATGCGAAGTCGATTTAAATATACGTGATTCTTTTACAACATGAAAAAGGGTCAAGTTATAACAACAAAGGAAAAGATATCCCAAATTTTATGCTCAGGGTTGCAACCATATCCAAGATTTGATGACACAGAAGAAACTGAATAGAGAGTTTTATATTTTTTTGCACAGGGAAAAGATTACTATGCAGCATTCCTAGGAACTAATTATTGAACAAAGAGCTTGGTTCTCACGCGGGTGATATTTATCGTCATGCTAATTACGGTCTAAAAAAGAACTATGTTTTCTAATTATTCATCAAATGACCTTATGACCCAACTTTCGTTCCTTAAGTACCATTCTAGCAAATTCCAAACAACTGTCCAAAGTAAATCTAAACATATCAAACCCTAATTATATATATCTTATCAGATTGAGTTATCTGAAACAATATATATAAGAATGCATGAAATCAAAGAACAGAGGTATTAAATTAAACATAAAGAATATAGTGTCTCTATGTAAGGCGAAGCTGAAACTGACGGCGGTGGTTAAGCGGCGAAGCAAAAAAACTAGTCTATTTAAAACATAAGAACAAAGATATTTATCATCGCCAGTAATAATCATATAATAAAGCACGGGAGAGTAGAGAAATTACTTCCCTCATGAGGGGAAAGTGCCACGCAAAAACAGAAGAGTCTGGAAAACCCTAAATCGGAGAGAAATATGAGCATCTCGCCTAGAGGAGTGGCGTGAAATCACAAATACCACGAGATTAAAACAGAGCATAAACTTGATTCACAAAATATACGATGAAACACGAACATATGATCACAAATTTCTAATTAAGAGGGAAATGTGGGAGACTCAGCTCCGAGCAAAAAAAATCGGCGGCTGTGGCAAAATGACTAAGGGGGGAGAGGGTGGTTGCCGGCTAAGGAAAGGAGGGAGAAAATGCCGGCCCTTGGAGGATGAGAAGAAAAAGTACCACGCAAATCACGCGCGGGGCGCGGGCTGCAAGCTGAACTGGAGGAGGCGAGAGGGAGGAGGAAGCATGTACACCTCCTGCTTAAGGTCATTGTGAAGAAAAGCATTCTTCACGTCGAGCTGGAACAGAGACCAGTGACAAACAACTACAACTGCAATAAGAGTACAAATCTTAGTCATGTGGGTGACCGGAGCAAAGGTCTTGTCATAGTCTCCTCTCTGCTCCTGCTGAAAACTACGAGCCGCAAGCTGAACCCTGTACCTCTTCACAAAATCATCTGAGTGACTCTTGACCTTGAAGCCCCACTTGCAAATAACAAATACGATACCGTGTGGAAGAGGAACAAACTCCCAGGTACGAGTGTGCTCGAGTGCCTCCAACTCAACAGACATGATAACCTGCCACTCATGTATCTGGGCAGCCTCACGGTAGGAAGTTGACTATGGAGTACCACAAGTTATAGTAGGAAGGGAAGGCAGGTCCAACGGTAGTGTAGCAAGACTAAGGCGGTCGAGAGTATGTCTCTTACGAAGTGGATAGTGGTTCGCACGAGAATCATCCACATGACACTGGAGGGCTAGAGTTTGTGGGTAGAGGCGAGGGAACACAAGAGGGACGAGTGGTTGTGATATGGAAGGGGGACGACGACGCTGACTCTGTGGGCATTGAAGGAACATACCAGAGGAGGGAACATGAGGAGGTGAGATTGTAAGGGTGAGAAAGTGTAAAGAGGTAACAGAGATGATCGAGGGGACAGATGACACGAAGAAAGGGTAGTGATTGGTATGGAAGGAGGATGCAACAGGGTCATAACAACGATATCCCTTAGCAGGGTTGTATCCAAGAAAGACACGAAAAAATTCAAAGAGCTTGGTTCTCAGGGAAAAGTGGGACCTTATGACCCAAGAAGGTTCAAGTCCAAAAGTTATCTGAAACTATTGGAGGAGTGACGAAGGTCACATAAAAAGTATCATCGAGTAATAATCATATAATCTACATAAAGTAACAGAAGATTGGCCACTAGAGGAGTGCACAAACAGAGTTGGATCATATGCACTCAGCTAAAAATCGACGGCTGTAATGACTGAGCTAAAACGCGCAAATCACGCGGGCCGCACGCTGGGAGGAGGAAGGTACACCTCATGCTTAAGGTCATTGTGAAGAAAAACATTCTTCACGTCGAGCTGGAACAGAACCGACAAACAACTACAACTGCAATAAGAGTACAAATCTTAGATGTGGGGACCGGAGCAAAGGTCTTGTCATAGTCTCGTCTCTGCTCCTGCTGAAAACTACGAGCCGCAAGCTGAACCCTGTACCTCTTCACAAAATCATCTGCGTGACTCTTGACCTTGAAGCCCCACTTGCAAATAACAAATACGATACCGTGTGGAAGAGGAACAAACTCCCAGGTACGAGTGTGCTCGAGTGCCTCCAACTCAACAGACATGATAACCTGCCACTCATGTATTTGGGCAGCCTCACGGTAGGAAGTTGACTATGGAGTACCACAAGTTGTAGTAGGAAGGGAAGGCAGGTCCAACGGTAGTGTAGCAAGACTAAGGCGGTCGAGAGTATGTCTCTTACGAAGTGGATAGTGGTTCGCACGAGAATCATCCACATGACACTGGCTAGAGGTGACATACGCTGACTCTGTGGGCATTGAAGGCGAGGGAACAAAAGAGGGATGATGATTGTAGTGATATGGAAGGAGGATGACGAGCTCGTCAGAGGGAAAAGTGGGTGGAGAAGGGGAGGAGTGAGGAGGTAAGATTGGAGAGGTCGGAGGCGGTGTAGACTGCGTGACAAGGGGAGTAAAGTGGAACATACCAGAGGAGAGGATACATGAGGCGGGGAGATGGGAAGGATGAGAAACTATACATCAGAGGGAGTAACAAATGAGTGCGAGGTCGAGTGGACAAAAGACACGATGAAAGGGCGAGACTCGTTAAAGGTGATATCACGTGAGATGCGAAGTCGACGTGTAATAGGGTCATAACAATGATAGGCCTTATGCCCAGGATTGTATCCAAGAAAGATACATGGAACAAACTGAACAGAGAGCTTGTAATCTCATGCAGAAGGAGTAAAATATATCACTGACTGTCAAAAACACGAAGATAGGTGTAACAGGGGATGGGGGGTCGAGAGTACAAACACGTACCAGGACTCTGACCTTGAAGGAAAGTGGAAGGTTGCAAGTTAATAAGGTAGACAACAATGGAAACAACCTCTGCCCAAAAATGAGAAGGAACATGAGAGGAGATGAGGAGGGTGCGAACTGTTTCAATATTGTGGCGATGCTTCGTTTCAACGATGTCATTCTGAGCATGAGCACCAGGAGAAGCTAGCCGAGGGAGAGTGCTATGGATAACTAGCAGATCGTGAAAGGCTTGAGAGAGGTACCCCTCCCCCCCCCCCCCCCCCCCCCGAGTCGGAATGGAAAATACGTATGCAAACAAAAAATTGGGTGCGCACCATAGCAGAAAAATGAATATAAATCTAAAAGATTTCAGAATGAGAATGTATAAAGTAAACCCAACAAAAAGAAAATAGTCATCAACAAAGAGAACAAAGTACCGGTGCCCGCCCTTTGATATAAAAGGTGCGGTACCCCGTACATTAGAATGAACTAAATCAAAAGGACGTTGAGACCTAGACTCACTAGACTGATAGAGGAGGGTGCGGGTTTTGATACCATGATAGAATACAATAAGTCAATGCCCATATGCTCAACAATAGGGTGTACACATATATATACATGAGAGGGTGATGACAACACCTGAGGTGAGTCTAAGCTATATTTACCATATACATTATCTCTAACATACTTAACATTTCATTTCCTGCGAAGTACAAAGGATACCACAACAGATCTCGTGTGATGAAACTTGCGAAGAGAGCACACATCGAGGCCCCTCACACATAACTATTCTATCGAGTCCCTCGTGAGCCGAGCTCTGAAGCAAAGGCCTCGCGTCTCTCAACGAGATTGAGTCACTGAGCTGTCACATTGCTCTCGATCATCTATTCACCAAGTTCCCTAAACTACTTTATATTTCAGAAAGATATTTTTTATTACAAGTGAGCACACATTGGTGCGCCATGTGTCCGCAACCTTGCTTTGGTGGCGGTTAACGCCAACATTGTCCTTCGTAACAGTCCTACAATAAATACAACTACTCTTGTTTTCTCTCTTTCTTGCGCTCTCTTTCTAGTGGCTTGATCCTGCTCTCTAATTAGCGGCTTGATCCTGCTCTCTAATTAGCAGCTTGCTCCCGCTCTCTAACTAGCGGCTTGCTCCGCCACGGAGGTTGAGTAAACTCGACTAGCATCTACAAAACAATTCAGGGTCCCTTTAATATTGAATTTTACTTCTAATTTGAACACCTGGCTTAGACTTCTATTCTTCAAATAGTTTTGAATCTTTGGTCAGCCACCAAGGCCATATTTGGAAAAAAACACAATTTGGTGTCCTATCCTTAAACACATTGTGAAAGCAGTGCAAGGATGAAATTTCACAATCTAGCTAATTGATCAGTGTATTTTGCAGGCATAATCTGTGTAAACCTAAATATATACTTGTTTAAATAACCATGGACAAAAGCTTATAAGGATGTTCTTTACTTGCGAGAAATCTAAGGGATGAAGCTTTTCTGTAGGTTGAACATGTAATTAGAGAACAAAAGGTTATGTCAGCAAATGAAGTCATTAATCTTTTCTGTGAGCTTATTGTGGTTCGTCTTCCAATCATTCAAAAGCAACGGTATGTTTTTATCATGATTTTTCTATTTCAGTACTTTATCAATGCTATTTAATCAATCAAAAATACTCCTCTTCAGGGATTGCCCTGCAGATCTGAAAGAAGCAATTTCTAGTGTGATATATGCAGCTCCTAGATGCTCGGATATTCCGGAGCTTTCCAAAATCCGTGACATTTTTGAAAAGAAGTATGGAAAGGATTTTGTATCCGCTGCAGCAGATCTGCGTCCCGAATCTGGAGTAAATAGATTGGTGAGAAGTTGATTTCCTTAAAAATTTAAAGATTTTTTTGTTGGCTGTAGCTTTTTCATGTGCCTATATTATGTTGTGTTGCATAGGAGAAAGCATACAATTTAGAATTGACCACCTCCTTTTTTGTGATCTTAACTTATCTAGTCTAGTGGCTTCAATTGAGGGCCACATTAAGAATTTAAGAAGTTAGAATTTTAAGAAGAATGTGTGGTAAAATTAGAAGTAACTATGTATTAGAGGGAAGATGAGAGTAGCATAATAGATTATATGAATTGGAGGTGTAAAATGAATGATAGAGAATGCACTCATAAAATGGTAAGCAACAAGTGTCAAAGGATAGAAGTTTTTCAAAGAAATGTATAGGGTTCTCTTAAGATACAACACTCACCAAAGAATAAGCCCGAGATACTTATGATCAGGCTTATTTGCTGATTTCAGCTCCGTTTGGCATGACTTTTGCTCCGGTGAGTTTGGACAAAAAACACCACTGTCATGGAAGGTGTGTTTGCAGGACAATGGTTATGATTGCCATAAAAAAATTTAATTTTAAACATAAAAGTGGATGAAGTTCCTTAGGTGAGGTCGAGCGTTCACAATCGACGGTTCATAAGCACCACTTTCACGACCGCCACTGCCGCTCCAAACAGCGCCGTCATCTATTTTAGCATAACTACCTTAGTGTTTTCACCACTTATTTTAATTGCTAGCTAAAAAACATTGTAGTTTCATCGGAGGGATTGTGTATGTAGCCTTTCATTTATAGTGAAGATAATAAAGTAAAATTTAGTTTAAATGATTTCGATATGTTCAATCAATAATAGATGCACCATAAAGCGGATAAGAAAAATTAGTGTTGAAGGATTGAAAATAAAAGAAAGTATACCAAAGTTATTATAGATAGAAGTTATGCAAAGTAATATATAGAATTGTTTTAACAACTCATATAACACCGAACATAAAAGAAAGAAGAGTAAGATTCATAGCATATCTACCACAGTTATTTCGCTTTTATTAATTCCTAACTTAAAATGGTTGTGGTTTCATTGCTCTTATATTTAGACATAGAGACAACCTAAAGAACACATTGTTTTTGTTACTTTATGCGGTAATTAGAAGGAGAGCGAACACTCCCCAAAGACACACCTTGATGCCCTTGGAGCATAGGTAATTAAATGAAATCTTTATTGAGCCCAAGAAGACCTCATCATATGAATCATTTGGTTTATAGTCACAACCGGTGAACATACGCTATGGTTTTTTTTTTCAATACCCGCCGCAAGCTAACACCATAAGTATCGTCATACCAAATGTAATGAACTATGATGGAAATTTTACTAGACACGTCTTAATATATCTATTAGTTGATCACCTGTAGGAACAAAAAAAGTTGCAATGATCTTGTTCTTAAATTCCTTTCATACGAGTCATTTTTATATGTTTAGTATTTTCATGAAACTCTAAGTTAGATGCGACATGGATGACAAATTGATAATAATAGTAGATAGGCATGGCCCTATTAAAAGAAAATCACATCTCCTATAAAGATGTATTTAAGTCACACTAACTCATAGCTAGCCAAGGTTATGAGTATATATATTTAGCATATGTAGAGGAGACTTAGGGCTTGTTTAGCGGGCCGGATCCGCGCCGGTCGCGCGGATGGCACCGCCCGGCCGCGGTTTCCGCGCTTTTGGTAGGGCCGCGGTCTGGCGGTGGGGATCCGCCCCGCCCCTATTTACCGTGGAAAAGATGTGGATTTCATCCGCGCCACGGAAAGCGCGGTCGTGGTCCCGCGGCCAGATGAAATCTGCGCCGCCCGGCATCCCGGGCAAACGAGCTTAGTCACACTAACTCATATATTCTATTGTTTGAGAACCCAACCCAGCTAGCAGCACAGTATCTGAAACTGTTAAGATGTCATTGATATTTATACCCAATATACTTCTCAGAAGCTTTCCTGAGATTTTTCAAAATATGAAGAACAGCTCTGTAATGATGAATCTGTGGTAATGCATGAATTGACTAACCAAATAAACGCCAGAGGCAATATTAGGTGGAGAGACAGTAAGGTAGATTAATTTGCCCACAATCTTCTAGAACTTTAATTTCCTATCCAACTTACTAGATTCATCTTGATGCATATTATACTTGAGGTCAATATGGCTACCTTTACCCCAAGAAACCTCTTTCATTAAAGAGATCAATAACGTATTTTCTTCGATTTTTGAAGATATGTGTTATGGGCTTCTCCCATAACAACAATTGCGTCGCCGTAGGAGTGATCGGAGGCGGAGATCAATAACATATTTTCTTTGATATATGAAGATATGTGTTATGGGCTTCTCCCATAATAGCGACTGCATCGCCTGAGGAGTGACCGGACAAGGAGATGACAACATAGGGTACTGTGGAGCCGAAATTGCGTCTGCCTAGACGGGGTGTGCTCAGGAGGAGAGAGCTACCAAAATTTCATAAACAAGACAAGGGAAAAGAGACTAGATTCTTCTTGGATACTTCACACAATAACATACGTCTTTAAATAGGCTACATGGCTCATGATGACTAACAACATCTTACTGACTCAACATTAATAAAACGATAATAATTAAATACATTAAAAATAACAATGACTAGGCCCGTCGCGCGAGGCCCATAACATCTTACCCGACCATCAAATTGAGCTTATCCAAGCTCAAATAAAATCAACCGATTTGATCTTCAGGATCCTTTATTTCGCGACAAAATACCTCTTTGTAGTGTGTTGTTGTAGCGGGGGCTACAAAGAGCGATGAACCGTCATCGTGCACACAAATGTCAAGGAGGGATACAAGGATTTAGCGTGTCGCGAGTGTTAGCTGAGGAGAGCTTGTTAGGCATAATGGTTGGCTGAGGGGAAAGTGTACCTGCTGAATTTGAGTCACAACAATCAAAAGTGGTGATGTCGGTTGGGGAACGGATCACCGAAGGAATGACACCAGAATGGCAAATGGAACAGTAACTGGAGCGGAGGGCATTGGATGGAGGTGGTTGACAAAATGGTTGTTACAAGATTGCGATAGAATAATAAACGAGCTCGATGACGGTGTAGAGAGCGAAAGACGAGTGAGCAGTTGTGTATGTTTGTGTGCAGAGATCAAGTCGTCAAGTCTGGCAAGGATGGTGGCGGCGCATTGTGCCATTGCCGAGGCATGAGAGACCATTTTGTATTCCAATATGCATATCGGGCTGCCTAATATGTGATTAAAGAATGTAATTAATTAATTACCAAGTAATTAATTCATTTTTTAATAAGTAATAATTAATTGAGGTAATTGTTATTCGCAGACCATAAATATCTATTGACAAACCAACTTTTTCCCACTTTATTTGAGTTTAAAAACGTTCATTTGCAGACCAATTTTAAACTTAAGCAGTCGATGTCTTTGTTCTCTTAAACAGGGCCTGACAATGAAGGAACTTTTCCGACGATCTTCTGATCTCAGGCCGACGACTCCATCCGAAGTCGAGTCCGACCATGAAGACACTGCTCCGACAATCTTCTGAGTTCTGGTCGACGACTTCAACCCGCACATCGAAATTGAAGAATTCAGAAGTAAGAGCAAGAGTAAGCACTTTCTTGCTCTCCATGTAAATCCTGAGATTAAAGCACGCCTCTTGTCCCTATTAGATACATACTCGCTCTGTTACATCAAGGAAATTAAGATATACGTCTCATATTCTGATTCGAAAAAAAAGTAAAGTCAAAATCAGAAACCCCAAAGGATAGAGCTGGATCTTTCTATTTTTTTATTGTTTGTGTTCGTTTGCAAATAACAAAATTGCTTCGTAAATACCAAAACTGGATTCCTTTTGAGTTGTGAATAGTAAAAATCTGTGAATAAACAAATTTCAATTTGTGAATAACAATTTTCTTAATTAATTAATCAAGTTGTTGATTAATCAATTAAAATCCATTAGTGAATTTGGAGGCAACGGTGAAAAAGAAAAAACATAGGGCTTTAGGCATAGGCTCAAAAAGTGACTGGTGGGTTTTGATAAAAGCGCGGGACCAGGTTCCAGAGAAGGACAGGGATCGAAAAAGGCGGGCGTGCAGGCAAAGATGGTGTGCAAGTAGGCAGTGATGGTGTTGTGGTCGTCGATGCTGAAGCTGTGCAGATCGATGCGGTTGCGGATCTGCTCAACGTTGAGCAGTGCAACTTTGACAATAAGCCTCAGGCGCAAATGCAAGAGCTTCGACGTTGAGAAGTGCAGCGTCGATGATGGGCATCGGGTGCAGATGCAGGAGCTTCGACGATAAACTATGCAACAACGACGGTGACCCTCGGGCACAGATGTAGGAGCTTTGACGATGAGCAGTCTAGCATCAACGATGGGCCTTAGGCGCAGATGCAGGAGCTTCGACAATGAGGATCAATGTCAACGCTACTGATTCAGGTTGATGGATATCTTAGCGGGCATGCTTCTAGCTGATTGTTAGCTCGAAGGGGGCGTGTCTGTTGCTTGCGGAAAACTTGTCGGATCGGCAGAAGAGAGGAGGGGGACCGAAGTCAACGGTTTTACAGGTGAAGCGTGGCGAAGATGGAGGAATGAATAGCTTTGATACCAAGTTATTATGGGCTTCTCCCCTAACAACGGTAGCATCACCGGAGGAGTGATCGGAGGCAGAGATAACGACTTAGGGTACTGTGGAGCTGGAACTGCAACTGCCTAGGCGTAGTGTGCGGTAGCATCATTGGAGGAGTGATTAGAGGCAGAGATGACGGTGTATGGTACTGTGGAGCTGCGACTTCCTAGGCGTGGTGTGCTCAGGAAGAGAAATCTACCAAAACCTCATAAACAAGACATGGCAAAAGAGACTAGTTTCTTTGTGGATACTTCACACAACAACACATGCCTTTAAATAAACTACAAGACTCATAATGATTAACATATTTTTAATAAAATGATAATAATTAAAGACATTAAAAGATAATAATGACTAGGCCGTCGCCTGAGGCACGTAACAATATGATCTAGCCACCTCAATCATTATGTAGTATCGCAGTAAATTATGCAGTTGCCACATCTCTTTTCATAAAAACAATATGATTTTCATCACTTATAGTATTAATTACATTAACCTGTTTTATAATCTTATGAACAAAAAAAAATAATCACACGTACTACTAGTGAACTTCATATCTATAAGTTTAGCACTCTATTTATTAAATAATCCCTGAGAAAATTATTAAACACAAAATAATTTTTGTTATGGGCCCACGTAGGGGGTGACGATGCGTGTCTTGGACGACGTGTTTTTTCTTTTGATTTGTATCTTTACTTTCCCACATGATTATCCTTTCACGCATTTTTAATTACTCATGCATCATGTAGCTTGAGTGAGGGACATTTTTATAATTTTGTGGAACTTTCCCTCTCAACTATATATATATGTGTGAGGAGGGTGGGCTTTGTTGGCATGATGAATGAAACCTAATTCACTCCTCTTGAATCTTCTCCCCCTCTCATCCCACTTGATCCAGGGTTAGGGTTACCATTCTCTCCTCCTCTCCTGGTCGAGTTCAAGTCTCATCGTATCTTTTGCCATTGGGAAGACCAGGTCAAGAAAAGGTCGAGATGATCCTCTCTGAGACTTCTCACTCCAGACCACGCACTCACTCACAAAACCCGCAACTTCGTGGTTTCAAAGCCTCCTTCCTCTCTGCCGCTGCATCCCAATTGATTTTGTGTATGAACCGAAACCTTGGTAAATGGAGGAATCTTCTCTATCATTTCCCCCATCTCGCAATGCTCTCTCCCCTGTGGTCGATCCCTGGACAACACATCTCCTCCGCATCGTTCTCTGGTTGAGCCCATAACCACTCTCATCCTCGTCGCTGACACTTAGCGCTCAGACCCAGCGCTCCTGAGCGCCCTAGCTCTTCCTACGATGACTCCAATGATGACGACCACCGACCCCGCATGTTCCACGACAACTTGCACACCTCCAACGGGCCGACGACTTCAATGCCATATAGTCTCCACGATGGTAGGGACGAATCCACCCACTTCATCGGCTAACGGCCCCACCGTTTCCTACCCACTCAACCCCAGTGATTGTTTCCCCTTCTCCAGCCTGCCGACCAACCCGGACCTACCTCCCCCAAGCCTTTTATCCATCCCACGTTGTTGCTCCGCTACTCCCATGGCTTCCCGAGTGCCCATCAATCAACATCGAACCTTCCAACCCTCTACCTCCACTTCTACCACCTTCGGCCATCCCCTCCCCTGCACCTTCTTCAACCATGGAAGTTAGTGGTTTTATTTTTCGCTCACATTATGGAGGTCATGCAAAAAATGATGGTCATTTAGGTTAAAAAACAAGCCTCGCTCGCGGCTCTGATTGCTCTCATAGATGACACATGCCTCTTCCTTTGCCCCCCTCCCAGCCATCACACCACCCCACGCAAGTTCTAATCATGGTGAGCCGCCGTTCGTTATGCCCTTTGATTTCCACATTCCTCGGCCCACGGGAGGTAGTGTTTCACCTTACGTGAAGTTAGATTTTCTCCTGTTTGATGGCAAGAGTAATCCCGTAACCTGGCTCACGTATTGTGAGCACTTCTTCGCCAACCGTCTCACACCGTTAGAGGATTGGATTGGGAACCTCTTGGGCTCAACACAGCTCTTGTACGACCATTTGGATTGGGAGACACCTAATTTAAATTGGAAAACCTTCAAGCACTTTTGCAATATGCATTTTAGCCCACCTCTCCACAAAAATCCCTTCGGCGACCTCGTCAATCTCAAGCGATATGGACCGTTGATGATTGTAGAGCTTCCAAATGTTACTTGCTTGTTTCTTCTATCGTACTAGAACATCAAGTACCTATCTTCAATGCCAGTTTGCATGATTGGCCGCGCCTCAATGTCGAATTCCATGCCCTGCGGGACCTTGACACAATCATGAGCCTTGTATGTATTTGTTAGGAATGCCTCCTCATAGACAAGTCGTATGGAAGCTGCCACGGCGGGGATGTGACAGTTTGCGTGGGGACACCCCCACTCCCCATTCCGACAGTTTGTCTGCACCACTCAAGTGTAAGGTCAACGGAGCATCTATCACGACAGAGATTGCAAAATGACGTGCACAAGTGCTTTATTTCAACTATGACAAATAATATTCGGCCAAACATTGGTGCAAGTATCTTTTTTGGCTAGCGGTGGACGATCCCCCGACGAAGACAACGAGGGTCCCTCAATCTTAAGGATAAGCTTGATCCGCACATTGAAGGTGATATTATGGACCCATGGAGTGGGCGGCAACGCGTGTCTGAGATGACATGTATCTTCTTTTGAATTGTTAGGAATGCCTCCTCATAGACAAGTCGTATGGAAGCTGCCACGGCGGGGATGTGACAGTTTGCGTGGGGACACCCCCACTCCTCATTCCAACAGTTTGTCTGCACCACTCAAGTGTAAGGAATTCAACGACACCCCAGTCCCCAATCATCAAGCATCTATCACGAGCAGAGATTGCAAAATGACGTGCACAAGTGCTTTATTTCAACTATGACAAATAATATTCGGCCAAACACTGGTGCAAGTATCTTTTTTGGCTAGCGGTGGACGATCCCCCGACGAAGGCAACGAGGGGTCCCTCAATCTTAAGGATAAGCTTGATCCGCACATTGAAGGTGATATTATGGACCCATGGAGTGGGCGGCAACGCGTGTCTGAGATGACATGTATCTTCTTTTGAATTGTATATTTACTTTCACGCATGGTTATCTTTTCGTGCATTTTAAATTAATGTAGCCTGGGTGAAGGGCTTTTTGTAATTTTGTGGAACCTTTCCCTCTCACTATATATATGTGAGGAGGGTGGGATTTGTTGGCATGATGAATGAATCCTAATTCGCTCCTCTTGAATCTTCTCCTCCCCTCTCATCCCTCTTAAGGTAGGGTTAGAGTTGAGCAAGACTCCCTTCTCTCCTCTCCCAGTCGAGCTCTGCTCCCGTTGTATTTTTTGCTATTGGGGAGACTAGGTCAAGCAAGGATCGAGATGATCCTCTCCCAGACTTTTCCCTCTCCATACCACATACTTTTTCGCAAACAAAAGCCCACAAAACTTTCTTGAACTCGTAGACATGCCTTTGGTGTCTCAAATATATGGAGCAATTATATGAATTTCTTCCCAAAGACATGTATGAAAGTATGCCAAGATTTTTGAATCGTAATATAAAGAACTCAAATAAAATTCAATTTGACAACAAGACCAAAAATTTCATAAAAATATGCACCGTCAATTTTAGTAAAGCTTGACATAAGTCTAGCTTTATATCGATCTAGAGTGCAATCTTGGAGATATATGATGGTATATGCCCATTGTCATCCAACAATATGCCAACTTGGAGGAGGAAGAGCTGAAGAGGGACAATAGAGATTAGTGGTATCATCTGCAAAATTATTAGATCTCTAACAGTATAAATGGAAGCCTTTTAAGATTGTAAAGTAGGAGAAAAAGAGTGATACCACACATTGATCAATATGATATTTAGTACGGCCACTGGAGTTTGGATGGAGATAGAGTACTAATAAGGGGCATGGTTTGTGTGAAGGATTTGGTGGTTGGTGGTGTTTCATGAGCCATGGTAGTGATAGTTGTAGGTTGCTTGAATCTTTCCTTCTCTGAAACACTCACATTTCTTTCATTCATTCGTAGATTTTTAATTTTATATCCATGACATTAGACATATAATAAATTAATGATGCAACTTAGGTATCGATGGGTGTGGCAGGCGGAAGTGAGGAGAAAAAATAAGGGGGGAGATAGAAGAGAACGCCAAATGTGTCAGCTTTGTGTCACCTGGATCAAAATTGGTCAAATTGACCATTTTGAGTCCATATAGGTCATTGGAGTATATATTAAGTCACTAGGAGTGCATTGGATTCATAAACTTCTACCGGCTCAGTTCTGGTGTTCAGATGTGGCCAATTTGGCTAACCTGACAGACAGGACTGAATTAAAGTGTCAATTCGGCCACCTAGGGTTCCTAGTTGGCTCAATTGACTAGGCTAGAAAATTGGAATGTTACAGTAGGTTTGACTAGTACTTTCATTACAAGTTTTATTTTTTAAAGGAAATAAGGACTTCAGCTTTTAAGCAAGCGTGCCAAAATTTGCAGTGCTACAACCTAAACTGATCACCTTCAGAAACCTTTCTAGTCGGTAAAGCCTTCCCAACATCCAATTAACATACATTACTTGGCCCATGACCAGCATCAGTACTCAGCTATCTCTTCAAGTCCTAAAAAATGTAATAGGAAAGAAAGAAAATGATCGAGCAATTTAATTATTTTACATGAATTCTCATTGATAAATCATTGGAGAAAATGGACACATCACAGATTTAAGAGTAAGTTCAGGAGAAAATTTGTGTAGTCCATTTGCCAAAAACAAACGTAGACGATCACGTGGCCAATTTAGCACTACCAAACATCAGAACAAAATAGGTAATTTTACTAGGATTACCTATCATGTGCTCAAAAGCTCTAGAATCAATAATCCAGGAGTTAATATGTTATGGGTCTCGAGCACTGAGCCTTTTATCTTTATTATTATTTCTTTGTCTTGTTTTAATTATGTTATTTATGTGAGTGTCAGGAGTTGTGAGTGTCATTATTATCTTGTAGTTATAGAAAGGCATGAGCATTTTATGCATGGTATGTATGAAATCAGTCTTTCCTATTCTCTTGTTGTGAGATATTTGGTGGCTCTTTTCTCCAACGAGCAACCCTGCTTAGGCAGTTGCGGTTAGGGATCCGTTGTATCCACCACCACCATCCTCTCCGCCCCCCGACCACTACTCTGGCCACCCCCGAAATAGGCCTGTAACAACTTTGGTATCAGAGCCACCTTTCCTCGGATCCCTTCTGCTATTTTCTGGTTCCCACCACCCATTGCCAACTCCATTCCAGTTGCTGCTTCGTCAACCTCACCCGCAAGCACCCCGTCCATTTCATCATTCACAGAGCACGACATCCAGCTCTGCAGCACCACCACTTCACTGACGCCAACACCCTCCGACCACTACTCCCGTAGCCTTCCACGAGACCACATCTGCTACCTTCAGCTGATGTCCTTCCACAACGCCAAGCCGCACCTTGGTCCCAGCCCACATCGTCATTTCTACTTCATCTCTGACGACATTTACCTCTGATTGATTGATCTCGTCGCTTGACTTGATCAGTTGATGTCCCTCTTTCGCTGTGCAGCTTCTCTGCTTCTTCGAAGACGACGACGCTCCATCCATCTATCGTTGTTTCTTCTTCCGCTCCATATACGCAGATCGACGCACTGGAGCCTCCCTTTTTCTTCTGCTCTACACGCCTAGCCCACGCCTCACCTGGCTATCGCGTTGCCTGTCGCATCTATCTCCGTGCCTCGAGCCCCTCCCGCAACAACAATTTTATCGCTTCGCCTATCGTTTCATCTGCTCTGCTTATTTTAAAAGCCCCATGCAGCCCACGCCTCTTCTCATGGGAAATTTTTTTGGTATGTGTAGCGTTCCCTCCTCTAGGAACGCTTTTAAATTAGAATTTCAAATAACGTTGGACCCACCCGTCTGCTTCTCCCGAGTGTTTTTTTTCGCCGCGATTTTCGTCTGTCATTCCTTCCTTAACCTAGGCGGAGACCTCCGCCATTCCTTAACCTAGGCGGCGACCTCCGCCATTCCTTAACCTAGACGACGACTGAAGACCTGCGTTTTCCTGCGGTGACCTTCTCGCCTGGTACTCCTCCATTTTCAGCAAACTTTTAGGTCCGACTTCATCGCTCTGCAGACTGGAGATCGGGCTTGTGAAGAACTACGAACATGAGCTGTGTTTTCTGCCGCCGCAAATAGTTTTAAGTTATTATTATTTTGAAGATCTGTAGTATGACTGCAGATCAGACTTGTGTAATATGACTGTAGTATTTCATCAAGTTTAATGTGAGATTATATGTCTAGTTAGTTATTGCGCTAGAGTTTTTTCAAGTTAGATGACCAACTGTATTTTATGTTCAATGTACAATTGTATTTAACTTTTAGTAGTAGTTCAACTGTATTTTATGTTCAATGTACAACTGTATATACAGTCGTATGCTTAAGTTAGATGACCAACTGTATTTCATTTTCATTAGACCACTGTATTTAACTTTAAGTAGCAGTACAACTGTATTTTATGTTCAATATACAACTGTATTTAACTTTTAGTAGTAGTCTAACTGTATTTTATGTTCAATGTACAACTGTATGTACAGTCATATGTTCAATGTTGAACATATTATCACTGCTGAACCCCATTTATGTACTCCCCTTCTCCATGGATCCCTACTCCAAATGGATGTTGCTGCAGGCAAGAAAGCTCGGAAAACCCTTTGAACTTAAAGATAATACCTAAATAGATGTCGGTGCAGACAACGAGGCCTGGAGAGGAGGCGGCGGGCGGTGGGGGAAGAGATAAAGGGCGGAGGAGATGAAAGTGTAGATCGAAAAAAGAAAAAACCTAACACCAAAGCGGAAAGAAGAAGAGAGTTCTGCAACTCAACAGCGGGAAAGTGAAAATTAGGTGGGGTCCGCATAATATTAATTTAAAGGCGTTCCTAGAGGAGGGAACGCTACTCATACCAAAAAATTTTCCCTTCTCATGCCATTTCACATCCTCTTTATTATTATTATTATTATCCTTTCTATATCCTGCAGCATATTCACATCAAGCCACCAACTGTCTTTTGCAGTAAATTGATTTGGCCTATTCACATCAAGCCCACTAATTAATTTTATTAATTCTTAACTGAATTAATTAATTACTTCATCAGTTTATTATAATGGTCGTGAAACTTAGTGCCATGGATGAGGCTGCCCTACGTTCGATATGTTCTATATTACAAGATTTATGCCCTCCACGGACGCACGCCTTCAGGACGCCGAAGCACGTCGTCAGGATGTCATGACCACGCTCCTCCACAAACTTGATAATTTGATAGCTGCTCTTCCACCTAATATTTCACCTTCGTTGTCACTGCCTTTCCTCTTGTAGTCGCTATCTTCGCCGACCGTTGACGCACACCGTTCTTCGAGGCGATTGTTCCTCCGGTCACGCCGACGCTTCTTCTGCCAGCACTTGCTCCGCCAGCCACCGCTCTGCCAGTTTCGCCGGACCACGTGCCACCGCTTTCCGTACTGACACTTGCTCCGCTAACCCCAAAAGACCCGTTTCTGTTGTCGTTCGTCGTTTCTTCAGCCGCTTTGCCACTGCTGCTCACCTCCACTCCATTATATCCGTTGCTTTTGTCGTCCGTCATTCCTACGACCTATTTGTTGTTGCTGCTCAACACTGCTTCACCGACCTTGTTGAAGCCCTTACTTTTGCCGCTTGTCTTTCAACGGCGTCGCCGCTATCACCGGCGCCACTGCCATTGCTACGCGATATCATGCATTGTTTTGACGGGAGATCAAGATGCTAGATGATCCGGTCACCACGTGAATGATTCGGTCACCACGTGGAGTTCGAGCTTGAGGACAAACTCGATTTCCAGGGCGGATGAGATGTTTGGGTCTCGATCACCGAGCCTTTTATCTTTATTATTATTATGTCTTGTTTTAATTATGTTATTTAGTTGAGTGTTAGGAGTTGTGAGTGTCATTATTATCTTATAGTCTATATAAAGGCATGAGCATTGTATGCATGGTATAAATGAAATCAGTCTTTCCTATTCTCTTGTTGTGAGATATTTGGTGGCTCTCTCCTCTAATGAGCAACCCCGTTTAGGCAGCCATGATTAGTGCTCCGTTGTATCCTCCTCCACCATCCTCTCTAGAATACCTCCCCTGTAATGACCATATAATATGGGTCCGGTCGGGGCCCCACAACATATAGACGCCACAACTTGAGCATTATAAAGTGATATAAAAGTACTACCCATCTCATAACTCAAAAAAAACATGACAGCAGTAACAATAATAGGACTAGAAGTCATCCATAACAATAGGAGTCTGAAGTGGCCTTAAGGCCTTACAATATTCAACGTCCAAAACCACGTTCACACCACACATATCAATGTGCCATAGGAATCCTAGACTACCTCGATATGCAAGTCGGATTACAGAGAAAGAAACATGACATTCAAACATTAAGGGACCAAAAGAAGGGGGTACACTTCATGAGGCTTTAGGCCTTTTTGGCCGGTGAGCTTGCTCCCACTTGCGATCTTTGCCCTGTAAGAATTTGTTGTAACGTGTGTCAGCAAAGGCTGACCTCAACTGTGTAACCAACACATCTCCCGGCCATCTCTAGCGGATCTCTGGGCACTCCATCACCCTAAAGGTCAGCACTTCGTATGCATATGTAAATACCATGATTAAACATAGAAGCTACAGGTTTGAGTGTCTCATACATCAAACACATTTCTATGTTGAGCATTTTAAATAAAGGGGCCTACAATGCAGCATGTATGCAATCTTGAGTTTCACCTAAGGTATCCTATAACGCGTATGATTCTAGCACATCATCACACATCACCACATCACATCATTCACACAGGTACTTCCAATTTCCCCCATCGGCGTTCAAGCCGCAACACAGAGCTCTTGCATAGGTCCCACCCGCTCATGGGTCTCAACACCCGGGCTAGCCTGCAAGCTCTGACTCTCACGTCAGTTCCGTCACACAATCCAACCGATGCTAAGAACCCTTGCTCGACCCTTCCCACTCGTAGGCTTCATCGCCCGGACTTGTCCAAAAGCTTGGCGTTCTCGTCAGTTTCCACAGAAGGGGACTTGTCTTGCCGGGACACTCTCCACATGCAACTTGCAACGTCACGGGCTAGCCAGCCGATCATAGAGACAAAGTCAAGCCTTCGCATAACATTCATCAATCACATCATTTCCCGCCCCAAATCACCATTCGTTCTTACACGAAAAAGGGGGCATTGCAAACGGCGTATTCGCCGCAATCAGATTTCTAGCAAAAATCCTTATAGTGCACGTCAAGCAGCATCACCGAATCGGACCACCGGTCGCGGTTACGGCTTCACCGACAATGCCTAATCCACTAACGGAGCGGATCTCTAATGTAACAATATGTCGGGGACGGACTCAATTGATCCGGTGGCTCCTCTTGAACCATGCCGACCCGAACCCCTCTCATTTGAGAGATCTGGTGTCTAAATGCTTGAATAAAGACATAAACGAAATGGATGTCATGCACGCATCCTAAAAATTGGGAGGAGAAATGTCGTTACCTTCCGATTCCTCTTCCTAGCCATGAAGATCTTGATTTGCACGGATGGAAGTGTGCGCCTTCAAGCCCTCTCCACGAATCCAGCCTCGGATCGACGAACGGAGCTCCGGAGCTTCGTTAATGGCGGAAGATGTCTCCTTCTCCTCCTCCAAGCTCTCTCCCTCAAACCCTAACCTCTCAACCCAAATGAGAGAAAGTGAGAGGATTGAACCCCTCAACCCTACTTAGGGCACGGGCGGAGGATGAGCCATACGATCAACTTTTAAGAAGATCAGACGACCAGAAATCACCATTTACGTAACTGGTTTCGCTTGCTACCGCCAGGCGGTAACTACTTACCGCGCCGCGGTAGCTCACAGACCTGCTAGCCTCCGCAGACAGCCACTCGGCGGTAGCGCTAATATCGCGCGGTAGCTACTCAATGTTTTTGTCGCAACACTCTCGATGAAAAAGAGTTACTGTCGGGCGGTATCTAACTACCGCCACGCGGTAGCTTCCAGAACCCCCAACTCTAAAATCAGGAAAAATGGGGTGTTACACTCTCCGCCCCCGACCACTAAGGCCCGTAACATAATACTCCCAGAGAAAATAAAAGAGACTTGTGTTGTAGTACTGAGATCTCTCTAGAGGACTTTCTAATATAAGCCTTAAGAGCAGCCAACTATCTGGTAAGCATTTCTCTTGCGACAACTCCAAATAAAGTCGTCTAAGGCCTGACATATCTACTTTCATTGAATCAAACCCACTCTCTCGGAACAAGATTAGATGTAGTTCCTTATACTTCTCTTTTACATATTACATACATGCCTTTGCTTCCACAGTGAGGAGACCTCAAAATTGTAAGTCTTAGGAGGCTCTGTTTGGCATGGCGGTAGCGGTCGTGAATGCGGATGCTATGAACCATCATTCGTGAATGCCCGACCTCATCTAAAGAACTTCATTCACTTTAGCGGAAATGAGCAAAAATTAAATTGTATTGACCCATCTTGGTTCAATCATGTTGAATAGGGTTGTTCACAATGCTAATAACAGTTTTTCTATCACACCACAATGTCATTTGACCCACCTGGCCCATCTGGAGCTTTACTAGCAGGGCTCTTGACCATAACATCTCTCCTACACCTAAGGCTGTGTCCCTGTACTCTGCATCGGTTGTGGACCTCGCGATTACTGTCTGCTTCTTGCTCTTCTAGGAGACCATATTGCCCCCTACAAACATGCAATATCCTGATGTAGACCTCATATCATCAGTGCAACTAACTCAGTCTGAATCACAATAGCCCTCGATGTTCAAATGCCCATTCTTCTGAAAGATCCAACCCCTTGGTGTATTTTTCAAGTACCTTAGGATCTGATACACAACATCCATATGACCCTCATATAACGAGCCACCACACTCACAACAAATGATATGTCAGGACGAGTGTGACTCAAATAGATCAAGTGGCCTACCAACCTCTAGTACCTCTCTCAATCGACTGGCTCTCCTGTCACAACACTAAGTTTGGACTTATGATCGGTGCGAGCAATTGTAGGCCTCCCCAATCATACATGTCTCTGCCAGCAGATCTAGCACATATTTCTGTTAGGATAGAACAATCCCCTCTGCACCACGGGCAATCTCAATCCCAAGGAAATACCTTAGCTACCCCAAGTCCTGTACCTCAAATTCCTTGCCCAATCTCGTCTTCAGCTGAGCAATTTCTCTCTCATCATCACCAACGATAACCATATCGTTCACGTACATATCAAGCATTGTTCTGCGAGCTCCGCATCTCCTAAAGAACACCATATGATCTGCATTGGTCTGCTGATACCCCATGCCTACCATATCTCTTCTAAACCTATCAAACCAGGCTCGAGGAGTCTGCTTCAGCCCGTAAAGAGACTTCTTGAGTTTACACACCTTACCACTCGTTTGTTTTGTCCCAAAACTTGGTGGTACCTCCATGTATACCTCTTCCAAGTTCCAACAAATCTCCACGGTGAAAGATATTTCTCACATTGAGCTAGTGTAGTTTTAATCCCCCATTTGATGTCTGGGACACTAGTGTTTGTACCGTGCTCATCTTCACCGCAGATGTAAAGATCTCATCATAGTCGATGTCATAAGTGTGACTATACCTTTTGCCACTAATTGTTCCTTGTAGCGCTCAACCCCACCCTTTGGGTTTTGTTTCACAGTGAAGATCCACTTGCACCCAACTGTCTTCGTACATGGTGGTAATGACATGAGCTCCCAAGTTTTATTCTTTTTCAAAGCCTTGAGTTCCTCTAGTATTGCAACTTTCTACTTTGAATCCTCCTTAGCAACCTGTCAATACTTAGGAATAGAGACAATGTCCAATGATGCAATGAATGCTTCATGCATTATATGCGAGAGTAGGAAATAAATTTGGCAATATCATGAGAAAAAACATATCGATCAGGTGAGACTCCCGCATTGCTGTAAGAGCTCCTACTTACTCATAGTGGAGTGGGAGTAGAGAGAGGAATCATACCACCAATATCTTCTGAGTGAGGTGGATGGTGTAGGTGTGTCAGGAGTCGGAGTATGCAGAGGAAAGGGACTGGACACAAATGACGCAATAAGCACTGTATGCACTATTGGCATGTTTCCCCAGTTTGTTATCTTTTCCTCATATACACTTTTAGCTTCCTCTAAGACTGAGTTCCACCATCTTCAGATTCATTCTCCTCATGCATTTGCACCACAGCCGACTCCACACTCACTATCCTCCTCTCGTCATTACTGTTACCCCCCCCTTTCCTCATACTGCCTGTAATGGCTGAGTCCTGAAAGGGTGAGTCAATCTGAGAAAAGTAGTATGACTCAAGCTCTTTAAATGTGACATCCATACTAACAAACAATTTTCTCTTCGTCGGACACCAGCAAACATACCCCATTTTAGTAGTCAAATACCCAACAAAAACACACTTCAAATCCCTTGGATCCAGCTTTCCCACATTAGGTCTACTGTTTTGCACGAAGCACACACAACCAAAAATTATGAGAGGAAGAATATCTCCATTCTTACCTCTCAGCATCTCAAGCAGAGTCTTCCAATATAATAGTCGCGAGGGTCACCTCAAGAAGGTGCTTGTTCTTCCGTTCAGGGACCCCATTTTGCTCTGGTGTGTTTGCGCAAGTGGTTTGATTTTGTCCTCAAACACCCCTTTGATGTACTATGTCCCATTATTAGGCCTCAACACCTTCACAACTACACCGTATTGGGTCTAAATTCCCTTGTGAAAATCTTTAAAGCAAGCAAATACTTTGAAAGTCTTTAATGGATCTAACATACTTCACTTTTTGTTCATTAAATAAAGTCATGTCACACGAGAAAAGCAATCAATGAAAGATACAAAATACTTCACTATTTGGATTCCGATATTTTGTATCTTTCATTGATTGCTTTTCTCGTGTGACATGGTAGGAATCCAAACAGTGAAGTAGGAGCTCTTAACCTAGTTCCGGAAAAGCAAATACTTCACTGTTTTCCCGATTCACATGCATCACACCCCAGTTTTGTTATATTAGCCTTTTCATACAAAGACAGATACATCCAACTTAAGAAGGTAAAATAAAGGTGACCTTTAATTTCAGATAATTCAAATGTTGGGCAATGCTATTATGCCTCTTGACATGTAACACATTATATTAGAGAAAAAATTGTTCATGTCTTCAACATGTGTTCTAGTGGGAATGAAGGGATTAAAAGGTTTATCATGACTACTGATCATTGGAAATGGAATTCCAAGATTGCAAGTATTTCAAAGACTAAAGCTCCGTTTGGCTGGGTGTTTTTTCTCCGGTGAGTTTAGACAAAAAACGTCACCATCATGGAATGTATGTTTGACATAACAATGGTTATGACCGCTACAAGGAAAAGTAAACTAGTTTTGAACATTAATTTTTGGTTTTTTAAGTGTATTTTAAGTGTTAATTGAAAAGTTGATGTAATAGGTATGTAATAGATATAAATACCCAAAGATGGGTCAATAAAATTTAATTTCCACTCTTTTCCACTTGATTTTCGCAGCACATGCTAGGGTTTTCGCAAGCCGCGCTCGTCACCTTCACGGGGCGCGTTCGTCTCCTTCTGCATGTCGCGCATTCGTCTCCGTTAGTCGAGCGTCGTAATCGATCGCTTCCTCACTGCCAGCTTCGTTCCTGTTAATGTGGTTGTATTATCCTAATTATATATATATATATATATATATATATATATATATATATATATATATATAGGTGACTTAGTCTATTGAGGACAAGAAGTCACTTTTCATCCATCGTAACCCTAACATGGTATCAGAGGACATCCGCCGCCCGCGCTAGGCTTCGCGTGCATCCGCTTCCGCTTTCGCAGCTTCCTCCCGTCGCATCTGCTTCCCATCGCAGCTTCTCCGCTACCCGTCGCAGCTTCTTCGCAGCTTCTCCGCTTCCCCCGTCGTTTCCCCCGTCGCAGCTTCTCAGCTTCCCCAGTCGCTTCTCAGCTTCTCCGCACAGCAGCAACAGTCGCAGCCGCCTGGTCTCTTCCATGACCTGACGGAGGCGTGCTCCATTCCGATGTCGCCTGCCGTCCTTCTCTAATCAGCCGTATGCTTCTGATTGCTGCCTCTTCTTGATGTTGCCGCAAGTTTATGCCGTCTCCTCCTGCTGGTTCCTCTCGTCTCCTCCGGATCTCCCTCACATGACCTAGGGTCCATCAATCCCTCGTTCTCCTGCAGCCCTTGGCCATGGGTTACTCGGCTACGAGCACCACTCAGACGACTGTTCCCTCAGGGGATTCTACCAATACCTTTCCTCCTAATGCGAGGCTGGCTACTACTATCCTTACCTCCTCCAACTTTCAGTTGTGGAAAAAGGGGGTTACTATGTCTCTAGCCGGCATCCGACGTACTCACCACCTTACTCGTCTACCTACACATGCTGTGGGGAGCGCTGAATACGACGATTGGTACAGTGATGATTGTCGTATCTTTGCCCTTCAGTTCAGCAAATGTGCAAGAACTGTGATAGCACTAAGGAGTTATGGGACACTTTACATATGATGTTTTCCCAGGCAAACAACCTTTCTCGCCTTGGTGAACTTTTTCCCAAGATGGCTGAGCTACGACAAGGAGCTCGTCCTGTCACCGAGTACTTCGCCGAATGGAAGGTCCTTGCCGATGAAATCTTGGATCTGTGGGAGATCCCCTCTACCCGTGAAGGACATTAGGCTCAACGTGAGCACCTTGTTCTCATCTGGCTTTTGAACGGACTTGATCCGAACTTTTCAACAACAAGGACAGAAATGCTTGCGAGTCCTTCTACATTGCAGACTGCTAGTGTGTACCATCGGCTAACTAAAACAGGCTCTGCCTCTTCCCCAGCTGCGCTACATGTTTTCTCCAGCGAGTCAATGGCGCTGGCCTCTCGGGGGGGAAGGGGGACTAGCCGAGGTGGTCGATCTGGTTCTGGTCGTGGTCGGGAGACTGATACGCGACATTGTACTCATTGCGGACGTCGTGGCCACACGAAGGATACTTGTTGGCTTGTGCATGGAAAGCCAGACTGGGCGTCCAAGACCTCGTCATCTTCACCTCGATCGGCTCATGTTGCCGACTCGACACTGACACCTCCGGGTCCCCGCACTGTTCAAATATCTGAGGATGAGTATCGTCGCCTGCAGGCTCTCTCGATTTCTTCTCCAACTCATAGTGCTGCTGTGGCCCAGACAATTCAGCCTGTTTGCACCTCCCAGCGCCCCGTCCAGTGGCTGGCAGATTCTGGAGCTTCTGATCACCTGACTAGTTCTTCAGGTATCTTACACTCATACCATCCTCATTGTGGGTCCTCTATCACTGTTGCAGATGGTTCCACTGTTCCTATCGTTGGCTTTGGAAGCTGCAATGTGACACCAGAGATGCCCCTATCCTCAGTTGCTCATGTCCCTCAATCTGCTTACAACCTATTGTCTATTAGTAAGCTTACTCGTGATTTAAACTGCACTGCTATCTTCACATCTTCTGGTTGCATTTTTCAGGAACAGTCGACGAGCCGTATTATTGGTAGAGGGAAGCTGCGTGGTGGTGTTTATGTTCTGGATGAAGTTTCCCACCTTGCTTGTTCGGCTGCTTCTGCCAAACTCTTGGACCTCCACTTTCGTCATGGTCACCCGTCTATGCAGGTCATGCGTCGTTTGTATCCTGAGTTTGGGAACGTTTCCCATCTCAGCTGTGAGTCGTGTTTGTTTGCTAAACTCCATAGAGTTAGCTATGTACCTCGTTTGGATGTTCGTGCGTCTGCACCTTTTGATTTACTTCATTCTGATGTTTGGGGACCGTGTCCCGTCCCTACGTTGTTAGGACACAGATATTATGTTACCTTTATTGATGATTTCTCACGCATGACTTGGGTTTACTTAATGAAAAATCGCTCTGAAATGCTATCAATTTTTCAACATTTGTGGAATGAAATTTTTACTCAGTTTTCTATTCGTCTGAAATGTCTCCGTACTGATAATGGGAGGGAATACCTGTCCCAGTCTATGTCTAACTTTCTCTCTGACAAAGTCATCATACACCAAACCAGTTGTCTTGATATCCCCCAACAAAACGGGGTTGCCGAACGAAAAAATCGCCACCTTCTTAAGGTTACCCGTGCTATTCTCCATCATAGGCAAGTACCTAAACACTTTTGGGGAGATGCTGTTCTTACTGCTGCCCATCTCATTAATCATCTTCCTACCCATATCCTTCAGGGGGAGACACCCTATCGCATCCTTTATCCCGATCACCCGGAGCCTCCTCTACCTTTAAAGGTATTTGGGTGTGTTTGTTATGTTCGGGATGCTCGTCCCTCCGTTTCTAAACTGGATCCTCGCTCTCTGAAGTGTATCTTCCTTGGATACTCTCGGACTACCAAGGGATATCAATGTTATTCTCCGGAACTTCACAAATATATTCTCTCTTCAGATGTCGTCTTCCTCGAATCTGACTCTTATTGTACTACTGACTCTCTCCTTCCCACTTCACCTTCTGATCCCTCCCTTGATGATATGTTGGTTCCTCGTCACGATTCTGCTCTTATCTCTCCGACCGACATATTGTGTCCCCTTTGGGGACAAGTCTACTCTCGTCGCTCTTCTGATAGAACCGAAATGTCACCACCTCAGCCTACCTCGACCACTGATGGCACAACAACTGTTCCTCCAACTGCACCTACTAGTGAGCATCTGAGTCGCACTGAAGTGCCTGCTGCTCCACCTCCGGATAGTACCGAGCTTCCTATTGCTCTCCGAAAGGGAAGTCGGACTTGCCAGAATAAACCTCTCTATGTGAGCTCTTATCATGGGTTGTCCGTCTCCCATACCGCTCTTCACTTAACTTTGGATAAGCACACCATTCCTTCAACAGTTGGGGAGGCCAAAACTCACCCTGGATGGATGGCTGCTATACACGAGGAATTGACGGCACTTCAACAGAACAATACTTGGGACCTTGTTTCTTTGCCTCCAGGCAAGCGTGCCATTGGTTGCAAATGGATATATTCCGTTAAAGTAAATGTTGATGGCTCTCTTGCTCGCTTGAAAGCCCACCTAGGTGCCAAAGGTTATGCCCAAACTTATGGCGTGGATTAGGAGGAAACTTTGCTCCCGTCGCCAAGATGTCTTCTATTCGTATCGTGATCTCTCTTGCAGCCACTCACCGGTGGCCCCTTTATCAGTTGGATATCAAGAATGCGTTCCTTCATGGGTCCTTGGAAGAAGAAGTGTATATGGAACAACCACCTGGGTTCGTTGCTGAGGGGGAGCGTAACAAGGTGTGTCGTCTCCTTGCTTCTTTATATAGGTTGAAACAATCCCCGCGTCAGTGGTTTGCTCGTTTTCGGTCCGTTGTAACCAAATTCGGGCTTAATAAGAGTATCAAAGACTCGTCTCTTTTTTATCGAAACTCCTCAGCTTGTACCGTGCTTCTAATTGTGTACGTTGATGATATTGTCATCACGGGTAGCGATTCTAAAGGGATAACTAATCTCAAGGCGTTCTTACACTCACACTTCCAAACCAAAGATCTGGGGCATTTGCGATACTTCCTCTGGATAGAAGTTGCTGATCATGAGGACTCCATCTTTGTTTCTCAACATAAATATGCTCTTGATCTGTTATCTGACCTTGGAATGTCTAACTGCTGCCCTATGGATTCTCCACTTGAACCAGGAGAAAAAGGTCTTCATGCCGAGAGCAAATCATTTGAATCTCCAGAGAAGTATCGAAGAATAGTTGGAAAACTTAACTACCTTACTATGACTCGCCCTGATATTGCCTGTGCTGTGAGTAAGGTCAGCCAGTTCATGGCCACCCCAACTATCTCACAATGGGACTTTGTTCTCCGTATTGTAAGATATCTAAAGAAGGATCCTGGTCTGGGAATATCATACAAGAATCGTGGGCATTCTTATATAGAGGCTTACTGTGACTCCGACTGGGCAGGCTGTTTAGCCACTCGGAAGTCTACCACAGGATTTACTATATCCATGGGAGGAAATCTTGTCTCCTGGAAGAGCAAGAAACAGACCACTGTCGTCAGATCTAGTGCCGAGGCAGAGTATCAGGCTATGTCACACACAGTTGCCGAGATCATGTGGATCAGACAGACCCTTTGTGAAATCAGATATCCTGTCCAAGACCCAACTCCGTTATGGTGCGATAATCAAGCTGCAATACAGATAGCAACTAATCCTGTGTTTCATGAACGCACAAAACACATCGAGGTCGACTGTCACTTCGTGCGTGAGAAGTATGAAGAAGGTCTTATTTCCTTGAGCCATGTGAAGACCGGGGATCAAGTTGCTGATATTCTCACGAAAGGAGTTACTGGGGTCAGAATGAATTTCATATGTAACAAGCTAGGTCTGGGAAGTTCCCACGACCCAACTTGAGGGGGAGTGTTAATGTAGTTATATTATCCTAATTATATATATATATATATATATATATATATATATATATATATATATATATATGGGTGACTTAGTCTATTGAGGACAAGAAGTCACTTTTCATCCATAGTAACCCTAACAGTTCCCATACACCTCCCTCCTACTAGCGCCAGTCTCTCCCGCAAGTACTGTTGTCAATCCTTCAACCAGCGCTGGAAATGGGAATCTGAGCCTTTTTTCGGCGGTGACAATGTTGTATGTGCGTGACCTGGCCTTGGTTCCTGATGCGCTAGCTCCCAATCAGATCTCCAACAGGAAGATGTCGACAGTGACAGTGGAGGTCGCAGATTGCTGCCTTCTCCTGCTCAGTAACTTGTAGTGCACCACGATCATAAGGATGGATCAGCCACAACCATAAGGTTTGGTTTACGTTGCTTTGAATTGCTGGCGGAAGTTTTTTCCGTTCAAAATAGAGAAATTAGTTGTCAAGATGGAGGAGGCAGATCTAAAAGTGTTTTTTTGGTCCTTGAGAATGTCCAAAGGCGTCGACCCTTCCACAGCCGGTGAAGTTGGATCTTCCTCCCGGGTTGTCTACATATCTGAGCTGGTCGCGACGAGTGAAGAGGGCTCTATCTAGAAGGAACCTGGAGGGGTACCCAACATGTGAGAAGTGGAGCCAGAGAAGGACTCGACTGGGTATAATGAGTTGAAGACTACACATAACCTGCTGCACACACGACTCCTAAACTCGATGGTTGCGTCTATAGCTGTCACGATGGATGACATAGAGACCGTGAGTGATGTTTGGAATAAGTTGCAGAGAATCTATGCAGGCGTCGACAATGACATTAGGGTGTTTCAGATTGACCAAGCAATCTTGGAAATGATGCATTCACTTCATCTTCATCTAGGGGTAATGTTGCCTCTTTTGCTCTTTCTGCTACAGGTACTTGTGATACACTTGCTCTTGCCTCTATACTCGTCGCTAGATCACCTGATTGGATAGTTGATTCGGGTGCTTCTCATCATGTCACTGAGGCTGCTAGCGAGTTTTCTTCCTATACTAACCTAGCAGTCCCGGAGCGCATTCAGACTATCGTTGGTACAACTCAGCCAGTAGTTGGTAAGGGTACTATGCAATGTACCGACACTTTGACTCTATCCAATGTTTTGCATGCTTCTTTCCCTATGAACCTTTTATCCATTAGTTCTATTATATCTCAATTAAAATGTGTTATTTTGCTTGATATTCCAAATGTAATTATCCAGGATAAAGAGACTGGCAAGAGACTTGAGACTGACACATGACATAGTGGCTTGTGGTACCTGGATAGGGGGAGTATGGCCCCAACTCTTTCATCTATTATAGTGGGTGTTGGAGGAGTTGGGTGTTGGTGGAGTTGGGGAATGGATTTTCCCATTTTTGAAGGTCGTGAAGACCTCGTGTAGCTCACCCACTGCGAGCTCTTCTTCACCAATCAATGAACACTGTGGGAGGACCGTCTGGGCATTGCCTCCTTCCATCTCATGGGTCAAGCTCAACTCTGGTTCACTCAACTTCAATGAGAGTATCCCCAGCTCACCTGGAAGGAATTCAAGGGCTCTTGCATGCTCCTCTTCGGGATCCTTTATGCAGCGAGCATCTCGGAGACTCCATTGCCCTAAAAGAAACAGACCCCATAAACAAATGCTTCCAGGTTTTGTTAGCGCGTGCTCCTTCGATAAGCCCCTCCCAGCAGGTCCTCATCTTTACTGTAGGACTTCATGAGCACCTTCGTCTCGACGTGGAGTTTCAGGCCCGTCTGAACCTCACAACTGTGATGAGTCTTACATGGATCTATGAGATGCGTCTACTTTAGACCGGCCCCAGGGCGGCCGCCGGGATATGACAGACCCTTCAAAGGTAGAAACACCACAGGGCAACCGCCTCCCGAATCTTCTAATGGGGCCGATTTGATTCGCCCTCCCTTTCGATGCCGGCTCTCCATCTCTGAGATGGCTGACCACCGCACCAAAGGCCCCTGTTTCAATTGTCGTGACCCTTTTGTGTTGGGCAACCATTGCAAACGTCTCTTTTGGATGGAAGTGGATGTCCATTTCGATGATGACAATGAGGACGTGGACATCGGAGTTCCACATATTTCCTTTCACGTCATCTCCGGGCCTCAGGAGGGTCATACGATGAAGATGCATGCCACACTCGGGAACATACCCTCCTTGTGCTCATAGACTTAGGCAGTGCTCACAGCTTTATTAGCCAGACCGCCATAAGCCTGCACCTTACCTCGCATTCGTGTCCATGTGTTTGTGGCCAACGACCACCAGATGGAGTGTTCAGGCATCTACATCGACATCCTCGTCGTGGGCCTTCAGGGGTTTGAGGTGGTGTTTGTCGTGCGCTGGTTGCGGACTCTAGGACCCCTGATGTGGGATTTCGATCGTCACACGATGTGTTGGCACTAGGGCTCTTAGCTGATTAAGTGGAACGAGTACTCCCCGATGATAGGGTTCTCTTCCTTCTTAGCACAGGGGACTCCAAACTCATCTGTCGACCCGGATCTCGGTGGCGCTTCTCCCGACCTCCACCAACTCTCACAGGATTTTGGCAACACCTTCACACCACCAGCTGACCTTCCCCCGGATTACAGCCAGGACCAACACATCTGTCTTCTACCGGGACGACA
Source organism: Platanthera zijinensis (assembly GCA_039513925.1). Classification (NCBI taxonomy): domain Eukaryota; kingdom Viridiplantae; phylum Streptophyta; class Magnoliopsida; order Asparagales; family Orchidaceae; genus Platanthera; species Platanthera zijinensis. Next base: position 224,453,062 of record CM077080.1, on the reverse strand, counting down.
CTAGTGGTCGTCTGTCCATACCGTTATCCCTTTCTCTAGAAGGATGAGATTGAGCTCCAGTGCATCTCTATGCTTCAACATGGGATCATTCGACGCAGTATCTCTCCGTTCTCTTCACCGGTTCTTTTAATGCACAAAAAGGGCGACACGTGGAGCTTCTGCGTAGGTTATAAGGAGCTGAGTGACAAAACAATGAAGGATAATTTTCCCATACTGGTGGTTGATGAACTTCTGGATGAGTTGCATGGCGCATGCCCCAAGTTGGACTTGTACTCAGACTATCATTAGGTGCGCATGTAGGTCGCTGATGCGGAGAAGACAGTCTTCAGGACCCATCATGGCCACTTCGAATTCTTGGTTATGCTATTTGATCTCATGAATGCCCTCCTCCCACTTTTCAAGCCTTGATGAATGAGGTATTTCAACACCTGCTTTGTGAGTCCGTGCTTGTGTTTTTTGATGACATTTTTTGTGTACAGTAAGTCTTGGGACGAGCATTTATAGCACCTCTGCATAGTTCTCTAGCTATTCTCCGCCACTGCCTCGTTCTCAAAGCCACGAAGTGTTCTTTCAGCACGGGTAGCGTGACCTACTTGGGCCACGTGGTGCATGCATAAGGGGTCTTGACCAACTTGGAAAAAATCCATGGCGTGGACGCTTGGCCCACACCACAATTTCGGCGTGACTCCGCAGATTTCTTGGCCTCACCGATTACTACCGCTGCTTCATTCAGGGTTATAGTGACATTGCCGAATCACTAGTGGCTGTCTTGTGGAAAAATACTTTAGTTTGGGGTGACGCCACCACAATGGCTTTTAGGGAGCGGCAACAAGCCTTGGTTTCCACGTCGGTCTTGCATCTTCCAGACTTTTCCCAAGAATTTCACGTGGAGTGTGACACCTCGGGCCAAGGTTGTAGGGTTGTATTGCAATAGGAGGGACACCCCGTCGCTTATTTCAATCAAAAGACAAACCCTCCACCATCAGAATTCACCGACGTATAAACAAGAATTGATAGGCCTTCCAAAGCAGTCCAACACTTGCCGCCCTTATGTGATCCACACTAACAATTTCAATCTAAAGTATTTTCTTGAGCAATGCCTCACTACCGTTCCACAACAACGTTGGGTCGGTAAACTTCTTGGATTCAATTTCCGCGTAGAATATATGGCGAGGGCCTTGAACCGCGTGCCCAACCACGCTACTCTTCGCTTTACGCCGCGAAATCCAAACCTCCCCAGCTTGCCCGAAGAACAAGACTGACCACCTCCTTTCTGCGGGACTATTGCTGCCCTTATTGGTTCCAACTCAGATCTAGGCGGACATTTCCATTGATTTCGTGGAGGGGTTGTCGACCGGTTCTCCAAGGGGGCGCACTTCATTTCCTTGGCTCAACCCCTGATTGCCGAAGTTATTGCATGGATTTTCTTCGAACAGGATTCCGTCTGCATGGGATGTTGGAGAGCATTGTATCCGACCACAACAAGATTTTTACCAACCGATTTTAGAAGGAACTTTTCACTATAAGCAACACTAGATTGGCTTTCTCCACCGCCTACCACTGCAGTCTGATGGGTAGAACGAGGTGATTAACTACACCGTGGAAATGTATCTATGTATCACGGGGGACTGGCCCAAGGATTGGGTCAAGTAGTTGCCTTGGGTCGAATATCGCTACAACACCTCGTTCCACATTGCGCTGCAGACTACGCCTTTCCGACTAATTATTGGGAGGGATCCTCCCCGCCTGCTATCCTACGGAGGCGGCACTGCCTTGCTAGAGACTGTCGATTGGGAGCTCCTCAACCGGGACTAATTCTTGGCCACTGCGCAGGAGCGTCTCCTCCAAGCTCAACACCGCATGAAAGTTGCATACAACTAAGGCAACCACGAGTTTTCCTTCGCTATCAGTGATTGGGTTTTTCTGAAATGTCGGCCTTACCACCAGACCTCGGCCTCCACCCCTATCTCCAACAAATTGGATCCCAAATACTACAACCCATTTCGGATACTCCAGCGCATCGACGAGGTGGCCTATCAGCTCTAGCTTCCACCAGAGGCTCACATACACGACGTCTTCCATGTGTCCCTACTAAAGCCATTCGTGGGCACTCCTCCGACCGAGCTATATTGGTTTGCTTGTCGCCGCAGCTTGAGGACAAGCTGCCTCTTGACGAGGAAGGAGATGTTATGGATCTACGCTGGGGGTGAACCTATTAGCGTCGAGCTCAGCCCACCAAGGAGTGATCATATTCTAAATCTTCCTTTTCTCTCTCTATCCCTCTCTCTCTCTATCCTTCTCTTCTCTTTCCTGTTTCCGCCTCACTTTTTCCTAACTTTTTTGCAGGTTTGTCTCTAGCCCGCTGCCCTCGCGAGTGCCTTCCGGCTCCCGTCACCCCTTCATTGATCAAGCTTCTCCGCCAACATAGCTCCACTGGGATCCAAAAAGGGGGACTCAAATCCCTTGTGGGACTTCTCTTTTGTCAGCCCTAACACCCGATCTCAAGACGGAGCACACAACACATGCCTCCCCTTTCTCATGTTCCACCTGTTTGTCTTGTTCCACGTGTTCATACATGTGTAGGGGTGCGCTGGATATTTACTTCCACATTGACAAGCTCCTATTGTTTTTTGTTCTTTATGTGTTCTTTGGTATCTCCAGATATCACCATATGGTATTAGTTTGGATGTTTGAGTTCTAATGATTGTTATAATAGTATATGACATGTTTTTCCTTTCTTCTTTTATGAATCTATACACGTGCGGGGGTGACGTGGATATTAGTTCCACATTGACAAGCTCAAGTTGTCTTGTGTTTTTTTCTTTATATGTTCTTTGGTATCTCCAGATATCACCATATGGTTTTAGTTTAGATGTTTGGGTTCTAATAGTTGTTATAATAGTATTGACATGTTTTTCGTTCTTCTTTTCTGAGGCTACTATACACGCATGGGAGTGCGCTGGATATTTAATTCCACGCTGACAAGCTCGTATTATCTTGTGTTCTTTATATGTTCTTTGGTATCTCCAGCTGTCACCATATGGTTTTAGTTGGGATGTTTGGGTTCTAATAATTGTTATATGACAATTGTTTTTCTTTCTTCTTTTACGAAGATATACATATGTGGGGGTGCGCTGGATATTTAGTTCCACATTGGCATGCACGTAATGTCGTGTTCCACCATATGATTTTAGTTTGGATGTTTGGGTTCTATTAATTGTTATAATAGTATATGACATGTTTTTTCTTTCTTATTTTATGAAGCTTGTTGAGAAACTATCAATTAGAAAACCTGGTGGCGAAGTGAAACTAAAGATGATGAAAGAAATAGCAAAGGAACATCAGATAGAGTGGAATTCAAAAGAAACTGAGGATGAGCTTCTCAAGCCTCCTGAAGAACTCATAGTATGTTATGAAGCACAAACAACCTGGAATTTTTGATATATTTTACTTTCTAATTTTCCTTCAAAGTTATTTTCCTGCAGGAAGGGCCAACTACATTTATTAGTGCCAGTAGCTTCCCAATAAAGCGAAATATCCCGCCTCAGAATGTGCAAATGAAGGAACATGCCCTCAGGTACTCATTTTACTTGTTTCTAAAATACACAATTGATTTAATGGTTCGACTTTCAGTTCGTCTAGTAGGTAACTTCGAGCCAACCAAACTGAAGCCTTAAGGTTTATTTGTTTTCTATCCAAGATCATACTTAAATGACTTGCCTAGCTTAGAACTAGGATTCATTATCAATTCATCTATCAATCTTTTTCATTTCCCATGGGATAGAATTCTTATTAGAATAATGACTTGTCATCAACGTGTCATGTGGGCATTCTGTCATATGAGTGCATAGTGGTTGAGCTTGAGGCAGGTGACCCGTAGAGCTCAAAATAGATCTCCAATTGGGCAATCCATAGCCTGATAGTGAGCGTTGATGGTGCCTCTATAAGATAGTATGTCGATATCAACCTCTTATTCCAAGTTTTTTATCAATCTTGTCTTCACAAAGTTCAAGTTTGTCCTCCTTATCTTCCAAACCGGCTTGCTCACCCTTCATAATTTTTGGCATCTTATGGTTATAGGAATCTAGGGTTCTCTTTTATGGGACGATGTTGTTCTGCTTGATGGAGGATTGATGCATGTGCTTAAAGTTCACCTGCATTTGCTCCATCATCGGATTCATTTACTTCTTAAGCAGGTTGTTAATGTTACAAGATTAGTCATGGATTCTCCCGTGGTTCAACATGTTTATCTTTCAAGGTTGAAAAGATGTTCTCCACTGTCCTTGTAGTTAGTCCTTACCAGCAGCATAAATTAAAATAAATGATACTGGTGTTTCAATATCAACTTGATTTGATACAACTTGTAGAGACAAATGTAAGTGAGAGAAAATCACCCAGAATTTTATTAATTATCAAATACATGAGTACATACACTTATATAGAGAGGGAGAGTCTTTTACATCTACAATGTGAGATTAAATAGACTATACATGGGCTTGTACATGAGCTTCTTTTAATGGTCTTTTTCCATTATATCTTAACACTCCCCCGCAAGCTGGGGCGTACAAGTCGTAGGCACCAAGCTTGGATAAGAACTGATGATATAATGTCCGAGAGAGAGCTTTGGTAAATATATCAGCAACTTGTCCTGAAGCAAAGACATGCTCTAACTCCAACTTCTTTGATTGAACTTTTTCCCGAATGAAGTGACAGTCAACTTCAATATGCTTTGTCCGCTCATGAAATACATGATTCCTGGCGATATGTATGGCGGTTTGATTGTCACAGAACAGGGTTGCCGGAGAAGAGAGTTTGAGGCCCAAATCACTGAATAGACTCTCCAGCCAGGTGAGCTCAGATACAACTGCAGTCATGACACGGTACTCAGCCTCAGCAGATGAGCGAGCCACAACCGATTGTTTCTTGCTACACTAGGTAATAAGGTGTCCACCAAGGTAGGTGTAAAAACTAGTCGTGGAACGCCTATCATCAAGGAAACCTGCGTAGTTAGCATCAGAATATGCAACAAGAGACAGATAGGATGATGGTTTATAAACGAGTTCTTGTCCTGGAGCAGTCTTCAAGTATCTGAGAATCCGTTCGACCGTTTGGAGATGATACGCCCGAGGAGCATGCATAAATTGGCTTATAACCCCAACAACAAATGAAATATCGGGTCGTGTAACCGTGAGATAGATTAGTTTCCCTACCAATTGACGATAGTACTCTGGATTTGTAAGAACAAGATCAGTTCCAGAGTCATGTGAAGACAATTTATGATTTACATCCATCGGAGTGTCCGCAGGTTTGCATCCTGAGTAGCCTGCATCCTGCAGAAGATCAATACAATACTTCTGTTGGGACATAACAAGATCATCAGGTCTCCTCGCAACCTAGAGCCCAAGGAAGTATCGAAGATTGTCCAGGTCTTTTGTCTGAAATGCTGAGTTTAAATGTTTCTTGATGTTTTGGATCCCGAAAATGTCGTCGTCCATTATTAGGATATCATCAACATATACCAGAAGAATCACAGTGCCTGTTGCTTGATGACGTGTAAAGAGAGAGAAATTAGCAGAGCTACGTGTGAAACCCATCTCGCGAACTACTTTGCTGAATTTGTCAAACCAATCGCGAGGGGACTGTTTGAGACCATATATAGACTTCCGCAGATGGCATACACGAGACTCCCCCGTGGTCTCAAACCCGGGCGGTTGGTGCATATACACAGTATTTTGGAGATCGTCATTGAGAAATGCATTTTTGATGTCTAGCTGATGTAGAGGCCACTGTCGATGCAAAACAAGGGATATCAAGACCCGAACAATGTTCAGATTGGCGACCAAAGAGATCGTTTCGTCGTAATCAATGTCATGTTACTGGATGAAGCCCCTGGCCACAAGACGGGCTTTGAGATGGTCAATATTGCCATGCGGAGCATGCTTAATAGCAAAGACCCATTTGCAGCTAACACAAGACTGGCCGGGAGGTAGAGGGACAATGTCCCAAGTCTGGTTAGCCCATAGAGCTGTCATTTCTTCGTCCATGGTCGCACGCCATCCCGGGTGTTGGAGAGCTTCCTGCAAAGAGTTAGGAATGGAGATGGTGGAGAGAGAGAGAGAGAGGGCAAATTGGAGAATAGACGGAGAAAGGCGATGTAAGGAGACATAATTCGCCATTGGATGAGTCGTAGATGATGTTGTCTGATCGTCAATCTGCGGGATAACATCAGTAGAAGGGAGCTGTTGGTGGGCATTTATCCGGGATGAGCGACGGGTATCGACATGGAGAAGAGGAGGAGGAGGGGGTTGAGGGAATGCCGTCACTGGGAGTGGAGTATGAGGAGGTGCGGTGTGGAGAGAGAGAGGGCAAATTGGAGAATAGACGGAGAAAGGCGATGTAAGGAGACATAATTCGCCATTGGATGAGTCGTAGATGATGTTGTCTGATCGTCAATCTGCGGGATAACATCAGTAGAAGGGAGCTGTTGGTGGGCATTTATCCGGGATGAGCGACGGGTATCGACATGGAGAAGAGGAGGAGGAGGAGGGGGTTGAGGGAATGCCGTCACTGGGAGTGGAGTATGAGGAGGTGCGGTGTGGGGCAACGTTGTGACGGGAACAGCCGGACGCGCAATAGTGGAAGGTGGAGACAGTACGGATGAGGTGGAGTAGAAGGGTTGATCTTCAAGAAAGGTGACATCAGCAGAGACGAACACTTTTTCATTTTCAGGAGAGTAGCAAACATATCCTTTCTGAGTGCGGGAGTAGCCAACAAACATATATTTCGTGGTCCGAGGGGCAAGCTTGTCGTTCGGCGGGCCAATAGAGTGGACATAGAAGGTACAGCCAAAGACACGGGGCGTGATAGAGAATGGAGACTTGGTAGGAGAGTAGCAAACATATCCTTTATGAGTGCGGGAGTAGCCAACAAACATATATTTCGTGGTCCGAGGGGCAAGCTTGTCGTTCGGCGGGCCAATAGAGTGGACATAGAAGGTACAGCCAAAGACACGGGGCGTGATAGAGAATGGAGACTTGCTAGGAAAGAGGAGGCCAAACAGAGAAGCGAAGTCAAGCACGGAGGAGGGCATGCGATTGATAAGATGACAAGCAGTAGAGACAACAAAGTTCCAATATTTCGTGGGAAGTTACATTTGAAGCATGAGGGACCGAGTGACATCAAGAAGATGTCGATTTTTCCGCTTGGCCACACCGTTCTGCTAGGGGGTATAAGCACAAGATGTCTGATGAATAATCCCAAACTTGTTGCATAGATTTGAGAAGGTGCGACTAGTATATTCCTGAGCATTATCGGTACGAATTATTTTTAAGGTAACAGAGAATTGTGTGCGCGTCTCAGTAATAAAAGTACGAAAAACAGATGTTAGTTCAGTACGATCACGAAGTAGATACAGCCATGTAAGACGCGAATAATCATCAATAAAGGTAACAAAGTACTGATAACCAAAAACACTTGGGACTTTATAGGGGCCCCAGATATCAGAATGTACTATAGAAAACGGAGAAGAACTTCGAGTACAAGTAGGCAAAAAAGAAACACGATGTTGTTTGCCAAATATACACGATTCACAAGAAAACTCATGCAGAAAGACATCCGGAAGAACCTTCTTGAGAATCGAGAGGGGAGCATGGCCAAGACGACGATGCCAATTGACAGAGGGGACTGCAGATAGGATAGAAGGGGAGACATCCAAGAGATAAAGCCCATTTGACAGCCGTCCTTTACCAATGATAGTCCGCGTTCGACGATCCTGCACAACAAAAGAGGAAGGAGAGAAGATTAGGCAGCAATCAAGGTCCTGCGTAAGCCTACTCACAGAGAGTAGATTGAGGGGGGATCCCGAAACATGAAGGACCAAGGATAATGAGAAAGTAGGAGTGAGGCGCAGGTCAGCAGCTCCAGACACTGGAGTTGTGTCGTCATTTGCCACAGTGATGAACTTGAGATATTCAGAGTGCATGCACTGAGGTGGCTTCTGGGAGGTAATGTGGTGAGTAGCACCCGAGTCGATAATCCAGTGAGAGCTATGAGAGAGACAGATATACCTTCGGTGGGGAAAGAAGCAACCGAACCAGAGGAGCGATTAACAATGCCTTGGAGCTGCTGAAGCTGTAGGCGAAGGTCGTTGATATCTTGGTTTATAGGGGTTGTGGGGGGTGGTGCAACAGTAGTTGTAGCAGTAAGATGAGGATACAGTTCATTCTTGCGCAACACGTGCGGGAAGGGAGGGAGCTGCAGTGTCCATGACAGCTAGGACAGGAGTCTGTGCAAGAGAAGGCCGTAGAGAAGAGGTTTCTGTGGCTAGGGAAGGGAGGTCGCCGCGAATTAAAAGAAACCTGCAAGGTCAGATCACACAACTAGAGGAGAGGACGCAGCGGCAAACCCCGACAACCAACAAAGGTTGCGCGGACACAGTCAGCGAACAGGGAGCAGCGGGTAGCGTACATAGGAGAAGATATCTGCAACGACAAAGACACAGGTCGCAGCGGAAAAAGGAGAAGATATCCGCAGCGTCAAGGCACAGGTCGCAACGGACAGAGGAGAAGATATCCACAGCGGCAAAGGCACAGGTCGCAGCGAACAGAGGAGAAGATATCCGTAGCGGCAAGGCACGGGTTGCAGCGAACAGAGAAGGCGGTCCGCGGCTAACAGAAGACGCAAGATTCAAAACTCACCGATAATGGAACATTAACCCCTCGAACCCGCAAGATTCAAAACTCACCGTTTGGTTCCTTTTGTGTCGTCGAATCTGGTTTTGTATGTCTGTCCGAGTAAAACCTATTCTTGGTCTGATTTAATTTAATTGTTTTTATTTCTGTTAGTAATCACTACAATGTGAATCATGTAACTCATAATATCATAAGCAAACATTGAAATGTGTTGGGGTCCCTTGGGTTGCAGCCTTCATGGTACTAGTTGGGACCCACTAAGCCTCCTTGAGCCAGGCCTGAGCCGTGACGAGGGTCACGACAAGCAGGAAGTTTTCTAATAAGACTTGTATCCGGATTTAGTGTGAACCATGCGCACCCACAAGAAACACCTACACATTTCATTGATTGCAGCTTATGATATTATTTGTTCTATTATGTATTATGCTCCGAAGTAAGCTTAATTCAGTTATTTTTGTTTGACTATTCTACCTGTCTGAGTTAGTAGCTCTGATTTATAAAAACCGGTATACATACATTTCTACTTCTATTACTGTTATGTACTTTACTTTGTTCACTATGTTTATTTCAATGTTCTGAGGCTTTTCCTTTCTGTTTTGGAATTGTCTTAGCGTTCGTGTAGCGCCGCCAGGTACTCGACCCCAATTTGATTAAAGTTCCAGGTTATATGTTTACATTTCATTTACGGTCAAATAATTCTTTTATGTAATAATTGCAATCAGACATTTTCTCTGATATCATGGACAACTGCTAGGCTATTTAAATACTTATGTACTAGAATTATAAATTAATGCATGTGCACGCTCAGTTGAATCATAATTGCATGAAAACTATAGTAGTGGCCTGTAAAATATGATTTTACAAAAAAATTGCATGTGCACTTAAAACTCTCACTGATTTAAACTCTAGCAGCTTTCGCAATAAAATCAAACTGTTTTTCTCCAAATTAACTATTTTAAACTATTTTCAGTATTCTCTTCATCCGCCTTAGCAGACATGGTTTTTTTTCCGCCCATGCCTGTGGCATCACGGCCCGCCCGAAGCGCACTCCGACTTTTGTCGAGACGGGTCGTGACATTATTGGCACCCACTGCTATAAAGGTTGTCGTATGCTTGTATTAGGATTTTATCTTTAGATGAATGGATTTTTAGGGCTGTTCCCTACGTTTTATTCTCAACCCTAATCCCTCTCTTCTCCATCACCACTGTCAGCCCTTCCTCTTGTCGGATTCCCCTTCAGGATCGTATCAATTTGGTCTGACTTGTTGGAACAGCCTGCCAAGCTCGTCGTCGGTGCCTTCCAGCCTATCGTTCGCAGAATTCATACTCGATCCGCTGATCTCGCACCGATCCATCGCTCCCAGCTGTCGGGCTCCGCGGTTTTTCGTCCTAAGCCGGCGATTCCTAGCCTCTTCGACCGATTGGAACTTGCACCCGCCGATCCATCGCTCCCAGCAACTGCGTCGGCCACTCCAAGCCTTGATTTGCCTAGTTCAGCCCCGATCCACAAATTTCAGCCTTGATTCACCGCAGGAAGGCCGTCGGCCCTTTGCATCCGCCGGCCCTAGACGGATTTGCCTATTTCCTGCCGTCGTCCATCAGATCTAACTCTCATGGCGCCCAACACTCGCTCCTCCAGTGACCACGCTTCGAATACTGCCTCCAATGCCCTTATCCGTCACGTTAAGGCTCAAGATCATCTCATCGCTTCCATGCACGCCTCGCTCCAAGCCATCCACTCTAATCGACTCCCTCCAAGCGTCGGCCGCCGCCTACGGATCTGGCTCGCCCACGACTAGGAGCCACGCCGTCGAGACTCCTAACCGAGCCGCTATCCCGCCCGACTCTTGACCGCTCGGCTCTCTCCTTCGACATTCTGTCCTTCATCGATACCAACCCAATATATTGGATCGCGAAGGCGGGGCAGTACTTCAAACTCATCTTCACGCTGGAACAGGATAATGTGTCCACCGTTCTTGTCAGTATCGACGGCTCTGCGCTCCATTTGTCTTGGTTGCTCCGCCAATCTAACCAATCTCTCTCCTAGCCCGAGCTCAAACATGAGATGATTTGGTGGTACGACACCCGTTACTACGGCTCCTCCTCTATCGAGCATCTTTGCGGTGTCTGCCAAACAACGGGCCTGGACGACTATATTGATGAGTTTGTCGCCTTGGTCACTCATGTTCTCAGCCTTCCACCCAACCATTACCTAGGATTCTTCATGCAGGGTCTGCTGCCACACATCTGCTCTCATCTCCACACGCACCACCCTCGGGCGGTCTCCGATGCCCTTGACATGGCGCGTTTGGTGGAGGCCGACCTCTCCTCTAGACCTCATGCTTCTCCGACTGACCACTCCCCTCTGCAGCCACCTTGGCGACGGCCCGCCCCAACTCCTCCGCCACGCCCTCCGCATGGGGAACCCCTCCAAGGGCGCCCCTTGGCCTCTCAGTGTCTCTCAAACAATGATTATAATAAGCTCCACAATATGGGCTTACGTTTTCGGTGCCGCCAACCCTACTCCCCCAACCATGAGTGCTCCGTGAAGGAGTTCCATGTTATCGTTGGCGACGTCGACCCGTCGGTTCTGGTTGATTTTAAGGCCCTAGAGCATTCAGCAGAGTGTCCACCTTATGACCTTATTACGACTACATTCCACCACTTGGAGTTATCGCGTGTCTCGGTGGGCAGGATCTCCGGGATACAGACCATGAGCTCCCGGGCACGCTTTGCGATCGCTTGATCATCGTCATGGTGGACAGCGACACGAGCCACAACCTCATCTCCGAGCGTTTGGTGCAGCAGCTCCGTCTTCCCTCGGTTCCCTCCCCGGATTTTTCGGTCCACCTTGGCAATGAGAGACGCCGACCTACTCAAGGCCGTTGCACTGCCTTGACTCTCTCTGTGGGGTCCTGTTTCGTGACTGTGAACTTCTACGCATTTGGCATCGACGGTGTCGACGCCATTTTGGGAGTGGCTTGGCTCCGCAAGCTAGGTGATGTACGCGTCAATAGGGTGACTATGACTATCGTGTCTCTATGATGGTGGCTCCTCTCTCCTCCGCTCTCCCTCTTCACAATCCAGCGGACCGTGGACGTCGACCTTTCCGCGGGGCTACAGACCCTCTCGGGACTGTTCGATGTGCCTCCCCCTTCCCCGACGGACCTCCTGGAGCTTCCCACTGCGCTCGCCGACGTCGTCCAGCCTACGATAGAACTGTCACCAGCCTGGCCGACCAACCGCGCCAATTCCCTTCAGTCTAGGACCGCAACAGTTTCGGTGCAGTCGTGTCATTCTGACCATGTGCAGAAGGATGAGCTTGAGCATCTGGTGCAGGAGATGCTAATGGGGGGCCTTATCCGTCCCGGTACGAGCCCATTTTCTAGCCCGGTCCTTCTATTCCTGAAGAAGGACGACAATTGACGTCGTACTACCCATCCGAGATACTTGATCGCCGCTACCACCTTCAGGGAGACTCTAATTTGAAGAAGGGTCGTTGTTGCTCGGCTTAACCTTCCGGAGTCCGAAAACACGTGGCTGCCTCGAGATGACTTATGCCGCCAGTCCGTCGACTACTGTCTTGAGGATAGACACATTTTCCAGACGACGACATTATTTCGGTCACGCACACTGACAAGACGCAGACATGCTGACGAGACACCATGACGAGTCTACACGTATAGGAAGGCGACAGATACTAGCCCACGGGTCATGAAAGAGAGCATTGATGCTCGATCTACTTGATTATCTTCATTTCAATGTTGTTTTGTTTTTTACTATTTGCGTACCGTATTTTGTTATTCACGCCTTGTTGCTATAAAGGTTGTCATATGCTTATTTTAGGTTTTATCTTTGGATGAATGGATTTTTAGGGCTGCTCCCTAAGTTTTCTTCTAAACCCTAATCTCTCTCTTCTCCCTCACCACCGCCGGCCCTTCCCCTTGCTGGATTCCTCTCCGAGACTCTATCAAACTGAGATATTGTCGAATTTTGTTCGTTAATTTGATCTTCAACTGAGACGAGTTCTAAACACATCTCATCACTGAAATATCGTGATGATCACATTATTTATCATATTCTGCTTTTTTCTCATTTCCATTTCAGTCATACTTGATTTGTCGTTGCCTGGTTTGATGCCAATTCATGTGTAGGCATGCTACCCATGTCAGTGATTTTCAGCTTGCTACAACCTGAAATTTATCTATGCTCTTATAGTTTGATTCCAGATACCCTGAGAAACCACATGACTTGATTTCACTTTTGAGATGTAGGCTTTGTTTGGCAGAGCCGAGTTGGAGCTCAGTTCTTGTCACGACCCGTCTCAACGAATCAGAGTAAGCTTTAGGGCGAGTTGTGATGCCACAAGCAAGGGCGGAAAGAAAAACCACGCATGTAAGGCGGGAGCAGAGATACTTATAATTAGGTTTAAAATAATTATTTTTGAGTAAAAATTGTTTTTTATGCGACAGCTTTAAAATATGACTGAAAATCGACGAGATTACAACTTTCATGCACATTTGTGATTTTGAAAAAAGTCATGCCGAAATAAAACTCATAGTACGAGGCACTGATACAGATTTCATACAATGAGGATTCCAACCTACATGAACATGCAAATTATGTCGAATTCTAGTACATATATTATTTAGCCTAGCAGTTGTTCATGATTTACTGACTATAATTATTACTTATAAGTAATGTCTGACAGTAAAGAAAATGAAATGTAAACACAGAACCTGAAGCTTGACGCAGATCGGGCTCAGGAAGCAGACAGCGCAGGTACAAACGCTAAGGCAAATCCAAAACAAGAAGGAAAAGCCTCAGAACATGCATGACAAAGTACGTAACCAGTAAAAAAAGCAGAAATGTATGTGTACCAGTTTTCATGAAGCAAAACTGACAAGACAAACAAATAAATGAGTCAAGTAGAAACAAGTTAAATTATTAGACTACTCCGGAGTATAACATATAATTGTTCAAGCAATATCATAGGTTGTAATCAATAAAGAATATAGATGTTTATAGTGCGTGCACATGGTTCACACTGAAGTTCAGAAGAAAGTCTTATTAGAAAAATTCCTGTTTGTCGTGATCATGTAAGCAAAGAAATGCATCAATTAAACACTATCTTTCAATGATTGCTTAAGATATTATTGAGTTAAAAGACTCATATTTTAGTGATTCTAACAGGAACAGATTCACTTAAAGGGAAAGATCAAATCAAAAACAAACTTTACTCAGGTCTTGCAACTAGACAGACATAAAAAAAGATTCGATGACACAAAAGAACTGGATAGAGAGCTTTACATTTTTGCGGGTTCAAGTATTTACGAGTGATAAGATTACTATGCATCTTTTTCTAAGATACCAAATATTCATTTAGATTAATCCATTCCAAGACACGATTATCTTCCAAGTAAACATTTGTACGATCTAGACATCATATAGAATAACAAGTCATCAAATTGCTAAAAGAAATCTTAATAATAATAATTATAATATTTATTTATCAAGTCCAAAAAAAATCTATCGTTCTTCCGATTATGCATCAAATGAGAAATTCATTCATCTAGATGAACATCCAAAATCATTCACGATCACAACTAATGACATTCCAAACATATTAAATACTAACATATTAATTTATCCAATTAGGCATTCATGAATTAAATTCATTTGAAAGATTAGAATATTCAAGAGTGCAGTCATAAAAGCATGAGAACAACCACTTTAAACTAGGCTTAATGTTTGCAAGAGAGAAGAATATCTACTTACCTTAAGGAAGCTGAAACTGACAGAGACGGTTGAGCGGCACAAGTAAAATCGGGAAACTTATTTCAGACCTGCTGAAGCACAATCATATATGACATTGAATTATCAGAAACCCTAACGCTAGCACAAGCAATAAATTTCATAAGCCCCAAAACAAGAGAGGGTTAGCAAATTATCTTCCTCAAAAGTGATGAGAGAAGAGATTATCACGCGGAAACGAAGACTTGGCGGCGCTTGCCTAGGAGAAACCCTAAATCGGAGAGGGCTTGGAGAGGTCCCGCCAATTAGGTCGAGTAGCGTTGCCGGAAATCACAAACACAACAAAATTAGACGATTACGAGAGAGACAAAAACTTGGATCCACAAAATATACAAAATTCGGAGAGCAAATCTTCCAAGAAAATTCAAGGTAATACGAATAAAGGGGGAACAATAGGAGAATCTTACCAAAGGAGTCCAAAATCGGGTCCAAAGAGCCAAATCCGAGTCCAAAATACGAGTAGAGGGGGAAATAGAGTGAACCCTAGGCGCTCTTCTTGCAATTACCGGTCAAAACGACGAGGAATCAAAGAAATTAGGGTTGTCGAATAGAGAAAACGAGTGTCGGAGGAAGAGGAGGCTGTTGCCGGCCTCGAGAGGAGGGTAGAAGGAGAACACAACTGATTTTGGCACCTTTGGAGGAGAAAGATGGTTGCTGCCGCCCCCTAGGAGGAAGAAGGGTTGCCGGACTCTAGGAAGGAGGTTGTCGGCCTCGACAGGAGGAGGAGGAGGAAAAGAAGCAAGAGGGGAAGACGCCGACCCTAGAGGAGGTGGTTGCCGGCCACGGGAAAGAGAAACGGGAGCGGTTGGGCACGCTGGAGGCGGAATCGGGATCGGCGGGTGCGTGTGGGAAGACTGTGAGGTGCGGAAGTCGGGGGAGAACAAGCCGACGGGTTGAAATAATCGGGAGTGGGGGGGGCTGGCTCAGTTTTTAGGTTTAAGAGAATTTGGGTTCTTTTTTTTAAATTACAAATTTGCCCTTAGCTTAATAAGTTTTTTTTAGAACCTGGGTTGTTACTGTTCTCCAGCCCGGAACGACGCCGCGTTTTGCGATTTTTAGGCTTCATTTGGTTTAGTGGTGACGGTTGCAAAAGGAGTTGTTGTAAAGACAGGTTTGTAAAGGGAGCTGTTGGAAACTGGATGCTTGAAATGGAGTTCTGTTTGGGTAGTCTGCGTTTGCAGAGCTGTTCTAAACTGAGAACTGTTTGACAATTCTGTGTTTCGAAATGGAGATCCGTGGTTGAATTTTTTTTTCTAATTATTATATATATATATTAAACCATTAAAAATTAATAAATAGAAACAAACTAATTTTTTTTATTAACCGTCAGCGATGACGGTTACCGTAAGGCCCAGTACAAACATATATAGATATTCCACATTACATATAACTTTTTAAAAATATGACAAATGCGTTCAAACTCGGTGCAATTGTTCGGCAATTGAGTCACGCAATGCCACCATCTCATCATCTCCTACCCGAATCCCTCTAACATCGTCTCCACTTGAGCCAACATTATTTTGACTAGTTCTGTTCTGAAGACCCGCTGGATAAATGAAATGTTCGTCTACATCACAAGCACGAAAATGAATGTCTGAACGGGATGGATGTCTCCGAATATAGTTATGCAATGTCATTGTTGCAATCACAATGTCTCGTTGCTTTGACAAACTGTATGGCGGCATATCCCTGAGTATCTTCCATTTTTTTCCACACGTCAAATGAACTTTTTATAACACTGCGTAACGACGAGTAAGCCTGGTTGAATATTTCCCGGCGTCCTTATATGGGTCTATTGCCCCTTCTAAAATCTGGTAAATGATACCGCGTGCCTGAATATGGTTTTAGGAAACCCCGTTGTAGTGGATATCCGGCATCTACTACGTAATATTTGCCTGCAAAATTATGTATTTCAAGTTAAGTGTGAATAAAATATTCTTTAATTTTTCTTATTAGAAATTGATTCAAGATACAAAAGACTCACCAGGTGGCGGGTATGAGAAATTATAACTAGGGTTCATAAGAGCACGCTGAAATATACGGCTATCGTGAGTATAACCCTCCCAACCTGCTAATGCAAAAGTGTAACACATGTTGAAATCACAAACCGCTATGACATTCTGCGTCGTTGTGTCATGCCGGTCAATGTAAGAAACTTGCTGATCAGCAGGAACTCGAGCGTCCACATGTGTTCCATCAATAGCTCATATGCAGTCTTTAAAAAATGGCATGTACCGAGCGTCATTTAAAATTTGCGGGGGAATATCACTGAAAGGTGGATCTACAGGCCTAATGACATCAGGCGATAGGCTCTTAATTGCACTTATACCCCTTGCGAAGAATTACTAATGGTTTCTGTAGAATGTTGAAATCGTTCGCTCACAATTTGCATTGATAAATTGTGGCCTAAAATCTGCAAAGTAATTGCAAGTACTTCGCGTGGGAGAGTCCTCCTAGATCTTTGCAATCCATATTGTTGTGTGAGGAGTGTAAGTAAATCAATAAAGATTACCTACAACATTCTAAAGGCACTCAAAAATCTGTGAGGGTGTCCATCCAAAAGTTTACCAATCCATCTAGCGCCAGTTTGGCTTGATGTCATACACGGTGTACTAGAGGATCCACCTTGCGAGGGTAACAAATGATTCATTGTTATTAGAAACGGTCGTCCCCCGATTGCTCTATTATGATAAAACCAATCTGCTGCCTGCTGCTGAGTCTCCTCGTCCGAACTGTCAGTGTGATCCAGGCTCACCATTGAAAATCTGTGTTAAAAGCAATTGTATGTTATTTTCCACAACATGTGAGACAATATAATAAACACCAATAATAGTAAATGACCAGCAATAAGTGTAGCAATATTATATGTCCAGCAATAAGTGCAGCAAAAAAAAAATCATAGAATCAAATGAAAACACACACACATATCACATCACAGAAAAGTAAAACTGCGCAACTACTCCAAATTTTTGGTATAACAAGCCTGCAGTCATGTGAGACGCCGATCTTGCCTCATGCTCATAAATGTTTCTCGATTCTGTTTCTGTCTCAGAAAGATGTAGTAGTGGTAGAAGTCCAAATTAGAGTCAGCCATAACCTCTGTCATTGATTCCAGCTCAGATATAGCCTCAGGAATGGTGTACAGGGATGAAGTTATTTGTATGCGAGGCGGCTCCTGCATGCAAAGACCAATAATGCGCGATGTCTCGACTAACTCATCTATTGCTGAACTCCTTGCCTTCTTTGCAGAAATTTTAGTACTTTTCCCCTTAGCTGCCCTTTTCTGTTTAGCTGCAGTATCTTCAATTTCATTGATGTCCTGTGTGCCATGTTCAGGAGACCCGTCATGTTCGTCGATTGACTCATGCTCAAAGATTATTGAATTTGGAGCCCATGCAAGATCTCCACTTGCAATCACCTGGCTAAACATCATATGCAGCTTCTCCTCCAACTCAGGTGAAATGCCAGCAAACTGAAACTTCCTTTCAGTCGGAAGAACCTGAAATGAAGCAAACTATAAATTAGACATACCACACATTATCATATATTAAAAAAATAGAAACTCAATTAAAAAAAGTTTATACCTTGATGCGTTCTTTCCACCAATCTTCTGAAGCAAGAATCGTTTTGCGAATAGGATCCCACCCCAACCCCGTCTCAGGACCCTTAAGCTCCCTCCATAACTTCCAATCTTTTTTCAGCTGATCCCACTTGTTCTTCATTTGGTTTCGATCATACGCCTTCCCCGTGCGAGCATAGAAATTTGTAGTCAGGTTAATCCAACCATCCCTACTAAAGTGTGTGGTTGGGCGATTACCCAACTCGATTTCTTTTAAACACAGATCACAGAAAAGTAAAACATCATTGACTTTCCAATTCGCACTTACACCGCCATCTTTATGTTTACTCATAAACCTATATTGAAATCTACACAAATTAGTCTGGACACACGCAATCACTACACACATTCATACACTCACAAATACACACACATATATAAATATAGTTAGTTGTCACAGTTAGTTGTAGTGATTAGTTCACTAATACCCTGGACACACACATATATGTGTGTATTTGTGAACCAATATATATGTGTGATGAAAATTGGTTCACAAATACACATAAGCATTAAGATTTCTTTCTTGCCAAAATACACACAATATATTTGTAATGATAGCTGGTTCACAAATACACACACAAATATAAATACATATATAAAATTGGTTCACTAGACATAAATATACTGGACACACATTTGTTTGGATACACACACACATAACAAACACACACACATAACAAATACACACACATTTGTTTGCATACTTCATTCCGCCAACATATGCCTTCGAATATGCTTACAAGACTCGTAATGATAGCCACTAACGTTTCATTACAAGTTAGATACTCAGAGAAGTTAAATGTTTGAGTTGAAAATAATGCTTCATTGTGTTTCCCTTGATTTCAGTTTGTGTTAAACCATAGTGAAGTTGCTGAAAAATGACAAGTGTTTGTATGAATGTGTTACGAAACTACTAGAGAGAAGAGAGATCTAGAGAAGAAGACGGCTAGGGTTAGAAAGGAGGGAAGAAATACCTTGTAAATATCTTGCATAACCCATCCAAAGAGGGGTTCTGGGTTATATATACCCGGAACCAAGGAGGGGCCGGCCTAAAGGGCTGGCCGGCCCCAATAGGGGTTGAACCAAACCGGTTCAGCCCCAAATCGGCGGTCTTCAGAGAGTGGGGGCTGAACTGGATGTTTCAGCCCCATTGTTATCACCTTCCTGTCATCCCCAACGCTTGTTTTGTCTTAAAACAGCCGCTACTCGGCCCCGAGCGTAACATTCTCTTCCCCATCAACAACCAGCTTGTCCCCAAGGTGGTAGTCGGGATAAAGCTCCTTGAAATCCAGCAGATCAACCCAAGAATTGTGTGCCTCGGATAAGTTCTTCCACTTGACCAACAGCTCTGGTCGATACTCCGGACCCCGTCGTTTCCACTTGAGCAACAACACGTCCTCCGAAAGGGGGCGAAGCTCGCCCGCACCGGTGACCTCAGGTAAAAGAGCACTTGGTTGCACATTGGCACCCACCTTCCGTTTGATCAAGGACACATGAAACGTCGGGTGGATGCGAGAACCCGTAGGAAAGATCTAGCTTGTAAGCGACCGGCCCCACCCTGCTGAGTACCCGAAAGGGGCCGTAATATCGAGGATATAACTTTTGGCTGAATCGACGAGCTACAGACAATTGACGATACGGTTGGAGCTTGAGGAAAACTTCATCACCAACTGCAAATTCCCTCTCCTTGCGATGCTTGTCGGCGTGGAGCTTCATACGGTCCTGGGCCATGCGGAGGTTGTCACGCAGTGTGACCAGCATGCGGTCCCTATCGCGCAGAGCACGATCAACGGTGGGCAAATCCGTGCTCCCCGGCTCATAACTTCTCAAGGTCGGCGGAGGACGGCCGTAGACAACCTCAAAGGGGGTCATTTTGCTGGCAGAATGATAAGACGTGTTGTAACAGTACTCCGCCCAGTGCAACCAATCCGGCCAAGTGCGAGGCTCGTCCATCACAAAGCAACACAAGTATGTCTCGAGGTCCCGGTTTAATACCTCCGTTTGCCCATCGGTCTGGGGGTGATGTGACGTACTGAAACGTAAACACGTCCCTTGCAGACGGAACAATTCCTGCCAAAATTTACTCAGAAAAGTAGGGTCCCGATCAGAAATGACAGCACGAGGAAGACCGTGCAAGCGAATAATCTCCCGAGCAAAAAGTGCAGCTACAGACTCGCCGGTATAAGGGTGATGCAAAGCAATGAAATGCCCATACTTGGAGAGCTTGTCCACCACCACCAAAATCACTGATTTGCCCTGGGACTTGGGCAACCCGTCAATAAAATCCATGGAAACGGTGTCCCAAATCTGCTGCGGAATTTCTAAGGGAACAAGCAGTCCAGCTGGAGAGGTCGTTTCGTACTTCTGCCGTTGGCAGATCTCACACTGTCGTACAAATTGTTGTATGTTCGCATCCCGGTCTAGAAGACATTGGCTCGGGCTCTCTTGAGGGTACGAAGCACACCCACATGGCCGTCAGCATGTGAAGAATGGAACTCATGCATCATAACAGTCTTCCACGCTGAAGCTGGAGGAATAACCACCTTGCCATGGTGGTAAAGACGACCATTCTGAAGATGGTAGTCGGATTCCACGACCTCGCCCCGCTGCAAGGCCTCCACTAGAGTACGGAGCGTGGGAGTACGCATCACCTCCTCCTGTATCTCTTCCAAAGAGTCAACAAGTGACCCGGTGATGTGGGCCACAGTAGATTCAGGGATGCGCGAGAGAGCGTCTGCAACCACATTCCCCTTGCTCTGCCGATAGGTAATCTCATAATCATAACTTAAGAGCTTAGTGACTCATTTCTGTTGAAGAGGCAAAGACACCCGCTGGTCTAAGAAATGCTTTAAACTCTGGTGATCAGTGCGAATCTTAAAGTGTCGGCCCAGTAGGTACGACCGCCACATCGCCACGACATGGATAACAGCCAACATTTCCTTCTCATACGTAGACAGCCCCAGGGTCCGTGGGGAAAGAGCCTTGCTGTAGAAAGCCAACGGTCGCCCTTCCTGCATCAAAACCGCCCCGATGCCCACACCGGAGGCGTCTGTCTCTAGCACAAACTCCTTCGAGAAATCAAGCAAAGCGAGAACTGGTGTGGTGGTCATTGCCCGCTTGAGTTCCTGAAATGCCTCCTCGGCCTCCCCCGTCCAAGAGAAGGCATCCTTCTGCAGCAACTGAGTCAATGGTCGAACTATCTTCCCATAGTCTTTCACAAACCGCCGGTAATACCCCGTCAACCCGAGGAATCCGTGAAGCGCCCGCACCGTAAGTGGTCGTGGCCAGGATATCATACTCTGAATCTTCTGGGGGTCGGCTCTGACGCCGTGACCGGAAACCAAATGTCCCAAATATTCAACCTCATGTTGACCAAATGAGCACTTGGAACGCTTGGCGTAGTGTTTGTGCCGACGGAGAATGCTAAGGACTCGCTCAACATGGCCCACGTGGTCCTCCCAACTGGCGCTGTAGATAAGGATATCGTCAAAGAAAATCAGCACAAATTTACGGAGAAGTGCTCGGAAGATCTCATTCATGTTGGCCTGAAAGGTAGATGGGCCTCCGGTCAACCCATTGGCCATGACGAGAAACTCGTAGTGGCCATCATGTGTCCGAAATGCGGTCTTGTGGATATCCTCCTCCCTCATCAAAATCTGATAATAACCGGAACGCAGGTCCAGCTTAGTGAAAATGAACGCCCCATGCAACTCATCCAGCAACTCATCCACTACCGGAATTGGAAAATTATCCTTCACCGTGGCGCCATTCAGAGCTCGATAGTCAACACAGAACCGCCACGAACCATCTTTCTTTTTCACTAGAATGATCGGCGCTGAAAATGAACTAGTACTGGGACGAATAATTCCCGCATCCAACATCTCCCGGACACTACGCTCGATCTCTGCCTTCTGAACATGTGGATAACGATAAGGTCGAACGTTGATTGGCTCTGTCCCTGCCTTAAGCTGAATCTGATGATCCCGAAACCTCGAGGGAGGTAGTGTGTGGGGTTCCTGAAAAACATCAGCATATTGCTCTAGAAGAGTTCGTAACTGTACCGGTACCTCCGACTCACCCGTAGTCGATGCCTGAACCTCCATAAGGATTGCCATCATACTGCCTTCCTCCCCTAACCGCTGCATGCTACGCAGAGAGATTTCCTTGATAGGCGACGATTTGAGACCCCGTAAGCAGAACTGTGTCTCACCCTGGTGAAACTCCATAGTCATGTGCTCCCAATCAAACGTTACCCGACGCAACTGTCGTAGCCACTGCACCCCCAAGACCATGTCCGAGCCCCGGATAGGCAACATATATATGTCGGTGTAATCCGTATATCCTTGCATCCGAAGTGTCACACCCTTGAGTACCCCTTCACACTGTAGCTTGTTGTCATCCGCCACCATAACCTGTAAGGCCGACCCCGTATCCACCCTGTGTCCAATGCGCCGTGCCACAGCCGGATGAATGAAGTTGTGGGTGCTCCCACTATCCACCAAAATGGTGACCTTCTCCTGATCAGCCAGCCCGTCAGCCTCATGGTGAGCGGGGGACTGCACCCCTCCAAAGCATGTAGAGACACCCCAAGTTCGCTCAAATCCAACCCCCCGTCCGACTCCTCCTCATGCACCACTTCCTCTTCCTCTTCCTCCTGCAACATGAAGACTTGTATTTTCTGGCATTTGTGGCCCGGTGTAAACTTCTCATCACAATTGAAACACAGACCCTTCTCCTTCCTGGCTGCAAGCTCGCTCCATGATAACCGTGTCACTGTCTGCTTGCTGTCGTGCTGAGGCCGCAGGTGGCTTACCCGTAGCTCTAGCCTTCTGCCTGTTGACGCGCTCTTCCTGAATACGTGCCAATGTGATGACGTGATTTAAGGACCGGGGCATGTGCGCCTGTACCTCGTCCTGAATGTGCTCCTTGAGTCCCGAAACAAAGCAACTCAAGAGCGTCCTCTCTTCCCAATGAACCCGGTTTGCAAGTTTCTCAAATTCAGTGCGATACTCCATCACGGAGCCTTTCTGTCTCAGCTTCTGCAAAAGAGCCTCGAAATCCTCATACTCCAGCGGCCCAAACCGGGCCGTAAATCCCTCCACAAATTCTCCCCACAGAACGTGCTCCCGCTCGTGCAGGAACCATTGCGTCCACTGAAACGCATCATCCTCCAGATGGAAAGAAGCCAACTGTACCCACTGGCCTTCGGGTACATCCTGGTAACGGAAGAACAATTCTGCCTTTTGGACCCATTTCAGAGCATCCCCGCCGTTGTATTTTGGAAAATTCATGCGGGTCAATTTTGGAGCCAAGTGGGGCCGCTGTGCACCTTGCCCCGACCACCCTTGGTCATATCCGTAGCCCTCTCGCCTTCCTTGTTCAACTGGTTCCGGAAAAGCATGCCCTTGATATTGTCGTGCTCCCCACGGTGGAGGTGGTGGCTGGCCGGCCCAGGGATTGCCGTGGGCAAAGCCTCCCGGTGGTCCACCAGCCCGTGGGAAGGGAAGAATCCCTCCCGGGACGCCTGGGGCGTGCCCCGTCGCTGCAGCCGGCCGCTGGAAGCCCGACGGTTCTTCCCCGATCCGCCGCCAGGGGGTGCGGCCCGCGCCTGGGTCGCCGTTACCCGCAGACGGTGCGGGAGGCCCCGTCGACCCCGCTCCCATCAGCGGCTGCCGCCAGCGGTCGCCGGTTGCGCCAGGCCAAGCCGCACCGCCATTGATGCCGCCAACCGAGCCGAATCTCGCCTCCCGCATATCGGGCGGAAGAGAGTTGTGCGATTCCGCCGCATCCGAACCCGATCCGCCGTTTTCCTCACCGATCGGGCCTTTCCCTTTCAACAGTGTCTTGATTTCCTCCATTCGGGCGTCGATCCGCTCCTCCAACCGCTGCGTTGATGTTTTCATGTTCTCCTCCATTGCGGCCACCGAATCCGTCAACCCTACGAAGTTTTCTTCTAGGGCTTCCAATCGGCTAGCCTCCTCTTGCGTACGCGTGTTCACCATGGTGGAAGGAAGTTCCTCTGATACCAAATGTTACGAAACTACTAGAGAGAAGAGAGATCTAGAGAAGAAGACGGCTATGGTTATAAAGGAGGGAAGAAATACTTTGTAAATATCTTGCATAACCCATCCAAAGAGGGGTTCCGGGTTATATATACCCGGAACCAAGGAGGGGCCGGCCGGCCCCAATAGGGGCTGAACCAAACCGGTTCAGCCCCGTTGTTATCACCTTCCTGTCGTCCCCGACGCTTGTATTGTCTTCCAAACAGCCGCGACTCGGCCCCGAGCGTAACAGAATGTTTGTGTGTGTAATGCACCAAAGATTGCTGTGGACTTTTTATGTGTGATTGATCTAATAAAGGCCTTATTTCAATTTTCAATGATAGTATTATGCTTCTATTTCTGCAAACAATTTTCCCCATTGGATTGTGTATGAATATAAAAATGTGAAATTCTTATGCTTGCATACAAATTAATATGACTACTTCTGAGATTTCTTGTCAGAATGTATATGCTAAATGTGAATTTGTATGCACTCTCTATGCTTTATTTGATACTCAAATGTGAAATCTGCCATCATACATAAATTTGCATGGTCAAATGTGAGTATGTAAGGTAAGATTTGACGTAATTGTGTTTGACATGATAATTTTTATGATTTTCCCATGCAGTTTTAATTTTGCTATACCTTCCATTGTTGATATAGATGATTATATTTTCATTTTAGCATATCTGAGTAATGTAAATGAAAGTATGAATACCTAAAGATTTGATTGTATAAACTCATGTGGGAATGCATATTAAATTTTTCTCCTAAATTTTAGTTTGTACAATTAAATTCTATGTTATGGTTAGATATATTACTGTATGTGGAAATATTGAACGCCTAGATGTATTGTCTGGTCTAGAAATTTAGGTACACCGTCCAGTAATTGTACATATATCTGTGTGTGTATTTATTCACTAGTACTCTGGACACACACATATATGTGAGTGTATTTGTGAACCAATATGTGTGTAATGAAAATTGGTTCACAAATACACAAATTCACATAAGTTTTTCTTGCCAAAATACAAAAATTTGTTCACACATACACACACAAATATAAATACATATATAAAAAATTGGTTCACTAGACACACACACTGGACACATTCTCAGCTCTGATTCTCATCTTTTCTTTCATATAAGTATTTCCCAGGCAGAATTTCACAACATCATAACTGGGGAAGAAGAAATACCTGCAGTTTGAAGGAACCAATTTGCCGGTTGCAGAAAAGAAGCTGATCTGCAGTTATTGGATGCAGATTTTCTCTAGAATCGACTGTTGAAGCTGCAGTTTCAGAGATAAATCAACTGCAGGAGAGAAGAATGGGAGAGAAGTTGCAGTTTTAGAGATAAATGACAAAGAATATTGGTACCTTCAGTCGGAGAAGACAAGAACTGGATGAGGGGGAAGAGACGACGCCGGATCTGCGTACGGGAGAGACGATGCGCAGGATAAATTATCCCGGCGGGATGGATTCCTCACAGCAACCGGGAGAGACGCCGCCGAGCTCGCGAGAAGAATGCCCTTAGGTTTCTTTTTTTCCTCAGCAAACGCGATAAACCGGAGCGACGTGGAGCGGTTCGTCCCGTGATGTTTTGAGCAGGGGGAAAACGCTGGCGGATGCAAACTTTACGCAAAAAAAACAAACGGGTGTAAACCCAAAACGCGTTTTCCCAAAACGGGAAAACAAACGAGGCCTTAATGCACGAAATGCTGCTGCACAGAGCATGCGTTTGGAGAGGGTTCCGGTCGCCACCATGATGGAACCGGGCTGCTCCACCAAATGCAGCTGTCATGGCTTGCGATGGGTCAGTTCACGTCTTTGACAAGAGCCTTTTAAATCTCCTAGTTTGCTTTCTTTATAGGATCGATGCTAAGAAGCAGCCACGTTGCAATAGTTGTTGCTGCATCATATCCTTTGAGGCACATATACTCCACATGTTCGTGTTACACAAGGATACACACACACATACGACATGCTCTGGTTTGTGTTCATGTTGTGTATTAAATTTGAAGATATTCACATACAATTTTTTATAACTGTGTAGATAATGTAAATTTAGTTTTATGATTAATGTTTATATTAGTGCTTTGCTGTCAAATATGTCATTAAGCTTGAGAAGATATTGAAATGTAATTGCAATTAAATCAATGCTTGTTTTTGTTTGCTTTTATGTTATAAATATGATATTATACATCTTTATATTGAAAGTAGTGGCATTAGGTGTCTTGATTGCTCATTTTATATTACTATTTATTATGATAAAAACATCGTGTATGCAGATTATTTATCCTATTTATTTATGGTTTAGTTGCGTCCCCATGCCTTTGATAAGATAATTTCCACTTACTCCTGTTTTATTTGGGCTTTGATGTTAGTTTTAAGCTTCCAAGATTGTTCTTATGAAGTACAAAGGTGTCTACTACTTATTTCTTGGCCAAATTCTCTTACTTAAAAAGAATTTTTTGATCGGCATATCTTCAATAATTGAATTATTGTAACAAGGCTCGCATTATTTTATATGTTTCAATGTAATGTGTTAGTTGCATTCTCGTAATTGTGTGTTTCAATTTTATCCTATCCCAAGTATATGTATGGGTGGGAATGCATTAGTGGGAAAAATTCGTTTTTCTCTATCTCGTCGACTTGGTATTTGAGTGGAGAGCCGATTCCGTGTTCTTGTCCTCGTTCCCATATGTCCTGCTCGACGATCCGCGCACATGTGATTTGTAACAACCCATATATTTATAAAAATAAAAGTATGGGGTTTCTTGATGGCAATTTTTGTAAATAACCATAATTTCCCCCTCTGCTTAAACTGAGCCAGTCCCTCTCATTTAACCTGTCAGCCTAGGTTTACCCCGCATCCCGCACGCAAGCCGCGCGATATCCTGCCCCTACGTCGACTCCCGATCCCGTGTCTCCTGCTCGCCGCCGACTGCTTCTCCCCCTCCGTCTCAGGCCGCCACCTCCTCCTGCTTATTCTCCCGAAGCCGCCGACCCCTTCTTCTCCCTCTCCTCATGCCGACACCTCCTGTGCTAGGGCCGACTGCTTCAAGCCTTCCCCTTCTTCTTCCTTGGAGGCTTGCAGCCGCTTCCCTCCCTCTGGCAGTCCTAATTTCTCTTCGTCTTGGCCGGGATTTGCGTGAAGGATGCCTAGGGTTTCCTCCCCTCTCCTCCTTGGGCTCGAATTTGATCTCCTTGGGTAAGATCTATTTTCTTTCCCCCTTATTCAGTTTTCCCTAAATTATTTTGCTAATTTTTGCGCTTCAATTTTGTATACGTTGCAATTCAGATTTGTGCCCCCTTGCGATCGTCTAACCGTGGGTTGTTTGTGATTTCCGGCGCCACTCATTTCAGTTGGTGGGATCATGCAAAACCCTCTCCGAATTAATGTTTCCCCAAGCCTAAGCGCTGTCAAATCTCCGTTTCCACGTGGTTTCTCCTCTCCCCTCACTTTTGAGGGAGGTAAATCGCTAACTCTCTCGTGCTTTTGGCCTTGTAAAATAATTGTTCGTGCTAACATTGTGTTTCTTATCTGGTTATTGTCAATTTCATTGTTCTTAAAAAGGTTCAAATAAGGTTTCTTCGCTTAGCCGCCGCCAGTTTCAGCCTCGCCTTAAGGCAAGTAGAGATCCCTCTCTCTCTTGCAAGCTTTGAGTTTAATTTAATGCCTTTGTTCTTTGATTTCGTGACTGCATTCTTATATATATAAATCTGTCAAATGAATTGGTATCTTAATTTACTTTGTTTGTTCTTATGGTTTACGTGAATTCACCATTAAATGTTTGTTTGTCCAAAGAATTGAAATCTTGAATGTCTAATTGGATCAGTCAATATCTTAGGGTTTAATATGCTTGAAATGTCATGGGTTATGATCGTGAAAGATTTTCTATTTGATTAATGACTTAGATAATGGATTTCTCATTTGATGAAGAATTTGAAGACTGTTAGATTGTTGAGCATGAGTCACATTGTCATTATAATAAATGTATGAATTCTGCTTGAGGAATTTATGATTAGTATTTTATATCATGCTCGTAACGTACATATTTTACTTGGAAGATCTTTATTGTCAAAAGAATAATTTAAATCTAGATGAGTACTTGATATCTCAGAATTTATTCATGTCAAACTTACCTCTGCGATGTGCTTGAAAAGTCTTCTTGTTATTATGACATTAACCTCTCGAACCCGCAAGGTTTAAAACTCACTGTTTAGTTTCTTTTGTGTCATCAAATCATGTTTATTATGTCTGTCTGGTTGTAAGAATTATGTAAATTTGTTTCATGATCTGAAGTTTCCCCTTTAATATGAACCCGTTTCTGTTACGATTGTTAAACTATGAATCCTGCAATCCATTAATGTCATAAGGAATCTTTGAAAGGTAACGGTTAGTTGGGACAACTCTCTGCTTGCATGGTCACGACAAGCAGGAACCTGTCCAATAAGACTTGCGTCTGACCCTGAGTGTGAACCATGTGCACCCCGTAAACACCTACACCTTTCACTGATTACAGCTAATGACATTACATGATCGAATCTATATTGTACTCCAGAGTAGTCTAATAATTTAATCTGTTACCGTTTAACTCATTTACTGGCTTGTCTTGTTAGTATTGATTCATGAAAACTGATACTCATACATTTTTGCTTCGCTTACTGTTCTGTTCTTTACTTTGATCACTCTGTTTATTTCAATGTTCTGAGGCTTTTCCTTCTTGTTTTGGAATTGTCTTAGCATTCGTGACAGCGCCGCCAGGTACTCGAGTCCGATCTGCATTAAGTTCCAGGTTCTATGTTTGCATTTCATTTTCTTTAGTGTCAGACATTTCTTTTATATAATAATAATAATCAGTAAATCATAGACAATTGTTAGACTATATTATATGTATTAGAATTTAACATCATTTGCATATTCATTTATCTAAAATTGACATTGCGTGAAAATTTGTATCAAAACTTGTACTATGGGTTTTATTAAAATACATGTGCATTTCACTTTTTACTATCATATTTTAAAGCTTCCGCAAAAAATAACTATTTTCCTTCAAAATTAATTACTTTAAAACTTTTTTCAGTATTCTCTGCTTCCGCCTTAGCAGACATGGTTTCTTTCCGCCCATGCCTTTGGCATCACGACTCGTCCCGAAGCGCACTCTGAATTTTGTTGAGATGGGTCATGACATGATTCCACTTCTTCTCCTTAACAAATCCCCAATCCCGCTCTCCTGAGTCCGTTGTGCTCAACGTCCTTGTCGAGCCCTGTCGATGCCCTATATGTAGGGTGCACAATTAATCTTCTTCCCATTGGATAAAATCAATCCACATCTTACACAGTTGACCTTCTTCACGCTTAAATCCTGCCCTCTCTGGCCCAAGTCATCTCTTTTGGCCCCCTCACATCTCGTTCTTGATCCAATAAACAGTTTACCAAACTCATATTCTCACATTGATGGTTGTAGGAGTCATTTTATGTTTTCCTCAACATGTTGCTCTACCCAACAAATGAAATTTTAAGGTGATGTGATATGCTAGTGTGATTGCTTGTTTTTTCCTTGTTCCTATTGAGGCCATGTTTCCATGAAGGACTCTTCACTTATGTCACCCAATGTTCAGATGCCACAAATGTGTGACCCTAAAAGGATTCATGACTACTCTGACTCGTTGAAGATCATTATCGTGCCGCTTAATGGGAACGTCTCATGTTGCTCAACACACTATCCATAACCGTAAGTTGCATGGTTATGTTGAATATCGTGACTGAGCCACCCAAGATTGATCCATCATGGAGAAAGTGGGATTCTGATGATTCTTTGGTCATCTCATGGATTCTCCACTCTTTGTCAACTACATATAAGAGCTATGTGTTTATGGATTTAGACTACGAGATATGTATTTATGCTCGAGAGACTTATTCACAGATCAGCAACTCTACTCAAGTTATGGACCCACCCATCGAATTGTTGAACTATGATCGTCTCCTCGTACTTGTTGGATTATGTGACAACCTTTGAGAGAGGGAACGAGTGAATAAATTTCACAAAGCACTCACAAAGTTCATATGCAAAAAATACGTAAATCATAATATGTGTATGCATGGTATTACGACGCTAAGACTAAGGCTGTAATAGAATACTTGAGGTTTCTAAACCAAGTATTACTGTCCTAACTGTCCATCATAAATCCGCTCCCAGATTGCTCTACTGGTCCTCTCCTACATAAAGACTTGGTTTCTATAACAAGTCCTGAACCGGTTGACTGTCGTCAATTCCCTCCTGGATTGCTCTACTGGTCCTCTCCTACATAAAGACTACGTTTCTATAACAAGTCCTCCTGAACCGGTTGACTGTCGTCAATTCTCTCCTGGATTGCCATGTTTTCCCTCTCCTACATGGAGGCTCTCCCTAGATTTACTCAACTAGTTGCCACCAAGGAGAGTTCCTACCCTAGATCTGACTTTGATCTGGTGTTCTCTACAACATGAGTTCATCACTCACAAATAAAGATTACAATCATTCAAAATAAGTAAAAATCAAGAATGATAGAATAGGAGTTGAATACGGGAAGTCTCCCCAATGTATGATTGTTGTAGAGGTAAGAGGAACTTCTAGTTGTTTGAGGTAGAAATATCCATTATCATCATCATCATTTCTTCAAGCAAATATGTTGTGGAAGAAGAATAAAAGATTCAATGGAGAAGATTAATAGCTTCATGCTTGAGCATCTCCATCTTTGGAAACCTTGAGCCCCGATCAAATCCCCTTATTCTTCCTTGCAAAGGACCCTTTAGGATGATAGAAGATGAGCTTTTTCTTCTTCAAGAACAACTATAGTGTTGACAACATGAAAATCCTCATATTGATATAAAAACTGGGTCATATTTATAAAATTTTGGGTGTCGACGCGGGGGTTGTTGTCACGACTCGTCTCAACAAAAGTCAGAGTGCGCTTCGGGCGGGTCATGATGTCACAAGCATGAGCGAAAAGTGACTCATGCCTGCTAAGGAAGATGCCAATATACTGGTAATATGTTTAAAATAATTACTTTTAAGTAACAACAGTTTGATTTTTATGCAGAAGCTTTTAGAGTTTAAAACATTGAGGATTTTAGATACACATGTATTTTATAAAATTCATGTTTTTTCAGGGAATTGCTACAGATTTCATGCAATTTTTATTCAAAAGAGGATGAACATGCAAATGATGCTAAGTTCTAGTACATATAATATTTATCCTAGCAATTGTCCATGATTTACTGATCATATTTATTACATAAAAAAACGTCTGACAGTAAAAGAAATGAAACATAAACATAGAAAATGCTGATCGGGCTCGAGAACCTGGTGGCGCTGCACGAACGCTAAGGCAATTCCAAAACAAAAAGGAAAAGCCTCAGAACATTCAAATAATCAGGTGAGCAAAGTAAAGTACAGAACAGTAGAAACAAAAATATATAAGTACCATTTTTTATGAAGCGAGGTTACCAAAACAGATAAGTAAATAAGTCAACAGAAAAATTGGAATCAAGAGATTACTCCGGAGAATAATATATATTTGATCATACAATATCATAAGCTGTAATCATTGAACAGTGTAGGTGGTTTCTTGTGGGTGCACATGATTCACACTTAGTCCAAATGCAAGTCTTATTAGAAAAAACTTATTGCTTGCCGTGGCCATTGTCACGGCCCAGGCCCGGCTTATGGAGTCTTAATGGGACCCGACTGGTACAACCGTGAGGACTGCAACCCAAGTGACCCTGACACATTTCAATGTTTATTTATGATATTATGAGTTACATGATTCATATTTTAGTGATTTTAACAGAAACGAAAACATTTAAAGTGAAAGATCAGATCAAAAATAGGTTTTACTCAGACAGACATAAGAAACCAGATTCGACGACACAGAAGAAACCAAACATTGAGTTTTGAATTATTGCAGGTTCGAGGGGTTAATGTTTCATTATCAAGAAGATTTTTTGAGTAAATCGCAGAGGTAAGTTGAAAATGTATCGGATCGGAGATATCAAGTACTCATCTAGGTTAAATCATTATTTGACACAAGTATTTTTCAAGTAAAAAGAATGTGTTACGAGCATGATATACCAAAACACCAATCATATACTTGTTAACTCGAAATCGTTATAATTATTATCGTGACAATGTTGCTCGTGATTAACGCTCTATGATTCTTCAAATTATTCATCAAATGAGATGTAAATCATCTAATTGAATATCCAATTAACTATCATTCACTAACTCGTCTTCCAATTATCCAAATATCATCATTTACATACACAACTCATGTTATTCCAATCGCGTGAACCTCTAACTAATAACAAGTCTATTTAGGGATTTGAGGTCTAAATTTATTTGACAAAGCAAGCAATCAAGGGTGAATTCATATAAACATATGATCAGACAAGACA
Organism: Platanthera zijinensis; assembly: GCA_039513925.1. NCBI lineage: Eukaryota > Viridiplantae > Streptophyta > Magnoliopsida > Asparagales > Orchidaceae > Platanthera > Platanthera zijinensis. Next base: position 224,420,455 of record CM077080.1, on the reverse strand, counting down.
ATTAAGTTCAATGTTTGCAAGAGAGGATGGTCTCTACTTGCCTGAAGGAGGCTGAATCTGACGAAGGCGGCTAAGCGACACAAGCAACAATTACGGACCCCAAGCAAACCTGTTCAAGAACAATCACAATTGATATTTGGCAAGACGGAAATTAACGCTAACACGGGGACTTACTTACAAAACTTAAAGCACAAGAGAGTTAGCAATTTACCTCCCTCAAAAGTGAGGGGAGAGGAGAAACCACACGGAGACGGAGACTTGGCAGCGCTTGGATAGGAGAAACCCTAAATCGGAGAGGGTCTTGAAGAGATCACGCTGGTAGCGTCGTCGAACGACGCCGAAAAACACGAACACAACGACAGCTAGACAATTATAAGGGGGCAAAAATCATGAAACACGAGATTAACACAATTTTTGGAGACAAATAATTGTAAAGGATACAATAAAATTTGAATAAAGGAGATTGGAGGGAGAATCTTACCAATACAGAACAAAACCGAGCCCAAGGAGGAGAGGGAAGGAAACCCTAGTTGTTCCTCTCGAAAAACTCGGCCAAGACGAAGAAGAAGAGCCAAAATTAAGGTTGATGGAGGGAGAAGAGGCGGCTGCTAGAGGAGGAGAGGGGAGCTGCTGATGTCGACCTCCAGAAACAGAGAAGAAGAGGTTGTCGGCCTAGGAGAGGAGGGGAGAGCAGGAGGAGGCTCCACCGACCTAAGGGAGAGCAGGAGGAGACAACCACACCATGAGGAGGCGTCGGCAAAAGCAGGGGAGAGGAGCGGGAGGCGAAGTAGGCGGCAGGTTGGCGCTGTAGTCGGGATCGGGAAACAACAAGTGGCAGGGAGACGGGCTCTGGAAATCCCTAGGAAGAACGAGAATAAAAATAATCGGGAGGGTTGGCTCTGTTTAAGGAGAATCGGGCTGGGATAACTCTAATTTATCATTATTAATATTATTATTATTATTATAGAAAAAAAATCGGGTTGTTACAGTTGTACCCACTTGTACCCACTGACGCTAATGTCAATGAAGAAACTCTATTGATTTTGAAAAATTGAAGTTGTAGGTGGAACACCAGAAGTTGGTGTCAAAGCTACTAGAATTTTGTTAATGTTCAAACTGAGCTGACATTTGGCGTCAACACTGATGCTGAGCAATGAAGAAGCCTCCTAAAAAACAGAGTCCTGACATGAGTTTGTGGATTTTGTTCACCGACGTGACGGCAATGAAGGAATTTTTGACACCATTATTTTGGTACCCCTTGTAATCGTGGTCTCACCAACACACTATGGAAAGCTTGAAATAAATATTAGTAAATATCATTATTTATTATTCTCAAAAAAAGAGAGCGCCAAAACAAATTTTAACGAGTGTGTAGAATCACGATCCAACATTACTTTACTAAGTTTGAGAGGTTGTATTAAGAAGTGGATTATTTTGAAAATTTTACTTTGACATGCACTACATTTGTTGTTCAGTTGAAGAAGAACGACTGTCATAAGTCCATGCATTCTTGATGAGATTTGTAGAGAAAAGCACAAACACTTAGGAAGAAATTGTGAAACTTTGCATATACTTCTTTTGTCTATAAATACAAGTATGAATACATATATATAGGGAGAGACGAGAAAGAAAAGTCCCTTTTTCAAGATGTGGGACTATTACATAAAGAGGAAGAAGAGGCCTATGATGGGCCACTATATGGGTCTTTACATATTCTTTTTCTAACACTCCCCCGCAAGCTGGAGCGTACAAGTCGTAGGCACCCAGCTTTGACAATAACTGGTAAAAAAAGCACTCAGTAAGGCCCTAGTGAGAAGATCAGCAACTTGGTCAGTAGCCGGAACAGCTTCTTCATTTGAACTTTTTCCCGAATGAAGTGACAACCAATTTCAATGTGTTTCGTTCTTTCATGGAAGACGGGATTCTTAGTTATGTGTATCGCAGCTTGACCTATCACACAGTAAGGTGGCTGGTGAGGAAAGTTTTACTCCCATATCACATAGGAGACTCTCAAGCCATGTGAGCTCAGATACAACAGACGTCATCAAACGGTACTCAGCTTCAGCCAAAGATCAAGCAACCACAGACTGCTTCTTACTATGTCAGGTAACAAGGCGACCTTCGAAGTAAGTACAAAAATCCGCCGGTGGAACGTCGATCATCCAGGGAACCGACATAATCAGCATATGAATACGCAATCAATGTTGGAGTAGACGGGGAAGTTTTGTATACCAGCCCTTGATATTCTGGATTTGGAAGAAAAAGATTCGTATCAGTGGCATGAGCACACAACTTGTGATTGACATCCATAGGAGTGTTAACCGACCTGCATCCAAAATATCCAGCATCCTGAAGAAGATCAAGACAGTACTTCCGTTGAGATGTGACAAGGCTATTATGACGTCTTGCGATCTCAAGGACAAGTATCGAAGGTTGCCTAGATCTTTTTGTTTGAAAAACAGAACTGAAGTATTGTTTGACTACTTGTATTTCTTGTGAATCATCTCCTATGATTAGGATGTCATCAACAAACACCAAAAGAAGAACCCATTCATGTTGTTCTATGTTGAGATAGGACAAGACCATCAAGACATCTTGCGATCTCAAGGCCAAGAAAATATCAAAAGGTTCCCTAGATCTTTTGTTTGAAAAACAGAACTGAGGTGATGTTTGATCATTTGTATTCCTTGTGAATCATCTTCTGTGATTAGGATGTCATTGACATACACCAAAAAAAGAACCGTTCATGTTGTTCTATGTTGAGTAAACCGAGAGAAATCTGTCGAGCTCCGAGTAATGCCAACCTCCCGAACAACCCTGTTGAACTTATCAAACTATGCCCGAGAAGATTGATTGAGACCACAAATCGACTTCTTAAGATAACAAACTCGGGACTCCCCTGTGGTCTCAAACCCGGGAGGTTGTTGCATGTAGACAGCTTCTTGGAGATCACCATTGAGAAAAACATTCTTGATTTGAGTTGATGTAGGGGCCATTGACGATGCACAGCTACGGAGAGGACACAAACTGTGTTTAGCTTGGTCATTGGAGAGAATGTTTCCTCATAATCGAGACCCTATTGTTGAGTAAATCTACGCGCCACCATACGGACCTTAAGACGATCAATCGTCCCATCAGGAGCATGCTTGATGACAAAGACCTATTTACATCCAACAATAGTCTGTCCCGGAGGAACAGAGACCAGATCCCATGTCTGATTAGCCCAGAGGGCCGTCATTTTTTCGTCCATGGCCGCCCGCCAGCCTGGATGTTGGAGAGCCTCTTGCACAGAGTTAGGGACAGAAATAGAGGATAATGAGGTAGCAAAGGTTTGAAGCATCGGGGTCAGACGATGATGTAAGGATACATAATTTGCTAGAGGATGAGCTGTGGAGGGAGAAGTCGGGTCGACAGGTCGCAGAGTTCCAGAGGTTGAGGCCGACTGCAGCAGGGTGGTGGAGCGGGGAGGTCGACGAACACACGAAGAAGAGGGGGTTGTGAAAAACCGGAGACGGAACTGGTGGTGGTGGAGGAGACGTAACTGGGATGACAGGTCTTGGTGATGATGGTGGTGACAGAAAAGACGTTAGAGCTGGGGAAAACGGTTGATCTTCTAGAAAGGTAACATCCGCCGAAACAGTCACCTTGCTGGTAGTGGGAGAATAGCGAACATATCCTTTTTGAGTGCGAAAATAACCAGCGAACATATGTTTGGCCGCCCGAGGATCGAACTTGTCGGTGGAAGGACCTAGTAAATGAACATAGCAGATACAATCAAATATTCGAGGTGTGAGAGAAAGTAGAGGTGTGGAAGGGAAGAGGAGGCTAAACGGGGTGGCGTTGTTGAGGACGGAGGAGGGTAGACGGTTAATGAGATAGCACGCCACCAAAGCCGCAAAGTGTCAATAAGCCTTTGGAGCGTGCATTTGAATCATGAGAGCGAACAACATCAAGAAGATGTTTGTTTTTGCGCTCATGTACATTGTTTTGTTGGGGAGTATATGCACATAAATTTTGATGAATAATCTCAAACTTAAAGCAGAGGTTATCGAACTCATGACTAGTGTATTCTCGAGCATTATCCGTCCGGAGTGTTTTGATTTTGTCGGAGAATTGTGTACGAGTCTCAAGAATAAAAGCCCGAAATATTCGAGGAAGCTCGGAGCGATTACGAAGTACAAGCATGTCATTCGAGAATAATCATCAATAAATGTGATAATACGATAACCAGATACACTTTTTATTTTGTTCGGGCCTCAAACATCAGAATGTACTAACATAAAAAGAGCAGAGATCCAGGTACAATGAGGAGGAAAAGAGAAACGATGTTGTTTCCCCAAAATACAAGAATCACATGTAAAAATAGGATAAACATCAGGAAGAGTTTTCTTGAGAATCGGAAGAGGAGCATGCTCAAGCCGTCGATGTCAGTCAACAGAGGAGACAGAGGAGAGAACAATAGAGGAGACATCAAGAAAGTAGAGCCCATTGTGCAGTTGTCCTTTACCAATGATATTCTGCGTCTGTCGGTCCTGCATCAGAAAAAAAGAAGAGTTGAATGTGATAGAGCAATCCAAATCGGTAGTGAGGCGACTAACAGAAAGTAAATTAAACGGAGAGCCCGGGACATAGAGAGCCGAACGAAGAGAAATAGAGTGATTGAGAGGTATATCAGTAGAGTCGGAGACAGGAGCAGTGTGGTCATTGACTACAGTGATAAACTTTGGATGTGGAGAATCCAAGTATTGAGGTGGCTTCAGAGAGGTGATATGATGAGTAGCACCAGAGCCCAATATCCAACGCAGACAAGTGGAGAGACAAGTGATATCTTCATGAGAGACGGAGGCAACGCAGACAGGTGAGTTGTGGAGCAACCCTTGAAATTGTTGGAGCTGGAGGCGGACTTCGTCAAGATCAGCACGAGTGGCAGAAGGGCTGAGGGTAGCAACAGAAGCATTGGGACGAGGAGGCTGACCATGTTTGCGATAATAGGTTGCCTCAAGGCGTCCATCCTTACCACAGAAAGAGCACTTAGATCTCGACCAACTACTTCGACCCCTCCTCCGAGATCTTGTACGACCCCCACGAGTAGGGGGAAGAGGGAGTAATGGTGCAGAAGACTGCTGGAGAAGAGCCGCAGAAGGAGGGCCGATAACATCAGGAGGTGGTGAAACCTTTAACAACATGGAGCACACATCAGAGAATGATGGAATAGTAGTAGAGGAGAGGATCTGAGCCCGAACACTATGAAGATGAGGCGTAACACGAGTCATCATCATGACAATATCAACGGTTTCCTTTTGAGCGCACTGGGCAGTGAGATCCATAGTCGTGGGTTGATGTTGAATCCAGGCCTTAACCAACGACTTGGACCGAACAACAAAGGAGGTTAAGTCAGCAGCAGTGCCTGAGTCAAGGGACTGAAGATCAGTGATGATGTCGTACAAGTGTTGGGGACTATCCTTTCCAGAGTACATGGAATGGAGCTCATCCCACATCGCCTTGGCCGTCTCATGATACATGGCCATGCGGTAAGATTCGTCATCAAGGGAGTTGAGAAGCCAAGTCTGAACACAACCATCGTCACGCAGACAGTCATCAGTAGGTGCAGAAGGAGTATCCTTAGTTAGATGATGCAGAAGTCTCTTGGACTGAAGTACCCGGCGGACAGAATACACTCCTTCAACAAAGTTCTTCTTCCCAGTAAGGGAGATGGTGGTGATTCTCAACTCGTCATACAGTTCAGGAGCAGGGACCAAGCGGGCTGAAGGAGAAGAATCGGCAGAGGAATCCATGGTGACACGAACTGGCGGCTAACCGTCACAGCGGATAAGCGGCTAAGCAGGCACAACAGACAGACCACCGCTGACAGTAACAGGTAGCAGCAGCAAATTCGCCGGACTGGCAATACACAGGTCAACAAGAGCAATCGCGGCTAGGCAAGACCGCAGCGAGCAGCGGACAAGACACAGCGAGCAAGAGATAAGACTGCAACAAGCTGATAACACGTCAGCGCGGTTTGAAGCAGACTAACCTGCAAGCCACAACGTTCTGAGCAGGGAACTGAAAAGAGACCGTGGCAAGAGCAGATGACTGCGGTAAGACACAGAGGTCGGCAAGCAAGGCAGAGGGAACTTCGGGCGCACACAGAGAGAAGACCGTAGGTCCCGGGGAAGACAATTCAGCGACAAGAATCGCGGTTAACAGTAGCACGGACCAAACCACGCGGTAAGGACGAGCAGACCGCAGCGGCTAAAGGAAGGGCAGACCGCAGCGGCAAGAAAGAGCAGGCCGCAGCGGCAAGGAAGAGCAGACCGCAACGACTAGAGACTAGAGACCACAACGACAAGGAAGAGCATGACTACTTATCATCGTTCTCTGCTTCCCTCCCTCAGAGAGGCATTCAACATGGTTTTTCAATGATATGTTCAAGCATGACTACTTATCATTCTTCCCTGACGACTATTGATTGTTCTGCCATAATGATTGTTGATCGTTCCGCCCTGATGATAACTGATCGTTCTACCCTGATGACTACTAATCGTTCTACCCTGATGACTACTGATCATTCTGCCCTGGCTAGTTTTGGTCATGGGACACCGTGCACCTGTTCCTCTTTATGTGATTATTGTTGTAACAATCCAAACCCACAATATCAAAAGTATTGCCTGCTTTGGTTCTGTAACGGCCTCCCCAGCCCACGGATCGAAAGGACGATCGTCAGTACCCCCAACACCACGCTCGAAAGGGTTTAGCCTCAAATAGACTGCAAACCACGAACCCCAACCCCTCTCTATGCCCACCGGCGGGTTATTAGAGGTCGCAACCTCCCTTTGATGAAAAGTGATCCAGTTAAGCTCCCCTACGGGGACTTCCCAGGAGGTCACCCATCCCGGAACTACTCCCATCCGAGCACGCTTAACTATAAAGTTCTTTCACTTCTCATCACCAATTGAGTTGTGGTCTCCAATAACCCGCTGATGGGCATGGAGAGGGGTTTGGGTGCATGGTCTGTAGACTATTTGAGGCTGAACCCTTTCGAGCGTGGTCCTGGGGGTGCCGACGGTCATCCTTTCAAGCGTGGTGCTGGAGGTGCCGACGATCATCCTTTCAAGCGTGGAGCTGGAGGTGCTGACGGTCGTCCTTTCGAGCCGTGTGATGGGGAGTCCGTTACAAAAAAGTGCACTTTTTTGTAACGGACCCCCCAAGCCCACGGCTCGAAAGGATGACCGCCGACACCCACAGCACCACGCTCGAAAGGACGACTGCTGGCACCCCCCAGATCGCTGGCTGCAGCCTCCCATTGATAAGAAACAATCCAGTTTAGCGCCCCTACGAGGACTTCCCAGGAGGTCACTCATCCCAGAACTACTCCCATCTGAGCACGCTTAACTATAAAGTGTCTTCGCTTCTCATCACCAATTGAGTTGCAGCTCAATTGGTGATAAGAAGTGGAAGAACTTCACAGTTAAGCGTGCTCAGGTGGGAGTAGTCTCGGGATGGGTGACCTCCTGGGAAGTCCCTGTGATGTCCACTTAACTATCGAGTTTCGCTCATCTAAAGGAGACTGCGTCCTCAAACAACCCGACGGTGGATCGTAGACGAGTTGGGGTGTACGGTCTGCAGACCTGTTGAGGCTGAACCCTTTTGAGCTGGATGCTGGGGGTGCCGACGGTCGCACTGGCGGGTTGTTGGAGGCCGCAGCCTCCCTTCGACGAGAAGTGTTCCAGTTAAGCGCCCTTACGGGGACTTCCCAGGAGGTTACCCATCCCAGTACTACTCTCGCTCAAGCACCCTTAACTATGAAGTTTTTCCACTTCTCATCACCAATTAAGCTGCATAGTTAATACTCCATAGTTAAGCTTAAGTGGTGATGAGAAGTGGAAAAACTTCATAGTTAAGCGTGCTTGGGCGAGAGTAGTACTGGGACAGGTGACCTCCTGGGAAGTCCTCGTAGGGGCGCTTAACTGGATCACTTCTCGTCAAAGGGAGGCTGCAGCCTCCAACTACCAGCCAGTGCGACTGGAGAGGGGTTGAGGTGTGCGGTCTGCAGGTCTGTTGAGGCTGAACCCTTTCAAGCATGGTGTTGGGTGTGCCAACGGTCGTTCTTTTGAGCCGTGTGCTGGGAAGCCGTTACAGGTTCATCACATCTCATACTAAGCTGAACCACACTATTTTGTACTTTTTCCCAGGTGGCATGCGAGTGCTTCTTAAGTGGTCACCCATCTCAGGACTATTCTCATCGGAGCACACTTACTACAAAGTTTTCTACACAACTCCACTTCAAAAAAAATGTCTTTGATATTTCAGGGTTCAAATTATTAGCTATGCCCAAGAACTTTCCCTTTAATTTTGATATGAGATTTTGTCTATATATCTCTTCTTACCCAAAAATCTGCCATCTTAGAAGTCTGCCAAGAGCTGATTTGTCTTGGTTGCACCTCCCTAAAATAACTCCCCTCCGTCATCAGATTCTGGTTGTTATATATTGACGTGTTATCTCAGCGTGTTATCTCCACTGTTGTTTTATTTTATTTCAAGTTTATGTGTGTGGGTGGTTTTCCCCTTGTATCTTCTATGTATATACATATTCCCCCCTAAGTGGATGAATACAATAATCATTTTACTCTCACATTTGATTTGGTATCAGAGGGAAAAGCCGAAGCCGAACCCCGATCCCACATCGTGCAACTTCGCCGATCCCGCCGCATCATCGTCTTCGCCGATCGGTGCGCCTTCGACGCAGTTTCCACGGGATGTGAGGACATCGCCGATCCTGTTGCTGCCGGCACTCCCGCCCCTTCGCCGACCCCGCATCGTCGATCCCGTTGCTCCGCATTCGCTGATTTCGCACTCGCCGATCCCGCACTCGCCGATCCTGCTGTTTCCGGTTTTCCTTTTTTTTTCTTCCCTTCGATTGTTTCTTCCGCCGCCGATTTGTTTGGTGTTTACCGCCCCTTCACTCACTTCTTTTCTTCTCATGACCTAGATCTGCGATCTATGGTCTTCCTTCCTTTTTAGGATGGGTTTTCCTCTTCTGTTTAAGGGTTTCCCTGCTATCCTCCCTTTTTTATGGGTTATTCTTGTTCTCATCCCATGGATTCCTCCCTCTTCGGTTTGAATGATGCATTTACTCGTCGCATTACTACCGCCCTTCTCAATGAAAAAAAGCTTTATTGCTTGGTCCAACTCCGTGCGAGTCCATCTTCGTCGGACATGACAAGCTTGATTGGCTTGAACCTAATGGTGTTCCCAAGCCTTCCGACGAAAAGGCTATCCGTCAATGGCGCACGGAAAATTTCAGATTCTCGGGTGGCTTCAGTGCTCCATGGAGCCCCGTATTTACGAGCAGTTCATGCGATTCGATCCAGTGTCGTCTCTTTGGGCTGCCTTGACGCATACCTACGGTCACACACGCGTTAATACGCGGATTTATTCTGTCTTCCAGGAGATTTCTACTGCTCGTCAGGGGGACTGTTCTGTCCACGAGTACTTTACCTTGCTCTCAGGGAGATTCCAGGAGCTTTCTGACCTTGAGCCGCTCAGTGCTTTTCCACATCCAGAAGATCTACTTGTTGGCAAGCGGCGGCAGGAGAAGCGGGAGACCTATCAGTTCCTGATGGGCTTGAGGCCCGAGTTTGAGCAAATTCGGGTTCAGATTGTCAGCATGGACCCTCTTCCTGATATCTTGGATGCTTATTCCATGGTGGAGGAGCATGAGCGTCGTGCCCGCCCGACTGCTGTTTCGCCCGTTCCAGCTTCTGTTCCTATTCCGGACCAAATGTCCCTGGCTTCAGGTCGTCCTTCTTCTGTGCGCGGGAGGGGGCGTACTTCTACCTATAAAGGTAGCGGGGGTGGCTGCGACAACCCATTTGCCTTTGTTCAGTGTCAGCACTGCTTCCGGACTGGTCATGAGAAGGCCCGATGTTGGCTGCTCTTTCCTCACCTATGCCAGCAGTCCCCATCCACGCGTACTGCCGCTGCTACTTCTTCCGACTTTGGGGGCCCACCTGATTCCAGTGCTCCATCCGCCCACTGGAGTCAGCTTATGTCTCAAGTGCAGCAACTCCAGTCTCAGCTTCAGCTGCACTCTCCATTTCAGACTCCGCACCAGCCTCTTCCTGCTCAACCATTACCTGCCTCCTCGTCATTCTCGTCGACTTCAACGTCTGCGTCAGGTACCCCGATGGCCTTTCATGTCACTCAAGTGGGGTCTTCTTCTCCCTGGGTGATTGACTCTGGGTCCACTGATCACATGACTAGTGTGACGCGCCTGTTCTCTTCTCTTGAGTCTCCGAGCGTCCATCGGTAAGTTCGTCTTGCCGATGGCTCTGTGACCCCCATCCTTCACCAGGGCACAGTTCCTCTGACTCCCTCCTCCTTGGGCTCAGTTCTTCATGTTCCCAAACTTGCTTTAAATCTTCTTTCTGTTAGTCAATTGACTCGTTCGTTGCACTGCTCGGTGGCATTTTTTCCTTCTGTCTGTGTTTTTTTGGACCTGACCACGAGGAGCACTTTTGGCTACGGCCGTGAGCGCGACGGGCTATACCAGCTGGATCTTCCACCTCCTTCGTCCTGTCTCTCACCCACATCCATCGCTGCTGCTACTACTTCACCTGCTCTTTGGCATGCTAGACTGGGGCATGCGAGTCCTCAGATCGTGTCGTCTCTTTTTCCGAGTGTCTCATTTGAGAACTCTTTTCAGTGTGATGTGTGTCAGCTTAGCAAACATACACGCACTATATATCCTGTTTCTGTTTCTCGTAGTTCTGCACCATTTGATATTATTCATTCAGATGTTTAGGAGCCTGCCCCGGTTGTTTCTTATGATGATTTTTGGTATTTTGTTACGTTTATAGATGATTTTACTCGTTGTTGTTGGGTCTATCTTATGCGTGTCAAATCTGATGTATTTGATTTATATATCCAGTTTACTAATATGGTTAAGACTCAGTTTTCCTCTCGTATTCGGGTCCTTCGCTCCGATAACGGGGGGGGGGGGGAGTATACCTCTTCCTCTTTCACAGCTTTCCTTGCTACCCAAGGAACCCTTCATCAATTCTCCTGTCCCTATACACCAGAACAGAACGGCGCGGCGGAACGCAAGAATCGTCATCTCTTGAATGTGACCTGGTCTCTTCTTCGTCGGTCTCACGTCCCCAAGTCATTTTGGAGTGCCGCCCTTCTTACGGGGACCTTCTTGGTCAACCGTCTGCCTTGTCAGCCTTTAGCTGGTAGGGTACCCCTTAGTCTTCTATCTCCCCGCCGCCCTTTATTTCCCGTCCCTCTCCGGGTGTTTGGGTGTGTGTGTTTTGTTCAGGACCGTCGTCCGACTCGGACAAAGCTTGATGACAAAATTATCTGGTGCTTATTTTTGGGATATTCCTCCTCTTCCAAGGGCTATCAGTGTTTTGATCCCTCTTCTCGCAGGACTTTTCACTCCCTGGATGTTACGTTTTTTGAGGATGTCCCCTTCTATGGTACCTCCCCTGTCCCTGTTGCTCCTGCTCCGCCACAGCCGGCTCCGGTTGCCCTTGCTCCGCTGCACGACTCTCTTCCGTTGCAGACATACACTCGTGGCCCACCCGGGCCCTACCATGTCCACCCCATTCTTCGGGATCCACTGGTTACGCCCACCTCACAAGACCTTGCGCCACATCCTCTGGCAGGTGATGTTCTTCCCTCCTTTGACTTACCCATTGCACTTTGCAAGGGTAAGCATTCTTGTGCTACTAACTATCCTGTGGCAAGTTATGTGTCCTACCAGTGTTTTTCTCAGGGTTACCGGGCTTTCCTGACTGCTACCGACCAGATCAGAGTTCCGAGTTCGATGACTGAGGCGTTCCAGCACCCTGAGTGGGTGGAAAACTGTTGGCTGCCATTGGGTACCTGGCGTTTGGTCCCTCTTCCTGCAGGTCGGAAAACTGTTGGCTGCCATTGGGTTTACACTGTCAAGTATAATGCCTATGGTTCTCTTGACCGCTACAAGACTCGTCTTGTTGCGAAGGGCTTCACTCAGACTCCTGGGGATTACGGCTTGACCTTTGCCCCGGTGGCCAAGCTATCTACTGTTCGTCTGCTTGTCTCTCTCGCTTTCTTCCATGAGTGGCCTCTTCATCAGATGGACGTGAAGAATCCTTCCTCAATGGAGATCTTGCTGAGAAAGTTTATATGGATCCCCCCCCCTCCTCGTTACAAGCTTCAGGGAAAGTATTTAGGTCGTGTTTGCCTTTTTGCAAAAGTCCTTGTATGGGCTGAAGCAGTCTCCTCGTGAGTGGTTTGAGCTGTTTGGTATTGTTGTGCTTCAGAGTGGGTTCACCAAATGTCATGCCGACCACACGCGCTTTGTTCGGACTGCTGTGGATGGTCGTAGGGTCATTATTCTTGTCTATGTTGATGATATCACTCTTACCGGTGACGATAGCTCGGGGATACTTCAGATCAAGGGGGTTCTTCAGAAGGCATTTGAAGTGAAAGATTTTGGGCATCTAAAGTACTTTCTCGGGATTGAGGTTGCCAGATCTCAGCAGAGGATCTCTTTGTATCAGCGCAAGTATACACTCAACCTCTTAAGTGATACTGGCCTTCTTGGGTGCTCTCCTATGTCTACACCCATGGATCCGAACCACCGCCTTCACGCCGAGTCTGGCGATCCTCTCCCTGAACCAGGCAGATATCAGCGTCTTGTTGGCAGACTTATCTGCTTGACCAACACTCGCCCTGACATTAGTTTTGTTGTGAGTGTGGTCAGTCAGTTCATGCATGCTCCCCGAACTTCTCATCTAAATGCAGCATTTTGAATCCTCCACTACTTGAAGGGTTCTCCTGGCGTAGGGCTCTTCTATCGTTCATCTCCAGCCCTTGATCTCACTTGTTACACAGATTCTGACTATGCTGGTTCCCTTACTGATCAACGTTCTACCTCGGGGATGTGCACTTTCTATGGTGACAATCTTATTTCCTAGAATAGAAAGAAGCAGAGTGTTGTCTCTCGCTCGTCTGCTGAGGCTGAGTACCGGGCTATGGCCCATGACGCTATTGAGCTCCTTTGGCTGCGTATTCTCTTGACCGAGCTTGGTTCTCCTCCCTCTGGTTTTTCGACTCTTGTGTCTGACAACCAGTCCGCTCTCATGCTTGTTTCCGACTCAGTTCTGCACGAGCGGACTAAGCATATTGATGTTGATATTCACTTTCTCAGGGAGCACATTCGTTCAGGGACTCTTGAAGCGTCCTATGTTCCCTCCGCAGAGCAGATTGCTGATGCCTTCACCAAGGCGGTTGGACCTTCCAGACTTCTCTCTACATGTGGCAAGCTGGGCTTGCTTGACCTTTTCGCGCCAGCTTGAGGGAGAGTATTGACGTGTTATCTCAGCGTGTTATCTCCGCTGTTATTTTATTTTATTTCAAGTTTATGTGGGTGGGTGGTTTTCCCCTTGTATCTCCTATATATATACATATTCCCCCCTAAGTGGATGAAAACAATAATCATTTTACTCTCACATTTGATTTTATAGACCTACCAGCTTCAGTTCATCCTCGAACCACACATCGTATTGTACGAGTTATACCATTTGTAACGACCATACCCGCATAATATCAGAAATATTATCCGCTTTGATTCCTTAAAACCAATACTAAGCGGAACTACATGTTTGTCCTTTTCCACCTAACCTACGAGTACTTCCTTTTCAACACTGACACCGAATGCCCATCGTATTGTACGAGTTATACCATTTGTAACGACCATACCCACATAATATCAGAAATATTATCCGCTTTGATTCCTTACAACCAATACTAAACGGAACTACATGTTTGTCCTTTTCCACCTAGCCTACGAGTACTTCCTTTTCAACACTGACACCGAATGCAATTGAAGAAACCTCCAAAAAACAAAGTCCTGGCATATGTTTGAGGATTTTGTTCATTATGTCAATTACTGACACATGTGATGTTGAAGGAATTTTTGGCATCTTTGTAATCCTTCATTGCTCTGGTACCCATTGTAATTATGGTCACCAACACTGTGAAATGCTTGAAATAAACATTAGTGAACACCAATATTTGTTATTCTTAAATTAAGAGAGTGTCGAAGGAAATTTCAACAAATGTGTCAAATCATGTTCCAATATTACTTTTTTGAGTTTGAGAGGTTGTACTAAGAGGAGGATTGTTTTGAGCACTTTACTTTTACATGCACTACATTAGTTGTTCAGTTGAAGAATGAAGATTACCACAGAGTCCATGTGTTCTTGATGAGATTGAACTTGGAGTGTGATGTTATGTGCATTCATGTTCTTCATTGTTCTCTGCTTCCCTCTCTTAGAGTGGTGTTCAACACGGTTTTAGGTGATACCGATCGCTCTGCCCTGATGACCACTGATCGTTCTGCCCTAATGACCATTGATCGTTCTGCCCTGATGACCACTGATCGTTCTGCCCTGATAACCACTGATCGTTCTACCTTAATGACCACTGATCATTCTGCCCTGATAAACACTGATCATTCTGCCCTGATAACCACTGATCGTTTTGCTCTGATAACCACTGATCATTCTATACTAACTAGTTTTGGTCTTGGGACACCATGCACCTCTGTCCCTTTATATGGTTATTGTCGTAATGACGAAACCTCTACAATACTAGATGTATTCCTTACCTCTGTTGAAAGAATTTTTGGCATCTTTGTAATCCTTTATTGCTCTGGTACCCATTGTAATTATGGTCACCAACATTGTGAAATGCTTGAAATAAACATTAGTGAACACCAATATTTGTTATTCTTAAATTAAGAGAGTGTCGAAGGAAATTTCAACAAATGTGTCAAATCATGTTCCAATATTACTTTTTTGAGTTTGAGAGGTTGTACTAAGAGGAGGATTGTTTTGAGCACTTTACTTTGACACGCACTACATTTGTAGTTCAGTTGAAGAAGAAGGAAGATTACCACATAGTCCATGTGTTCTTGATGAGATTGAACTTGGAGTTTGATGTTATGTGCATTCATATTCTTCATCGTTCTCTGCTTCCCTCTCTTAGAGTGGTGTTCAACACGGTTTTAGGTGATACTGATCGCTCTGCCCTGATGACCACTGATCGTTCTGCCCTGATGACCACTAATCGTTCTACCTTAATGACCACTGATCATTCTGCCTTGATAACCATTGATCATTCTGCCCTGATAACCACTGATCGTTTTGCTCTGATAACCACTGATCGTTCTATACTAACTAGTTTTGGTCTTGGGACACCACGCACCTCTGTCCCTTTATATGGTTATTGTCGTAACGACGAAACCTCTACAATACTAGATGTATTGCCCGCTTTGGTTCACACAACTCATATTAAGCTGAACTGCATATTTTTTGTCTTTTTCCATAGGTTCCCTACAAGTGCTTCGCAAGAGGTCACCTATTACAAGACTACTCCCACTGTAGCGCACTTAACTACAGAGTTTCTATCACAACTTTACCACTTGCTCTGAAAAGGCGCATCTGATATTTGAGGTCCAAATGATTACTTAAGCCCAACAACTTTTTCTTCAATTCCAGTGTGAGGTTTGATTCATTCATATACCTCTTTCTTCTAGAAGCCTGCCAGGAACCATTTTGTCTGGGCTTTATCTCCCCCCAAGAGATTCCCCTCCTCATACCACCATCATCGAATTCAGGATATTACAACTGTGGTAGGAAAGGTCACCTTTGTTAGTCCAGTTTTAAATTATATGCTCACAATCCTCTTTGTAGGGAAACTACAAGACGTGGTCGTACTACATACTAAGGTAGTACTCATCAATTCAGTTTCCTAATCCAACGAGGATGCTTATACGTCTAAACTTCATGAGGAGTCTTCTATACCTGCACCATCTTCTGGCGTCTTGTTTGATGATGAGAATGATGCACCCAAGCGTCTGCTACGATCTCAGGGTGATTCATCTTCAGGTGTCTCCACTGCACATACTGCTTCCATCACTTTATCTGAATGGATCGTTGACTCCGGCGCTATCGATCATATGATTGGATCATCTTTAGATTTGTTTCCTATACTCCTTTATCTGACCATGACAAAGCCGTCGATGCCAGCGACTCCTTTTTCCTAATTGCAGGAAAGGGAAAATTGTATGCTCCCTACTATCTCTCTTACTTGTGTTCTATATGTTCCTTTCCTCTCTTAATTTACTTTCCATAAGTAATATTACAAGATTTTTGATTTGTTCCGTAAGTGGTAGGAATCATGGAGTTTTGTACTTCTTGGATCAATGGCCACTCTCTCATGCTCTTTCATCTACCATCATCCACAATCCCACTTTTGAGGATGTTCATCGTTGGCCCCCTGGTGATGCACGACACGAATGAGCATATCACTTGGCACCTGGTGATGCACAACAAGAATGAGCTTATAATCTGGCACCTGCGTCTTTGACATTAGTCTCATGTTTATCTTTTAAATTTGTTTTCATCTTACTTCTCTAATTAAACATTTGTCTTGTGATGTCTGTGAACTCTTCAAATGTGTTCACCATAATTTTTCTCATATTTCCTGTCCCAGTTTGCTTTTGTTCCATGTAATACATTCTGATGTTTAAGGTCTTTCGCAACTTTTATCTCTTACTGGTTTTAATTGATTTGCTATCTTTATTGATTATTTTTTCACACTGCATGAGTTTATCTTTTTTCATTGATTATTTCTTTCACGCTGCATTAGTTTATCTTTTTTAAAAGAAAGAGTGAAGTCTCCGATTGTTTTCAAGAGTTTCACAAAATGGTGTTAAACAAATTCAAGTGTACTATTTGTGTCCTCCATAATGATAATGAAGGGGAGTATGACAATCGTGGTGTTATCTGATTAATTACAATATTATTCATCAAACCACTTGTGCACACACCTCTATTCAAAATAGAGTTGCATAGCAAAAGAACAAACACATCATTGAGGTTGCTTATTGTCATGTCAACTTACCATCATGCATCTTTCCGAATCTTATTTGGTGATGTCGTGTTAACTACAACCAATTTTATCAATCATCTCCTATCTAGAGTTCTCGACTACACTACTCTTATTACCCGACTTTCCACCTACAACATAGTTCGTACATCACATTTTCCTCCCTAGGTTTTGGTTGAGTCTGCTTTGGACACATTCATCAACCTAATCAAGACAAGCTTGATCCTCGTGCTCAGAGATGTATCTTTCTTGATTATTCCTCTACAATGAAGGGTTATCAGTGCTATCACCCGACACGTCGTTTCTTTTGTATCATGAATGTTACCTTTCATGTGGGGAGGTCTTATTTACTTTGTCTATTTCATTCCATTCTTCAGGTGGAGAGAAGAGATACATGCGATATCAGCATGGTGCAAGAAGTTGTTCATGTGGGTGATATTCCTCTTCCTATTGCCTCTCTCGTCCCTTTTTTAATCTCCCATTCAAGAGATTTCACAAGCTCCGGTTACATTTCCTCCATGTTAAATTTAACAATTTATTGTCTATCATCCCAAATATACATGTGCTCAGAAAGCTATGGTTCCTACTCCACCAATGCTTGTCTTGGACCCGAGAATTTTTTTGAATCGGAGCCCGTTTCCAAATCTCTGTCCTGGTTGCGTATTACTTTGCCACGTAGAGGAAGGAAAGGTGGGGATCAAATCATAAGGAAGGCATATTTGATCTCCCAGGAGATTATATTTGATCTCCTAGGGTATCATTTTTGATCTCTCATATTTGATCTTCTAGGAGATAAGAAAAGAATGTATATTTGATATCCTAGGAGATCAAATTTGATCTCCTAGGAGATCACCCGGAGCCCGGACATAATAATTACGCCGTGGACCCAGACTCTGAAGATGGCCTTGATGTTCCTATTGTCCAGTTGAAAGTTAAACCTGCTTGTACCACTCATCCTATCTCTAACTATATTTTGTAGCAGAATCTATTGTACCCATGAACATTTAACATTCATTACTTCTTTAACCTCGATTGCCATTCTTGTGCATTGGGGATATTTGAATGGAAGAAAGCCATTGAGGTGGAATGCTTGCTATTGTGAAGAATTATACACGAGAAATTTCATAACTTCCTCATGGCAAGAGAGTTGTTTGGTCAAAGTGAAATTTTTTTAGAAGCAGAACCCAGATGACATGGTGGAATGCTACAAAGCGAGGTTGGTTGTCCGAGGGTATACTCAAATTTAAGGGGTAGACTATCAGAGGCGTTTGTCCCAATTTCAAAAATGAATTCTTTTCAAGTTATATAATTATGTGCAACCTCTCTTGTTTGGTCGCTTCACCAACTAGATTTGAAAAATGTCTTCTGCCATGGGAAATTGGAGGAAGAAACATATATGAAGCTTCCTCTTGGGTTCTGAAGAAAGGGACAAAAAGGAGCGGTCCTCCTGGTTTGAAAGATTCCACAAGACCATGATTCAGTTTGGCTACAGGTAGGGACAATTTGATCACACTATATTTGTAAAAAGGCAAGGTCAGAAAATCTATTGCTATCACATCTGATGACACTGAGGAAATTGTCGGTCTCAAAGTTCATGTGGGCAAGAAATTCGAGGTCAAAGAGCTTGGGAGGTTGAGATAATTCTTCAGATTGAAGTGATAAAGTCCAACAAGGGCATCTTCATTTCCCAATGAAAATATGTCCTAGATTTTTTGGAGGAAATGAGAATGCTTAGGTTTTCTCCAGTTTATACTCATTGAGAAAAATCACAAGATTAGTGAAGTAAAGATAATGATATGGTTGACAATGTCTAACTACATATTGTGTTGACATATGCATGCTCCCAAGTTCCGATAGTAAGCAACAATTCACCGTGTTTTGAGATACTCATCCCCTGGCTTTGGATTATTATGAAACTGATAGTGCACCTAAAGTATTATAAGCCTATAGAAATAACTATTGCGAACCTCAATAATTTGTGATCATTATTAGTCTAAGATCACACCAAAGAAAATAAGTTTCACTCAAAACTCTTCACAAAAAAGTTCCAAAAAGAATAATGAAGAGAGGGAATGAGTTGCTGCGAGTACTAATGAAAATCAATCCTTAACCAACTTGAGTCAGATCTTTTCATACTGAAATATATAGGAACTTGATTTAATGGATCGGTTATTATTTAAATAGCTTAATAGAAGATCCAACTTATGAAATGTATCATTAATTATTTGATTATAATTATGTGATTTTCTATGTGCTATCTGTACCATATATTTTATCATTGTATGCAAATTGCTTAAAATATAATCATCTACAATTCTGTAGTGTAAGCATGTTGTTTTTTAGTTATCCGGTTATCCCTGAATGATGAGTAACTGTGAAGGTTGGATTTTGCAAATTCCATTTATCCCTTTTTTGAGAATAGAGTCTCATTTTGAGAAACTCAATTAGGTTGTAGACTGTTGGAAAAGCCCATGTATAGAGGCCCATGATGGAGCCCATTTGTTTATGTTTCTTCTTCTCTCTTCTTTAGTCCCACATCATGTATAGGGATCTCTTCTCTCTTTCTCCCTCCTATAAATGTGTATTCATACCTTGTATTTGATTATTGAGAAAGTATACACAAGTTTGAGGTTTTATGCACATGGTATCAGAGGGAACAGGTCCTCCGTGCGGTTAACTCTTTTTCTAACCGCTGCTTCCCGTGCGGTTAAGCCCGTTTCTAACCGTTGCTTCCCGCGCGGTTAAGTCCTCTCTAACCGCTCGTCCTGCTCTCTCTCGTGGCTTCCACCTCCCCTTCTTCCTCTTCCCTTTGGCCCTTTTATAACTCTCTCTCTGTCAGGTGGGGTCATTTCCCTTTTCCCCATCTAATCGCGTTGTTTCTTCCCGTCTATCCGCTCCCTTTCTACTCGCTACGGTCTCCTTGTCTACTCGCCTTGCCGCCACGTTCTAGCCTTCTTCTCGCCACCGTGACCGTGCGGACTTCTCGAGCGGTTTCTTTACTGCTTGGTCGTTGCGACTTATCTTATCGATGCGGCTTCACCTCTCTGCTGTAGGCTTCACATGTTGGTCGCGGTATCTTCCTTACCGCTGGTGTGTTGTCACCGTGACTGTGCGATTTCTCCTCTTATCTAGTCGTGGCGGCTTACCCGCTCCGCATTTTGGTCGCGGCCTCTCCCTTGCCTTGTCGTTGGTGTGTTGCCACCGTGACCGTGCGGCTTCTCCTCTTATCTAGTCGCGGCGGCTTCTCCCCTCTAACCGCTCCGCATTTTGGTTGTGGCCTCTTCATTGCCTCGTCGTTGGTGTGTTGTCACAGAGATCGTGCGGTCTTCTCGCGCGGTTTACCATGCGGCCTCCTTCTGCTCGCTATTCTGATCGCCTGATCTGCTTGCGCGGTCTCCTCTTAATTCGCTGGTCTTCTTGTCGCCGATCTAGCCTCCTGACTGCCTTGCCATGGGGTCCTCTCTTGATTCTACCGAACAGGCGGCTTCCTTTGCTGCAGACTGCCCAGCCTTTGTCCCTGAACTCCGGGATGAATTGCGGATCACCACTATTTCTTTAGCCGGGAAGAACTTTGTGGAGTGGGTGCACTCTGTTCGTCATGTTCTTCAGTCCAAAGGCTTTCTACATCACTTGACTCAAGTTATTCCCGCTGCTCCGATTGAACACTGGTTGTGCAACGATGGCCGCGTTCAAACGTGGTTCCTCAACTCCCTTGATGGCGAACCTTATCGCATGGTCATGCATCACAAGACGATTAAGGCGATGTGGGATGAGCTTCATTCTCTTTTTTCGACATCATAACAGATCTTCAAACTCTTGACATTGGCAGGGTCGCCGACCTCACCTCCTTTGTTATTCGGGCCAAGACTCTGGTTGAAGCCTGGTTTCAACATCAGCCTCCTACGATGGATCTTGATGCCCAATATGCCCAAAAAGAAGCTGTCGGTGTTGCCATGATGATGGCTTGTGTCCCGCCTCATCTTCAGAGTGTTCGGGCTCATGTCCTCTCCTCTTCTGCTACTCCATCAATATCTGATGTGTGCTCCATGTTGCTGAAGGTCTCACCGCCTCCTGACAGTTCTGGACCTCCGTCACCGGCCCTCCTTCAGCAGACTTCTGCTCCCTTACTGCCTCTCCCTCCTCCTGCTCGTGGGGGACGTTCAGGTTCTTGGGACAGAGATCGGGGTGGCCAGCCACGACCCAAGTTTTCCTTCTGCGGTAAGGACGTCCACCTTGAGGCCACTTGCTACCGCAAGCATGGGATTCCTCCTCGTCTGCTTGCCGTTGTTGCTGCCAACGACTCATCTGTCACTCGTACTGACCTTGAAGAGGTACGTCTTCAGCTCCAACAACTTCAGGGTCTGCTCAGCCACCCACCTGCCTCCGCTGCCTCTGTTGCCTCCATCTCAAATGAAGGTATCGCTTGTCTCTCCACTAGTGCGCGCTGGATAGTGGATTCAGGAGCCACTCATCACATTTCACATCACCTCCCTACGACCATATCAGTACCTGGATTCTCCTCATCCTAAGTGTATCACAGTGGTCAATGGGGACACTGTTCCGGTCTCCGGCTCTGCTGATATCCCTCTCACTTATTCTCTATCCCTACGCTCGGCTCTTTATGTTCTGGGCTTCCCGTTTAATTTACTTTTTATTGGCCGCCTCACTGCTGATTTAAACTGCTCTGTAACATTTACATCGTCTTCTTTTCTTATACAGGATCGACGGACGCGGAATATCACTGGTAAGGGACGACTGCAGAACAGGCTCTACCTTCTTGATGACTCTCTTACTATCCTCTCCTCTGTCTCCTCCGTCGATTGGCATCGGCGTCTTGGGCATGCCCCTTTACCGGTCCTCCAAAAGGCTCTACCAGATGTATCTCTTCTTCCATTTCAGTGCGAATCTTGTATTTTTGGCAAACAACCCTGTTCATCTTTTCCATCTCATTGTACTCGGAGCTCTGCTCTTTTTATTTTAGTACACTCCGATATTTGGGGTCCGTACAAATCACTAGCATTTCTGGGTATCGCTATTTTTTAACTTTTATTGATGATTATTCACGGATGACGTGGCTATATTTACTTCGTGATCGCTCCGAGCTTACCCGTGTCTTTCGGGAATTCCTCCTTGAGACCTGCACGCAATTCTCCACGAACATCAAAACTCTTCGCATAGATATTGCTCGCGAATACACTGACCACAAATTTGCGAATCTATGTTCTGAATTTGGGGTCATTCACCAAACATCGTGTGCCTATACCCCCCCAACAAAACGGAGTCGCGGAACGTAAGAATCGACATCTGCTTGATTTTGCTCGCTCTCTCATGCTTCACGCGCAGGTCCCCAAAGCTTATTGGAACTTTGCACTTTCAACGACATGCTATCTAATTAACCGTCTCCCTTCCCCCATACTCCACAATGTCACTCCGTTCAGCCTCATGTCCCCCTCTACTCCGACATTCTCTCTCACACCCCGCATCTTTGGTTGTACTTGCTACGTTCACATTCTTGGTCCATTCACTGACAAGTTGGATCCCCGGGCGACCAAACACATCTTCGTTGGCTATTCACAAACTCAGAAATGCTACGTGTGCAATTGTCCTGCTACCCGCAAGGTGACTGTTTCTGTTGATGTTACCTTTCAGGAGGATCTTCCTTTCTTCTCCGCTCAAGATCCAACTCCTTTACCACCACCCGTCATACGACCTGTCATTCCCGTTACCACTCCACCAAAAATTCCTGACCGGGATCCCACTCTTTCCAAGTTGCCTCTTATACCTGTCTGCACCCGTCGCCATCCTGGCTTCGTTGCCCCAATGCAGTCGGCTTCGACCTCTGACTCTCCGCGTCCTGCTGCTCCGGCACTAGAATCAACTGCTCATCCCATGGCGAACTATGTCTCCATCGCCTATCCCCACAACTTCAAACATTTTCCACTTCATTATCCTCGATTTCTGTACCTAACTCTGTGCAGGAGGCTCTCCAACATCCTGGTTGGCGGCCGGCCATGGAAGAAGAAATGACTGCTCTTTGGGCTAACCAGACATGGAACCTAGTACCTCGCCCTACCGGCCAGACACCGGTTGGGTGTAAATGAGTCTTTGTCATCAAACATGCTCTTGATGGGACAATTGACCGTCTGAAAGCCCGTCAGGTGGCTCGTGGCTTCACACAACAACAATGTCTCGATTATGAGGAAACATTCTCTCCAGTAGCCAAGCTCAACACCGTTCGTGTCCTCCTCTCCGTGGCTGTGCATCGTCACTGGCTCTTACATCAACTGGATATCAAGAATGTGTTTCTGAATGACGATCTCCAGGAAAGGGTCTACATGCAGCAACCTCCCGAGTTTGAGACCACGGGGGAGTCCCGAGTTTGTCATCTTAAGAAGTTCATCTATGGTCTCAAACAATCCCCTTGGGCATGGTTTGACAGGTTCAGTAAGGAAGTTCGGGAAGTCGGTTTTATTCGGAGCTCAGCAGACTTCTCCTTGTTCACTCGACATCGAGCAACTGGAATGGTTCTTCTGTTAGTATATGTTGATGACATCTTTATCACTAGAGACGATTCAAAGGGAATCCAAGCGGTCAAACAGCACCTTAGCTCCGTCTTTCAAACAAAAGATCTAGGGCACCTTCGATACTTCCTTGGTCTTGAGGTCGCGAGACGTCCTGATGGACTTGTCCTCTCCCAACAGAAGTACTGGTTTGATCTCCTTCAAGATGCTGGCTACTCTTGATGCAAGCCGACTACTACTCCAATGGATGCAAATCATAAGTTGTGTGCACATGCTTCCGAAACAGATTTTCCTCTCCAAAATCCTAAATACTATCGACGACTTGTTGGAAAATTGATCTACCTAACAATCACAAGACCAGATATATCCTTTGTTGTTGGGGTGGTCAGCCGATTTATGCATGTCCCTCGAATATCTCACATTCAAGCCGTCGAACGCATCCTAAGATATCTTAAAACAGCTTTGGGTCAAGGGCTGGTATACAAAACCTCATCCTCTACTCCAACGTTGGTTGCATATTCTGATGTAGACTATGCTGGTTTCTTGGATGATCGGCGGTCAACCAGTGGTTTTTGTACCTATTTTGGAGGTCATCTGGTTACTTGGCGGTGTAAGAAACAAGTCGTGGTTGCTCGATCCTCAACTGAAGCAGAATACCGATCGATGACATCGGTTGTCTCTGAGCTCACGTGGCTTGAAAGTCTCCTCGCCGATCTAGGAGTGAAACTTTCCTCACCAGCCATCCTGTTTTGTGACAGCCAAGCGGCAATACATACAGCAAAGAATCCGGTTTTCCATGAAAGAACGAAACATATTGAAGTGGACTGTCACTTTATCCTGGAGAAAGTTCAAATGAAGAAGATAGAATTGAAGCATGTTCCGGGTACTGAACAAGTTGCTGATATTCTTACAAAGGCCCTACCAAGTACCCTATTTTATCAGTTCCTGTCCAAGCTGGGTGCCTATGACTTGTACGCTCCAGCTTGCAAGGGAGTGTTGGAAAAGCCCATGTATAGAGGCCCATGATGGAGCCCATTTGTTTATGTTTCTTCTTCTCTCCTCTTTAGTCCCACATCATGTATAAGGGATCTCTTCTCTCTTTCTCCCTCCTATAAATGTGTACTCATATCTTGTATTTGATTATTGAGAAAGTATATACAAGTATGTGGTTTTTTCCACATAAACAATAATTGAAGTACTTAATATTCTTCTTCGAAAAATTCAATCAAAGGTAAAATAATGCCAATTCCCTGTAATTGCACTAGAAACCGGATTATAATTTAATAAAAAACTTGATTTAGTTCTCAAATAATTTGCACCCCCATATAAAAGCAGTAAATTTGTCCTTAAGCTTAGGGTGTGTAGAACCTTTAGCCTCAGCGAATCCGAGATCTCACAGAGGAAGACTTGAACGAAATCTGATGCTGAGAACAAAACTAGGAACCCTAACAGTATTAGCATTTTTGTAAGTATAGTACTTTCATACTTGGGGCCCGTGTAAATGTTTAAATATCCCATTTCTTGTAAGCATTTCGTCTCCTGAAGATCCTCTAGTTTAGGATCTCTGCTCAACTTATAATCATTTGTCTCTCTTCTTCAGTGACAGTGAAGAATCTACTATGCATTTCAAGAACACAGCTTTAGCCGCACAAGCAGCTGCAGAATCTGCAAAGAAAGCAGCCTCCTGTGCCGCTCAAGCTGCAGTTTTTCTTGCCCAGCAAAGTTCTAATGAATCAAGAAGAGAATCAGCTCTAAACTCCGCCAATTCTTCTGGGAAGAAATTCAGCTCTCAGAGCTTTGATGTATCAAATCATGATGATGATACTGTTGACTTTTATGACAGGAAGATTATGGGAAGGAGCAACACTACTGGGTGCAGATTCCATGACAATATCAAGCTTGATGAATCTGAATCAAATAGAGATTCGGCTGTAAATTCCACCAATTCTTCTGGGAAGAGATTCTGTTCTCGGAGCTTTAATGTATGGAATCATATGAATGATGGTGATGGGGATAATGATGATGTTTTCGACCTTAATGAGAAGAAGATTCTGGGAAGGAGCAGCACTACTGGGCATAGATTCCATGGCGATATCAATTTTGATGAATCTGATGGATATGATTCAGAGAGTGAAGCCGACATTTTGAAGGAATCAAGGCATGGAAGAGGAGGAAATCTTGGTCCTCCAATGAGACGTCCTCCAGTTCCTCCCACAATCTCAGGGTGGGAAGATGGACCAACAGCAAGAAACTGGTCGACCGACTCAGCTCATCACGTTCATCCAAAGCTGCCTGATTATGAAGAATTATCGGCTCGATTTCAAGCACTGAAGTCACAAAGACCTTGATTAGTAAACTGGTTTGAAAATTCTCGTGAAGAAAGTCAATGGAAATGCTTCTGTTGACATATTGTTCCTCTGGTGTGTAATTTTGTATGGAGAAAACTTGACTCTTTTGTCGAAATAATGTCAGGTTTAATGATATTCTTTTGGATTTCTGCAGGCAGTTACTCTATTTTATTGCTAAGGTAGTATAAATGAATAGAATATGAAAGAACTGGGATCTTATTTATCTTGTTTTTTATGAGTGTGAGTTAGACAAAGAACCAGTTAATAACAACAACCCTCAAGCCTTTGCCCCACTATAGTGGGGTCGGCTATATGGATCCTTTGACGCCATTGTGACTTATTTTTAGTCATAATCCCACTAATGTCTAAGTAATCATTTATTTCCTTGTTTCATTCCAAGTCTTTATTGGTCTACCCCTCCCCCGCTTAACATGCCTAGTGACTAAACTCTCACAACACTTCAGGTGCCTCTAATGGTCTCCTTTGTACATGTCCAAACCATCCCCCGTTTAACATGCCTAGTGACTAAACCCTCACAACACTTCAGGTGTCTCTAATGGTCTCCTTTGTACATGTCTTAGCCGAGCTTCTCGCTGCAATTGGTGTCATTCTTATCTTATCCCTAATGCATTCATTCCTAATTTTATCCAGTCTCGTGTGTTCTATGGTTCTGAGTGTTGGGTAATGAATTGTGTGCATGAGCTGTCTCTAATGGTCTCCTTTGTACAGGTCTTAGCCGAGCTTCTCGCTGCAATTGGTGCCATTCTTATCTTATCCCCAATGCATTCATTCCTTATTTTATCCAGTCCCGTGTGTCCACACATTCATCTAAGCATTCTCATCTTTGCAACCCCTATTTTTTGCTCATGTACACAATTCATTACCCAACACTCAGAACCATAGAACATAGCTGGTCTAATTGTAGTATGGTAAAACTTGCTTTTAAGTTTTAATGGTACTTTACGATCACTTAAGATCCTTGATGCGCCTCTCCACTTCAACCTGGTTGTGTTTTGCACGATTATTATTGAGTTGAGAACAATAAGGCATTATCATGAGATACCTCAACAATTGTTTGAATGATTGCATGTAAACCTCAATAACTGTTTGAATGATTGCTTTGGGAACAATAGGGCCGATCCCTCATTGTCACTCGAAAAAAATGAAAATTGTCGAATTGTCCTAAATTTTTTAGTAAAGTTTCAATTGCTCTTAAATCTTGAAATCAATTCCAATTCTTTCCAAGGGAACAAGCCTAGCTGCTCTGAGCCATATTATTAAAAAACGTATGAAGGACGACTAATAAGAGATAGGTTGGGAGAGAGCAGACTATGCTTTTAGAACCTTAATATCATTTTCATCTCATATTAGTCGCCCTTCATATGTTTTTTTAATAATATGGCTCTGAGCAGCTAGGCCTGTTCCCTCGGAAAGAATTGGAATTGATTTCAAGATTTAAGAGCAATTGAAACTTTACTAAAAAATTTATGACAATACGACAACTTTCATTTTTTTCAAGTGACAATGAAGGATCGGCCTACTGATGGACCCCTACCAAGTCGCTGCAACTGAATTATGCCCACAAGGGAACACATGAAAGGCAGGGGTTGCTTACTAACTAAAAAGACTTGGTTGGGCTTCCCGCTTACTATATCATTCTCCACGTTTCCTATGACAGTTTGAGAACTCAAGGTTCAAAAGACTTGCAATCCAAAACCCGACCCCCACAGCACATTCCTCCGCTTATGCTCTTCATCTCGGGAATACGAAGATGTACAGCACTATCCGAGAGAATTCTTGGTGGCCAAGAACGAAGCCAGAAATCATCAAGTTCAATCTCTTGATGTTTAGTCTGCCAGCAACTTAAGGCCAAACATCAAAGGTGAAAGATTGTGGGGAAGATGAGTCCAAGCATTGCTAGAAATTAGTTATCAGAATCAAAGAGAAAATAAAACAATATCTATCCTATATTAAGAAATAGCCTAATCAGTGTGCACTCAATCTCTGGAATTACATGCAAA
Organism: Platanthera zijinensis; assembly: GCA_039513925.1. NCBI lineage: Eukaryota > Viridiplantae > Streptophyta > Magnoliopsida > Asparagales > Orchidaceae > Platanthera > Platanthera zijinensis. The sequence continues at coordinate 224,392,621 of CM077080.1, read as the reverse complement.
GAATATATGAAAAATAACGAGAATGATATCGGGCCTGTTTGATTGCACATTTAACCACCTTTACGTTATCTGAAAACGTCATCGTCCCTTTTTGATCGTTTGGTCCACACGTTCCGCCTGCAATGCGCCATAAGTGCCGATCCAACGGGGCTTTCTCGACCCCTGCTCCCGAGCTCCTTTCTAACGTCGTGTTCTCCATTTCTCTACCATATATTTCCCTCCAAACGCGCGCGACATCCAACCAGCGACCTGCTTCTTCCAACCGGCGACCTTAGCTTCTTCTCAATAGGTAACTTCTTCATTACTCTCCTTCTTCGTCATGTCCGGTATTTTTGTCGCCCAGAAATGGGCACGCCATCGACGATGGTGCTCGTGAAGCTCGCCGGAACCAGATCTGTAGCTATCTTGCCCCATTTTGTGAAGCACATCTGGGTATTTAGGGTTTGGTGGATAGTAGGGTTCTGTGAAGCATAGATATGTTTTTGAATGAGTTTTTTGGATCTGCAGTTTTTTTTCCTTTGTTCTTATGATTTGATTCACATTCTTTGAAGCACTCATATTAGAAAAAAAAATCCATACATGAGAATGTTGAATCGAAAACATTAGTGTTAATGCCCACTTGTCATTTTAACTTGTTGATCACTGTTTGTTGGATAGTAAAAATTTTTATCATGTAAACATGTGTTTTTGTTTTAACTTTTTAAACAGTGTGTTTACCATTTTTAAGATGTAAATATGTGGAATTGTTTTAACTTTTTAGTATTGTATAATTATTTTTAAGCTTGTAAACAGCTTCGAAAGGCTTACCACACACTTTAGTAAAGAAGGATGAAATAATTTGGTAGCGAATTTTTGAGCACGCATGGGCAAAAAATATGATCGAGGGTAAATGAAAAAAAATGGAAAATGTTGAAAAATGAATAGAAGATGTGGAAAGATTTAAAAGGGAAAGAGACTGGTTTTGGATGGAACACCTCAAGGTAGACTATAGATGAATCTGACGAATGGTGGGATGACCGAATAATAGTTGAAAGCTAGCTCATCTTGTTTCCTTCAATCTCTCAATGTTTAAGTCCTAAAAAATTGTTATTTCTTAGATTGTTTCTGCCGCTAAATTTTTTTTGCAATGCTGGAATCTCTCCGAGCTCGAAAAGAAATTAGATATAATGTTCAGTGAAGTGGTAGCTACCAAAAAACTTTTTTGGGCGCCGAGCTTAGAAAAGCATCACTCTTCTATAGCAGATGAGCGACTCATTGATGATGATGATGAGGTAGTGGAGCCTATCCATACTCCAATGAGTGTGAGTGACTTTGGTTCATGTACTCGTTCAATGTACATAAATAAAGAAGAGTCGAGTGACACGGTGAGAAAGCGTGTAAATATGGGCAAGGCAATGATCGGAAGAGAGGAACAAACAATGTGCCTGAACATTGGGTTTTTGGTAGAGGAAATAAGATCCGTTGGACTTGCTCTTAGAGAAGCCACCAATCCATCCATTCAATCATATACCATTGCGGAAGTCATAAAAGAATTAAATAAACATGAAGATATTGTTCGTGACCAATGTCTATACAACTTTGCAACTGTATTTATGATGCAAAAAAACAATAGGGAAATGTTTCTTTGCCATGTTGAAGACAAGAAGGTGTGGTGGTTGAAGAACCGTTACGGGTGCTTAACCCAACAGTTGGGTCCGTGATAGTATGTACTTGTGTTATTGTTTGTTATCGGATGTTTAGGGTACAAGTAGAGAAATCTAATGTGAAATTATGTATATGTTGCATGTTAGACATTTTCTATTTAGATAGTCATGTATGTGTTGTATGTTTGATGTTATTTATGATGTCAGGTATGTGTTGTATGTTAGACAATCTATTTAGGTAGTCTTAGATATGTACTGTATGTTGGACACTAGTTTCATATTGTGTGGCAATTAGATATATGTATGAAATTTGCATTAACGGTATTTATATATTACACTCTATTTTTTTAAGGTAGTCTTATGCTGAAAATATTTTTTTACATGCTCTTTCAGTGTTGTTTGATGTTATTGTCGTATAATTCTTGAGTGCAACCTTTGTTATGGATGGCCATAATCCAGAGTTTATGATTAATGAAAATACAAAATACTTGATTGATAATTTTGAACAAATTTTGAATATATTGATAATTCGTTATGAATATGCTTAGTACCTTGTGCTTTTAAATACCAATATATGTTTGACACACGAGTATGATATGTTAAATCAATCTCAAACACCATGCACGTCATCATCAAATATAGGGAATAAATGAATTATGTAGCTAATGAATGGGCACCATGTTAGATTCTGCAGTATGTTTAGAATATCAAAAGAAGTATTTGTTAATTTCTTTAGTTTACTTGTTCAAGAATATGGGTTGTGTAGCTCTAGTAGAACAACTGCACTTGAGGTGCTTGCAATTATCCTGTATGTGATGACACAGAATCGAGCATTCAAGCAGACGTCAGAACAATTTCAGCATTAAACTGAGACTGCTAGTATATTCGTTTCTAGAGGCTTCGATGCGCTAGTAGACCTGTCGATAAAAATCATAGACGGCAACTAACAAAGAATTTAAAAATGTTTCGTCACAAATATTGTATGATTCTCGTTACATGTCATATTTCAAAATTTTTATTGATGCAATGGATGGAACACAGATGCTCGGATTTCTCCAAAAAATAAAGTTCAATATATTGATCGGTATGAGGTGCCAACCCAAAATAAAGTTCAATATATTGATCGGTATGAGGTGCCAACCCAAAATATTATGACAGCATGTTATTTCAAAATGTGTTTTGCTATCATGGCCGGAGGGGAGAGCTTAGCGCATGATAGTCAGATTTTCAAGAAAGCCACAAGAGAACCTTGCTGGAACTTTCCTCACCCACCCGGAAGTAATTTAAAAATAAATTGTTGTATGTTATGACTGCATTTCACTAGTTAATACTTTTGAATTAACTTATGCTATAATATGTTGAGGTAAATACTACTTGGTTGATGCGGAGTACTCTCTAGAAAGGGGAATTTAAAAGTCCTACCTAGAAACATGCTATCATTTAGCAGACTTCGATCTCACGTGACAATCATCCTATTCAAGGATAGCGAGAAACGTTCAACCAAGTACGCTCATCTTTGCATAGTGGCATAGTGCATATTCGGCATCTAAAAAAACAAGTGGGCAATACTACGGGATACGTCGTAATATAATTTTGATAGACATCGGGATATTGTTGTGGCTACAATGACAGTTCATAATTTCATTCGTCTTCATTCATCAAATGCGGAACTTGATTTCATTTCATGTGATGTGGATGAAAATTTAGTATATCCAGAGGCTAAAGAAGTTAGGGTAGGCCGGTGTAGAACAAATGATGTGCGTCAAAGTAGGAGTGTTGGTGTTATATCAGCAGAAAAGTATGCAATACGAGATACAATTGCTGACCACTTGCATGGTTTTAAAAGATAATTAAAATTTTACTAGTGTTCAAAGTACCTAACTTTATAATCTTGTATGCATGTGTATCTTGTTTGCCACATTTTGCAGGTGATGGGCATCAGTGTCAGGTGATGGGCATCAGTGTCAGGTGAAGACAAAGAATTGCGATGTTATTTCTTGAACTTATTTCTCATTTTAGTTTATGAGACAAGTTTATGTTTAAAAATATTTTGCAAAACTGTTTTAACGTTATTATTAATATTATATTTTGTTATTATCGTATTTCTTTAACAGAAAGCAGGGTGTACCATGAGTTTATTTCCAGTGTATGTGTTGGATTCTAATTTTAATAATGCAAAGTTATTGTGGGTCACTCGAGACTCTTGGTTGACCCGTGTAAATTGGACCGTCTTAGCACCTAAGCGGTCAAGCGTGCAAATAGGCAAAGAGAGAAAAGGCAGTATGCAAGAAGGTTTTTTTACGTGGAAAACACCGGAAATGGGTGAAAAACCACGCGGTCGGGGCTGTGCTGACCCAACTTCACTATTTTCTATTGGTTGTACAGAGCTTTTAAGAGGAATCAAGGGAGACATACCGCTCCTTGTTACAACTTTGGGGGAGAGAGTGAAGTGCCTTCGGAGGGTGACTTGTCACTGCTCGTGAAACTAATTGTTTATCTTGTCTGCAGCGATGAATGCCGCACTCTGGAGACTTGGTGGACTTCTTCTTGCGTTTAGAGGCTGGAGCGGAATATTGTTCTTCATTTCTCACAGCTCCATTCTCACAGTTTCACTTATCACGGCCGCCGTCGAAACAAACAGAGTCATACTTACACTCCCACCGTCAGCTCGCTGGCTAAGCTTTTTAAATCGCCTAAATAAAGTTTATTGAAATACCTTAAGCATTTAGTAGTTCAGGAGAAATATACCCCAAAACATAAATAAATAATAACTTGAATGAAGCAGGTGGCATTGGAAACACAAATCACGTTTAGTAAATTATAGATCTTATTCATCAATTTTGAATTCACAAAATTTGATTTATCAGCAATTTAAATTTTTTATCTTAAAAAACAAATAAAATAAAAACCCGGCTTGGCGGCATTGTAGGCGTCGTTTGGCAAGGTGGTGGCGATCGTAAACACATGGGTTAAACAGTCATTCGTTAAGGATCACCTAACAAACATCATTGGTTTGAACATAAAAATGGATGAAGTTCCTTAGATGAGCATTAACAAATGACAATTTAATCCCGTGTTCATGACTGTCACCACCGTGCCCAACGGAGCCGTAGCCTTTTAGGTAGGACTGATGAGTAAAATTTGTCTGATAACCAGACCCTAAGGTGTAAGGATGGTTTGATATATTCAATTAAAGGTGTCCTAAATAATTGAAATACTGCTACTTGTTTCTAGAACATTGAATTTTTTTTAAAAATTCGTATTGGTTTTCAAATTTGTAATATATTCTATAGGATTTGGGAATAGGAATTCTGAACGAATTTTGGCCCCATTCGGTGAGACGGATCCGCTCAGGTCTCGCGGAAGGCACCACCCGGCGTTTGGTGGGGTCGCGGCCGGGCGGTGGGGATTCGCCCCATCAAGAATTTTTCACGAATTTCCCACGAAAATCCACAAGGCAACCACGATTACGATTGCCTCCACATGTATTTCCTCCATGGGAAACCCGTTGCGCCAAACTAGCCCTTTCTGGGATTTCCGTATCTCCATCTTCCTTAAGGTCCATTAGCTACTTAGGACAAGCCACCATTATTCTGTTGTATTTTCCTGTCGAAAAAGCTCATGCGCATAAGCTATGTTTGGCGTGGTGATGGCGGTCATGAACACGGTGGTTATGAGCCGTCGTCATTCTTAAACACCAGACCTCACTCAAGGAACTTCATTCACATTTATGTTCAAAAATAGTTTCCTTTTCTTGGCGGTGGTCGTAGCCATTGTCATGCCAAACATACATTCAATACATTCTATGATAGTGGAGCCACAAATGCCCCATCAAAAGAGCCTAGGCGGCGGCAGCACAAATTCCTTTTATAGAAACCACAATGTAGAAAAATATGACGAGTTTACGAAGAACACAAATCATACATGCATCATTCAAAATTTTCTATATTAACACGGGCAGTAGAGTTTATTATTGCTTCTTTAGCGAGTTACAAAAGATGTTTATTTACGCATAGATTGATTGAGTTTGGGCAATGTTAATAGCATCTTGAAGTTGCTATTAGCAGCCATTTCAATGTGTTATTTTGATCTTTTTTGGGATATTATTAGTCAAAAGAGGGATGCTATTAACATTGCCCTCGAGTAGTTTAAGGCTTTGATTGGCAAGCCTTGAGGCTCTGTTGTGATGGGAAAGGGAGAGGGAGTGAGGATGGAGCTCCCCCTCTGTGGTGACAAAGGGAGCCTGATTGCAAGGCAAAAAAATTTGGTGTGTTCCACGCTCAGACCTCTCTATATGAGTCATGATTAATTTTATACATTGAATCACAATTTTCAACTTCTAAAAAAATCATAAAAAAAATTAATGTGGTGTTTTTACAATCATTTTAAGCATCAAATTATTCATATTCCAATTATTACTGAAAAAATACAATCATAAAATCATACATTACAATTGAAAAATGATAATACGATCATAATGTCATTTTACGTTCGTAATGCAATACCAGCTGTGAGGTTGTCTACTCAAGCAAGCAATAATCTGAATTATGTTTAACTAATAAGGAAAAGAAGTAATGAAATGATTATAATGCACAAATCTCAGAGCTAATCCAATGGCTATAAATCGCTTCTGCTATTATCTCCAACAATCTATGGCTCCGTTTGATGTTGTGGTGGCAATACATTTTATAACAGTGGCGTTTGTCCAAACTTATCAGAGCAAAAACACCACACCAAACGGAGCCTATAGGAGTTCAAAGGGTTCTAGTCGAGTCATAAAATAGGACCATCTCACAAATGTTCATTTTTTTGATACAGGGGGCTCTAACAGTTTATAAATATAAATAGAGGGGAGCCAATTGTAATTTTGAAAGTTAGAGTGGTGCAAGCAGTAACTAGGCAAACATTGTGAGGAAGTCCTGTTAAATAACCTTTTATAGATATATATATATAGTTTATAAATAGTAGAGGTAGTTCTAAGGGTTCTATTTCTACCCTATAAACTGGAAGCGGGGGAGTTCATCCATCTCGCGCACGTTTCTCGGCGTGAGTGCTGATGCACTGACAATCATTTGATGACGCAATGCACCGTGCGGTACAGCCCCCCCCCCCCCCCCCCCCCCCCCCCCCCCAATAAACTTATGCGCTAAAGTAATCATAATGAGTAATAGAATTATCACCACCACAAGCATTAACGGGCAGTTGCCAAACATTAAAGCTCCGTTTGGCATGGTGGTGACGGTCATGAATATGGGGGTTAAATTGTCATTCGTTAACGCCCACCTAAGAAACTTCATCCACTTTTATATTCAAACGGATGATGTTTGCTAGGTGATCCTTAACGAATGACGTTTTAACCCATGCGTTTACGACCACCACCACCGTGCCAAACAGACCCTAAATCAAAACAGTTGACAGCAATGCAGCACATCATCAGCACAAAATTAAAAGATGACCACAAACTTAAGATACTAGGAGGAATAATAATAATCCTGGGAACAAAAAACCAGATGGAGATCCCAAATATTCAGTAATCATCCTAAGGAAGCCTATCCATGCAGCAAAAGTCATTGATAAATACCATTTTCCATAATAGAACTGAACCACTTAAGGCGAGGGACAGCTACTGAACCGCCTAGCCAAGAAGTTCCGACAGCTCTGTCTTTCTGAATGCATCAACAGCTTGTAATTGAGTAAATGTTGCCTTATTGGGGAATATATTTTCAGCCTTCATCCTATCCCTAAACCCATAAGCTGGTGTCTTGCCATTTGCATAAGCTTGGAGTAATAACTGATACTGCCTCAACCTACCAGCATAACCAATTTGCCTCATGTTGTGAAATATCTTCTCGGTATTATGAACATCGCCTCTATCCGCATATTTTTCGAGCAAGTAAATATATGTGGAGTAAAGAGGTTTCAACTGACCCTTCTCAGAAGCCCTCTGCAGAATAGAGTCGGCCTTCTCAACCTCCCCGGCTTCCGCATAAAGCTTGACAAGTGTATCCCAGGTCAAAGGACCAATCTTGCACCCACTATCGGACAACTTCTTCGCCAATTCCTTCCCTTTAGAAAGAAGCTTGTGGTTTGCATACACCTTCAACATAACATTGTAGTATTTGGAAGAAAGTTTCTTGAATGATTTCATCATCTGGTTGAAAACTTTCTCGGCGCCTTCTACATTACCCACCTTGCCCCAAGCCACTATTGCGGACGAGCATTCCTCTAGATGGGGATTGGGCTCGCAAATTTTCCAAATTCTCCCTACCTCGTCCTCTTTGCCGAGGGCGGCATATAGAGGAAGAAGAGATTTGCACGCGGCGCGATTCTCGTTGATGTTGTCCCCTTCAATCTCCTTCAAGGTCGCCTCAGCCTTCTCGTTTTGGCCAGCAAAGATGTAGTGCTTCGCAGTTAGTGCTTGCAAGTAGAAATCAGGCTCGACACCCTCAGCCTTCATTGTCATGATGATATCTTCCATGCCCTGAATATCATGCATTCGACCTTTGGTGTCTACCAAAAGCTTGTATGTGAAGAGAGACGGCTTGACGTCGTTTTTCTCCATGATTTTTAGGACCTCGCCAATCTTTTTCCGATCGACCCTTTTATAGAGTAACAATAGCTGGTTGCAAGCAAAGGTCGTGATGGGGAAACCAAGGTCCTTAATTTTACTGAACACTTCCTCAGATTTCTTAACATTGGCAAGAAGAACACAATTGGCTAGTAAGGTTCTATAGATGAATTCACCCCTGAAAGATTGCGGAATTTTATCGATGTACTTTTCCGCCTTATAAAGGCCCTGCAACTTGGCAATTAAGTCAAGACGAGATGCATAATCACGCTCTCCAAGTTCAATGTGTTTATTTACTTCCAGCCACTCCAGAAACTGTAGATATGACAGGATATTGTTAGGGTAAAAATTTAGTGAAAAGTTATCTCAATTTAAAACCATAGATTCATTCAACACACATTAAAACATGGGCAAGTATCAGTATGATCCTAAACTATGACCCGGCGCAATGCAAGTAATCAGGAAGAGCTTATTAGAGCAAGAGCCTTCCGATTAAAATAAGTACTGTTTTATTTTGATGCAAGACTGCAAGAATAAAAACATTTCATATGATCATTGATTCATTAAACTTATGGATGATAAGAATGCACAAAATTCAAAACTAGGTAGGATTTTGAGTTGAATCCACATTCAATTTAAAATTGCACAGGTTAAATTTCAAGCAAGAAGGTCTCAATTAAAGATTGGTCTAATCAAACAGTATCTGAAATAAAAGGTAATTGTCTGTGTACATGTGTGGGCCTGTGTACCTTTATGTTTAAACCCACGTTAGCTGTGACTGATAGGGAAATAATGAATCAAATATCTATTCACAGAAATCAATGTAATATATATACAAATACATGAAAGGGTATTCACAACACCCACTGTGAGCCTAAGATAACTCTACCACACATGAAATACACTATATCTAACCCCCCCCCCCCCCCCCACAAACTCACGGGGATCATACACCGAGAGTTTGGACAAAAGATGAGCATGCTGGATTCTCGTCTGCGGCTTAGTCATCTAATCTGCAATCTGCTGCTCGGAAGGAACAAAGGAATGAACAAGAGTATCACAACCATATTGCTTACGTAGGAAGAAAGTGTCAACCCCGATAAGCTCGGAGAGTGAGTGCTTTACCGGTTTTAGAGTAATCTGAATGACACCGGTGTTACCACAATAGAGTGGGGCGGGATCTGGAGAAGAGACACCAAGATCCTCAAGAAGCCAACAGTGCCAAATAATATCCTCAGGGGGTGGTGGTCATGGCCCGAAGCTGAGCCTAGTGCTGGAATAGAAACATCGGTCTGTTTCTTAGACTTTCATGCAATAAGAGAAGAACCTAAGAATAGACAGAAACAAGTGACAGGGTGACGGTCAACCGGATCACTAGCACAAGTAGCATCCGAGTAAGCACAGAGCTGCAAAGAGTTGCTGCTAGAGAAGAAAAGGCTACGAGAAGTCATCGCTCGGAGATAACGCAGGAGCCGTAATAGGTGACCATAGTGCGCAAAAGTAGGGGCACTAACAAACTGACTCAGCACATGAACTGCATGAACAATATCAGACCGAATAATTGTGAGGTAGACAAGGCTCCCAACGAGGTGGCGGTAGCGAGCAGGATTGGAGAGTGTAACACCATCATCCGGACGTAGCTGAAGGTGGAACTCCATAGGTGTGTCCACTGTGCGAGAATCAGAGAGCGCAGCCCGAGCTAGGAGATCTGATGTGTACCTTTGCTGAGAGAGCTGAAAACCGCAGTCTGTAGAGCTGACCTCAAGACCTAAAAAGTAGCCCAGCTGTCCAAGGTTGGTCATCTGAAACTGCTGCTGAAGGTGATGCTTGACGAAATCCATGAGAAGGATCATCACCAGTAATGATCATATTGTCCACATAAAGTAAAAAAAGTGTTCGACCACAAGAGGAGTGCAATAATAGAGTTGAATCATGCGAACTTGGCTGAAAACCAGGAGCTATAATGGCTGAGCTGAAACGTGCAAACCATGCGCGGGGCACCTGATTGAGCCCATAAAGGGCTCGTCTCAAGCGGCAGACAAGGCCTGGAGGAGACGATAGACCAGGATTAGGAAGCATGTATACCTCATGTTGAAGATCACCGTGAAGAAAGACATTCTTCACGTCGAGCTGAGACAGAGATCAGTAGCGAACAGTTGCAACTGTAATAAGAGTCTGAACCGTAGTCATATGAGCGACTGGAGCAAAAGTCTCATCATCGGCACTCCCCTGCTCCTGCTAAAAACCATGAACAACAAGTCGATCCTTGTACCTCTCTACAGATCCATCAGAGCGAGTCTTGACCTTGAAGACCCACTTGCAAGTAATCGAAACAGCACCAAGTGGAAGAGGAACAAGATCCCATGTACGTGTGTGCTCAAGTGCCTCTAACTCAGCAGACGTAGCAATCTACCACTTGGGTATCTGGGCAGCCTCACAGTAGGTAGTTGGCTCTGGAGTACTACAGGCAGTAGCAGGAAGGGCAGATAGGTCCAGTGGTAGTGTAGCGAGGCTAAGACGGTCGGGAGGACGTCAACAAGGTGGGTTGAGATGCACAAAAGGATCGTTCACATGACACTCGCTGGAGGAGGAAGACACTAAGTCTGGGGGCACTGGAGGCAAGAGAACATGAAGTGGAGGACGAGTGTAATGATATGGAAGAGGGACGATGAGCGTGTCCGAGGGAGAAGTGAAAGGTGGAAAAGAGATATGGTGTAAGCGGTGGCAAGGAGAGAGGAGAGGTTAGAGATGGTGTAGGCGGTGGGAAGGAGAGAGGAGGTGGACATGCCGGTGGAGAGGAGACAGGAGGAGGTGGGGTGGGAAGAGTGAGGAACCGCACATCAGAGGGAGTCACAGATGAGTGTGAGGTGACGGAGCACACAGAGAGGGTTAGACTCGTCAGACATCGCGTAAGATACGAAGTCAATGTGCAACAAGATCATAACATCGAAATCCCTTGTGCTCAGTACTGTATCCAAGAAAGACAAAAGATTCAGATAGAGCAGAGAGCTACCATGGTTTTTGAAGACGTGATTCGTCTGGAAATTGGTCTTCAAGCAACCATGTCAATTTAAAAGCTACCCATCGAAAGCCCTTGTCGACCTACCCATGGTTTTTTAAGACGTGATTCGTCTGGAAATTGGTCTTCAAACAACCATGCCAATTAAAAGTTTGGTGGAGTGTGTTGGGTGAATTTGCAAAAACTGTGTGGGGTGTATGTGATTTAAACCCCAAAAGAAAATTGGGTTTTAATGTATCGTGAGAAAAATGTGATGCGTGACGGGAGAGTTCCTCAAAAGATTCTTGATAAACAAAAACTGAAGAGGTTTGTGAGTTTCGTGAATTTACCTAAAGGATCCTCATAGTCGAAAGGGGTCCAAATCGGTCTTGAATCGTGGTTTTGAATGTGTTAGAAAAGCCCATGTAAAGGGCTCATTATTGGGCCCATGTTTTTGATCTTTTTCCCTCTTCACTTATTAGTCCCACATCTTGTATAGGACTTCCTCTCTCCTTTTCTCTCCTATATATTTGTATTCTCTCCTTGTATTTACAAACACAAGAAATACATACAAGATTTTGAGCTCTTTCTACATGGTATCAGAGGGACTCGTTGCCTCCCGCGGACTCCCGAACTCTATCCGCTTCTTTTGATCTCCTGCGGCCTGCTCAGTCTACCCGATGCGGCCTGCGGCTTCCTGCAGCCTCCTGCGGCTTCCTGCGGTCTGCTCTGCCTATCCGCCTTCTTTTCCTTAGCCGTTTGGTTAACTGCGGCCTGCTCAGTCTTCAGTGGCCTGTATTTCTGCTCCGCTTCCTCTTCATCACCGTGGTTCCACCCTCCTCCCCGGGCTTCTTATAGCCTCCTCTCTCCCTGTCCCGTGGGGCCCACTTCTCCCTACATTCTCATTCTGTCCGCTGCGAGCTCCTCCAGTTCGCTGCGAGCTCTTCCAGACTGCTGCGAGCTTTCTTCCCTTCTTTCCTCTCTCCTCGCTTGCGAGCTTCTTCCCTTGTCCAAGACCGAGCTCTTCTCACTCGCGGTCTCTTGGTTTATCCCGCCGCGGACTGCTCTTACCGCTGCGGGCTCCCTTCTCGCGGGCTGTTCAAGTTCTGCTGCGCTTTCCCCTCTTGCGGACTGCTCCAATCCGTCGCGGCCTCTCATAACGCGGACTGTTCCTAACCGCTGCGGCCTCTCTCAAATCGAGGACTGCTCCAGTCCGCCGCTGCGGCCTCTCTTCTCGCGAGCTGCTAGAGTTGCGCTGCCAGTTCCCTTCTTGCGGACTGCTCTAGTCCGCCGCTCCTTTTCTGCACTTGCGCCTTGCGGTCTGCCCTCTCTACTCGTTGCGGACTGCTCAAGGTTGCTGCGAACTGCTCCTCCTTACATCTTGCCCTAGCCGCCGCGACCTGCCCTTCGGGGTACTTGCTCGCCTTCCTCCCCGCAATGGCTTCCAGCGACTCAACTGCGGCTAGCCCCTCTACAGACCGCCCGGTACCTGTTCCTGAAATCCGTGATGAGCTGAGGATTACAACAATTTCCCTCTCCGGGAAGAAGAATTTTCTCCCTTGGGTTCATTCTGTTCGTCAGGTTCTTCAGGCCAAGGGCCTTTTGACTCACCTCACTCAGGCTCCTCCTTCCCCCACTACCGACGACTGGCTCCACAATGATGGCCGTGTTCAGACCTGGCTCCTCAATTCCCTCGATGGCAAACCGTAACAGATGGCCATGTATCACGAAACGACCAAAGCTATGTGGGATGAACTGCACTCCCTGTACTCGGGTAAAGACAGTCTTCTGCATCTCTATGACATCCTCACCGATCTTCTGGCTCTCGACACGGGGGGGGGGGGGGGGGGGGGGGGGGACTTCGGACATGACCTCTTTTGTCACTCGTGCAAAGACTCTCGCTGAGGCCTGGATTCAACATCAACCGTCTACCAATGACCATGCTCCTCAGCGTGCTCAAAAGGAGGCCGTCTGCATTTCCATCATGATGGCTCGTCTCCCGCTTCACCTACAAAATATTCGCACCCAGATTCGGGCTTCCTCCACTATATCCTCCTTATCTGATGTCTGCTTCATGCTCCTCCGTGTTTCACCTCCACCTGATACTACTGCGCCTCCGCCCTCGGCCCTTCTTCAGAACACCACCTCCCCCTTACTGCCCCCACCAACCTCCGGTCGTGGTGGTCATTCGGGTTCTAGGGGCCGCGGGCGCGGTGGTCGGCCATCTTGTTCCTACTGCGGCAAGGACGGCCATTATGCGGCGACCTACTACAAGAAGATTGGTTATCCTCCCCGTCCGACAGCCTCGGTTGTTGCGGACACATCTTCTACCGCTCCTTCTGACCTTGAGGTTGTTCGTCTCCAGCTCCAGTAACTCCAAGGGCTGCTCAACCCGCCCTCTGCCTCCATCGCCACCACCTCCAACGCAGGTATTGCTTGTTTATCCACCAGACCGCGATGGATCCTGGACTCGGGTGTCACTCATCATATTACCTCGCAACGGCCACCCAAGTACACAGATTCTCCTCATCCAAAGTATATCACTGTGGCAAATGGGGAGAAGGTTCCAGTCTCCGGCTCGGCTGACCTTTTACTCAACTCATCGCTCTCCCATCGCTCAGCTCTTCATGTTTCGAGCTCCCCGTTCAATTTACTTTTTGTTGGTCGCCTTACAAATGATCTAAATTGCTCTGTCATATTCACCCCCTCTTCTTTTTTCATACAGGATCAGCAGACTCGGACTACCATTGGTAAAGGCATACTGCAGAGCGGGCTCTACCTCCTCGATGACTATCCCACTGTCTTATCTTCTGTCTCCTCCAGTAAGTGGCATCGACGTCTTGGCCACGCTCCTCTCCCGGTGCTCCAGCAGGCTCTTCCTGATGTTTCCCTTCATCCTTTTCAGTGCGAATCTTGTATCTTCGGCAAGCAGCCGTGTTCTTCTTTTCCTACACATTGTACCTGAAGTACTGCTCCTTTTCATTTAGTACATTCAGACATTTGGGGTCCTTATAAAGTTACTAGTATTTCTGGTTATCGCTATTTTATCATATTTATTGATGACTACTCTCGCACAACGTGGCTTTACTTACTACGTGATCGTGCCGAGCTTTCCCGTGTCTTCAGGGTCTTTGTCCTTGAAATCCGTATGCAATTCCACACTACCATCAAAACATTACGTACTGATAATGCTCGCGAATACACTAGCCACGGCTTTGCGGCCTTGTACTCTGAATTCGGGATTCTTCATCAAACATCATGTGTTTACACACCCCAGCAAAACGGCGTTGCCGAACAGAAGAACCGGCACTTGCTTGACGCTGCCCGCTCTCTCATGCTTCAAATGCATGTGCCCAAAAGTTACTGGAATTTTGCGGTCTCTACTGCGTGCTTCCTGATCAACCGGCTCCCTTCCTCCGTCCTCCACTATGCTACTCCGTTTAGCCTACTATTTCCCTCTACTCCGGCTTTCCCTCTCCTACCTCGGGTTTTTGGCTCCACCTGCTATGTCCACTGCCTGGGTCCGTCTTCAGACAAGTTGGAACCCTGGGCCACTAAACATGTCTTCGTTGGTTATTCGCGTACGCAGAAAGGCTATGTATGTTACTCTCCCGCTACCCGCAAGGTTTCCGTTTCTGCTGATGTTACCTTCCGGGAGGATCACCGTTCTCCTCTGCTCCTTTACCCACTCCATCCACGTCGGAACCTCTACCACCACTCCTCCCACGACCTGTTATTCCTGTTACTACACCTCTACCACTGGTACCACCTGCTCCGACTCCTGCCCCCTCCAGGCCACCTGTTATCTGTGTCTACTCTCTCCGCCCGTCCAACTCGGTTGCCCCTCTGCAGTCGGCCTCGACCTCGGCTACTCCGCGCCCTGCTGATCAGGTACCTGCATCCGCTGCTCATCCTCTGGCAAACTGTGTCTCCTTGCATCGTCTCTCTCCTCACCTCCACACATTTGCTACTTCTCTTTCCTTGATTTTGGTTCCTAACTCTATGCAGGAGGCGCTACAACATCCTAGGTGGCGGGACGCCATGGAAGAGGAAATGGCTGCTCTCTGGGCCAACCAAACCTGGACTCTTGTACCCCTTCCTCCGGGTCACACACCGGTTGGGTGTAAATTGGTGTATGTTATCAAACATGCTGCTGACAGAACGATTGACCGCCTGAAAGCTCGTCTGGTGGCTCGTGGCTTCACCCAACAACAGGGGCTCGACTATGAAGAAACTTTTTCTCCGGTTGCCAAACTCAACACAGTTCGAGTCCTCATCTCCGTGGCTGTCCATCATCGGTGGCCTTTATTCCAACTCGATATTAAGAACGCTTTCTGAATGGCGATCTCCAAGAGACGGTCTATATGCAGCAACCTCTCGGGTTTGAGACCACGGGGGAGTCTCAAGTCTGTCATCTGACGAAGGCTCTGTATGGTCTCAAACAATCCCCACAGGCGTGGTTTGACAAATTCAGTAAGGCCCTTCGAGAGGTTGGTTTTACTCGCAGCTCGGCAGACTTCTGGCTATTCACTCGTCACCGTACAACGGGAACAGTTCTTCTGTTAGTTTATGTTAACGATATCATAATTACGGGAGACGACTTGAAAGGAATACAGGAGGTCAAACTACACCTAGACACAGTTTTTCAAACAAAAGATCTGGGGCCCCTTCGGTACTTCTTGGGCCTTGAGGTTGCCAGACGGCCAGACGGTCCCATCCTCTCTCAGCGGAAGTATTGTCTTGACCTCCTTCGAGATGCTGGCTATTCAGGTTGTAAGCCAATTGATACCTCAATGGATGCAAATCACAAGTTGTGCGCTCAGGCATCTGACTCAGATCTCCTACTCCAGAATCCAGAATACTATCGTCGTCTAGTTGGAAAATTGATCTACCTCACGGTAACCAGACCAGATATTTACTTCGTTGTTGGTATTGTCAGTCGATAAATGCATACCCCTCGAAGATCTCATCTTCAGACTGTTGAACGCATTCTCAGATACCTTAAAACAGCTCCTGGTCAATGTCTGGTTTACAAAACCTCATCTTCAGCTCCAATGTTGGTGGCTTATTCTGATGCCGATTATGTTGGTTCCCTTGATGATCGACGGTCAACCAGTGGATTTTGCACATATCTTGGAGGACATTTGATTACTTGGAGAAGCAAGAAACAAGCGGTCGTTGCTTGATCATCAGCTGAGGCAGTATACCGAGCAATGGCGTAGGTGGTTTCTGAACTAACTTGGCTTGAAGGTCTTCTTACTGATCTGGGTGTAAAGCTTCCTTCCCCAGCTCTTCTCCTCTGTGACAGCCAGTCTGCCATACATATAGCCAAAAACTCGGTATTCCACGAGAGAACAAAACATACTGAAGTCGACTGTCACTTCATCCGGGAAAAGATTCAAATGAAGAAACTCGACCTAAAGCATGTTCTAGGGACAGAACAGGTTGCAGACGTCCTCACAAAGGATCTTTCCAGTACTCTCTTCTATCAGTGCTTGTCCAAGCTTGGCGCATACAATTTGTACGCTCCAGCTTGCGGGGGAGTGTTAGAAAAGCCCATGTAAAGGGCTCATTATTGGGCCCATGTTTTTTATCTTTTTCCCTCTTCTCTTATTAGTCCCACATCTTGTATAGGACTTCCTCTCTCCTTTTTTCTCCTATATATTTGTATTCTCTCCTTGTATTTACAAACACAAGAAATACATACAAGATTTTGAGCTCTTTCTACAGAATGTATGCCAGTCCGAGCACAAATTGTCACGTAGGAGACAATGGAACCATCAGGATGTGGCTCCTTCTAAATGCATAGAAGCAAAGAAAACATGATCAAACTAGTTAATATTATTATACCTAAAAAACATTTTCGTTATATAAATCCATTATGTGGGGTCTCCTATAGTAAATTTTGGACATGACATATTTGTTGGATATGTATTGTAATTATCGTGTTTGTTGGCTTGACCAAAAGAATCTGGGTTGTTGATAACATTCTGTTTGGGTGCGAGAGTTTGTGGACATTGAGGTAAAATGAGTTGTTGATAAGGAATTATTAAGAATTTGGAGATTCAGCACTGGGTCTGCTCTGGGTCTGCTGTTTGACGAGGACATGAACCAAGAGTACTAAGTTGTGAGCCTGTGATGAATCAGGGCCACCGGTATAGATTATCTGAGCCCGGAATCAGGGTGGTCCTTCCAAATTGTCAGATGTAGAAGCGGATTTCAACGGAAGGCTCCCGAGGATGCCCAGCAAGGAAGAGGATTGTGATCAATTTGGTTCAATGTTCTGAGCATGTACATTCGCTGTATTTTCCTTGACTGATGTTGTACAGTTGTATAAACAACTGCGCTTCGCCCCAAAAATCTTTAAATTCTTGGTAGAAGGAATCTTGAAGTTGATTTTGAATTCTTTGTTGTTGTTTTTCCGATTTTGAGAAGGATACAACTTGTTGTAATTCGTGGTAAAAATGATCCTGGGTGGCTTGAGTTGAATCACAAGCGGTAGAATGTTGCTTCATGTAGAGGGTGTGTCACATGTCTACATGGCCTGGAAGATGTTGTAGCGGTGTGATCGGAGGCGGTGGATGTAGGTTTGTGTCGCCTCCATAGAAGGCGATCTCAATGAGAGCACCAGTTGTTATGTGGGGATGGAGTTCTTGTAGACGGGAGGGGCCATGGGCCAGGAGAGAAAGAGAGGAAGTATGTGGGGAGAGAGGCGAAGTTAAGAAGAGAGAGAACTAAGATTATTATTAAACTTGTACCGATATTATTACAGTAAGCTATTCTATTTATACACAAAAATACTACCGTTGCATGACACACATGCCAGCTCAGCCTAATATACTAGTTAATATACAGTAAGCTATTCTATTTATACTACCGTTGCATGATATAGCTGTACGTGTAACCTAGTTAATATTTATTTGTGTAGCCTAATATATACAAGCGCTGCAAAGAGTCCTTCTCTGGTGATGATATCCAGAAGCTATAACTCATCTCAGCGCCCAAATTCAACTCCTTATCAGCAGCCACACTAGAGCTGCCATATTCCCTCGGATTCAAGATAAAGCAAAGGTGACATTTTTTAGGTTTGCATTGGCTAGATTCAAGGAGCTTATGATATCACTGTGTTAGAATATTTTTGA
The DNA here is from genome assembly GCA_039513925.1 of Platanthera zijinensis. Classification (NCBI taxonomy): domain Eukaryota; kingdom Viridiplantae; phylum Streptophyta; class Magnoliopsida; order Asparagales; family Orchidaceae; genus Platanthera; species Platanthera zijinensis. The sequence continues at coordinate 224,374,270 of CM077080.1, read as the reverse complement.
TTTTGCAAAAAAAAACTTCTTATGATTTCTTTAAAAAATTGTGTGCTAGTCTAGGGATAACAAAAAAAGTTTGCGGATAACAATTTCATTTTATTTTGGACTGCTGATAGCCAAATTTGGTATGTGCATAACAATTTTCATGTGTGTATGTATATATAAGAAAGAGACACAAACATAAGAATATACATATCTTATTGATAATTGTAGAAGAGTGGTGTAAACCTTGTATATACTTCTTGAATTCCAAATTACAAGTATGAGTACAAATATATACGGATAAGAGAGAGAGAGAGTACTCCCTTATACAAGATGTGAGACTATTACATGTGAAAGAAGAAGACCTAATAATGGGCCTCTAAATAGGCTTTTACAAGATATTTTCTAACTATTTTCTAACACTCCCCCGCAAGCTGGAGCGTACAAGTCATAGGTGTCAAGCTTGGATAAGAACTAATAGTATAACAGTCGAGAGAGGGATTTAGTCAGGATGTCAGCCACTTGTCCTGTAGCGGGAACATGCTCCAATTCTATCTTCTTTGATTGAACTTTTTCTCGAATGAAGTGACAGTCAACTTCAATATGCTTTGTTCTTTCATGAAAGACTGGATTTTTGGCAATATGTATCGCAGCTTGACTGTCACAGAATAAGGTCGTCGGAGATGAGAGTTTGAGTCCCAAATCATTAAGAAGACTTTCAAGCCAAGTTAACTCAGATACAACAGCAGCCATAACGCAGTACTCGGCCTCAGCAGAAGATCGAGCAACAACGGTTTGCTTCTTGCTACGCCAGGTAATAAGATGTCCACCGAAGTATGTGCAAAAGCCAGTTGTGGAACACCTATCATCAAAAGAACATGCATAGTCAGCGTCAGGATACGCAACAAGAGATAAGAGGTATGTACAATCCCATATTCGCTGAGTGGGACTCAGAAGCACCAAGGGTCAGGTTTGGGCTAGCTTTGGAATAGCCTCGGGTGAAGAAAGACTCAGAGATGTCCATGGACGAGAACTCTCTCGCCCAATCGGGGTTGAGCTCGACTTTTGTCGAGCTCGACTTTCGTCAAGCTCAGCTCAGGTCTCGTCGAGCCCCGTCGAAAAGGTTCGGAACAGGAGAGCTCTCGCATAGGAGCAGGCGAGAACGCTCGCGCCCAGGTAAGCAGTTCGTTGAGCAGAGCTCGGCGCTCATCAAGACAGGCCGGGATTCGGCCGAGGCATATTCCCGCCCTGAGGCGGGCGAGAAGGTCCGCGCCTCGCAAGGGAGGGAGAAGGCACAGCCTTCAACAATTCTATTCTTTTAGCTCCCGCCTGGTGAGGACGGGAGAGTTCTCGGCAAGAAGTAAACGCGAGAGCCTTCAGTTCTCGGCAAGAAGGCTCCCGCCGGGTAAGGCCTAGGAAGAAATTACCTGGATGCCCTCAGGTAAAATTACTTGTATACCCCCAGGGTCTGCATTTAGCTCGTCATAACAACGGAGTTTGGCTGTTGGCAAAACAGCCCGGGGCAATTTAGTAATTTCAGGTCAGCAAAGGCTATAAATAGACCCACAGGGGCTCCTCAGAAGGCAAGCTTTCATATTTTCCTAAGATCTTCTAGTGCCTTCTGAGGAGCTCCTAGCCCAGCATTTGGCTTTGGAGGGGAAGCGCTCAGAGATCTTCCGGGTAAGAGGTGGGACCTCCTAGCTGAGGCTTTGGGTTGGTTTCTGGTCCTTTACTGCTAGTCAGAGGTCGGAGCTTGGGAGAAGTAGGTGTTGGCTACACCCCTGATTTCGAACTTTCGTTGAAGTCAAATTTTGTCTTCAACAGTTCTGGTGCGGTGAGCGTGGAAGGTAGCCAATACAAGAAAATCTTGAGTTGAGTCCCATGGTCGGAGGTGAAGGCGAAGGATCAGGCGCAGGAGGTTCCCCTTCTCGGGGAGAGGAGGCGACAAGAAAGATGCTCGAGGACATCAGGCGAGAGGTCCTGCAGACCATCAACTTGGCCTTCTCGGCAAGGAGCGAGTGGGCTACGCCTCAGGTTCCAGTAGAGGCGGTCCCTCTCTTGGGCAAGAACGCTCCCGGGCAGCGTCCCGGGAAGGATGTCGACAAAGGTCGCCGAGAGGGATATAACTGCGCAAGAGTTCTTCCCCGGGCAGCGTCCCGGGAAGGAGGTGCAGGCAAAGGTCGGTGAGAGGGATGTAGCTGCGCGAGAGCTCTTCCCCGGGCAAGGCAGCGCAGACCGAGCAAGCCAGCCGAGGCCGCGAGATGTGCCTTCTCGGCAGGCAGGGGGCGGGAGCCCTTTTAGCGAGCTCATCATCTCGGCTCCGGTTCCGGAGGGGTTTCGGGAGCCCGACATGTCCTACTACTCGGGGAAGGACGACCCTGTGCAGCATGTGCAGTGGTTTGAAGATGTTGTTTCGATAAGGCAGATGACAGACGTCTTCAAGTGTCGACTCTTTGCCATCACGTTGAAGGAGAAGGCCAGGGACTGGTTCCACCAGTTGCCGGCAAGCTCGATCAACAGTTTTGAGGATCTGCGTCGAGGGTTCCTGTTGAGATTCTTGACATCGAAGAAGCGGAAGGAGAAAGAGTGCCTGTTTGCGATGAGGCAGAAGCAAGATGAGACGTTGGGTCACTATGTTGACCGGTTTCAGGAGGAGATCCTCCTGGTCCAGGAGGTCCCAGGGTATGCACTGATGCTCGCCTTCACCCTGGGGCTGAGGCCGGGATTCTTTAGCATGGAGCTGAAGAGAATGTCCCCTCTCTTTTGAGGAGCTCATGGAGAGGGCGGCGAAGGAGATAGACTTCGAAAGGGCCAACCCGGCTTTTGCCAGGAAGCTGACCAGGTTGGCGGAGGATGACGTGAAGGAACCGGGAGCAGGAAGGCAGAGAGAGCAGAGGGAAGAGAGAAGGAGAGAGGAGCCCCGAGGACAGGGGCAGCAGAGGCGGCATCAAGGAGGGGGGCCCAGGAGCCAAACAACCGGTTGGGTTGGAGGCCCCAAGAGGGTCGCCCCCAGGGACAGGGCGGAGGCTTCCAAGGAAAGGACAACTTCCGCGAGCCAAGGAGGTTTGATCAGCCGGCGTGGAGGCAGGGGCAGAGGGGTCACTTCCCGCTGCCGCAAGAAGCGATGGAGTTCGGCCGAGGTAGAGGAGGAAGGAGAGGAGTTCGGGGAGGAGCTGGAAGAAGAGGAGGCGGAGAAGGAAGAGGGGGCAGGGTGGCGTTGCCTTTCTGTGACTTCCACCAGGAGGAGGGTCACGCGACGGCCACCTGCCCAGAGTTCCTGGAGATGAGAGAGGCCAGGGAGCTGGGGAGGCAGGATCCTCCGATAAGGATCGTGGAGGTTCAGCAGGGAGCGGGGGAAGACAGGTGTGAGGAACGGGCGGATGTAGGGGGGATCGGGGTGATCCATGGCGGAGTCGGGATTGAGGCAACCCGTAAGGGGAGCCTTCAAACCATGTTCCGAAGGGGGGTCGCCTCGACCTCCCAGGCTCCCCCTCCGGAGGAAAAATTTACTTTCTCATCGGCAGACATGCCAGACTTCGAGGACCCGTTCTGTGACGCCTTGGTGACCCAGATGGCGGTGGAAAACTTCACGGTCTCCAGGATCCTGGTCGACAACGAGAGCTCCGTGAACGTGATCTTCAAGAAGGCCTTCGACGAGATGAAGGTCGAGGCCAAGGGGTCCTAGCTTCGGACGGACCGTTGTTTGGGTTCTCGGGAGAGAGGAAGGAGGTAGAAGGAGTAGGGTTGTATGTGAAGCTGGGGGGCGTGTCACGGAACTGTCGGTTCGTCATAGTGGACACCCCAAGCAGTTATAACGCCATCTTTGGGCTCCCCCTCATCAGCGCCTTTCGTTGCGTCCCCTCCTCGTTCCACTAATGCCTCAAGTTCAACAACGGAGGGGTGCAGGTTAGGATCAGGGGGGACCCGAAGGTGGCAAGACAATGTTACGTGACGGCGGTCAACACCATATCTTGGATGGCAGAGGCGGAGGAGTTGGAGAGGGAGATGGCGGTGCAGGAAGAGGTAGTCGGAGGGGAGGAGGTGAGCCTGGAGGAGGCGAGCGAGAAGATTGCGGAGGAGGTGAGCCTGTAGGAGGCGAGCGAGAAGATTGCGGAGGAGCAGGGAGGAGCTGTGCATGAGGTCCAGAGGGACGAAGGGTCGGAGCCGCAAGAGGGTCGGCATGAGGAGGGAGTAGAGGAAGAGCGAGGAGGAGGAGTTGATATGGAGGCCCCAAGGGGCGGGGAAGTTGAGCAGCAGGAGAACCTGGGGGAGGCGATGGAAGTTGGGGAAGCAGGAGGGGAGGAAGAGCTTGGGCAGGAAGAGGAGGCAAGGGCCGGCTGGGAGCAGTCGCGGCTGGAGCCGGCTGAGAAAGTGGTGGAGATGGAAGTCTTCACCAGCACCGGCCAGGTGCAAAGGGTGCGGATCAGCGGGGGCCTAGGTCTCGAGGACCAGGAGCGGATGCGGGCTTGCATCCAGGGCAACGTCGACATCTTTGCTTGGAGCGGGGCTGACATGTCGGGCATCGATGCAGATGTAGCCTACCACCGCCTGAACCTGGACCCCCGGACGCGCCCCATTCGCCAGAAGATGAGGACCATCGCTATCAAGCTGGAGGAGCCCATCCGCGAGGAGGTTAAGAAGCTTCTGGAGGCCGGCTTCATCTCCGAGATCCAGTATCCGGCTGGATCTCCAACGTGATAATGGTAAAAAAGGGGGTGGAAAATGGCGCATGTGTATAGACTTTTCTTTATTAAATAAATCATGACCCAAGAATTGCTACCCCCTGCCTCGGATCGACGCGTTGGTTGATTCAGCCGTTGGTTTTTCTATTATGAGTTTTTTCAGGTTACCGCCAGATCTGAATGCATCCTCCTGATGTCAAGGATGTCTCCTTCATCACGAGGGAGGGATGTTTCAGCTATAAAATGATGCCCTTTGGGCTGAAGAACGCGGGAGCTACCTACCAGCATATGATGGATCAAGTCTTTCAGGGCCAAAAGGGGAGGAACCTGGAGGTCTATGTTGACGATCTCATGGTCAAAAGCAAGGGTGTGGACTGGCACCTACGTGACCTGAAGGAGATATTCGCTACCCTGCGGAAGTTTAAGATGAGATTGAACCCCCTAAAGTGTGTCTTCAGGGCAAGTCGAGGGAAGTTTCTTGGACATCTTCTGACCCCGACAAGGGTGGAGCCTAACCCAGACAAGGTGAAGGCCATCCTAGATCTAAAGTCACCACGCAACGCTAAGGAGGTCCAGCGCTTGACAGGCAAACTGGCCGAGCTAAGCAAGTTCCTCTCCAGGTCGGGAGAAAAATGCTCATCGTTCTTCAAGGTGCTGCGGGGTAATCAAAAATTTGAATGGACCACCGAGTGTGAAGAGACTTTCTAAGTGCTGAAGAGCCAGCTCTCCCAGGCGCCACTACTTCAAAGCCCAAAGGAGGGGGAGGATCTAGCCTTGTATCTTGGGGTAGGAGCAGAGGCCGTAAGCTTCGTTCTGGTCAGGGAAGACGGGAAGAAGCAATTGTCTATCTACTATGTTAGCAGGATCCTGAAGAAGGCGGAGCTCCGCTACCCCATTTTAGAAAAGTTGACATATGCTTTAATCATTTCGGCCAGGAAGCTTCGGCCGTACTTCCAAGCCCATTCGATCAAGGTGGTGACAGACCATCCCCTTCGCAAGATTTTTGAAGGAGTGGAACACTCAAGACGGTTGGTCAAGTGGTCTATTGAATTAAGTGAGTTTGACATCTCGTTTGTTCCAAAGCTCTCCATTAAGGCGCAAGTAGTGGTTGACTTCTTAGCTGACTACGTTGTTGAGGTCGGGGCCGAGGAGCCACGACCACAGGGGGCATGGAAGATGATGGTTGACGGGGCTTCGGGAAAACATTCCCTTGGGGGAGGAGTAGTGTTGATAAGCCCTCAGGGAGTCACTATAGAACAAGCTGTGGTCTTGCACTTCCTGATCACTAATAACCAAGCGGAGTACGAGGCCGTGATAGCCGGCCTTCGTTTGGCAAAGGAGCTTGAGATCCATAATGTGGAGGTATTCACGGACTCGTTGGTGGTGACATCACAGATCCGAGGAGAGTTCGAAGCCCGGGAGCCCACCCTTGTGAAATACTTATCCAAGGTAAGGGTGATCATCGGAGGGTTCCGGACGTTCTCAATTCAACATGTTCCCAGGGAGGAGAGTGTAGCAGCCGATCGGTTGGCTAAGTTTGGACCTCGGGGAGGAGGAACCCTGACTGAGCTATTTAGACCGGCGATCGAGGAAGGAGAGTTGATGGAAGTGGATCGGCGACCCTCGTGGGTGGATTCATTCGTGACCTTTCTGACCACTGGCGAGCTCCCGGAAGGGACCAAGGATGCGAAGAGCTTCAGGCACAAAGCGGCTCATTACCTAATGCTTGAAGGGGGGTTGCATCGGAAGATGTTGTCAGGGCTCCTGGCAAGGTGCGTGACAGAAGAAGAGATCCCAAGAATCCTGGAGGAAGTACACTCCGGCGAATGCGGTGGTCATTCGGGGGGTAGGACGTTGGAAGCAAGGGTGATCAGGCAAGGGTATTTCTGGCAGACCCTGAGGAAAGATGCAACCGAGTTTGCGAGGAGGTGTCGAAAGTGTCAATTGTACGCCCCCCTCCAGCTCTTGCCCGCTCAAAGGCTCTGAAGCATCACGGCGCCATGGCCTTTCTCCATCTGGGGGATGGATCTAGTTGGGACTTTCCCTCCGGCTAGTGGGCAGAGAAGATTTCTTCTAGTCATGATTGACTACTTTTCAAAGTGGCTGGAAGTCAAGGCGCTGGCCAAGGTCACCTCCCAAGTCATCAGGAATTTCGTTTGGGGGGAGATCATATGCAGACACGGGTTGCCCCAGGCGATAGTGACAGACAATGACCCCCAGTTCGCTAGTGAGGAGTTCATCAGCTTCTGCACCAACCTAGGGGTAGACCTTAGGTTTTCCTCAATCCACCACCCCAGGAGCAACGGTCGGGTGAAGACGGCGAACAAAATCATCGTAAGCTTGCTCAATAAGAAGGTGGAGAATTTGAGGGGGAGTTGGGTGGAACAGCTCCCCTCAATATTGTGGGCCTTGCGGACAACCCCGAACACGGCCACCGGCGAGACGCCCTTCAAACTTTCCCATGGGTGTGAGGCGGTCCTGCCCGTGGAGTTTGAGGTTCGGTTCCCACGGGTTGCAACCGCGGGTGAAGGAGACGAGGTTTAGAGGTTGGAGAATGAAGGGGAGTTGCGCCTCTAGTTGGATATGGTGGAAGAGCTGCGCGATGTCGCAGCTATCAGGCAGGAGGAAATCAAACGGTGGATGGCGAAATACTTTGACAAGCATATCAGAATCAAACAGTTCGCGGAAAGGGATCTGGTGCTAAAGAAAGTTGATGTTGCGGGGAGATCAACCCCCGTGGGTAAGCTCAACTCAAACTGGGAAGGATCTTATATTGTTGAAAGGGTCCTGAGAACGGGAGGTTACCACCTCCAGGACGTGGAGGGGAGGTCCATGAGTCACACCTGAAACGGTGACGACTTAAAACACTTCTACCCATGAGGGGTGGGGGGGAAGGTGAAAATGTATATTCAAAGTCAAGTTTATTATACTACATTCACTAACCTGTTTTTATTTTGCCTATTGTGAAATTCTGATGGAAAGGAGATGATTGCACTACCCCGAGCATGGCTCGGCCCCAGGTAGACCCGCTGCGCAGGCTCCCACTAGCTGGCAGGTCCGAAGGCTCGCCTATGGGGGTAAGGGATACCCCGAGTGCTGCTCGGCCCCGGGTAGACTCGCTGTTCAGGCTCTCATTAGCTGGGCAGGGCGGTAGGCACACCTGGGGGGAAAGGACTTGGCCTTGGAAATGTTCATGGAGATACTACAGCTTGGAAACTTTTGCACTACCCCGAGTGATGCTCGGCCCCAGGTAGACCCGTTGCGCAGGCTCTCACTAGCTGGCAGGTCCGAAGGCTCGCCTGTGGGGGTAAGGGATACCCCGAGTGTTGCTCAGCCCCGGGTAGACTCGCTGCTCAGGCTCTCATTAGCTGGGCAGGGCGGTAGGCACACCTGGGGGGAAAGGACTTGGTCTTGGAAATGTTCATGGAGATACTTCAGCTTGAAAACATTTGCACTACCCCGAGCCTGGCTCGGCCCCAGGTAGACCCGCTGCGCAGGCTCTCACTAGCTGGCAGATCCGAAAGCTCGCCTGTGGGGGTAAGGGATACCCCGAGTGCTGCTCGGCCCCGGGTAGACTCGCTGTTCAGGCTCTCATTAGCTACCTTCCATGCTCACCGCACCAGAACTGTTGAAGACAAAATTTGACCTCAACGAAAGTTCGTAATCAGGGGTGTAGCCAACACCTACTTCTCCCAAGCTCCGACCTTTGACTGACAGTAAAGGACCAGAAACCGACCCAAAGCCTCAGCTAGGAGGTCTCACCTCTTACCCGGAAGATCTCTGAGCGCTTCCCCTCCAAAGCAAAATGTTGGGCGAGGAGCACCTCAGAAGGCACTAGAAGATCTTAGGAAAATATGAAAGCTTGCCTTCTGAGGAGCCCATGTGGGTCTATTTATAGTTTTTGCTGACCTGAAATTACTAAATTACCCTTGGCTGGTCTGCCAACAGCCAACTCCGTTGTTATGAGAAGCTAAATGCAGACCCTGGGGTTATACAGGTAATTTTACCTGAGGGCATCCAGGTAATTTCGTCCTGGGCCCTACCCGGCGGGAGCCTTCCTGCCGAGAACTGAAGGCTCTCGCGTTTACTTCTTGCCGAGAACTCCCCCGCCCTCACCAGGCGGGAGCTAAAAGAATAGAACTGTTGAAGGTTGTGCCTGCTCCCGCCCTTACGAGGCGCGAACCTTCTCGCCCGCCTCAGGGCAGGAATATGCCTCGGACGAATCCCAGCCTGTCTTGACGAGCGTCGAGCTCTGCTCGACGAACTGCTTACCTGGGCGCGAGCGTTCTCGCCTGCACCTATGCGAGAGCTCCCCTGTTCCGAACCTGTTCGACGATCGTCGAGCCCCGTTCGACGAGACCTGAGATGAGCTTGACGAAAGTCGAGCTCGACAAAAGTCAGCTCAACCCCGATTGGGCGAGAGAGTTCTCGTCCATGGACATCTCTGAGTCTTTCTTCACTCGAGGCTATCCCAAAGCTAGCCCAAACCTGGCCCTTGGTGCTTCTGAGTCTCACTCAGCGAATATGGGGTTGTACAAGGAAGATGGTTTGCAAACAAGTCCTTGTCCCAGGGCGGTCTTTAGATATCTGAGAATGCGCTCAACGACTTGGAGATGAAATGTTCAAGGAGCATGCATAAAATGACTCACAACCCCCACAATAAATGAGATGTCAGGTTGAGTAACCGTAAGATAAATCAGCTTCCCCGCCAAGCGTCGATAGTATTTTGGATTTGTAAGCAGTTAGTCAGAATCAGAACCATGTGCAGAAAGCTTGTGATTTACATCCATAGGGGTGTCTGCAGGTTTGCACCCTGAGTAGGCAGCATCTTGAAGGAGGTCAATACAGTACTTTCGTTGGGATGAGACGAGACCATCAGGTCGTCTTGCGACCTCAAGCCCAAGGAAGTATCGAAGATTTCTCAGGTCTTTTGTCTGAAATGTTGAGTTCAAATGTTTCTTAACTTGTTGTATCCCTGTAGAGTCGTCGCCTGTAATTAGAATATAATCAACATATACAAGGAGAATCACAGTGCCTGTTGGTTGATGACGGGTGAAGAGGGAGATGTCAGTCAAGCTCCATGTAAAACCAACTTTGCGAACAACCTTGCTGAATTTCTCAAACCAAGCATACGGGGACTGTTTGAGACCATATATAGATTTCTGAAGATGACATACATGAGACTCCCACGTGGTCTCAAACCCGGGAGGTTGGTGCATATAAACAGTTTCCTGCAGATCACCATTGAGCGAGGCGTTTTTAATATCCAACTGATGGAGGGGCCACTGACGATGGACAGCCAAGGAGATTAGGACCCGAACAGTATTCAACTTGGCAACTAGGGAGAAAGTTTCATCATAATCAAGGTCTTGCTGCTGAGTGAAACCCCGGGCCACGATGCGAGCTTTTAGGCGGTCAACAATCCCATCCGCAGCATGTTTGATAACAAAAACCCACTTGCAGCTGACACAGAACTGGTCGGGAGGAAGAGGAACCAGATCCCAAGTCTGGTTATCCCAGAGTGGAATTAATTTCATCATCCATGACCGTCCGCAACCCTGGGTGCTGAAGCGCTTCCTGCACAGAATTAGGAATAGAAATGGAGGAAAGAGAAATGGCAAATTGATGGAGTGGTTAAGAGAGGCGATGTAGAGACACATAATTCGTCAAGGGATGGGTCGTAAAGGTTGATGCTGGATCAGCAGGTCGCGGGATGACATCGATAGAAGGGAGCTGTTGTAGGAAAGTAGTATCAGACTTATGACGAGTATAGACACAGAGAGGTGGAGGAGGTACCGAGAGAGGTGAGGGAGGAGGTGGTAGAGATGGAGTCGTGACCAAGACGGTAGGACGAGCAGCAGTGGAAGGTGGAGACGAAGTAGAAGGAGAGAAGTGGTATGGTTGATCCTCAAGGAAAGTTACATCAGTCGAAACCATCAGCTTGTTGTCGGTAGGAGAGTAACAGACATAACTTTTTTGAGTGCGCGAGTAGCCAACGAACATACACTTTGTGGCGCGAGCAGCAAGCTTGTCAGTAGGCGGACCAAGAAGGTGAACATAACATACACAGCCAAAAACACGAGGGGTGAGAGAGAAAGGAGACTTGGAAGGAAAGAAGAGACTAAATGGAGTGGCGAAATCGAGTATGGACGAAGGCATCCGATTGATGAGATAACAGGCAGTAGAAACAGTAAAGTTCCAGTATTCTGTGGGCACCTGCATTTGAAACATGAGTGACCGGACGACATCAAGGAGGTGGCGATTTTTTCGCTCGGCCACACCGTTTTGCTGGGGGGTATAAGCACACGAGGTTTGATGTATGATTCCAAACTCAGTCCATAAATTGGAGAAGGTGCGGCCAGTATATTCGTGAGCATTGACAGTGCGAATAATTTTTAACGTGGTGGAGAACTGCATACGCGTCTCAGTAAGAAAAGTACGAAAAACAGATGTTAATTCAGTACGATCATGAAGTAGATATAACCAAGTGAGACGCGAGTAATCATCAATAAAAGAGACAAAAAATCGATATCCAAAAACACTGGGGACTTTATAGGGTCCCCAGACATTCGAATGAACTAAAGAGAACGGAGTATCACTCCGGGTACATGTAGGAGGGAAAGAAGTACGATGTTTGTCGTAGATACATGATTCACAAGTGAACTCTTGCAATGAGACATCAGAAAGAGCCTTCTTGAGAATTGGGAGGGGAGCATACCCAAGGCGGCGATGTCAATCGACAGTGGAGACAACAGAGAGAATGGTGGGTGGAACATCCAAGAGATACAGCCCATTTGATAGCCGTCCTTTACCAATGATACTCCACGTGCGGCGATCCTGCACAACAAAAGAGGAAGGAGAAAATGTTATACAGCAGTCAAGCTCCTGAGTAAGACGATTAACTGATAGCTGATTAAAGGGGGATCTTGGAACATGAAGAACCGATGATAGAGGGAGAGTGGGAGTAAGCCGAAGATCATCCGTGTCAGAGACCGGAGTGGTGTCGCCCTTGGCAATAGTGATGAACATGGGATAGGCAGATTGTATATACTACGATGGTCTCTGGGATGTAATGTGGTGAGTAGCACCCGAGTCCACAATCCAGTGGGGGCTATGGGAGAGAAGTGATATACCTTCAGTGGAGAAAGACGCTACCGAGCCAGACGAGCGACTGATAACGTCTTGAAGCTGTTGAAGCTGGGTGCGAAGAGCGTTGATATCTTCCCGGGTAAAATAAGCAGAATCCTGTGGAGCACCAGTGGGAGTAGGAGCAGCGGTAGTGGAGGCAACAAAGTGTGTAGACAGACCATGATTGTGGTAGCATGTAGCTTCAAGATGACCCTCTCGACCCCAGTAAGTACATTTGAAAGCAGAGCGCCCAGCACGTCGTCGTCCACGAGACGTGTGGCGGCCTCCCCTAGTTGAAGAGCCACGAGCGGGAGCAAGAGTGGGTAGGAGTGGCCGCTGAAGGAGAGCTGGTGAAAAGTTTGTTGGGGCCTCAGATGGAGGTGTAACTTTGAGCGGCGTAGAGCAAACATCGAACAGTGAGGGCATTGTAGAGGAAAGAATCTGGTGAGGAGTAACTCGAGTCATCATCATCGCAATCCCAATAGCTTCCTTTTGCACCCGTTGTGTAGCAAGATCCGTGGAGGAGGCTGATGTTGTATCCAGGCCTCCACCAGAATTTTGGCCTTGGCAACGAAAGAGGTCAAATCACCTGTTGTCCCGGGATCCAGAGTTTGAAGCACATAAATGATATCAAACAGATGTAACAAGCTATCTTTGCCAGAGTAGAGAGAGTGAAGCTCCTCCCACATCGCCTTAGCAGTCTCATGATACATGGTCATACGATATGGCTCGGTATCCATGGAATTGAGGATCCAAGATTGGACTCGACCGTCATCACGGAGTCACTCATCAGTGGGAACAGTAGGAGCATCCCGAGTACGATGATGAAGGAGACCCTTGGTCTAGAGAACGCATCGAACAGAATGCACTCATTCCGCAAAATTTTGTTTGTCGCTGAGGGAGATAGTGGTGATCTGAAGTTCATCACGAACTTCAGGAGAAGGAACAGCGGCACGAGCGGGAAGAGAAGAGGCAATCGTTGAATCCATGGCGGCAAGAGAGAAAGTGGACGGGCTAATAGACTCGGGCGGACTGGCGGAGAGCAGCAAAGGAGAGAGGCAGCAGGAGGTAGACGACCAGAGAATCCGTAATTAGTAGTAAAGATGGATCAGCAGCGGCTAGAGAAGAGGCCGACAACGGATTAAGCAGAAGACGCAGAGGGCAACAGTCCCCGAAGAACAGAAAAGAAGTCGGCGGCGAACAGGAGACCGCGACTAACAGCAGAGAGAATCAATCCGCAACGATTAGAGAGAGGCAGGAAGAGCGACAAGTCGCGGAGAAGCTCGCGGCGGGTAGAGAGGAGCCCACGACGGAGAGAGAGGAGACCGCAGCGGGCTGAAGTAGCGACCAAAAACAGAGGCCAAGAGGCAGTCCGCGAGTAGAAGAAGGAAGCCACAGTAACCGTGCGGATAGCAAGGTCAGTTCGCTCACGCAGCAGTGCGGACAAAGATGAGAAGATAGACAACTAAGCAAAGAAGCAGAGGTTTGAGGAGAGAAGAGAGCAACGGGCAGAGAAGTCCGTTGGAAGCACTTGGCGGATAGAAGAGTCTGCGCGACAACCATAGTGGTTATAGATAGAAGCAGACAACAAGAGGAGCCTGCCGAACTGGGAAAAACGTTGCGGGCAAAAGAAGGGGCAGATCGCGCAACCAGACCATGCGAGTAGGAAAGAAAACGACAAGCCAGGCAGACCGCGGGACAGGGCAGACCACGGGACCGGGCAGACCGCAGGGGGTAAGGCAGACCGCGCTAGTAATTGCGGTGGGACCTAGTCGCCAAAGCTATAAAAGCAAGAGGAAGGCCAACCGAGACGGAGGGAAGCAACGAGCCACAAATCCTGCGGACTAAAGAGAACATGTCGCCTGAAGGGAGAGTAGAAGGCCGCAGAAGACAGACCGCAAGAGAAGCAGGTACCCAACAAATAGACCGCAGAAGGGCAGACGGTTAAAAAAGGACAGACCGTCTAGTCGAATCGGGTACCTCTGATACCATGTAGAAGAGTGGTGTAAACCTTGTATATACTTCTTGAATTTCAAATTACAAGTATGAGTACAAATATATAGGGAGAAGAGAGAGAGAGTAATCCCTTATACAAGATGTGGGACTATGACATGTGAAAGAAGAAGACCTATAATGGGCTTCTAAATGGGCCTTTACAAGATGTTTTCTAACTATTTTCTAACAATAATATTGAAATTAATGATAATGACAATAATAGCTATGATAAACTTGTACTATTATGGAGGTGCACAATGACAAGAGTTTCTACGGATTACAATGCCAAATATATAGATATATTTGATAAATTGCTTAATTTAAGTAAAGCCATTGTTTCCTTGCACAATATAGGTCCCAAAGATTCTTGTATAAGAATTACTTGTGCCTATGTCTACTAGAGAACAGTCTGGCCAGGGATTATAATGATTCTACACCAAAAAGATTCTTGTTGTTGTTCTGACTCATATTCTCCAAAAGTGCATCCTTCTCAAAGTGCATCCTTCTCTAAGAACTTCATACAGCATATTTCATTTATTATATAATATGACATGATCTACTTCTAAAAAAATGATTCCATGTATTCATAAAAGAAAATTAATGTACGCTTTTGTCAATTACCATATTTTTCATGTCGAATTCACACAGCAACAGTTCTTTCAGGATATTATGACCACAAACAATGATCCATCTATAGTTTTGTTTATCAAAAAGATCCATATTCTCAAAATTGTAGCACAAGTATACATTAGTAACCAATGACTTTGAGGATTCAAATAACATTGCCGCACACAGGCATATGTTTCAACTTTCAACAGGTGGTGGGTGAGGCAAAAAATAATAACTAGATTAAGTTAAGGGATTTCCATTCTTGTCTCCAGAAGAAACCTTTACTTAATAAGAATGAAACCAACTCTTTGTTATGAGGAAGGTGACAAAAAACAAATAAAACAGAGCATAAGAAAAACAATGCTATATTGCAAAATATCAAACAATTTACAAATATTTTTATTATAACAAAAGCAAACCAAAATAAATAATGCATTAGCCCAACTTAGATTGACTTGGAATGATGGGAAATGCCCAAAAAACATTCATCATTCATAGAGAAAAATTATGAATACATGAGTTATTAGAGCTATTTATAAAGTCATGCATGAGACGGAGTTTTCATTAAAAATAAATAAATAAAGTGTAATAGTATCACCTGCAAAGCCTTTCCAAATGACCGGCGCTTTCTCAGATTCACTAATGCGAGGGAGATTTCACTTCGTCCCAAAGGATTTCCTTCTTCTACCCATTTATCAAGGGCACTATTACAAGAAGGACGAGTAGAATCCATAATGACATTAAAAAGCGGAGACGTGCGAACCTTCCTGCCAACTTCTTTTTTACCAAAAGTTGATTCAATGTCGCCTTCCTCGTCAGCTTCATCATCTTCCTCAGTACTTTCTCCGTCAGATTCTAAGTCGCCTTCCTCGTCAAGATTTTCTTTAATTTTTTCAGCTTCTGGAGGCACTTCAAGATCAGAAAACCCATCCTCTAAGTCATCATCCTTCTCAGACTTGGTTCCAACATTAGAAGAGAGGTTTCTGCACCAGACTAAGGAGACGGCAGGCTGAAAAATTCCATGTGAAATTGGATTTCTAAGATGGAAAACTCCATTATTTTGATGTTCGTTTGAACTCTGACTTTGCCCATTTTCCAAATTACAAGATGCTTCAACCATAGCATAAAAAGTTCGGCTAACAAGAATGAAGCAACTTTGTTTCCTGCTAAGAAAAATGCAATGGTTCAAAGAAAAATCTAGCACGATCTAACGTCAAGCATGATTGTAGAAACTTGAAATTTCATCAGTATGGGATATGTTCTCTGTTAGACAGATGCATAGAGACTCTTATATAAACACCTAAAGCACTGTCCTTTCTCTATATTATTCCTCGTAGGTCACCCATCACCTTATGACAGTGATTAACAGTTAGATAAATCAAGAGCAGGAGAAAAATTAAGCATGGGCTCACTCTATATTCATTGGATGAAACATGTAATATGCAACGTTGGTGTTTCATAATGGTGACCCATTAAAATATTGCAAGCATTCACTTATGTTTTACTGAACATGAGGGCTTTACTTAATGTTTAATCAGCTGAAATCCAAAATAAATTTTTATTAAGAAACAAGAGGTCAACAACATCATCATAAACATAATTATCCCCACAATTTAGGGTTGAATCTATGAATGCTTCCCCTATCATCTAACTGGGTGTGCATAAATAGTTAAATTTAAAATATGCAAGACTATTACACAACTTATAGCCATGTTAATTTCAGTCTACATCTTTTGCTTCAAATTTTATACAGTGTACAATAATCAACCTGCTTTAGTGCATTTTTGCCTATTTATATTTTGCTTCCTTATCTTCAATAGTGTTACTGATATAATCATTTTTACTCCCCTGCCAATTTATAGCACATATACCTTAACTTTCAAAGTATGGCTCAGATTGCCATTGACTTTTTGTTATCAAAACTCACAAACAATCTAATTGCAATTATACAGAGCATTTAAATCAATGTAGTACTATGCATTCAGAAATATTAGAAAAATCATAAAAAAATAAAAATGCAAAACTCGCATTTCATTATGATTAATGCACCACAAATAAACAAATTTATTCAACATTAAGGCTCTGTTTGGGGGGACTTATTTTCACCGGTCAAGCGGTTACCTTAACTTTCAAATTAAGGTCCGGTTCATGCGGTCGTAACCGCTTGACCGGTGAAAATAAGTCCCCCCAAACGGAGTCTAAGTCTATAAAACCACTAAAAATATCATTTCATAGCCTTCTCCTCCTTGCATTACAAAAAAGGAGAAAATTATGTATATATAGCCTGATGGGGTGATGGTAATGGTGGACAATCATAATGATCAAGCCGGTAATGGTTGTTCTAGATTTGTAGTTGCATCCATGATCATCTAAAAATGGGTGAAATCTCCTTCCGATGTTGGAGATTTTTATTTAAGCTAAGTTGCGGACATAGTTGGTGAAGCACCAATAAAGGGAGAAGGCAGCAAGTGATTAACAGAGAAAACATAAGTCAGACAACAACTCAACCTTGACGAGAAGGTAGATTTTCATGGGGTGCGAACTAACACAGCTTCTGCCGCGACAGAGTTAGGAGGAAGTTGATCGACCCTCAGATAATCCAAAATTCAGCCTTTTAATTTTGATGCTGCCATCTGTCAACAATCCAGCCAAGGATATCATCATACGCGTCTATCAAAGAAATAATTGTCAACTATCCAGCCACATCAGATCACAGGCGCAATCAAGGGGAGCGTTATTTGCCAGCGGTCGTATTTTCCAGAAGGCGGTGATGATCATGGGAGTACTTTCAAAGGCTGTGATTAATCCTAATTATACTCCAATAATTTAGCATTATACATTATAATGGTCATAATTCCAAACGGTCTACAATTCGTGCTTACATGCATGTATCGAATGCAATAGAATTTTTAAGCAGTGAATAAAAAATGTTTGCCTTTAAGGGCATAGCCCACAAAGATTCTATTAGGTGCCTATATTTATTACACATGGATCTCGTTGGTCGAATGTCAATTCACAGTTTAGGAGGGAAGTTCTATATCATTGTGATAATTGATGATTACTCTAGAAATACACGGGTCTTCTTCCTAAGAAAGAAATCGGATACTCTTGATACCTTTATGACATTTGTCAAGTATGTACATAATGAAATGGACTGTACTGTGATCAAAATGAGAAGTGATCATAAAACGAAATTTCAATCTAGTGTTATGACAGATTTCTATCAAGGTCAAGGCATCTCACAACAATTCTCCTCCCGAAACTCCACAAAAGAATGAGATGACCGAGAGAAAGAATAAACCCCTTATTAAGGCTGGTAAACCATACAGAGTGACTCCTCATTGCCAGAATATTTTTGGGTTGAGCCTATCAATACAGCATGTGACGGCGCGCCACGACCGACACGCGTGTATTCCCGCAGGAGGCGTTGATCCGTTGCCCGGACGGAGGATCGGAGTCCGTAGCCGCGTCTGATTAATCGTTTCGAGTAACTTTAATATTTTGCTTTTTGTATTTTGAGATGTGTTTAGCCCCCGATCGGTCTGAACAGTCTTAGCCGTTTGATCAAGGTGGTTTATTTTCTGATTATGCTTGCAGTTATTAGGCGGTTTTCTTATTTAGGGTTACATATAGCACAGGCGGTTTGGAGGAGAGCATCGTGGGTTTTGGCAAATTGTTGGAACTGCCCGATCTTCTTCAGGTGCGACCAATGTTGTCAGGATCGCGATCCGGATCGTAGGATCGCACGATCCTACGATCCGGATTTTGCAATTCGATCCGGATCGTGTTCCGGATCGAATTTAGGTTGTGTCCAGGTAGGATCGCGAGCCGGATCGCGGAATCGGTAGGATCGCGATTCCGCGATCGATTCTGTGATCCTGTGGCCCTATTAAAAGAACAGGCACGGAATAACCCTAACCCATTCGTGATTCCTCTCCTCCTCCCGACGGCATTCCGTGATTCCTCAGGTCTTCTTCTTCTTCTCCTCCTCCTCCCAACAGCACACAGGCACGGAATAACCCTAACCCATTCCGCGATTCTCCTCCTCCTCCTTCTTCTTCCTCTGCTTCTTCTTCTTCTTCTCCTCCTCCTCCTTCTTCCTCTTCTTCTTCTCCTTCTTCTTTCTCTGCTTCTTCTCCTTCTTCTTCCTCTTCTTCTTCTTCTCCTCCTTCTTCCTCTGCTTCTTCTTCTCCTTCTTCTTCTCCTTCTTCTTCTTCCTCTGCTTCTTCTTCTTCTTCCTCTGCTTCTTCTTCTTCTTCTTCCTCTGCTTCTTCTTCTGCTTCTTCTTCTTCTCCTTCTTCTTCTTCTTCTTGATGTAGGGTAGACTGTGTAGTGGACTCCTAGAGTGCAAACTATTGACGTGCAGGGACGGACTCACTCAAACCTAATGACTATATGTCATGACAATTTTAAACCAGACGTGTTAATTAATAGAAGCAATGAAACAAGATAAAAAATCAGCGCACGCAATCATAATAAAGATAACATTTTTTTGTAGGCGCTTTGGCGATAGCTTTCCTCCGCACGGAGGGCTAGAATAAGCACGCGGTGAATTAAGGCGTCCTGCAAGTTAAGAGATTCACAAGCAAATGACAACAAACTATAATTCCTTTAAAGCAAGAATTCCACACACGCGCAATGTTTTCACAACCCAAACAACAACTAGCACCACAAAGAACAAAGCAATATAAAATCTGGAATAAAGCCAGGACTGCTGCAGTTTTAGGTAAGTCTGAAGTTTGGGAGGGGATTTTGGTGTTCCGGGTAGTGGGGGACTGATTCGGGTAAGGGAAAGTCGAGTGGGAGATGATAGGTGGCTGGGTCGGAGTTGTAAAATGCTGGATTTGGACAGATCTTTCAGATCTGTCCAGATCTGGACAGATCCGTCCAGATCTGCGGAGTATTGCTGAGATCTGGACAGATCTGGGGCGTTTGGCGGATGGCGGAATGGGAAAGGGGCAGAGACGGGCGTACGGTGAAGGGATTGGCTGTAGGGAGGGTTGCGGGTTGCAGGATTCTGCAGGAAGGCAGCGGGGAGGCTGTAGATGAGCGGAGGTTTAGGGCTGGTTGCAAGGTGGTAGTGGGGTTGTTGCAGGGAGGTAGCGGGCTGGTTGGAAACAGACGCAGGGAGGGGGGAGATCCGGCTGGCTGCAGGCGGGCGGACAGCAGGAATACAGAAAAAGGGGGGAAGGAAATGGAGGCTAGGGTTGAAGAGAAGGAGAGCAAAATAACTTACCCAAGGAGTTGTCACCAAGGGGCTCCACGGAGTCGGCACCGCGGAGGAGGTCGCCGGAAATGGGGAAGAAGGCTTCTCCAAATTTCAGCAACTACTAAAAACTGCAGCCCTAGGTTCTATTTATAATGAAATAAAATTAGGGCAACCAAGATGGACGGCTATGATTGGCCGTCGATCTCGGCGCCAAAACAACACTAAATAATATCCGAAATACAACATGCTATATATGAAAATTCATCAGAACGACGAGCCGGACGCAACCACGGTGGCGGATCGGCGATCCGGTCACGCCCTCCTGCGAGAATACACGAACGTGGGATCCGCCGTGCGCCGTGTCACGCCAGATGGTCCCCCATCAACTCCCCCGGACTGAAAATTCTTCATCTCCAATGAATGGAGACGCTCGTACTGAAGTCGAAGTCCCGGGGCGAGTTGATCCAACTCTGCAGCAGCAATCCAGGTGTCGTCGGTGTAGGGTCGTCCAAGCCAACGAACCAAGTAACGGCACACGAGCCCATCCATAGAGGGGACGAACTCATGCACAATGATCTCAGTAATCTGCTCGGCCCTCATCACTCGGGGAAAGCGATCCGGTGATAGTGGTGGTGCTTCAGGTGAAGCCAATGGTGATGAGCTCCTGGGGAAGTGGGAATCAAGTGGAGGCTGGGTGACGGGAGAAAGGGGCGGTGATGTAGGCTCGGAAGGGCCGCCAAGGTAGGGATTGGGGTACTCGTGAGGTGCAAAGTAGGGTGCCAGGTCCTCGACATTGAACACAGGGTGGATACCCATGCTCGCAGGAATGTCCAACTCGTAGGCATTCAACCTGATTCGTCTCAAAACTGAGTAGGGCCTAATTCGCCTGGCGCTTAGTTTCTTAGCAGGCCCCTGAGGGAGCCGCTCCGCACGGACTCGTACCATCACCTGTTCGCCAACCAGAAAATGTTTTTCCCGTCTATGCTTGTCTGCCTGTTCTTTATAATGCTCATTGCTTAAATTAATTTTACGCCTGATGGACTCATGCAACTCATGCAAGTGACGTGTGAAGGATTCAGCAGACTCACTAGGGTGTGACTCACTCGGGACGGGTATAAGATCAATAGGCTTCCTAGGGTCATAACCTGATACTACCTGAAACGGACTCAGACCAGTCGACCTATTGATGGAACTGTTGTATGCAAACTCAGCTATAGGGAGCACCGAGTCCCAACTAGACGCATGCTCACCAACTAAACACCTCAGCAGATTACCTAAACTTCTATTCACCACCTCAGTCTGACCGTCCGCCTGAGGGTGGTATGCGGATGAGAATTTAAGAATAGTCCCGGTTTTACGCCATAGCGTCTTCCAAAAGTAGCTAACGAACCGCACATCTCGATCGGACACGATGGACTTTGGGAGACCATGTAATCTAAAGACCTCACTCATAAATAAGGCCGCGATGGGGAAAATCGTCAGGGTCGTCCGCGATCTCATCCTCATGCTGTGAGGGAGCATCCCCAGCGTTCTCTAACTGATCGAGGCGGAAATTCACCGCGGCGATATCGTGACGCACATTATCGAATTGAGTACCCATTGCGTCAAAACGTTCTAGAATAAGGCGCTGAAAGTCTGTGGTAGCGGCGCTCGAATTCGAGCCCGCTGCCCGGTCATTGGTGGTTGGTGGATCTACCATGCTTCTAAATGCCCTACCACTACAGAACATGCAAAACGGCCCGACCTGGGCTCTGATACCAACTGATGTAGGGTAGACTGTGTAGTGGACTCCTAGAGTGCAAACTAGTGATGTGCAGGAACGGACGCACTCAAACCTAATGACTATATGTCATGACAATTTTAAACCAGGCGTGTTAATTAATAGAAGCAATGAAACAAGATAACAAATAAGCGCACGCAGTCATAATAAAGATAACAACTTTCTGTAGGCGCTTTGGTGATAGCTTTCCTCCGCACGGAGGGCTAGAATAAGCACGTGGCGAATTAAGGCGTCCTGCAAGTTAAGAGATTCACAGGCAAATAACAACAAACTATAATTCCTTTAAAGCAAGAATTCCACACACGCGCAATGTTTTCACAACCCAAACAACAACTAGCACCACAAAGAACAAAGCAATATAAAATCTGGAATAAAGCTAGGACTGCTGCAGTTTTAGGTAAGTCTAAAGTTTGGGAGGGGATTTTGGTGTTCCGGGTAGTGGGGAACTGATTCGGGTAAGGGAAAGTCGAGTGGGAGATGATAGGTGGCTGGGTCGGAGTTGTAAAATGCCAGATCTGGACAGATCTGCGGAGTATTGCTGAGATCTGGACAGATCTGGGGCGTTTGGCGGATGGCGGAATGGGAAAGGGGCAGAGACGGGCGTACGGTGAAGGGACTGGCTGTAGGGAGGGCTGCGGGTTGCAGGATTCTGCAGGAAGGCAGCGGGGAGGCTGTAGATGAGCGGCGGTTTAGGGCTGGTTGCAAGGTGGTAGTGGGGTTGTTGCAGGGAGGTAACGGGCTGGTTGGAAACAGACGCAGGGAAGGGGGAGATCCGGCTGGCTGCAGGCGGGCGGACAGTAGGAATACAGAAAAAGGGGGGAAGGAAATGGGCGGCTAGGGTTGAAGAGAAGGAGAGCAAAATAACTTACCCAAGGAGTCGTCACCAAGGGGCTCCACAGAGTCGGCACCGCGGAGGAGGTCACCGGAAATGGGGAAGAAGGCTTCTCCAAATTTCAGCAACTACTAAAAACTGCAGCCCTAGGTTCTATTTATAATGAAATAAAATTAGGACAACCAAGATGGACGGCTATGATTGGTCGTCGATCTCGGCGCCAAAACAACACTAAATAATATTCGAAATACCACATGCTATATATGAAAATTCATCAGAACGACGAGCCGGACGCAACCACGGTGGCGTATCGGCAATCCGGTCACGCCCTCCTGCGAGAATACACGAACGTGGGATCCGTCCTGCGCCGTGTCGCGCCAGATGGTCCCCCATCACTTCTCCTTCTTCTTCCTCTGCTTCTTCTTCCTCTTCTTCTCCTCCTTCTTCTTTGGAAGATTATAATTTTCTGAAGTTTACGTGAATATACTTTGTTGATTAATGAAGTTTATCATTCTTCTTCTTTTTCTTCTGGATGAATCCAGAAATGTGGATGATTTCTGATCCAGAAATCATCCAGATTTCTGGATGATTTCTGGATCAGAAACTGGATGATTTCTCTGCAGTCTGCACTTTAATGCACAAATCATTAGTTTCTCTGTAAAAAATTGGATGATTTCTCTTATCATTAATTCATGGCCTTATTTTTTTGTTAATTTTTTTAAATATTTAGATGTCCACCTCGGGTTCTGGACCTTCTGGTTCAAATCTCATAAGCAAAAAGTCCCGAAAAAATGCATCCGGCTCTTGAAGTGATCCTGGGTGGGAGCATGGGATCGAAATAGACAGTACAACCAAAAAAGTACAGTGTAAATATTGTCTAGTCATTAGATCCGATGGAATATATAGGTTGAAACATCATCTAGCAGGGACAAAATTTAATGTGGAAGCTTACACTAAAGTACCCGAAAAAGTGAGAAATCAATTTTTGAGCATTCTTCAAGCTCATGGAGAGGACGCTATAAAGAAGAAAAGAAATATTGAGGAAGCAACAGTGACTATGAAGCTGAGTTAGGTCAACTAAAAAAATCAAAGGGAAAAGGGCCAATGAATGTTTTTGTAAGAAAGAGCAGTCAATCAACAATTGGAGCAATATTCAAAAAAGATGCATCCAGATTATTTCTGGATGCATCTTTTTTGATTATTTTGGGAAAAGAGCCAATGGAAGGGAATTGCACTTGTGTAGAAGAAACGAGCAATTTGTTGGCATGCTCTTTCGCATGCATCTTTTTTGAATATAGCTTCAATTGTTGATTGACTGCTCTTTCTTACAAAAGCATTCATTGGCTCTTTTTCCTTTGATTTTTTTAGTTGACCCAACTCAGCTTCATAGTCAATTGTTGCTTCCTCAATATCTATTTTCTTCTTTATAGCGTCCTCTCCATGAGCTTGAAAAATGCTCAAAATTTGATTTCTCACTTTTTCGGGTACTTTAGTGCAGACTTCCACGTTAAATTTTGTCCCTGCTAAATGATGTTTCAACCTATATATTCCACCAGATCTAATGACTAGACAATATTTACACTGTACTTTTTTGATTGTACTGTCTATTTTGATCTCATGCTCCCACCCAGGATCACTTCTAGAGCCGGATGCATTTTTGGATGCTATATTCAAAAAAGATGCACGCGAAAGAGCATGCCAACAAATTGCTTGTTTCTTCTACACAAGTGCAATTCCCTTCCATTGTGTGAAGAATCCGGAATTCATAAGTATGGTTGAAGCGATCGGCCAACATGGCCCCGGAATGAAACCTCCTTCTTATAACGACATAAGAGTCAAATACCTGAAAGAAGAGGTCGACATAACTCTTCAATTACTAGAGGACTATAAGGCAGAATGAAGAAAAGTTGGTTGCACAATTATATCTGATGAATGGTCAGATAGGAAAAGAAGACATATATGTAACTTTTTGGTAAATAGTACAAAAGGTATTGTGTTCTTGTCTTCTATAGATACTTCTGACATTACTAAGACATCCGAAAAAGTTTTTCAAATGTTAGATGAGGTTGTGGAGAAGGTCGGGGAGGAAAACGTTGTGCAAGTAGTAACAATCTGGTTTTTAATTGTACTAGAGCCAATGAATGCTTTTTTCAAATGTTTGAATGATGAAGAATAATTCTTGTATTTGTATTCTTACTGTTTTTAATTGTCATGATATTTAATAGGTACACTCCAAAAAAAGAAATCATTAGCATCAAAAAAAAATGAACGATCTGGTTTTTGTGATGTACAACATGAGGTTAATGGAACGCCAAGATAGAAGGGATACACAATTGAAGGAAAAGTTTTATAATTTCGAGGATATCCCTTCAGATGATGAATGGATCACGAAAAGGGAAGATCCAGTTCTTCCACGTAAGGGCAACTGGTTGGGGATCCTTCGAAATACAAATGAAACTTGTAGTGATGAGAGTGTTGAAAAGAACGATGAAGAATCTGCTAAGGAAGTAAATGAAGAAGGTAAGTGTTATAATTAATGAAGAATATTTGTAAAATTCAAGTTTTCACTATTAGTATCAAGTATAAATAACTAGTTTAATTAAATTCTTTTATTATAGGTGGAGTCGATGATCTCACCCTAAGGCGCAGTGATCTCGAAGTTACTGGGTATATTAGTGAAGGTAAATGGGATGACGATGAGGATGTCAGTGGTGGTGATGAGGAAGATGCGATTATTGCTGATGAAGATATGGTTGATGTAACCGTTAATGATCTGTACTGATGATTTTCTGATAGACCATGAACCTCTTAGATTTGTTATTTTGTGTTAGACTTTATTTTTATATTCCTATTTGATATGTTGGAACTTGGAAGACTTCTATTTGATGTGGCTGATAATGATTTATGTTTTTGGTATATTTTATATTTCAAAATTAACGATCTGATAACATTGTTATCATTATAACTATAAACATCAAATAGGAAATTTGTCATGCAAGTTTGCAACATTCCATGATTCCATCTTGGTCAAGTAGCTCTCGATGCCTCATCATTTGCTTCTGAGGTTAGATTATTAGACAATGTGATAATTTTTCTTTATCATTGTCTCTCAGATTTATATTTTCTCATTTGTAGGTTCATCTTCATAATTTAGTTACTGAAGATAGTTTGAAAAAGATTGACAACTAAGACAAAAATGTTTACTCATCTTGGCTTTACAGTTGCTAAAGTATAGTCAGAACTCAGAAGTTCCACTAGTACTCAGGTACATTTATAATTATAAATGTTTCTTTATTCATGTTATTATTTTGCCTTAGACTTAGAGTCAACCAATGAAAATGATTAATTATATAATTTTTTGTATAGATTATTTGTGTAATTGTATGATTTCAAATTCATTTTCATCATATAAGTCTGGCTTTATGAATGTAGTAAGATCTTACGATCTTCGATCCGATCCTAATATCCGATCCGATCCAACCCCTGAAACGATCCCACCTAGGATCTCGATCCTGACAACCTTGGGTGCGACGCCAGAAGCATTCTGTCGGGGCGCGAGGCCCCTCCCGCTCCCTCCTAACTTCTTCGACCAGTCCGACGCCATCCTAAATCGCAGCCCCTCTCCATCTACCGCATTCCTCCTGTGTTTTCACCATCCCAAGCCGACGACGTCGAAGCCCGTCCGCCTTACGCCAACAAGCCGCACATCGCCGTTTATTTCCATTGTACACCAACATGATTTCCTCCCTTATGCCCCATCCCTCCTCTACCAACTAGCCCTCCTGTGGACTCCACTCAATCATACTACCTCCCTCTTCTCCCCTCCAGTAGAGCCCTAAACCACTCCGACAGCCTCCTCCTCCACCTTCCCCTGCACTGTAGTTTCCCTTCCAGACAACACTCTCCAAGTCTGATAGCCCCTTCCCTCCCTCCTGCAGTCACCGTTAAATCTCCCCACCCCACTCACATCCCCAATCCACATCCCTATTACCTTCTCTGCTTACTAGAACCATGGATGTCCGCCAACAACCGCCACCGCCGCCGCATGCATGCGTGAATTGTGATCTAAAGTCCCGTCTTTTACAATTGTTTATTTCGGCACTCATATTTTGTTGAATTTCTATTTTATTTACTACTAGTCTCATCGTTGTGTTACTTACAGATTTATTTTGTACTCGCTTAATTTCAATTGCGTCTTTTTCGTTTGCAAAATTAATATTTTGTTCTCTTTCAATTAATTGTTTGCAATCATGCGTGCCTCTGCTAAGTTTTATAATAATTAATTACCTATTGCAATTTTAAGTGGACCACTTTTTTATGACATTACACTGAATTTGCATTTAAGATTGCATTTAGAAAAGCACTTCCTGAGTCGACCTGCCATTGCATCAAATTGATATCAGAGCCCTAGGTTAGGGTCATTTACATGTTACGTAGTGGTAGAGAGTATCGTCAGTCCATGTCAGGTCACAATCACACCGACGAAAGGACTGCTAGTTCACAAACGGACATGACACCCGCTGAGTTTCAACGTTTGGTTCTCGACCGATTCGATCGGATGGGAACCCAATACAAAACTCTTAGAGGTGATATTGCGAGGGTTAGCACGAGGGTAGACCAGTTAGAGACACATAGAGGTCGAGCGACTCCTCACCCAGATGAGGAGCCCCACGAGGGTCCACGAGACACTACACCTCCTTCAGAGAGGCGTGGTAGAGACATCCCTCATCGGGATCCCCCTCCCTTTGCAAGAGGGAATTATCGTCGTGGATACGACTATAGGCGAGATCCAGGGAGGGACCACTGACCTCCTGATGAGCCTCATCCTCCCCCACCTCGTCATAGAGATCGAGCGCGATACGATTATGATTATGAAGATGATCATGGTGATTATCATGAGCCGCGCCATGGGATGACTCTAAAGGAGGATGACATCACTCGGTGCATTCGCATTGATGCGCCTTCCTTCGACGGTCACATATACTCGAAGGTATTTAGTGATTGGCTCATGGACATAGATCACTATTTTGACTGGTTTGAAATGAGCGACGAAAGGCGAGTGCGGTTAGCCAAAATGAAGTTGATCGGCCAGACAAAAATTAATTGGTCCACTCTTGAGAGATCACTTGAGCGGGATGGTTACTACCCTATCACCCAGTACGATGAAATGACTTACAAGACAAATACCTCCACGCTTCATATCAAAATCAACTTTTAGATCGGCTCTATGCGCTAAGTCAGGGGACACTTTCCGTTGCAGATTATTTGTCCTGTTTTGACGAGTTAGTAGTTCGCAGCCTAGGAAGCATCGGTACGGGTACAGGTGCCGGATACGATAGGTACCCGGTACGGCGGTACGACGAAATTTTAAAAACAAGGATACGGGTACGTCATGATACGTTATAACAAATATAATATATATTTATATATCAACAGTGCAATAAATAGTTCTCAAAACATCGAAACATTAAACATATATCATAACTTGAAGTACAAGTTCACAAATCAATGCAACATAACATGAATTTTTCAAACATTAAGCATTCATAAATATTACAAAATTTAACATCTTATATGATTAACCAAAAGAGATAAAATTAAACTTAGTTACTTATCAGTTTTTTTTTCTTCTTCATTGTTGGAGATCAACATCTTCAATCTCTGGTTAGTCTAAAGACAAGTTAGCCGTTTTGTTAATAACTTGCGTTGAATAAACACGTTCAATACACGCACTTGTAACACAAAGGTACCGATACCAGAAACATACTCAGTACAGATACAAAACTTAATCGGACGTACCAACGCTTCTTAGCATAGAGTCAACATTTGTTTACTCTAGAAAAACAGACTCCTATCACACTATGCAGAATGATGTGTTAAGTCCAAGTGTATCCACATAGGTGTATCAATCGAGTATCGGGTACGTACCGGTACCGGATACGTATTCGGTACGGGTACGCTGTCTTCGGGGAAGTATCCGTGCTTCATAGTTCGCAGCGATATTATGGAGGAGTCTGTCGCCACTACATCACGCTTTCGTGCTCGACTTGGAGCGGACATTCGGAGGGAATTAATTCCCCACAATATGGAGACGGTAGAGCAGGTCCTTCAGCTCACGCTAGAGTACAAGCAGTATTTACGTGCTACTGGACCGAGGTAGGGCACCACTTGACCCGACGCCTCCTCAGCTAGGAGACCCCATCCTGCCACGACTACTGACACCCCTCGCGCAGACGCGGCGGGAAAAGTTATTGTTGCTGGAGTCCCTAAGCCCGGGGGCGTCCAATGCTATCGGTGTTCTGGCAGAGGTCATTTTGCAGCACAATGACCTACTAGGAATGTATTGATCGAGGATTTGGGCGAACCCAGCACTGAGATTGAGGATGTATCTCTTCAGGAGATTGATGTCGTCGTAGACGATGGATGGGAGAGCGATGCGGAGAGATCGCTAGAGTTAAAAGTCCTCCGACACACCCTCCACACCCCACGTGCTGAGGAGGATTGGCGTCGCACCACTATTTTCTTCACATATTTCCTAAGTGCAGGAGGCCCCTGCAAGCTCGTTATTGATAGTGGGAGTTGCGTAAACACAATTGCTAAGAAAGGGTTGGAGAGGATGCAGTTTACGACCGAACCTCATCTGCATCCTTACCGTGTCTTATGGGTGGGCAAGTCCACCATTCATGTCACACAGCAGTGTCTGGTACCGACACGTTTAGCGACCATGGAGGACCAGGTCTGATGCGATGTTATCCCTATGGATGTCGCTCACGTTCTGCTCGGGAGACCCTAGTTATATGATCGTGACGCCACGTGTTATGACCGGTCCAAGATGTGTGTGTTCTTCGACAAGGGTCGAAAGATTACCCTTACCCCGACCCAGTCCAGGGATCCTCCCAAGGGCAAGGTTGACTCGTCCGTTAGTGCAGGGTCGTCGAGAGTCCAAGGTTGTCAGGATCGCGATCCAGATCATAGGATCTTACGATTCTACGATCCAAATTTTGTAAATCGATCCTGATTTTGTAAAGCGATCCTCGATCCAACCCTACTATCAGATCTGATCCTACCTCGAAACGATCTCATCTAGGATCTCGATCCTGACAACCTTGGTCGAGACCCCTTCATGTCTTGAGGAGAGGTGATTTCCTAAGAGAGAACCTAGAGATAGGGGTCATGTTTATCGTGGCGGCGATATTGACGGT
Source organism: Platanthera zijinensis (assembly GCA_039513925.1). Classification (NCBI taxonomy): domain Eukaryota; kingdom Viridiplantae; phylum Streptophyta; class Magnoliopsida; order Asparagales; family Orchidaceae; genus Platanthera; species Platanthera zijinensis. The sequence goes on along the minus strand of CM077080.1, from coordinate 224,344,857 downwards.
CGAAGCCCCTAGCGAGACCGATATTACTGATTCGGATGCTCGACAGTTAATGAATGAATTTATAGACATTATGCCCGAGGAGCTTCCCGATGAGCTTCCCCTACTGAGGGACATCCAGCGTGATATTTATCTGATCCCAAGGGCATCTTTGCCCAATCTTTCACACTATCGCTTAAATCCGACTGAGCATGCCGAGCTAAAGCAGCAGTTTGATGATCTTCTGCGGAAGAAGTTTACAGGAAAAAGTCTGAGTCTGTGTGTCGTACCAGCCTTTCTGACCCCGAAGAAGGATGGTAGCTGGCGTATGTCCATTGATAGTCGTGTCATAAATAAAATCACGGTGAAGTATCGTTTTCTGATTCCCTACCTTAATGATCTCCTGGATTCAATGGTTGGTGCCCAGATCTTCTCGAAGATCGATCTTCGTAGTAGGTACCATCAGAATAGAGTTAGAGAGGGGGATGAGTGGAAGACGGTCTTCAAGACGAAGGATGGCTTACATGAGTGGCCAGTGATGTCGTTCGGATTATCGAACGTGCCCAACGTTCATGAGAGTGATGACACGGGTCTGCGGCCCTACATGGGCAAATTTTTGGTAGTATATTTTGATGATATATTGATATACAGCCATGCCCGCACTGAGCACTTACGTCATATTCGCTTGGTGTTCGAGCTCCTCCGAAAGGAGCATCTTTACATCAACTTGAAGAAGTGCTCGTTCCTATCCACATTCGTTCATTTCTTGGGTTATGTAGTATCGGCGTCTGGTATTTTTTGTCGATCCTGACAAGGTCAGGGCGATCTGAGAGTAGCCCATCCCGACGAACATTCATGAGGCTCGTAGTTTTCATGGATTTGCCACCTTTTATAGGAGGTTTGTCCGTGCCTTCAGTTCGATCATGGCTCCCATTACGAGCTGCCTTCGTAAGGGCGATTTCGTTTGGACGAAGGCTGCCACTCGAGCCTTCGAGGAGATCAAGGAGAGACTGTCTACAACTCCCGTTTTACGCTTACCAGATTTCTCCAAGCCCTTTGAGGTAGTTTGTGATGCGTCAGGAGTTGGTGTCGGCGCAGTCCTTAGTCAGGAAGGCCACCCGGTAGCCTACTTTAGAGAAAAGTTGAACGAGGCCCGACAAAAGTATTCAAATTATGATAAGGAGTTCTACGTCATTGTGCAGGCCTTGCGTTACTGGCGACATTATCTCCTTCACAACGAGTATATTTTGTATTCAGACCATCAGGCACTGAGATATCTAGACTCGCAGAAGAAACTAGGTCACCGACATGCCAAATGGGTGGAGTATATGCAGGAGTTTTATTATGTTCTTAAGCACCGAGCGGGTGTTGAGAACAAACCGGCAGATGCCTTGAGTCACCGAGTCAGCATCCTCCATACCATGAGCACTCGAGTTGTAGAATTCGAGCATATGGTTTACGCTTATCCAGAGTGCCCTGATTTTGGGGACATCTACACGTCACTGTCAAGGGACCCTCCCGATTTTCAAGAGGGTTATTCGATTTCTGACGGGTATTTATTAATGGGTTCACGCCTATGCGTACCTCTGACCTCCCTCCGAGATTTCCTTATTTGGGAGTCTCACGCAGACGGAGCAGCGGGTCACTTCGGTCGAGATAAGACAATTACATTAGTTGAGGATCGCTCCCTCGGGCCCGGCCTGAAGAAAGACGTTACTAAAGTTGTGAGACATTGTCGAGTCTGCCAGACCGCAAAGGGGACTCGCCAGCCCATGGGACTATACACTCCACTACCAACCCCTGAGAGGCCCTGGTCTGATATTAGTATGGATTTCATTCTCGGGCTCCCTCGCACTTTGAGGAAGCTCGATTCGATATTTGTTGTAGTGGATCATTTCTCTAAGATGACTCATTTTATCCCTTGCCGAAAAACTGCTAACGCCACCCACGTGGCAACATTATTCTTTAGAGAAGTGTTTAAGTATCATGGTCTTCCCACTTCCATAGTCTCTGATCGTGACGTGTGCTTCATGAACTATTTCTGGAAGACCTTATGGAAGAAAACTAGTATGACTCTGAAGTTCTCCTCCGCCTACCACCCGCAGACGGATGGACAAACCAAAGTGGTTAACCATAGTCTTGGGACACTTCTTCATTGCCTCATTAGGGATAGTCCAGCTACCTGGGATTCTATTCTCCCTATAGCCGAGATTGCGTATAATAATTCTGTCAATAGAACCACAGGTTTGAGTCCATTTCATATTATGTTAGGATACGAGCCTAGGAAACCTATTGACTTAGTGGGCATTCCCATAGTGGTCAGGCCCAGTGAGTCAGTTGAATCCTTCATACAGTATGTGCATGCACTACACGAGTCGGCACGTAAAAAGATTGCAGCTAGTAATGATTATTATAAAGATCAAGTAGACCAGCATCGGCAAGAACAAATCTGAGACAGAAGACCAGGTATTGATTCGCATTCGATATGAGAGGGTCCCGCAAGGACCAGCAAAGAAATTAAGTGTACGCAGGATGGGTCCATATACAGTCGTATGACGGATTGGTACAAACGCATATGAGATAGACATCCCTCATGGTATGGGCATCAGCCGAGTATTCAACGTAGAGGATTTGACTCCTTACTACGAGGAGCACGTGTACGTGGACCCCTTTTCCACACTTCTACCCGAGCCTTCATCTCCCATAGCCCTCTACATGAGCCTTCAACTCTTATTGCCTCCACCAGTTCCTCTTTGTTGTTACACGCATAGTCGCGCCATACAGATCGCATTGCGCCATCGACGGTTCCTCCGACACAGCAGTCAGACGGAGATACATCATTGCCAGACGGAGATACATCACTGCCAGACGGAACGGAGATACATCACCGCCAGACGGAGATACATTTGTGTCACCCTCTTCTACTGACGATGTGCTTCAGATCCTCGATCACGACTTCTTCACCGCGGGCGGGCGAGATATTGTACGTTATCTTGTTCGTTGGAGCGGTCGGCCCTTGCATGATGCTATATGGACCTATTCTGGGGAGCTTGAGAGGCTCGCCCTGCGGCTACACAGCGACTACGACCACCATCACTCACCGGAGTTTAGTGCTTTTAAGCCTGGAGGAGTTGACGGCGCGCCACGACCGACTCGCGTGTATTCACCCAGGAGGCGGTGATCCGCTGCACGAACGAACGATCGGAGTCCGTAGTCGCGTCCGGTTGATCGTTTCGAGTCACATTCATATTTTGCGTTTTGTATTTTGAGATGTGTTTAGTCACCAATCAGTCCGAAAAGTTTTAGTCGTCTGATCGGGGTGGTTTATTTTCTGATTATGCTTGAAGTTATTAGGAGGTTTTCTTATTTAGGGTTATATATAGCATTTGCGGTTTGGAGGAGAGCATCGTGGGTTTTGGCAAATTGCTGGAACTGCCCGATCTTCTTCAGGTGCGACGCCAGAAGCATTCTGTCGGGGAGCGAGGCCCCTCCTGCCTCCTCCTTACTTCTCCGACCAGCCCGTCGCCATCCTAAGCTGCAGACCCTCTCCATCTACCGCATTCCTCCTATGTTTTCACCATCCCAACCCGACGACGCTGAAGCCCATCCGCCTGACGCCAACAAGCCGCACATCGTCGTCTATTTCCACTGTACCCCAACCCGATTTTCTCCACCATCCCTCCTGTACCATTTAGCCCTCCCATGGACTCCACTCAATCAAACTGCCTCCCCCTTATCCCCTCTAGCAGAGCCCTAAACCACCCTGGCAGCCTCCTTCTCCTCCTTCCCCTGTACTGTAGTTTCCCTTCCAGACAACACTCTCCAAGCCTAGCAGCCCCCTCCCTCCCTCCTGCAGTCACCATTAAGTCTCCCCACCCCACTCACAGCCCGAATCCACATCCCTATTACCTTCTTCGCTTGCTACAACCATGGATGCCCGCCAACAACCGTCGTCGCATATATGCATGAATTGTGGTATAAAGTCATGTCCTTTAATGTTGTTTATTTCGGCACTCATCTTATGTTGGATTTCTATTTTATTTACAACTATTCTCATCGTTGTGTTACTTGCAGGAATTATTTTGTGCACACTTAATTTCAATTGCGTCTTGTTCGTTTGCAAAATTAATATTTTGTTGTCGTTCAATCAATTGTCTGCAACCACACATGCCTCTGCTGACTTTTATAATAATTAATTACCTGTTGCAATTTTAAGTGGACCACTCTTACACAACATTACACTGCATTTGCATTTAAGATTGCATTTAGAAAATCCCTTCCCGAGTCAACCTCACTGCATCAGCATGTCATGTGCTAAATAGAGCCCCAATCACCAAAGATCGCAAAAAAAAAACTCCCTATGAACTAGTGAAGGGCAGAAAACTAACACTACCCTACTTAAGAATTTTTGGGAGCAAATGCTTCATATTAAATAATAAAAAATCCTATCTAACCAAGTTTGCACAAAAGAGTTGTGAGGGTGTGTTTGTTGTATACAGCTCCCATAGCAAAGCATATAAGGTATTCCACATTCATATTTCACAGAGTACTTATCTACTGGAGCTAGAGATCCCACATCAACCCTCCTGTAACTCATGAGTTACGAATACTCCATGGAAAAAAGAACGGTGAAAGCGCACAATGATCATTACTCAACAAAAAGATTCAATCTCAGCTCATTGAAACAGCAAGAATGACTACAAATCAAAATGGTCCGCATGTTGAGAATGTTCAAAAAGATTAAAACGAAAATGGGGATTCACCTTCTCGGATTTGAAGCTTGACGAAGAGCCCACATGGTTGACGAGGATAGAGGCGGAGTAAGAGAAGGCAGGCCAGGCCCAAGGTTTTACCTGCAGCTTTTTAAGAAACCCTGAGCTCGCAACGAAGCAAGCGGCGACGGGAATGGAACTCGGATTCTAAAACCCTAAAAAACTGGCTTTGATGCCTGCATTTTCAGTGTCACGAAATTGCCCTCGGAGGAACGCCCCTTATCTTGCCTGAGCAAAAGGATGAGAAGGTAAAAATATGTAATAATTATATGCAGGCTCTTTTTGGCTATGTGCAGTTCACGAAAAATTAAAATGGTTATATACAGACCAAGATTTTTACGGATTCATAGCTTCCTATGATTTTTTATTTTTTTTTGTTTGGCATATATTTATCCTTAACTGTATATAATCAAATTTTATCTGCATCTAACATACAACAACAACACTCAAGTCTTTATCTCACTATAGTGAGGTCGGATATATGAATCCTTTGTCGCAATTGTGCCCTAATTTTTGTCATATTTCACTAATGTCTAAGTATATCATGTTTTTTCTTATAATTTCATTCCAAGTTTTTTTTTATCTATTCCTCCCTCATTTAATATGTCTAGTGATTAGACTCTCACAAGTCACAACGTCTAACATCACCCTAAAAACATTTTGATTTTATTTTCATATCAAAACAAATAACTAAATTTCTATAAATTATTATTTTTTAAAACATTTCTTCCTTTCACAGTTTCACTTCACAAAGCATCACTAACACCACATTTTTGATGAATTTAAAGGTTAATTAATTTAAATTTAAGAATTAATTATTTAAATAAATAAACAAAAATTAGTAAAATAATAAACAAATTTAATCCATAGTTTAATTTATAAAATGCATTGAATTATAAAATATTACCTAGAATTTTTACTATCATGAATATACTTAGGCTTTGTTTGGCACGGCTTATTTGTTCGGATGAGTTTGATCAAAAATGTCATTATCATAGAATGTGTGTTTGGCAAGACAAAGGTTATGACCGCTATCAAGAAAATGAATTAGTTTTGAGCATAAAATGCATGATTTTTTTTCGGTGAGGTCGGGCGTTCACGAACGACGATTCACAACCACCGCGTTCACGACCGTCACCACCGCGCCAGACGAAGTCTTAATTACTATCTAACTATAATAGTGAAATTTACTCTCATTGGTTAAAGTAATTTATGAGTTAGAATAATTGATAAATAATTAAGTAGATTTTCGTAAGGCAGACTTTAATCATATTATTAATATCTCATTATTATTTAACTATGATAGTTAATTCATACGCAATCAATAACTCAGTAAGTAAAGCGGTATTATTTGTGTTGTTGTCTACTTAATGTTTCAAGTAAGTCGGACTAATCTTAGTTGTCTTAGCCCATGTTGCGGTTGAGCGCGCACACAGTTACAGAACAAGATAAGCAATGCATAAGACGATTTTTATGTGGAAAAATCCCTCAATCGGGTAAAAAATCATGTGACCGGATTTGTGTATGTCAAACTTCACTATGTGCTCCAGGTTACAAATATGTTGCAGAATCGAGGGTGACAGATCGTTACTCGTTACAATTTGGGATGAGAGAGAGAGAGTTCACGCGATGTCGGTGCGCATGCGCGACAGACCGTCTCACGCGAAGCTTGAATTTAACTATTTTTGGCGGTTGCGAGCTCTCCTGGTCGCCGCGTGAATGTTGAACACATCGGCGGAGTGGGCGGAATGATGCTGACGGAGTGTGCAAAGAGGCTTCTTTGAGTGGTTGGCAAGACTCGCTTTTCGCGGTGGCTCGTAGGAGTGTTGGTGGAGAGGTGGTGGCTCGTAGGAGAATTTCGGCTAAGCTCTGACTTGTGAATGAAGAAAGCACCAAGGAAAAAGATAAGAAATGAGGAGGTCTGGGGCTTCTTTTATAGCCTATAGGAGGTGGTTTACGGCGGTTATGCGGCTATCTGCACACAGTAACCACCAATATTATTATTTTAAGCATAGTTTTGAGCACATATAAATCACGTAATATTTACTAAATGAAAGTCGTCACTAAGGCTCTATTTGTTTGGGCGTTTCGCTGCTCCGTTTTGGGCAAACGCCGCCGGAAGGAGGGTAAACAAATGAACCTCCGGCGGCGTTTGCTCCGTTTCCACCCGCCCACCTTGAGAAATGCCCCAAAAAGCTCTGTTTGGAGCAGCCACCTCCCCCCTCCGATTTGAATACTCCGTTTCCACCCGCCGGATCGACCCGCCACCGCCGAACCAAATGAAGCCTAAGTCCATGATTCCCCCCACTAATAATGGAAGTTACGTGGGCTAAGACGACCAAGATTACCTTTCAAGGGGTGAAAATAGTAAAATTCTTCATTATATAGTGCAAATAGTAAAATTTCTCATCAAGAGGTGCAAATAGTAAAATTCCCGATCATGAGGTGTAAATAGTAAAATTCCCCATCATGGGATGCAAATAGTAAAATTCTCCATCAAATGGTACAAATAGTAAAATTCATCATCATGGGGTGTAAATAGTAAAAAATTTCATCATGGGGTGCAAATAGTAAAATTCTTCATCAATGGGTGCAAATAGTAAAATTCATCATCTGGGGGGGGGGGGGGGTCTGTGTACAACAAAAATGTGCATGACAGTTTGCGGATAGTAAATAATATGATTATGGTGTGCACATAACCATATTCGTCATATCACCACAAAACTATACAAATAAGTGCGCACATAACACATAAATTGGTTACGGTGTGAAGATAACCGCATAACTATCGTAACAATGTAACCACCACTTATTTACGGAAATGTCACATTCAAAAAACAATAAATATGACTTAAATACTCCTTCATTTTGATTGTTTTACTTTCAAGACTACCTAAACACCTAGAGGGGGTGAATATGTACTTTTTCTTGATTTAATCTGAGGGCAGAAAATAACTACAGTTCTTTGAGTAAATCAGATATTTCTACAGCTAACACAGCACAACAATCACAATCATACACACATCACAGATTGCACACAGATTTATAGTGGTTCCCCAAGGTCTGGGTACATCCACTTTTCCCCTTCACCTATCTAGCAGTATGCTAGATTCGGCCTAACTTCTTCCTTTATATCAGATCCTCAGATCCTACAGCTAAGAATCCAGAAGGATTCCTACAACTCAAAATGTTTCCACATTCCTACAACTCAGGCTAACAAGCCCTACCTCAGCCTTGACACAAGGCCTACAACTCAGAGAATACTTTCTCCTACAACTCAGGCATAAACAGTCCTACCTCAGCCTTGCCACAAGGCCTACAACTCAGAGAATACCTTCTCATACAACTCAGGCATAAACAGCCCTACCACTCAGAGAACAAATCTCCTACACTCAGCCTTTATAAAACAGGCTTACAACTCAGATCTATGAATAGATCTTACATAATTTGATAAGGAATTTTATAATCTCTTACTCCTGTTGAGAGAGAAGGGATAAGAACTTTCTTGATCAGCTTCTTGAAGAGGCTGATGGCTGAAATCAACTTGATCTTAGCTTTCTTCAAAGCTTCTTGAATCTGAACTTAGTTGGGTTGATTTCCTTTGAATATAACTGACTGTCGGCTTCCTTCTTAGACTCCAAAAATAGATCTGAATCTTCTTGACAGATTAGTTCAGTATCTGCTTCTTGAGAGACCTGTGATTGTCTCCTTCTTGACTTCAAATAGCTGGATCTCTCTCTATCCAAACCTCTTGAAGATATTTCTGAATTTTTGATTGAATTCAACTTAGACAGAATCTGAATAGAAAACTAATTCAGAACGTCTTCTTAGATCTTCTCACGAAAATATTCTTCTTTGTGACTTGTACTTTCTTGATCAGAGATCAATCTCACAATAGGTGTGTTAGTTGTGTGTATTATCAACTTCTTTCTTCTTCTGAATCCATCTATATATAGACTTCATCCATGGTAACCGGCTGATCCGGTTTCTAACTAACTTCTGAAAAGTCTGACAGATTCAGTAAACCTGTTGTAACTCACAGCTGTCAAGTCATTAAACAGATCTCGAGCCTTTGTCTTTATCAGCAAAGCGTCGAGACTGACTGACATAAAGTGTCGAGATCATCTGCCAATATGTGTCGACACAAGTGACTTAAGTGTCGACACAGACTTTGGTGTTGTCGACATAGCTGCCTTGATATCGACACAGCTTCTTGACACTGCATCTTGAGAATGTGTCGACACTGATTATTTGTGTCGACACAAACACTTCACCATTCATCAGCAATCAACTTGGTCTAGACTCAGCTTTGTGTCGACACAAGTCCTGTGTGTCGACACAGTTGATGTAGACTCAGAACATAGCGTGTGTCGACACTGCCTCTAGGTGTCGACACAGTTGTTGTCGACTCTGCCTCTGTGTATCGGCACAACCTCCCAGTGTCGACACATTTGATGTCGACTATAATCTTCTGTGTGTCGAAACTGCCTCCCGATGTCGACACAAACTCACTGAAGTGTCGACACAGCCATTTCCAAGTGTCGACACAATCTTACTGAACTGTCGACACAGCTTCCTCAGGTGTCGACATATGGACTTAGAATCTTTTTCCTGCATTCTAGCACATTCTTAACTTGCATATATAAACTCAAAATAACATCAAATACACCTTGATGTATATCATTGAGCTAAGTGAGGCTTATCCAAATCAGGTACACATTTTCCAATGTACCCAACAATCTCTCCCTATTTGGAGAAGTCATAACCCTTTAGCCAATGATATACACCACTTAGAAAATAAACATGATGATGTATATAAGTATTATATCAGAGAGTACTTTATAACAAAACACATATCATTATTACATCACAAAATAAAGATGTAAAAGAGAATGATCACAGAACAATTTTTTGTATATTAACTCAAAAAATGTTTGTTACAAGTTGTTTACATTGATTTCTTTAACAAACTAACAATTACTCAGCTTTCTTTTGTGCTTCAGCCTTGATTCTTTGCCTTTCAAAATAATGAAAGGGCTTGGGGAAATACTTGCTAGGTTCCTGAGCATCAGGAGGTAGCTTCCCCATTTTAGTCTTTTTCCTGTATTGAACTATGGCCTCCTGCCTGACTTCATACTTTTGTCATTCTTGCTCATTGTACCATTTACCCCTTTCATGTACTTGATCTTTTACAGCTTTCCAGGCAGTTAATATGATATTCCTTGAAGTGAGGCTCCACTGCTCATAGTCTGGCTTTAGTTCTGCTTACTCTCTGAATCGTTTCTTTGATAATAGAGCATCTTGCTGAGCTTTCAGACCAGCTTCTGGCATATCTACCTTTTCAATAATAACATTAGTAACTGGTAGAGGAGGGTTGTACATAGACTCAACTTGTTGATGTACCATTTCAATATCTGCAAGTGGGTAAATGACTTGGGCAACCTTAGGTTGATCACCTCCAAGTAGAGCTGTTTGCACACCTGACTCAGCCACATTATCATCATCACATAAGGGTAGATATCCCAAAGTGGCTCTTATGTTGTTGGTTACTCATTTGGCATGATCAGAGCTAGTATAGACTAATACCCTCTCCCCCTTTATGACTTCTCTGGTCATATGATCTCTTAAGTCCTCTTTTTGAAATCTTATTTGCCCATCCAGGTAATTGATTCCATCTTTAAAGAATGGCTTTAACTTTTGAAGCTTGTCACTAATTAACTTCTTAGATGAAGTGATTACAGATTTAACTGAATCTAGGGCAGCCTGTAGCTTCTTATCATAGTCTTCCATTTCTTTAGCTCGTGCAGCAGTCATTCCAGTAACAGTAGTTGTTAACTCAGTGACTATGACATTGTGAGATTCTGTCAGATTGTCATTCATTCTTATTTGATTTTCAAGGACATAGCCTTGTTTGACAGCAATCTCATCCACTTGCTTCTTTATTTCTGCTTGTTGCTTTGCAAGAAATACCACAACATTGCCTCCCTTTTGGAAGCAATCTGTCATCCTTTTTTTATTCTGATTGACCTCAAATCTGATAGACTTTATCTCTTGGGCTAGATCAAATTGAAGAGCCTTTTGGCTTTCATCCACATATTTTTCTAGAAGCAATCTCTGCTCATCAAATTTTACTTGTAAGTCAACCAAGTACTTGATGTAATCAATCTCAGGAGTAGAATGTGAAGTAGTTATTTGGAGAGCCTTCTTATAGCTTTGACTTCTTATCTTAAAGACCATTAGTTTTCTTTTCTTGGCCTCCCTGACTTCTTCATACTTAGACTCTGAAGAACTTTCAATATTAACTCTCTCTTGAGGAGTGGAAGAAATTTCTTTCTCAGCACCATGTTGCTCCTCGTCAATATTAACCTGCTCCCCCTCAAACCTTACTTGCTCCCCCTCAAATCTTAGGGTCTCCATTTTATCTGCTGCTCCTTCAAGATCAGGAAACAACTCTTCAAGAGTGAATTCTTGTTGAGTGTGAGCAGGAGATAGTACTTTCTCAACAGCAGCAGCAACTCCAGAAATATCAAGATCAGTTTGAGAAACAATGTCCTTTGATAAATTGATTCTTTCTTCCTCTTGCATATGTTCAGAATGTGGCTCCCCCTGCAACTGTGCAGTAATTCCCCCCCCCCCCCCGCACCTGTGCAGATATAGTCTCTTCCTGGACTTGTGCATCTTCATGACCATGCTCAGAAAGGTCATGTGCTGGTGATTTTTCTGTTAGCTCTTGCCTGTCCACATCAGGCATCTCCTTTGAAAGAACTCTATCCCATCTTGAGAATAACCTTATGTCCATTCTCCTCATGTGATTTATCTTTGATCCAGGAATCTGTTGCATCACCTCTAGAATTATTCCAGCCAGGTACAGGCTCATGATCCTAGCCAAGTTTGGCTTCTTGATTCCTTCTTTTATCTTATCAAACAGTACTGCAGACCAATTGGTGTGAATCTTAAAGATTATCCTTGTCAGCAGGCTGAACATATAAGTTGATATCCTATCATAGCCACCTGGTTTACATAAGATCACTTTTCCTACTATTTCAGACAGGAATTTCCCTTGAGGATTCATGTCTTTTCTGTTGATGGCTGCTCATATCTTTAAGGTTGGATCCAATCCACACCATGGAAGCGCCTCTCTGGTCCTTGAGGCTGGGACCTCGTCCTCATCATGTATTCTAGGAAGATGGAGAATCTTGTTCAACCTCTTCTGAGATAGCTTGACTTTTTCTCCATGTACAGTGGATTTGATCTTCAATCCTGTTGAGTCCATTGATGCAGCAGTATAGAACTCGAATACTTCTTTCTTCCATATCTTTGTAGGTTTAGAGACAAGATATTCTAATCCGTTGTCTGCAAGAAGAGAAATGACCTGTTTGATCTCTGGTGCGGCATCGTCGAATGCATGCCTAACCAACTCATATCCTTCATTGATGTTGTCTTCAATCTTGGGCACCATTGGAATGAAGAGAAAGCTTAGTTGGAGAGAAGAGAGATTGTCGACACAAGGTTTTTGTCTCGAAACCCTGGTGAGCGTGTCGACAGAATAAGTTCTTGACCTATTTATACCCTTCTAATCAAAGAAGGTCAAAAGGCGGGCAAAAACTGTCTAAAAGTGTCGACACTGTTGAAAAGTGTCGACACAAACTTCTATTGTCTCGACCACGGCGCTGACTACTATGTGTCGACACCAATTGATGATATGTCGACACAGGAGATACTTAGTAGTTCATCAGAAATTCTATGTCGACTTTTAGTACAAGTGTCGACACAAAATCTGTAAGTGACGACACCATTACTCTGGTTATATCGACACTACATTTCTGGATGTGTCGACTCTTTGTCCCTTAGGTGTCGACACATTTTCTCTGTGTCGACACAATTTCCCTGAATTGTCGACATGACTTCTCTGTGTCAACACTTTATCACTGAATGTGTCGATACCATTTTACTTAGCCAATTTTTGGTAAACTAACCTATGGTCAGCATTCCTAATTTAATTTTAAATTTATTGAATTCAGTTTCATCCAGAGGCTTAGTAAATACATCTACAATTTGAAAATCAGTTTTAACAAATTCTAATGAGATATCTTCTTTTTCTACACGTTCTCTTAGAAAATGGTATCTTATCTCTATATGCTTAGTCCTACTATGTGAAACAGGATTGTTTGCAATAGAAATGACAATTTTAGAATCACACAAAAAAGGTGTTCTAATTACTTGAATACCATAGTCCCTTAGCTGATGCTGAATCCACAATAGCTGTGCACAACAACTTCCTGCTGCCACATATTAAGACTCAACTGTAGATATTGCCACACTAGTCTGCTTCTTACTGCTCTAGGATATCAACCTTCCTCCCAAGAATTGGCATGTACCTGTAGTACTTTTTTTATCTTCTCTACAACCTGCAAAATCTGCATCTGAATAACCTGTTAGTAGAAAATCTCCATTCCTAGGGTACCAAAGGCCTAGATTAGGTGTGCCCTTTAGATATCTCAAAATCCTCTTGACTGTAATATAATGTGATTCTTTAGGGCATGCTTGGTACCTAGCATAGACACATATAACATACATAATGTCTGGTCTACTAGTAGTGAGATATAATAGAGAGCCAATTATTCTTCTATACAAAGACTCATCTACAGGTTTACCTGCATCATCTTTGCATATAAGCATACTTGTTCTCATAGGAGTTCTTATGGTGGAAGATGATTCCATACCATACTTCTTAATTAACTCTTTGGTGAACTTAGGCTGGGATATGGACAAGCCATCTTCAGTCTGTCTTACTTGGAGTCCCAAGAAGAACTTAAGTTCCCTCATACTGCTCATTTCAAACTTCCCTTGCATAAGTTTGGCAAACTTCTTGCAAAGGTTGTTCTTAGTAGACCCAAAAATTATGTCATCTACATAGATCTGAACTAAGATTATCTTATCTTTAGATTCCCTTAGGAATAGAGTTTTGTCTATTTTACCTCTTGAGAATTTGTTCTCAATAAGGAAAGTAGACAGAGTTTCATACCATGCCCTTGGGGCTTGCTTTAACTCATACAATGCTTTCTTAAGTCTATAGACATAACCAGGTTTAAGAGAATCTACAAAACCTGATGGCTGCTCTACATAGACTTCTTCTTTTAGATCACCATTCAGGAATGCTGATTTCACATTCATTTGGTATACCTTGAAGCCTTGATATACTGCATAGGCAAGGAACATCCTGATTGCTTCCAGTCTTGCTACTGGGGCAAATGTTTGATCAAAATCTATTCCCTCTTCCTGCCTGTATCCTTTTGCAACCAATCTTGCTTTGTTCTTCACAATAACTCCACTCTCATCCAATTTGTTCCTAAAAATCCACTTTGTACCAATGATATTGTAGTCTTTTGATTTAGGAACTAACTCCCAGACCTTGCATCTTCTAAACTGATTAAGCTCCTCTTGCATAGCATTAATCCAGTGTTGGTCTTGGATAGCTTCTTCAAATTTCTATGGCTCCAATTGAGATAGAAAACTTGAGTGTAGGACTGTATTCAGATTTTTGCTTCTGGTTTGCACTCCATGTCTTAGATCACCAATTATCTGATTTGATGGATGATCCTTTAGATGTCTTACAGCTGGAGGTAGACTTCCTTCTAGCTGAACACCTCTAGTTTCTTCATTATGCCGCACCTCTTGGTTGTCATCAGCTTCTAGAGAGTCTTGTACTCCCCCTGGATAGTAGCCATCATTTTCCAATTCTTCATCTGCAGAAGTGCATTCTGCAATGGAAAGCTTGTCCATTCTATTGCTTATACCTGTTGGACTGCATGAACTACAAGGCAACTCACTGTTGATTAATCTAGTTTCATCAAATACAACATGTGCAGATTCTTCTACAACTTGTGTAATCAAGTTGTAGACCCTATAAGCCTTACTATTAATGATGTACCCAACAAATATCCCATCTTGGGATTTGGCAGCAAACTTAGTTAGATAAAACTTGCCATTGTTAAGGATATAACACTTGCAACCAAAGATTCTAAAATAGGATAAATTTGGTTTTCTACCTTTCATGATCTCATACGGTGTCTTTTTGTGGCTTTTGGTAATTGAGGCCATATTGATCACATGACATGCAGTACTAACTGCCTCAGCCCAGAAATATTCTGGGAGAGAAGTGTCACTCAATAGAGTTCTACCAGCCTCAATCAATGTCCTATTCTTTCTTTCAGCAATACCATTTTGCTGTGGTGTTCTAAGTGACGAGAATTCTTGGAAAATCCCAAATTCTTCACATAATCTTGTCATACTTTCAGATTGAAATTCAGTGTCATGGTCACTTCTGATTTTGACCACTGTACTGTTAAGTTCATTCTGAATTTGTTTGACAAAACTATGTAAAACACTTGCGGTTTCAGATTTCTGTCTCAGAAAGAACACCCAGGAATATCTAGAATAGTCATCTACAATCATAAAAGTGTATATCTTCCTACCTAAACTATGAACTGGCATAGGACCAAATAAATCCATATGCAATAGGTATAGACACCTGACTGAATCCTTATTTTCAAGGCTATGAAAGGAAGATTTTGTCTGCTTGCCCTTTTGACAAGCTGAACATATCTCATCCTTTATACACTTAACTTGAGAACCATTCCTCACTAACTCTTTTCTAAAGAGTTGACCAATTGTCTTGTAGTTAAGATGGGCCAGCCTCTTGTGCCATTTGACACAATGAGATGCTCTCTCATCAGCTACAAGACAAATAAGAGAAACCTTGTTCTCACACACAAAATCAAGACAATAAATATTTCTTTTTCTATACCCAGTCAATATGACCTTTTGATCATTTGACTTTTTGATATGACATCCATTCTTAACAAATGAAATGTCATATCCTAGATCACTCAGCTGACTTATGCTTATCAGGTTGTGTTTTAAACCTTTTACATAAGCCACTTGAGTGATGGTAATTTGGTTTGAAGAAATGTTACCAAATCCTTTGATGATTCCTCTTTCAGATCCACCAAAGATTACTTTAGGCCCATCCTTGATAGGTGTGTACTCCTTCAGCAGCCCCTTTGTTCCAGTCATGTGCCTGGAACATCCAATGTCCAAGTACCATATAGGGGCATGATAACTTGGACTTTCCTGCAATACAGAATTACTTTCCCTTAGAACCCAAGTAAGTCTTGGGTCCTTGGTTCAAGTTAGCACCATTCATATCAAAACTACCAGCAGCTCTTCTAACTGGTAGACTGCTGTTCTTCCTGACACTTATGTTATGCCAGCAGTCTAAGGCAAAATGGCATGTCTTGCCACAGCACTAACATTCATACTTGTCGTATCTAGGTCTAGATATATTTTTGGCAGAAAAATTTCTGTTCTGTGCTGGTGCTGCTGCAGTTACACCCACTGATTTTTTATAACCATGAGGTTTATGAACATGGGCTGACTTATTGGCATTAACACCCTTGTTTTTTAGAACATCAGTCTTATTATGACCATGAATGTTTTCAAGATCATATCTGTTAGAAGGCACTTGTACCTTTCTAAACATTACAGGCACTTTAAAATTTACTAGCTAGACTGGTGCTTTGTCTATTCTCTTGAATTGGACAGTCCTAGTGTTACCTTTAAATCCTAATCCTGTCTTACCCTTTTGAGTCACAAACTCATCTATTAAGGGTAAGACTGATTTTGGCTTAGAGTAACTAGCCACTAAATCTTTCTCCTTTTGAAGTCTGACTTCCAGACTTTTAATTAGATCATTTTTATATGTGATTGTACATATCTGAATAACAGATATAGTTTTCAGCTTGGCAACCTCATTCAATTTTTGATCCAATTCTTTCTCTAAACTAGATGCAGTCATCTTAAGATCTGCAATTTCCTTAGCCTGAGTTTTGACCAGGTTTTTGCTTTTCTTAAGTGTCTGCAATAAGTCCCCATATTCATCTATCAACTGATGAATATCTCCTTCAGATTCAGATCTATCCTCATCACTTGATGAAGATGAATCTGACTTTGAACCAGTACTATAATCAGAAATTCTAGAATTACTTTGTACCTTACTGGGACCAGGCTGATCCTGACACTTGTTGTCTTCTGATTCAGCCATCAGTACCATGCACTGATGGTCTTCTTGTTCATAGATAGAGTTCAACAATTGCATAAACTCATCTTCTTCACTAGCTGCATACAGTCCAATGTATGCTTCAGCTTCAGATTCTGACTCTGAGGAGGATTGATCTGTAAGACTCTTCTTCTTCTTAGCAACAAAGGATTTCTCCTTCTTGCCCTTTTATTGAGTCTTCTTTCTGTCTGCTGACTCCTTCCTCTTTTCTGGACACTCAGCCACCACATGTCCAGGCCTATTGCAGCAATAACAAACAATTTTTGATGTTGTAGCTTTGTTGGGCTTAGACCTGCTCCTTTCTTTCCAGATTCCAAAAATCTCTTTCCTGTAAATGGGTAATTTCATTGACCCTAGTTCCTTGTGATTCTATCCAGAACCCATTTTCTTGATTCTTGATTCTGCCTTAGGGATCTAACTCAGACTGTTAAGTCCTTCATTGAGTAACCTCCCTCTAATACCACTTGATAGTTTTACTTTCAAGACTACCTAAACACCTAGAGGGAGGGTGAATATGTACTTTTCCTTGTTTTAATCTGAGGGCAGAAAATAACTACAGTTCTTTGAGTAAATCAGATATTTCTACAGCTAACACAGCACAACAATCATAATCATACACACATCACTAATTGCACAAAGATTTATAGTGATTCCCCAAGGTCTGGGTACATCCACTTTCCCCCTTCACCTATCTAGCAGTATGCTAGATTCGGCCTAACTTCTTCCTTTATCTCAGATCCTCAGATCCTACAGCTCAGAATCCAGAAGGATTCCTACAACTCAGAATGTTTCCACATTCCTACAACTCAGGCTAACAAGCCCTACCTCAGCATTGCCAAAAGGCCTACAACTCAGAGAATACCTTCTCCTACAACTCAGGCATAAACAGCCCTACCTCAGCCTTGCCACAAGGCCTACAACTC
Source organism: Platanthera zijinensis (assembly GCA_039513925.1). Taxonomy (NCBI): domain Eukaryota; kingdom Viridiplantae; phylum Streptophyta; class Magnoliopsida; order Asparagales; family Orchidaceae; genus Platanthera; species Platanthera zijinensis. Next base: position 224,327,068 of record CM077080.1, on the reverse strand, counting down.
AGAGAATACCTTCTCCTATAACTCAGGCATAAACAGCTCTACCACTCAGAGAACAAATCTCCTACACTCAGCCTTTATAAAACAGGCTTACAACTCAGATCTATGAATAGATCTTACAGAATTTGATAAGGAATTTTATAATCTCTTACCCCTGTTGAGAGAGAAGGGATAAGAACTTTCTTGATCAGCTTCTTGAAGAGGCTGATGGCTGAAATCAACTTGATCTTAGCTTTCTTCAAAGCTTCTTGAATCTGAACTTAGTTGGGTTGATTTCCTTTGAATATAACTGACTGGCAGCTTCCTTCTTAGACTCCAAAAATAGATCTGAATCTTCTTGACAGATTAGTTCAGTATCTGCTTCTTGAGAGATCTGTGATTGTCTCCTTCTTGACTTCAAATAGTTGGATCTCTCTCTATCCAAACCTCTTGAAGATACTTCTGAATTCTTGATTGAATTCAACTTAGACAGAATCTAAATAGAAAACTACTTCAGAACGTCTTCTTAGATCTTCTCATGAAGATCTTCTTTTTTGTGACTTGTACTTTCTTGATCAGAGATCAATCTCACAATAGGTGTGTTAGTTGTGTACAACCCCGTATTCGCAGAGTAGGGTCCATTCGGCAAGCGCTGGGCCAGTTTTATGTTTTTAAGCTTTTTAGAGATTTTGGACTCTTGGTGGCCAATTTTGGCTTGGCCTTGAAAATATACTAGTAGGGGGAGAAAAAATCTACACCCCCTTGGGGCTTGCTATGAGCGAGGTAGAAGCGGTACTCCGGGCGGAGGCCAAGGCCTCACCCCCCCTGCACCCCAGCCCTCTTGGGCAAGCTCGGCCGACGGCCTGGAGCTCACCCGGGCGCCCAGACCTCTTGGGCGAGCTCGGCCGGCGGCCTGGAGCTTGCTCGGGCGCCCAGCCCCTTGGGCGAGCTCGGCCGGCTGCCTGGAGCTCGCCCGGGCGCCCAGACCCTTGGGCGAGCTCGGGCGGCGGCCTGGAGCTCGCCCGGGCGCCCAGCCCCTTGGGCGAGCTCGGCCGGCGGCCTGGAGCTCGCCAGGGTGCCCCGCCCCTTGGGCGAGCTCGGTCGGCGGCCTGGAGCTCACCCGGGCGCCCAGCCCTTGGGCGAGCTCGCTTCAGATGTCCGAAGTGGGGTAAGGGGGAGGAGTATGGTTCAGCCTCCACCTCCCCCCCTTTGGACCTCCTGTTGCCATGTTTTTTCTCTAAGGGCATTTTGGACTTTTCAAACTCAGGACTTGGAAAAACTATAAATAGACCCCCTTGGGTACCTTTGGAGAGGCATTGGCTTTTGGCTTCCTCCTCCCTAGTTCTCTTCTTGGTAGAGTCGAGAGAACTCTCCAGGTACCCAGCTCTCATTGGTAAGGGAGGGGAAGTGTTCTTGTGACCTTCCGGGAGTGTGGTGGGACCTCCGCGCTAGAGCCGAGGGTCTGTTCCTAGTTTCCAAAGTCTTTGGTCCGTGACGTTCCCCCGAGTGTAGTAGGTGTGAGGTCACCCCTTCCCCAAGGATCGAACTCCACAGAGACCAAGTTTTTGGTTTCAACATTTTGGTGCGGTGAGCGTGGAGAGTGACCAACACAGAAAATCTCGGGAGAGTGTCATGGCTGGAGATCAGGGAGGTAGTGATGACCTCGGTGGTCTCCCCAACCCAGGACCCTTCGTAGGAAGGGAGGAGTTCATGGCATCCATCCAAGGCATCATGGGGATGTTGCGAAGTTTGGCTCCTCGGGGTGGCAGCTCCACTCCAACCCCCCAGGAGCTAGCTCCCCCTCTCGGCGAGAGCTGCCCCCCAGGGATCTAAGCGAGATCACCCCAGCAGGGGGAGAAGGAAGTGCCCCAGGTAGGCGACCTGGGAGGGAGAGGATGGGAGAGGGGGTCAAGCGAGACCTCCTCGGCCGGGAGTTGTTCCCCAGCCCGGCGAGTGCTAGCTCTCCAGGCGAGCAAGTCGCGCGAGTAGAGGTCGCGAGAGCACCCCTTAGGGGGTTACCCTTCAGTGAGTTGATCATCTCAGCTCCCGTTCCCGAGGGGTTCAGAGAGCCAGACATGGCTTACTACATCGGGAAGGACGACCCAGTCCAGCACCTGTAGTGGTTTGAGGATGCCGTCTCCATCAGGCTGATGACGGATGCCTTCAAGTGTCGCCTCTTTGCGATCACGTTGAAGGAGAAGGCAAGGGACTGGTTTCATCAACTCCCCCCGAGGTCGATCTATGGGTTTGAGGACCTGAGTCGAAGCTTCCAGCTCCGCTTCTCCACCTCCAAGAAGAGGAAGAAGAGTCCCGAGTCCATCTTTCGGATAAGGCAGAGGGCCGAGGAGTCGCTGGCCCACTACGGTGATAGGTTCCAAGAGGAGATCCTGGATATCCAGGAGATGCCGGGGTATGCTCTCTAGATGGCCTTCACTGTTGGACTGAAGGAGGGCTTCTTCAAGATGAGCTTGACCCGGAAGACCCCCTTTCCTTCGAGGAGCTGATGGAAAGGGCGGCAGAGGAGATAGCCATGGAGGCAGCCAACCCGGCCTTCGTGAAGAAGTTGGCAAAGTTGACAGAGCTGGAGTCAAAAGAGCAAGGTGGCTCAAGGCATCAGGAAGGAAGAAGGAGAGAGGAGCAGAGAGCTCAGGGGTTCCAAGGACGGGAGGGTCTGGAGCTAGGTTGGAGGCAGCAGGGAGGACCTGCCCAAGGTCCAGGAAGAGCTCTCATCCAGGGTGGGGGGGGGGACTTTCAGGGAGGCCAAGGAAGATACAACTTCCAAAGGCAAGCCCCTAGGCAGCTCCTACCCCCACCGCAGCAAGCGATGGTGATCGGTCGAAGGGAGAAGAGAAACCGCACGGGAAGAGGAAGAGTCAGAGTAGAGTTACCCTACTGTGAGTTTCACCAGGAGGAGGGCCATGCAATAACTACTTGCCCCGAGTTCCAGGAGTTGAGAAGGACAAGAGCTCCGGCACCACAGCCTCCACAACTGCAAGATCCGGTACGGATTGAAAAAGTCCAACCCGAGACACCAGGGGAGAGGTGTGAGGACAGGGTTGATGTGGGCACTCGGGGAGGGATCCTTTGATGCACGAGGAAAGAGGGAGGTACACAAAGTAGATCATCTCTTGTAATGAACTTTGTTTAAATTATATCACCTATGATTAATGAAAAGGACCGTCGTAAAACATTTGTGACCAAGTTCTTTTAGCTCCGAGATGATTCCGCTGACCAGGCTCCAACTAGCTGGCATGGCAGGTTGATCTCTCGTGGAAGTCAAGTTCTTTTAGCTCCGAGATGATTCCGCTGACTAGGCTCCCACTAGCTGGCAGGGCAGGTTGATCTCTCGTGGAGGCTAAGTCTTTTAGCTCCGGGATGATTCCGCTGTCAGGCTCCCACTAGCTGGCAGGGCAGGTTGATCTCTCGTGGATACTAAGTCTTTTAGCTGCGGGATGATTCCGCTGACCAGGCTCCCACTAGCTGACAGGGCAGGTTGATCTCTCGTGGAAGCTAAGTCTTTTAGCTTCGGGATGATTCCGCTGACCAGGCTCCCACTAGCTGGCAGGGCAGGTTGATCTCTCGTGGAGGCTAAGTATTTTAGCTCCGGGATGATTCCGCTGACCAGGCTCTCACTAGCTGGCAGGGCAGGTTGATCTCTCGTGGAAGCTAAGTCTTTTAGCTCCGGGATGATTCCGCTGTCAGACTCTCACTAGCTAGCAGGGCAGGTTGATCTCTCGTGGAGGCAAAGTCTTTTAGCTCCGGGATGATTCTGTTGACCAGACTCCCACTAGCTGGCAGGGCAGGTTAATCTCTCGTGGAAGCTAAGTCTTTTAGCTCCGGGATGATTCCGCTGTCAGGCTCTCACTAGCTGGCAGGGCAGGTTGATCTCTCATGGAGGCTAAGTCTTTTAGCTCTGGGATGATTCCGCTGACCAGGCTCTCACTAGCTGGCAGGGAAGGTTGATCTCTCGTGGAAGCTAAGTCTTTTAGCTCCGGGATGATTCTGCTGCCAGACTCCCACTAGCTGGCAGGGCAGGTTGATCTCTCGTGGATGCTAAGTCTTTTAGCTCCGAGATGATTCCGCTGGCAGGCTCTCACTAGCTGGCAGGGCAGGTTGATCTCTCGTGGAAGCTAAGTCTTTTAGCTCCGGGATGATTCCGCTGACCAGGCTCCCACTAGCTGGCAGGGCAGGTTGATCTCTCGTGGAGGCTAAGTCTTTTAGCTCCGGGATGATTCCGCTGACCAGGCTCTCACTAGCTGGCAGGGCAGGTTGATCTCTCGTGGAGGCTAAGTCTTTTAGCTTCGGGATGATTCCACTGACCAGGCTCTCACTAGCTGGCAGGGCAGGTTGATCTCTCGTGGAGGCTAAGTCTTTTAGCTCCGGGATGATTCCGCTGTCAGGCTCTCACTAGCTGGCAGGGTAGGTTGATCTCTCGTGGAAGCTAAGTCTTTTAGCTCCCGGATGATTCTGCTGACCAGGCTCCCACTAGCTGGCAGGGCAGGTTGATCTTTCGTGGAAGCTAAGTCTTTTAGCTCCGGGATGATTCCGCTGACCAGACTCCCACTAGCTGGCAGGGCAAGTTGATCTCTCGTGGAAGCTAAGTCTTTTAGCTCCGGGATGATTCCGTTGTCAGGCTCTCACTAGCTGGCAGAGCAGGTTAATCTTTCGCGGAGGTTAAGTCTTTTAGCTCCGGGATGATTCCGCTGACCAGGCTCCAACTAGCTGGCAGGGCAGGTTGATCACTCGTGGAGGCTAAGTCTTTTAGCTCCGGGATGATTCTGCTGACCAGGCTCTCACTAGCTAGCAGGGCAGGTTGATCTCTCGTGGAGGCAAAGTCTTTTAGCTCCGGGATGATTCCGCTGACCAGGCTCCCACTAGCTGGCAGGACAGGTTGATCTCTCGTGGAGGCTAAGTCTTTTAGCTCCGGGATGATTCCGCTGTCAGGCTCTCACTAGCTGGTAGGGCAGGTTGATCTCTCGTGGAAGCTAAGTCTTTTAGCTCCGGGATGATTCCACTGACCAGGCTCCCACTAGCTGGCAGGGCAGGTTGATCTCTTGTGGAAGCTATGTCTTTTAGCTCCGGGATGATTCCGCTGACCAGGCTCCCACTAGCTGGCAGGGCAGGTTGATCTCTCGTTGAGGCTAAGTCTTTTAGCTCCGGGATGATTCCGCTGACCAGGCTCTCACTAGCTGGCAGGGCAGGTTGATCTCTCGTGGAAGCTAAGTCTTTTAGCTCCGGGATGATTCCGCTGTCAGGCTCTCACTAGCTAGCAGGGCAGGTTGATCTCTTGTGGAAGCTAAGTCTTTTAGCTCCGGGATGATTCCGCTGACCAGGCTCCCACTAGCTGGCAGGGCAGGTTGATCTCTCGTAGAAGCTAAGTCTTTTAGCTCCGGGATGATTCTACTGACCAGGCTCCCACTAGCTGGCAGGGAAGGTTGATCTCTCGTAGAAGCTAAGTATTTTAGCTCCGAGATTATTCCGCTGTTAGATTCTCACTAGTTGGCAGGGCAGGTTGATCTCTCGTAGAGGCTAAGTCTTTTAGCTTTGGGATGATTCCGCTGACCAGACTCTCACTAGCTGGCAGGGCAGGTTGATCTCTCGTGGATGCTAAGTTTTTTAGCTCCGGGATGATTCCGCTGACCAGGTTCTCACTAGCTGGCAGGGCAGGTTGATCTCTCGTGGAGGCTAAGTCTTTTAGCTCCGGGATGATTCTGCTATTAGGCTCTCACTAGTTGGTAGGGCAGGTTGATCTATCGTGGAAGCTAAGTCTTTTAGCTCCGGGATGATTCCGCTGACCAGACTCCCACTAGCTGGTAGGACAGGTTGACCCCTCGGAAGGCTAAGTGTTTTCACCCCGAGGCCGTCACGTCACCCAGGCTCCCATCAGCTGGTATGACAGGTTTACCCCTCGGGAGGCTAAGTGTTTTCACCCCGAGGCCGTCACGTCACTCAGGCTCCCATCAGCTAGTATGACAGGTTGACCCCTCAGAGAGACCGAGTATTTTCGGCCCTATGAAGGCCACTCAGCGAATACGTTTGGTTGGATGTTTCTTTCCAAGCTTGTGCCAACCTCGAAAAGAATGGGGATTGTGTACAACCCCGTATTCGCAGAGTAGGGTCCATTCGGCAAGCGCTGAGCCAGTTTTATGTTTGAAAGCTTTTTAGAGAATTTGGACTCTTGGTGGCCAATTTTGGCTTGGCCTTGAAAATATACTAGTAGGGGGAGAAAAAATCTACACCCCCGGGGATTGCTATGAGCGAGGTAGAAGCGGTACTCCGGGCGGAGGCCAAGGCCTCACCCCCCTGCACCCCAGCCCTCTTGGGCTAGCTCGGCTGGCGGCCTGGAGCTCGCCCGGGCGCGCAGCCCTCTTGGGCGAGCTCGGCCGGCGGCCTGGAGCTCGCCCGGGCGCCCAGCCCTCTTGGGCGAGCTCGGCCGACGGCCTGGAGCTTGCCCGGGCGCCCAGCCCCGAGCTCGGCCGGCGGCCTGGAGCTTGCCCGGGCGCCCAGCCCTCTTGGGCGAGCTTGGCCGGCGGCCTGGAGCTCGCCCGGGCGCCCAGCCTCGAGCTCGGCCGGCTGCCTGGAGCTCGCCCGGGCGCCTAGCCCCTTGGGCGAGCTCGGCCGGCGGCCTGGAGCTCGCCCGGGCGACCAGTCCCTTGGGCGAGCTCGGCCGGCGGCCTGGAGCTCGCCCGGGCGCCCTGCCCCTTGGGCGAGCTCGGCCGGTGGCCTGGAGCTCGCCCGGGCGCCCAGCCCTTGGGCGAGCTCGCTTCGGATGTCCGAAGTGGGGTAAGGGGGAGGAGCATGGTTCAGCCTCCACCTCCCCCCCTTTGGACCTCCTGTTGCCATGTTTTTTCTCTAAGGGCATTTTGGACTTTTCAAACTCAGGACTTGGAAAAACTATAAATAGACCCCCTTGGGTACCTTTGGAGAGGCATTGGATTTTGGCTTCCTCCTCCCTAGTTCTCTTCTTGGTAGAGTCGAGAGAACTCTCCAAGGTACCCAGCTCTCATTGGTAAGGGAGGGGAAGTGTTCTTGTGACCTTCCGGGTGTGTGGTGGGACCTCCGCGCTAGAGCCGAGGGTCTGTTCCTAGTTTCCAAAGTCTTTGGTCCGTGACGTTCCCCCGAGTGTAGTAGGTGTGAGGTCACCACTTCCCCAAGGATCGAACTCCACAGAGACCAAGTTTTTGGTTTCAACAAGTTGTGTGTATTATCAACTCCTTTCTTATTCTGAATCCATCTATATATAGACTTCATCCATGGTAACCGGCTGATCCGGTTTCTAACTAACTTCTGAAAAGTCTGACAGATTCAGTAAACCTGTTGTAACTCACAGCTGTCAAGTCATCAAACAGATCTTGAGCCTTTGTCTTTGTCAGCAAAGCGTCGAGACTGACTGACATAAAGTGTCAAGATCATCTGTCAATATGTGTCGACACAAGTGACTTAAGTATCGACACAGACTTTGGTGTTGTCGACATAGCTGTCTTGATGTCGACCCAGCTTCTTGACACTGCATCTTGAGAATGTGTCGACACTGATTATTTGTGTCGACACAAACACTTCACCATTCATCAGCAATCAACTTGGTCTAGACTCAGCTATGTGTCGACACAAGTCCTGTATGTCGACACAGTTGATGTAGACTCAGAACATAGCGTGTGTCGACACTGCCTCCAGGTGTCGACATAGTTGTTGTCGACTCTGCCTCTGTGTGTCGACACAGCCTCCCGGTGTCGACACATTTGATGTCGACTATAATCTTCTGTGTGTCGACACTGCCTCCCGGTGTCGACACAAACTAACTGAAGTGTCGACACAGCCATTTCCAAGTGTCGACACAATCTTACTGAAGTGTCGACACAGCTTCCTCAGGTGTCGACATATGGACTTAGAATCTTTTTCCTGCATTATAGCACATTCTTAACCTGCACATATAAACTCAAAATAACATCAAATACACCTTGATGTATATCATTGAGCTAAGTGAGGCTTCTCCAAATCAGGTACACATTTTCCAATATACCCAACACATTTCCATCTATTTTCTCCCAGGATTTCCTCCAACGTCTTTCACTCTTCCTTTTCTTCTATGACTTTCTCTCTCTTTCGTTCTCCCCCTCGTGCGCGCTGCCTCCTTGCGCGCTCTTGCTTGAGCCCTCCCGCGTGCGCCGCCTCCTTGTACGCTCCTATGCGTGCCTCCTCCTAACGCGCTTGTGTGTGCCTCTATCTTGCTCGCCCATGCGCGCGTCGTCTCCTTGCGCGCTCCCGCGCGCGTCGCCTCCTTGCGCGCTCCCGCGCGCGCCGCCTCCTTGCGCGTTCATGCGTGCGCCTCCTCCTTGCGCGCTCCCGCGCACGGCGCCTCCTTGCGCGCTCCCGTGCGCGCTGCCTCCTTGCGCGCTCCCGCGTGCGCCGCCTCCTAGCGCGCTCCCGTGAGCGCCTTCTCCAAACATGCCTTTCTGCACTCCTCTACCAAGATCGCTCCAAGTGAACCTCTGTACGCTCCGCCATCAAGATCGCTCAAAATGCGTCTTTGTGTGCTTCTCCGTCAAAACTGCTCTAAACGTGTCTCTGTGCACTCCACCGACTAGACCGCTCCAAGCACACCCTTGTGCGCTTCGCCGTCAAGACCGCTCCAAGAGCGCTTCCGAGCGCTTCATCTTCAAGACCGCTCCAAGGGGACCTCTGTGCGCTCTGTCATCTAGTCTGCTCCAAGCGCACCTCTGTGCGCTCCGCTGTCAAGACCGTTTCAAGTGCGCCCTCGTGCGCTCCACTCTCAAAACCACCATAAGAGTCCAGCACCCTCAAATCAACAACAGGCTCCCCAGTATACAACAAGTCAACCGTTCCGGACTGCTGATATACAACAGGAGACACAACCACGTAGGATAAAGAGTGTAGGACACGCCGCTCAAGTTTATAAGCATCAGATACCAATCAGTGTGCAGAGCGTGCTGCTCCTGCTTCCAAGAATCATCAAAGCACCCCAAAGTACGACAAGCACATCACCCCCTAAAACACATGAAGAGATACTTGGCTCTGCGAGTGATGGCTTGTCACCTTTCGAGCTCTTCCCCCTTCTCTCTCTCAACAATTGTAACGAGAGGCGGCTTGTCGCCTCCGAATTCTTCAAGAAAGTTTTGTGCAACAACCAAAAAACAATGAATGTTTGGCTGACACAAATCCAATCACGTGGTTTTTCACCTATTTGAAGGGTTTTCCACGTTAAAGTAAATCTTTTTCCAGCTTCTTACTTTCAGTGACTGTGCGCGCACTCGACCGCTCATGGGCTAAGGCGGTTCAATTTATTCCAGTCTACCGGAGTCTTAAGCGATCCACAATAATCAAAATTACTACGTATTTGTTTGATCTCGTGGTATATTGATAATGATTCTTAATATCTCATGACCCGTCTTCAAATCATTATCTTTTATTCAATATTTTTATGGTGTTGTTACTAGCAAACCTAATTTGATTTCTATCAAATCATTATTATTAGCAAACCCTCATTTTTCAAAATGGCTTTTTGAAAATCATTTTGTTACTAGCAAACCAACATAAATTTTTTAAAAAAAATTTAAATTTTGTATAAAACATTTATTCTTTCGAAATAATCTACTACATATAATGGCATTACAAATGATTTCAAATGTATTCATTCAATCACTTATGTTAGCATTAGAAATGAGTCAAAATGCCGCAAAATTTTGTTTAGTATGTCCAAAACTCCTTTTTCAACAAAATATCATCATCTGCGCCAAAATCTTTAAACAAAATATCCGGTTTAGAAATATATTTGATTTCTAATTCCTATAATGGTGTGTTGTATATACGAGTTAAGTGTATATAAGAATATACACGTGTTTTTGAACTGCGTCTTATTTTTACATTTTCATGAGAAGTGTTCAACATGAAAGTTGTAGATTTCGATGAGATCTAAAACTTTCATGTTGAATACTTTTTGATTTGAAGCAATTTATACCCTCAATTTGGACCATGAAAAAAGCCACGCCGAACATATGTACGGACGCCCAAGATGGGTGTGACTTTTTTCGGGTGCCAAATCGAGGGCTTAAACGGCTTCAAATCAAAAAGTGTTCAACATTAAAGTTGTATATCTCGACGAGATCTACAACTTTCATGATAAATACTTTTTGATTTGAAGCAGTTTAGACCCCCGATTTGGGCTCCGAAAAAAGTCACGCCGAAAATCTGTACGGACGACTCATTCCGTGCGTGTCTTTTTTCGGGCTCAAATTAGAGGCCTAAACGGCTTCAAATCAAAACATGGTCAACATGAAAGGTGTATATCTCGATGAATTCTACAACTTTGATGTTGATCATTTTTTCAAATAAGAAATATTTGGGGCTCAAAATTCAAAAATTAAAAAATAATAAAAAAAACAAGATTGGTTTTTTAGTTGTAATTTTTAGGAAGTGAAAAATATGCAAAAAATGTCTAAATCTTTTTTTCCTGGTTTACTAGTAATAAAAGTGGGTTTGCTAATAACATCATCTTATTTTTAGGGTGATGTTATATATAAACCGCTTTTGACTATATACAAACCAATTTTTAGAGTTTTTTTGGTCGTTTAAAAACACTATAGACAAACAAACTTAAATACTAAAAAAAATCAATTTTTCTCATTTCTAGCCTAAGTCTCACGAGATGTTCGCCCGCTCCCGATACCCCGCCGCATACACCTCCTGATATCTCTCGTAACGATCATGCTAAAGTCCCCGTCATGCAATGGAGCGGGAATCTTCACCGACAACCACCCCAGAGCCCCTATTCTAGCCAGGTGACCAACCCTCTTCCTTAGTTTTTTGCCTTGGCGACGAAAGCAGCCCCCCGGTTGGTGATCTCTCATATTTGGTTCGCCCGCTCCCGATACCCATCGTCATACACCTCCCAATCACTCCTATTTGGTTCCTCGCGAAAACCTTCGCCGCCCCTCGATATCGCCTCGCTGTCGTGTAATGGATATTCTCCAAATTTGACAATCTAGTGCTTATCTGCAGCCGGAATGTTTCTTCCTACTCTAGCACTATTCACAATTATAGCAAGATTTAAAGTATTTATATGAGCTATTGATTTTTGTAAGAAAAAAAAATTAATACCTCACGAGCTATTATTAGTAAGTGGTTTTTAAATTTTTTTTTAATTTTGTGCTGGTTTGTATATAACCATTAGGTTTGTGTATAATAAATTTATATTTGCACTGGTTTGTATATAGTAATGATTTGTATATAGTCAAAAGTGGTTTATATATAACATCACTCTATTTGTATTGTAAAAAAGACAATAAATTAAGGGTGCTGCTACTAGCAAACCCAATTTGATTTCTAGCAAATCATTACTATTAACAAACCCTCATTTTTCAAAATGGTTATTTGAAAACCATTTTATTACTAGCAAATCAACATAATTTTTTTTAAAAAAAATAAATTTTGTTTAAAACATTCATTCTTTCAAAATAACTCGCTGCATATAATGACATTACAAATGATTTCAAATATATTCATTCAACCACTTATGTTAGCATTATAGATGAGTCAAAATGCCGCAAATGTTTAGTATGTCCAAAACTATTTTTTCAATAAAATATCATTATCTGCACCAAAATCTTTAAACAAAAAATCGGTCGGGTTAGAAATATATTTGTTTTCTAATTCCTATAAGGATGTGTTGTATATACGAGTTAAGTGTATATAAGAATATATACGTCCTTTCTAACTGCGTCTTATACGTACAATTTCATGAGAAGTATTCAACATGAAAGTTGTAGATCTTGACGAGATCTATAATTTTCATGTTGAACACTTTTTGATTTGAAGCACTTTAAACCCCCGATTTGACCCCTGAAAAAAGTTACGTAGTACATATGTACGGACGCCCGGGATCGGCGTGACTTTTTTCGGGGGCATAAACGGCTTCAAATTAAAAAGTGGCCAACATAAAAGTTGTAGATCTCGATCAGATCTACAACTTTCATGTTGATCACTTTTTCAAATGAGAAATATTTGGGGCTCAAAATTCAAAAATGCAAAAATTGCCAAAACAAACTCTATCCGCGCACATTGAACACCCATTTAACAACAACTCATCCAATTTGTCCCTTGACATCGAAGAAGGTACTCCGATGCGCGATCAAATCCTTCGGACAAAAAGGAATACGAAGCTCCCGCATCGAACAGTGCTCTCGCTGGATAATCGAAAATCAAAACAAAGCTTAGCACAAGCGGTCATACGCGAACACGCGTAGGGCAACGAGTATTTAAAGTTAAACCACTATAAATTAAACCATACCTGTCACCACGTCAGTCAGCTTCATGGCCTCCTGCTGGCCAAGGTTGTACACTTTAGGCTGGGTTGGGGCACAATGCGATGCGGTTGCCTCCGACCCCTTGCCCTTCTCCTCGTAGGTTAATGCAGGTTTCTTTTCAGACTTCGAGCGTCCGCTCCTACAATCTCGGGCAAAGTGTCCCGACTTCCCACAAGTGTCACATAAATTTGGAACTCGCCCAATGGCTACTCCAGGTCCAGTCTTCTTTGCCACTGGAGTACCACTACTTTCTCTGGCAATAGCTTTCTTTGTCTTCTGGCCATCACCACGACAATTTCGGGCATGGTGACCGAATTTACCACAAGTAAAACAATCATAAGGAGCCTGACTAGTAGATATTTTTGACTTCTTTTTCCTCCTTCTTCGGTATACAGACTTTGTAGAACCTGGAGATGTTGATACCCTGAACTCTGACGTCTGGTTGACTTTTGCCAAATCTACTTCCAAAGATCTAGCCGACTCCACCAAGGCTCGGAATCCAAATAATTTTGGTCCTAGCAGTAGAACTCGTAACTTGCTGCGCAATCCGTTATAAAATCTATCGACCATAGACTGCTCTCTCTCCAATCCAAACCCTGGGTAGCGTCTTATCATAAGCAACGCCTGCAAATTCATCAACTGAGTGCGTACCCTGCACTAAAAGCATGTTCAACTGCTGACTTAATGGTCCTCTAAATGCCATTTGCTCCATCACATCGCCCGGCGTTGGAGCTAACTCAGGGATAGGGTACTGCACATGTCTTCCATTTTATGCATCAATCACAGTGAAAACTGCTTCAACCACCCTTCTTATGGCTTTAGCGGAGGGAAGGTTTGCAGGCATGTCACTACTATCCTCAGAAAGCGGGCGTTCTGACTGCCCTGCGCCACTCTTGGTCACCTATAGTCGTGCAACACACCATTAAGCGACCAAACAAAATTGCAAAAAATAATTATACGAACACTCAGGTTCCTCAAACATGTGTATTTGCATTCCTTAGTGGACATTCAAGAGTTCATTAATGTTAAAGCGGGTCGCACTTACACGTGCTCACCACCCCACAAAAGAATTCGACCACGAATTCGAAAGAGGAAGACCGAGACAACCTGATACCAAATTGTAACGACCCCATCCGTTAAATAACATATAATAGAAGGTCCGGCCGAGGCACCACACCATATGCCACAAACAGGCGGCGAGGTTACAAGTTAATACCAAAACATATTCACATCCTAACTCAGAGCATACTAGCGGGAGATTACAGTTAATATTGAACTCAATGGCCACGAATGTCCACTATATATAAACAACCATATTTATATATAACCCCGAAGGAATGTACGCCAAATACACAAAAATTTGGCCTTAAGGCCTTACAGTTAAGCTTCACAAATGTGGATTACAAACATCGGCGCGCAGGCTGGCCACACATGAACATAATAAAGTTATTCGCTCGGCCTTCGAGGACCAGCAGCAGTAGCAGCAGGAGATTCAACCCTCTATTTCCCGCTCAGCTCTCCAGCACCTGCACAAGGACAACCCACCATAATGGTGGCAAACAGAGCAACGGTCAACATTCAGCTGACCAATTTATAATGACCTTACCCCTTTCTCGGGGCAGTGGTATTCCTTCCCTATAGACATAGCATTTCACAAGCAGATATATCACATAATGTGCACTCACGCACAATCCATATATCACAATCGTCGGCCACACGACCCGACGATCCGTACACTCATGACACATTCTTGGTGTACCGGCGAACTAGGGTCCCACCACCGTTCAAGGTCCGAAACCTAACGGTAAAGTTTGAGCAATAATAGTCTTAATGGCGGGCAGTCCTATGACTCTCATTATGTGAACCTGACGGACGCCAATATCCCAAGCACTCATATTAGTCAACCATAACGCAGAGACAGTTCAACCCTTACCCATTGCTCAAATCGCTAGTTCAATAACTAGACTGACACGGGATGACATCTCCTTATCCGTTCGGCACGAAGCCTTTTAAGAGCTCGCAACTCACAATAGCCATACTGTCCACCAAGGACTGGCTTCACAATCCAAAAAGGGAGTTAGTGCCAGCGTTCCTCGCGATCGCTAGACAGGTTCAACAGAAGCTCTCTTTCTGCACCCAAACTCAACCCAAACCCTGCAGCATCATGCGGTGCCAGAAAACGGGTCTTTCTATAGCATACAACATAAGAATTACGAGGGTATTTCCTGGAATCTTTATTCCAGTACTTCATGTTACTCTACTTAACAGGCACAACCCACCGACTCCACAAACTATACGTTTAAACGCGGAGTCTTCTCCGGTGCGCAAAATAAAACATCATCAATCCAGACCAACCTGTCCAGATGGGCTTCACACATCATGTCTATTCCGTACTACACATTTCCGGATCTATATGCAAGACTTGTTGGAGATTTCAAGAATCAACCCAAGGAAAATCCCTCAATAATCCACCTTTTGGTGGGGGAAATCCATGCTCATGTAAAAACAAAGACTTCACATGTCCAAAAAGGAAAATCGTTACCCTTGACGATCTCTATGGAGCCATGGAAAACTAGCAAGATGAAAAGCACCGTAACGGCCTTGCCTCCACGGATCTGGACTTGGCTCGCGATTCGGGACTCTGAAGCTCCACCTGCGGTCGGATTCCTCCTCCTCGTCCTTGCTCTCCCCACTCTCTAACTCTTTAGAAAGAGAAAGACCTTTGATAAATGAGAGTTTATCCCTCAACTCCCGGCCTTATAATAGCAGGAAGATCTCTGGACCTTTGGATCTGATTTGAAGGGAATGAACGGCCACGAATCGCCCTGAAAATCACTTTACTGGGCCGAACATGGCTTGTGACACGCCCGTGTCACAGGCCGTGTGCCTTAAGCGGCAAAGAAACCGACTTGACCCAACCAGGACACGGCCCTATAACACGCCCGTGTCACAGGACGTATGCCAGACACGGTTTTAGACACGCCTGTGTCCAGCCCGTGTTCATCAGTCCTCACAGACCGACCAAAACACAGATAAGGACACGACCCTTGACACGCCCGTGTCACAGGCCGTGTGCCCAACTCCGAGGATCGTCGAGTGCATTTCGTCGACCTTACGGAAACACATCGAACTCATAGCAGGACACGGCCCTGGACACGCCCGTGTCACAGGCCGTGTACCACACTCGACACCGCCCTGTGCCACACTCGAGACAGCCCTACGCCACACTCGAGACCGCCCTTCAAACACAGAGCAGGACACGGCCTTGTACACTCCCGTGTCCCCGGCCGTGTTACTAACACAGAGTAGGACACAGCTTTGGACGCGCCTGTGTCCCAGACCGTATTGCTCAGCCTACTCAGCCCACTCATAATCGAGATTTGGGGTGTTACATATAAAGACATGAAAAGACTGTTCTGGTGGCCAGGACAAAAGAAGGACATAACAATATATATAACAAAATGTCAGACTTGTGCCATGGTGAAGGCCAAATGTCAGAAGCCCGGAGGATTCTTGAAGTCTTTGTCTATACCAGAATGAAAGTTCGACGATATATCATTGGATTTCGTGCATGATTTGCCGAAATCGCATAAGATAAACGACGTCATCTGGGTGATCATTGATCGTTTAACAAAAGTGTCGCACTTCATCCCGGATAGGAAGGACGACTCGGTTGAGAAACTGACAAAATTGTACGTGGATAATATTGTAAAAGTGCACGATGTGCCCTATAGCATTGTGAGTGACCGAGATGGGCATTTCACGTCTAGTGACTGGAGGCTATTACATCAACTGTTGAGTACCAAACTGAAATTCAGCAAGGCCTTTCATCCGCAGACGGATGGTCAGACCGAGAGGGTAAACAGCATGATGGAGGACATGCTTCGTATGTGCGTCCTAGATTTTGGGAAAAAGTGGGAGGATCACTTGTATATGATCAAATTCGCTTACAACAATAGCTATTAAGCAAGTATTCAAATGACGCCCTTCGAGGCCCTATATAGTAGAAAGTGTCGTACTCCATTGTCATAGTTGGAGACGGGCGAGTCAAAGTTGTATAAGCGGAAGGAAGTTGATGATGTGACTTCTATTGTTCAGACAATTAGGGAGCGGTTGTTGATTGCACAGGATAGATAGGCTAAATATTACAACGCCAAGCACAAAAATGTTGAGTTCGCCGTGGGCGATTGAGTTTACCTGAAGATCAAACCGTTGAAGGGTGTGTCGAGGATTCGTCGGTTGAAAAAGCTAAATCTGAGATACCTTGGGTCGTTTGAGGTTTTGGAGTGCGTTGGTGAAGCCACTTATTGATTGAAGATTTCAACATAGCTTAGTGGTCTACATGACGTATTCCACATATCTGTGTTGCGGAAGGCGGTGTAAGAGCCTGCACAAGTGGTTGCGGCGGATCAGGTGCCGATTGATGGTGGGTTGACAACGAGGGTCAAACCCATTCGTATTGAAGACTCGGAAGTTAAGCAACTTCGCAATAAATCTATCAGGATGGTCAAGGTACGTTGGGACAACTGTGTCCGAGAGGAGCTGTCATGAGAGCAGGAACAAACCATGAAGGAAGAGTTCCCCGAGCTTTTCATTTGAGGTATACTTTCGCAGTATTGATACTCTTTCTTTTCCTGCAACGTGTAATTTTGGGACGAAATTCTTTAAGTGGGGGAGATTTGTAACACCCCAAGTTTCTGTAGTCAGGAAAATAAGATACCGCGCGGCGGTAGGATGATACCGCGTGGCGGTAGTGTCAGGCGTCAAGAGCATTGAGTGAGGCAAGGTGAGTCAACGCCTAGTCTACCGCGCGGCGGTAGGTTGTTAGCGCGTGACGTTAGCTATTTATTTTGCCGAGCTCTCAGGTTGTTATCGCCCAACGGTAGAGTTACCGCAGGCGATAGCTTGTCAATTAATTTGTCAAAGCGCTCGAGTTACTCTAGCACATCGATAGTAGCAATTGCGTGGCGGTAGCAGGAGTGATCATGTCATAATCGTCGCTAGCTACCGCGAGGCGCTAGCATCCTAATGCCCGGCGATAGCGAAGTCGTAACGGCGTGGCCGTGTGTCGGCCTGTGATTGGAGGGCCTGGGCGGTTGCGCTCGAATCGAGGCATTGATTAACGGTACCACGCGGCGGTAGTTAGGTATCGCGTGACGATAGCTTTGTTTATAGTTCTGGTTCGGCCGTTTCACTTCATTTTCCTTTGGAGTTGAGAACTTGGTCGGATCTTTTGGAGGAGCAGCAGCGCCGGAAAGGAGATCTCGTCTCCGTTTAAGATTCGGAACTCGGATTCGCGAAGCGAGTTCAGATCTATAGAGGCAAAGCCGCAACGGTCGTGTTCATCCGTTTAGAATTTCTCCTATGGCGCCGAAGCGGACTTCTAGGGGAACGATCCTCTTCCTTGGACATGTGAAGTCCTTTTTTTGGCATTAGAGGGTAGACACTCCACGGACACGTGGAAGTGGTTCTCCCGGCGGGTAGATCTGTATATTCCCGTTAGTTTGCATTTAGATCCGTAATCGAAGTACGAAATAGACATGATGTGTGAATCTCATCCGGACGGGTTGGTCTGGATTGGTGATGTTGTATGTTTTGTATGCCGGAGAAGACTTCATGGTAATCACGTAGATTTTCGGAGTTACGGGGTGTGCAGATGACTGTGTTGAGAGTACTGGGCGTAGTCTCAAGGAAAACACCCGAGTAAGGGGAAGAAGCGATAGTCTTTCCCCTACTGCGCGGCGGTAGTGCTACCGCCGACGTTAGCTCCCTGTGAGCAATGTATTGTTGAGAAGACTGTCTCGTGGAGACCTGAGGGCTATTGTTGTGAGGCCTGTCTCGTAGAGACCTGGGGCCATATTTTTTTTGGAGCGTGAGCTTACTCTTCCCAGCTTAGGTGGACGTGAGTGCTAGCCTAGGATCATAAGAGTGTTATGAATCGTAAGGATGGGAAAGGGGATGCTGACTCGCATCGTGTCTTGTTGCGCCCGACGATTTGAACACCGGGAAATAGCTGAACTGCACCCAACCCTATGTCGATCGACTTGGAGTGAGTCAAAGTGTGAATTTAAAGTCACTATGACTTTGTCATAGCCATAGAGGTGTTGTATTTGGCTTTGGCCCTTAAAGACTAGATTGCTCAAACGTTGCTAACCGTCGTAGAGAACGAAGGTGTGACCCTTGAGGTCCTGTTCACCAAGAATGTGCCCTGAGAGCACGGGGCGTTGGGCGTTTGTGCCAACGTCTGTGGCAAATGGTGCTTAAGTTGCACGTTCTGATTGCCATATTGTGATTATGCTAATGCCTGCAGGGAATGAGCACTGCCATCCCGGGTGAGATCGTTATAATTTGGTCAGCTAATGGTGACCGTTGCTTTTGTTTGCCACAGTTGCGGTGGAATGTTGCTTGCAGGTGCAACTGAACCAAGTGGAAAATAGCGGGCTGAAGCCCATGATAGCTAAGCTAGCCCTTGAAGTTCAAAGCGAATTGCCCGTTTTGTTTATTTATTTCTCATGTGTGGTCGGCCTGCGTGCCGATGTATGCAAGACAGTTTAATTTGAGTAAACCTTGTAAGGTTGTAAGGCCAAGACTTATTTGTGTATTTGTTTTACATTCCTAGTTGTGGTAGTGGACATTCATGTTGTTGTTGGGTTCTATTTATAAACTTTAAATTACTTCCGCTAGAATGCACTGTGTTAGGATACGAAATATTGGATTATGGTTTCAATTTAGTAACTCCTTGGTCTGTCTGTGGTATATGGAGTCGGGCCCCGACCGAACCTTCTGTTATATGTTGTGTGACGGATGAGGGTGTTACACTTTAGTTGAACTCTACATTCCTTCAATAACATCCTTCCTTCCAGTCAATGGTTAACCTTTTAAGGTCCCGGGACCTATAATGAGACATGGGTCCCCTCGTCGAATATGGGTTTTACAAGCTTCTTCTCTTGGGTTTAGGAATTTATTTTCCTTTCTTGCTTCTAGATTCGCATTGATGTTTGTCGTTCTTGCTCATTAGCGGATTGATTGAAGCCATAGATCATAAGAACCAACATGGCATAATATTGTGACCTTGCCTGTGTAAAAGCATGTGCACAATAATCAATTTCGAGCTTATATATTATGGTGAAGCCAGGAAGGCCTTTTGATGGAATCGACGATCTTAGCTTGACATTTCATTTTAGGATCTTGCCTAGTTTGTGCTAGAGGATAGTAATCCGTAATATCACTGCTTTGCTATACTATAGAGGGCATTACAACGTGATATTCATAGCCATGTTACTTTCTTGGTGAGGTTAGGTTTTTTGAGAGTATATCCCCAAATCTAAAAAATATTCCCTTCATAGCTAAGATGATTGATGTTGAAAAAGATAACTACTCATTATTATGAGTTTGAATCGCAATAGGAATGCCTCGAATGTGCATGTTGTGACATCGTCTCAAATACACGGGAACATTACTGGTTGCACCGTCTTATATGCGTGGATGCAATGCAAATGACACATGATAATATCTGACACAAAATTTTTTGTGTCAGTCTTAAACCCTTAGAAGCATCTCAAAGAGTATACTGAATTACTGTTGAAAGGTTGGCAGACCTACCTCATATGTGATGAATGTTCACTTTATTGTGGTTATACGACCTTGTTATGTTTTGGTGTCATGGGTGCACAATAGTGTATTGTTGTGATGTGTAGACTATGGCTTCATTTGGGGGGGGGGGGGGGGGGCTGCTAACTTTCAACGGTCAAGCGGTTACGACCGCATGAACCGGACCTCAATTATGGTCTGGTTCTTGCGGTCTTAACCGCCCAGTGAAAATAAGGCAGCGTTTGGTGCGGTTTATCGCGGCTTATTTGCTCCGGTGAGGTTGGACAAAAATGGCATTGTCATACCAAAATCTTTTGCCTCAAACAAGTTTCTTTTTTGGTAACGGTAGTAACATTGTCATATCAAACATGGCAATGACGTTTTTGTCCAATCTCACCCGAGCAAATAAGCTGCGATAAGCCGCGCCAAACGCAATCTAAGTCCTCCCAAACGGAGCATATATCATATTAGTCCTCTTATTGAATTCAGACATGTAGCTGTAGCTTCCTCCTACTTGCCATGTTGTGCATAGTAAGAAAATTTTGATCATGTCAACCAGCATAGAACATGTATGATGTTTGCAACATTTCGCATGTCTTGGAGCCGAGATCTCGGTACTCACGGAGCCAAGGTCTAAACCCGCAAATTTCAGATTATAGTATGATCGAATGTTATTGGTTCGCTAGTAACCATGAAGGCAGTAGGCAAAATGAGAGAATAAGGCTCCGTTTGGGGGGACTTATTTTCACCGGTCAAGCGGTTACGACCGCATGAACCGGACCATAATTATGGTCCGGTTCATGCGGTCGTAACCGCTTGACCGGTGAAAATAAGTCCCCCCAAACGGAGCCTAAAAAACCATTTTATTGTTTGACAAGGTAGTCATGTTACATATTGGAGGACTTGCATACATAGGAGTGCATAGAAATTCCCATCTCGAACCAAGTATTTTCATTTTCTTTTCTTTTTTATTCTTTTCTTTTGGACAATAGGGTTGAAGGTAGATTACTTTTCTTCTCCCCTTGGGTAGGACTCATGTAGGATATCTTGCTAGAACTACTAGATATTGGCAACCTCTTGGTATCTGTTGTATGACCATAATCATCTTTAATTCCCCGAGAAAACTCATATCTCATAACTGTTGGTATCTGATTCACCCTCATGAATTTACCCTTAACTTCATTATTTTGTAGACTATGGCTTCGTTTGTGTGGGTGTGTAAACTCGCTCACATATTCTACTATTGTAAGCTTTTGTCTCAACTCCCTTAACTTAACATTCTTCAGGTAGAAGTGGTGTTTAAGCTCCCTCTTGAACTCCTCCCATGGGTCCAATCCCCACGGTCCTTTTGCGACAACCTTTTGCCTCCTTCGCCGTCGTAGTGCGACATTATCATCGAGAAATTAAGAATCAGTACAGACCATGATTGCATCATCGTGCGGATGACAACCCTCAAAATAGTTCTCAATTTTCCACAAGAAGTTCTTAACTTCCTTGGCATCCTGCTTGCCCAAGAAAGAATTTGGTTTGGAAATGTCCACTCTAGGAATGGCGGTGGTTGTGCCAACACTTTTGTACAACCCCGTATTCGCATAGTAGGGTCCCTTCGGCAGACGCATGACCAATTTTGAGTTTTAAAGCTTTTGAGAAGTTTTGCACTCTTGGTGGTCAATTTTGGCTTGACCTTGGAAATATACTAGCAGGGGGAGGAAAAATCTGCCTCCCCCAGTGGCCCCTTTTTGGGGGGTGGGTGCGACAAGTTGCCCGGCACCCTCCCCAGCTTGATAGGCGCGCGGACGAGAGTGGCCTGCGGCCGGGCTATCTCCCCGGGCCGCCTGCTCGCGCGGGCGAGAGCAGCCTGCGGCCAGGCTCTCGCCCCGAGCGGCCTGCTAGCGCGGGCGAGAGCGGCCTGCGGCCAGGTGGGGGGGGGATGGCTTAGCCTCCGTTCCCCCTGGACCTCTTTGGGTCGTGCTTTTTACCATTTTTCCCCCGGGGTGGAATTGCCTCTTTACACCCCAGTATGAAGGTTTTCTATTGGCTCGAGGCCTTTTTGCCTTAGGGGTATTTTGGACATTTCGGCCCCCAGGCTTGAAAAAACTATAAATAGACCCTCTTGCGTACCTTTGGAGAGGATGAGTCTTTGGCTTCCTCCTCCCTTGGTTTCTTCTTCTTGGTTGAGTTGAGAGAGCTCTCCAAAGTACCCAGCTCAGCCATTGGTGTGAGGGAAGGGAAGTGCTCTTGTGACCTTCTGGGTGTGAGGTGAGACCTCCCCGCTAGAACCGAGGGTCTGTTCCTAGTTTCCCAAGTCTTTGGTCCGTGACGTTCCCCGAGTGTAATAGGTGTGAGGTCACCCCTCTTTTGGGACCCCGAACTCCACAGAGGTCAATTTTGGCTTCAACACTTTTGGTGCGGTGAGCGTGGAGAGTGACCAGCACAGAAGATCTCGGGAGAGTGTCATGACCGGAGATCAGGGAGGTAGTGATGATCTCGGCGAGCTCCCCAACCCCGGACCCTTCGTAGGAAGGGAAGAGTTCATGACTTCCATCCAAGGCATCATGAAGATGCTTAGAAGCATTGCCCCTCGGGCTGACAGCTCAACCCCCACCCCCCAGGGACTGGCTCCCAGGGGTCTCGACAAGCTGACCCATATCGGTCTCGGCGAGCTGCCTCCTAGGGGCACAGGCGAGATGACCCCAACAGGGGGAGAAGCAAGTGCACCAGGTAGGCGACCTGAGAAGGAAAGGATGGGAGAGGGGGTCGAGCGAGAACTCCCCGGCCGGGAGCTGTTCCCCAGCCCGGCAGTGCTAGCCCTCTAGGCGAGCAGGTTGCGCGAGTAGAGGTTGTGAGACCACCCCTCAGGGGGTCACCCTTCAGTGAGTTGATCATCTCAGCTCCCGTTCCCGAGGGGTTCAGAGAGCCAGACATGGCTTACTATACCGAGAAGGATGACCCCGTCTAGCACCTGTAGTGGTTCGAGGATGCCGTCTCCATCAGGCCGATGACGGATGCCTTCAAGTGTCGTCTCTTTGCGATCACGTTGAAGGAGAAGGCAAGAGACTGGTTTCATCAACTCCCTCCGAGGTCAATCTATGAGTTCGAGGACTTGAGCCGGAGCTTCCAACTCCGCTTCTCCACCTCCAAGAAGAGGAAGAGGAGTCCTGAGTCCATCTTTCGGATAAGGCAGAGGGACGAGGAGTCGCTGGCCCACTATGTTGACAGGTTCCGGGAGGAGATCCTGGATATCCAGGAGATGTCAGGGTATGCCCTCCAGATGACGTTCACAGTGGGGTTGCGCGAAGGGTTCTTCAAGATGAGTCTGGCCCAAAAGGCCCCCCTTTCCTTCGAGGAGCTAATGGAAAGGGAGGCGGAAGAGATAGCCATGGAGGCGGCCAACCCGGCATTTGTCAAGAAGTTGGCGAAGCTAACAGAGTCGAAGCCAAAGGAGCAAGGTGGCTCAAGACATCAAGAAGGAAGACGGAGAGAAGAGCAGAGAGCTCAGGGGTTCCAGGGACAGGAGGGTCCGGAACCAGGTTGGAGGCAGCAGGGAGGACCTGCCCAGGGTCCAGGAAGAGCTCTCATCCAGGGTGGGGGAAACTTTCACGGGGGCCAAGGGTGGTTCAACTTCTAGAGGCAAGCCCCAAGACAGCTCTTACCCCCACCACAACAGGCCTTGACAATAGGTGAAGGAGGAAGAGGCAACAGGAGAAACCGTCGGACCCGCCGAAGGAGGGAAGGAGGAGCGTTGTCGTACTGTGACTTCCACTAGGAAGAGGGTCACGCCACAGCTACCTGCCCCTGAATTCCTGGAAGTGAGGGGGGCGAGAGGCCCTGCCCAGCCTCAGCTGCCGGCTAAGGTTGAAGAGGTTCCACCCCGAGTGGGGGAGGATGACATATGTCAGGATCGGGTCGACGTCGGATCCCGAGGTGGCATAGCAGTGATCCATGGTGGAGTGGGGATCGAGGCCACTCGGAAGGCGAGCCTCCATGTCATGTACCATCGGAGCGTTGCTTCGACGTCCCAGACCCCGCCCCAGGAGGAGAAGATCGCCTTCTCGATGAAGGACATATCGTACTATGTGGATCCGTTCTGCGATGCGCTGATCATCCAGACAGCCATCGAGGGCTACACCGTCTCCCGGATCTTGGTTGATAATGGGAGCTCCGTCAACGTCATTTTCAAGAAGGCATTTGACGAGATGAAGGTGGAGCCAAAGAGGGTGTTGGTCTCAGACGGACCCCTGTTCAGATTTTTAGGGGAGAGGAAGGAGGTTGAAGGTGGAGTAGGACTCCAAGTGAAATGGGGGGGGGGGGGTTCAAGGAAATGTCGGTTCGTCATTGTTGACGCTCCGAGCAGCTACAACACCATCTTTGGAAGGCCCCTCATCAGCGCCTTCCGTTGCGTGCCGTCTTCTTTCCACCAGTGCCTCAAGTTCAGCTCAGGAGGGATCCAGGTCAGAGTCAAGGGAGACTCCAGGATGGCAAGGCAATGTTATGTCACAGTCGTCAACACCATCTCTTGGTTGGCCAAGGCAGAGGAGATGGAGAAGATCATGGAGAGCCTGAGCAAGATGGAGGTATCTGAGGGGAAGGATGACGTCCAGCAGACCAAGAACCCCTGAAGAAGTCTCGCCTCGGCAGAGTCTTGTATCTTTTCTTATGTTGTAATGAGCTCATCCCCCGACTAGTTGAGTCGGGGGGGGGGGGGGGGGGTCATGTAACCCATCATGTTTTTCCCTTTGAGGATGTTGGAATTGATGAAGCTTAGGTGACATGCCCAGTCCCACCCCCCAAGTGGATCTCCTCATGTCAGGCTCTCACTAGCTGGATGGGTTGAGGGTACCTCGGGGAGCCCAAGTCCTTTGCTCCGATGAAGGTCCCGCTGTCAGGCTCCCACTAGCTGGCAGGTCCGGTGGTACCTCTCGTGGAAGCCCAAGTCATTTGCTCCGATGACGGTCCCGCTGTCAAGCTCCCACTAGCTGGCAGGTCCGGTGGTACCTCTCGTGGAAGCCCAAGTCCTATGCTTCGATGACTGTCCCGTTGCCAGGCTCCCACTAGCTGGCAGGTCCGGTGGTACCTCTCGTGGAAGCCCAAGCTCCTTTGCTCCGATGACGGTCCCGCTGCCAGACTCCCACTAGCTGGCAGGTTCGGTGGTACCTCTCATGGAAGCATAAGTCTTTTGCTCCGATGACGGTCCCGCTGCCAGGCTCCCACTAGCTGGCAGGTCCGGTGGTACCTCTAGTGGAAGCCCAAGTCCTTTGCTCCGATGACGGTTCCGCTGCCAGGTTCCCACTAGCTGGCAGGTCCGATGGTACCTCTCGTGGAAGCTCAAGCTCCTTTGCTCCGATGACGGTCCTGCTGTTAGACTCTCACTAGCTGGCAAGACAGGCGTACCTCTCGTGGAAGCCCATGTTCCTTTGCTTCGATGACGGTCCTACTGTTAGGCTCTCACTAGCTGGCAGGGCAAGCATACCTCTCGTGGATGCCCAAGTGTTTTCACCCCGAGGCTGTCTCGTCACCCATGCTCCCATTAGCTGGCATGACAGGTTGACCCCTCGGGGAGGCCAAGTGTTTCACCCCGAGTTGGTCTCGTCACCCAGGCTCCCATTAGTTGGCATGACAGGTTGACCCCTCAGGGAGGAGGCCAAGTATGTTCGGCCCCAAGAAAGCCACTCAGCGAATACGTTGGGTTGGATGTTTCTTTTCAAGCTTGTGCCAACCTCGAAAAGAGCGGGGATTGTGCACAGCCCCGTATTCTCAGAGTAGGGTCCCTTCGGCAGGCGCAGGACCAGTTTTGAGTTTTTAAGCTTTTGAGAGGTTTTGGACTCTTGGTAGCCAATTTTGGCTTGACCTTGGAAATATACTAGTATGGGGAGGAAAAATCTGCCTCCCCCGCAGTGACCCCTTTTGGGGGGGCGGGTGCGACAAATTGGTCGGCACCCGCCCCAGCTTGATAGGCGCGCGGGCGAGAGCGGCCAGGCTCTCACCCCGAGCGGCCTGCTCACGCGGGCGAGAGTGGGATGCAGCCAGGCTCTCGCCCCGAGCGGCCTGCTAGCACGGGCGAGAGCGGCCTGCGGCTGGGCTCTCATCCCGGGCGGCCTGGTCGCGCGGGCGAGAGCGGACTGCAGTCAGCCTCTCGCCCCGAGCGGCCTGCTCGCGCGGGCGAGAGCGGCCTGCGGCCGGGCTCTCTCCTCGGGCGGCCTGCTCGCGCGGGTGAGAGCGGCCTGCGGCCAGCCTCTCGCCCCGAGCGGCCTGCTCGTGCGGGCGAGAGCGGCCTGCGGCCGGCCTCTCGCCCGGGCGGCATGCTCGCGCGGGCGAGAGCGGCCTGCGGCCGAGCTCTCGCCCCGGGCGGCCTGCTCGCGCGGGCGAGAGCGGCCTGCGGCCAGGCTCTTGCCCCGAGCGGCCTGCTAGCGCAAGCGAGAGCGGCCTGCGGCCAGGTGGGGGGGGATGGCTTAGCCTCCGTTCCCCTTGGACCTCTTTGGGCCGCCGTGCTTTTAACATTTTGCCCCCGGGGTGGAATTACCTCTTTACCCCCCAGTGTGGAGGTTTTCTATTGGCTCGAGGCCTTTTTGCCTTAGGGGTATTTTGGACATTTCGGCCCCCAGGCTTGGAAAAACTATAAATAGACCCCCTTGGTACCTTTGGAGAGAATGAGTTTTTGGCTTCCTCCTCCCTTGGTTTCTTCTTCTTGGTTGAGTTGAGAGAGCTCTCCAAGGTACCCAGCTCAGCCATTGGTGTGAGGGAAGGGAAGTGCTTTTGTGACCTTTCGGGTGTGAGGTGGGACCTCCCCGCTAGAGCCGAGAGTCTGTTCCTAGTTTCCCAAGTCTTTGGTCCGTGACGTTCCCCCGAGTGTAATAGGTGTGAGATCACCCCTCTTTTGGGACCCCGAACTCCACATAGATCAATTTTGACTTCAACAACTTCCACTGGTGATAACCTTCTTGCATTAGTCTAGTTCTTCCTCTAAGTGCGTGATCTTTTCTCTTAGTTGTCTAGATTGATCCTCCAACTCATCAACACGTGCATGTAATGTGGCATTGCCATCAAATGCATATTGGAGTCTCTTCTCTATATCCACACGAATGACTTCCCACTCTTTACGTACAGTGGGGTTATTGATTTCCATGACCTTAATGCGTTTCTTTCAGTCCTCCATAACTCTCCAAGTGGCTCTCTTCTTGAACCTGACTTTGGTCCCGCTTCTTCTTACTAGTTTGCTAGGCAGTATCCCTACCCCACTCCTCCTCGGCATGAGAGTCTTCTCCTACCATATTTGGCTTTGCTGCAACATGATACGTAGAACCTCCCTCTGATACCAATTATGACGGACAAAGCACTGGACCCCGCGCTCAAACCTTGTCTGTGCGACCTTAGATCCTTTTTTTGCCCTTTGTAATAGCTAAGCCAACCTCCCTTTAATGATGTGGCGGAATGGAAAAAAATTCATTTGATTAACCTTCTGAATAAAGTTACAAGACAGTTCGAGAGACAATTGAACAAGCCATACAAAAGATCAAGACATACAACAATACTCAACACAATGCTCACAAGTAGTCAACCCACACAAGAGAAAACTCATTAACACAACAAGCTCCAAACACTTGATGATGGAAATGAGGAGAGATCTTTCCCTTAAATAGGCCCTCTCCCATTTCCCTCCAAAACCAAAGATGAATCCAAAATTTTCCACATAAGGAGGGGACTAGATCATTACATACTCTTCTACACTATTTCACATCTCTCATGCATGATCTTTCTCCAGCATTCTAAAATATTCTCAATATATGCAAAATATCTTGAACAATAGTCGTGGGACAAGTGAGTTAACCTTGACACCGTGACAACATGCACTCAGTCTTTAAAATCACTCATTCACATCAAAAACACGTCAGATTTTAAGACAACGCAACAACCCTAAACACAATCACAACACTGTTAAAGCACACCATCACATGAACCGCGCCCGCCCCCCCCCCCCCCCCAATACTAGGGTTAGGGTGAATAGGATCCCCACTTCCTCCTTCGGGTGAGCGAGGCTTCCCTTGTATCTCTAGTTCCACGGCCAACAAGGTGAGTAATCCATAGTTACTCGAATTAGTTAAGACCGACCTGGATACTGTATTGCTCTATTTTCTTTTTCATTTTAATGCAAATTTCAAGACTCCACCATCTCCGATGAGAACCCGGAGTAGGCTCATAACACAGACACCATGTAACATGGTCGAGTGGATTTTTTTGCTGTAGTAAATAAAAATGAAAGAGCAAACTAAGCAGGATCACACCTAAGAGTGCCATGTAACAGAAGCAGTTTTGTTTGTGCAGAAAAGAGAATAAGAAAACACAAATCATACAACACTTCTATTATAAGCACGCATCATTCAACCAATAAAATTCACGCTAAATGTCAAAAAATTAGATGGCACCTGCTTCATATTCAAATCAAATGGCAGAACGTGGGCGACGTTCTTCATCTGAGATAGAACTGCTTCAATATGGGTTGGACTAAAAAGCTACATTCAAGTAACCAAGTAAACTAAGGCTCCGTTTGGGGGAGCTTATTTCCACCGATCAAGCGGCCACGACCACATGAACTTGACCCTAATTAAGATCAGATTCATGCGGTCGTGACCGCTTGACCGGTGAAAATAAGTCCCCCCCAAACGGAACCTAAAGCAAATCTTTCAAGATTTCAAATTTGGCAATCTTCGCATTTTTCTAAGGGAGTAGTTTTAGAAGACTGCTTTCCTTTGGCACGGCTTACTTGCTCCGGTGAACTTTGGTCAAAAACACCATTATCATGGAATGTATGTTTGGCAAGACAAATGTTATGACCACTATCAAGAAAATAAACTAGTTTTGAGCATAAAATACATGAATTTTTTTAGGTGAGGTCGAGCATTCACGAATGACGGTTCATGACCACCACGCCAAATGAAGCCTATAACTGCTGAAAGAGGGCGGGTTCTAGCCACATGAAAGGGAGGTATCTAGCAACAATCACACAAAAAGAATAACATGTCTATTGTATTAGTGTTTCATGAATCCTCATTTTCATTCATTTATGTCGAGTAATGTTTTGGAGATAAGCTGTAATTCTACGTGGATCTTGTTGAATCAATATTCCCTTTTTCTCCATCCCATTTGCACTACGGCAACAATTCCACCCCCTTGACCTGATTGCATTTCTCCTGGCCTGAGAAAACATGCAGTTATCAAGAAAAGAAACTGGAGTTTGATATTATTAGCAAAGTTAAATTTGAATAAGCCCCGTGGAGGAGTAAACCAAACGTATTGAATTTGAACTTGCATGAGGATTGGAAGAAAGTCTAGGGGCCAGAAAAGCATCCAAAATATTCCTAGCAAAGCCCATGGTCAAAAGCTGATGCTGGTTAAACTAATCCGAAAGTTGGTTGTCACGCTTCCACCAGATAGCCCACTGGGGCAAGGAACTTGCAATAATGCCTGGGATCAAGCATCAACTAAGCAAATAAAAGTAAGCAGAGGGGACGAAAAAGATGATGGGGATTCCTATTGACGTGAAACAAGCGAAAAGGGTGTGAAAAGGATTCTTGTAGTTACAGTGGGGACGAATAAGATGGAGACTCCCAGTGTGCTTACCATTACAATGAAGCGGTTCCAAAACTGTGCGCCAGGCAAACAATTTCACCTTGTATGAACAAAGACTGCAACAACAAAATTCCAGAGCAAGGCGGCAAGTGAAGGGGGCACAAACCATCTCTATGCCTGGAAAAATTTCCTAAATCTCAACAGTAGGCCAAAAAGTGTTTAAGTTTTGACATTGCTTTATCTTCTCTACAGTATTATACACAGAAAAGAGCTCCCTTAATTAATATGAACCTCTAAAAATTCTCCTACATAAATAAACAAAACTTCCCAGTTCTCCAATGTGTGTAGTCAGGTGAGTGGAAAAAAATCAGTTTTTTCACACCAATTCATAGTTTTTAGGCTCCATTTGTTTCGGTGTTGTAATTTTAAACAAACGCAAACACTAATTTTTTGCACATTTGTATAATCTCAGTTTTGTATACCCTAAATCACCATTTTATACCTCAACCATAGAGATGATGTCAAATATAAAAAACAGTTTTATCACTATCTCCAACCACCACAGCCCACCCAAACAAGCCCTTAATCATCTCATAGCAAAAGTCATCCGGTACTTCAACTTCAGAACTCCTCAGAATTAAAGTTTTATGATTAAATACTACATCCTATATCCTACATTCCCAAAATGTAATGCTAAGAGAACTACTGAATGGAGTAATATCTATATTCTGCAACGATAAATTAGTCAATCCATGACAAATTATAAATCATTAGCAATCTAATTGGGAGATGAGGGAAAAGGATTTCTTCTTCATCACTACCCATATCCAAACTAATGTAGATCTTATGAATCCACACTCTTCAATTGTGTCTGCCGATGTTATGCCCCCGAACGTGCTACGGTTCAAGGGGCACAAATATGTGCTACGGTTCAAGGGGCACAAATATGCTCAACGACCTAAGGAGGCGGCAGGGAGCAACGGGGCTGAACCAGCCGGTTCAGCCTCCATTCACTAATATCGGACCGGCAGGGCTGAACCACACGATTCAGCCCATATGGGGGGCCGGCCGGCCCCTTGGTTCCGGGTATATATACACCCGGAACCCCCCTTGGAGCAATATGAAGAACTTTATTCAGGTATTCTCCTTCTCCTTCTTACCCTAACCCTGATTTCTTCTCTCTATCTCTCATCTCATCTTCTAGTAGCATAACACTAGAAGAGGCCGGCCGATTTCTCCTTCTCCTTCTTACCCTAACCCTGATTTCTTCTCTCTATCAGAGGATTCCTTCCTCCAACCATGGTTAACACCCGCTCGCATGAAGAGGCCGGCCGACTGGCTTCGTTAAAGGAAAACTACATCGGCTTGACAGACAGGTAGCAGCCATGGAAGAAAGGATGAAGGTTTCAACCCAACAATTGGAGGAGCGAATGGAGGCCCGCATGGAGGAGATCAGGGCCCTCCTAACTCAAAACCAAAAATGGAAAGTCGCGGCTACGGAAGGATCGGAGGCGGAAATCCCCGATCCAGTTCCGCAGCAGCCCCCGCCTTCAGGTTTGAGCGGGTTCGTGATTTTTGGCCCGACGGGAACCCGCATCCCTTATCCGGCATGGGCGGGTATCACTCGGCGGGGATCGATGCCGGGGGGGGGGGGGGGGGGGTGTGCGGGCCCCTGGCGACCACCGGAGCAGGCGGCGGGAGTTTCCGCCATGGGTGGCTCACCGGCGGGCTGGGGCGAGGTCAGCACAGGCCGCACGGCCTTTGGGCGGCTTCCGGAGCATGCGGCGGGGCAATTTCGACCTTCGGGGGTTCCGGGTGGTTCCATTAGAGGAGTCGATGGATTGTTACCCCTTCCACGGAATGTCGGACACCCTACGGGTTATAGAATTGGCGATCAATGGCACATGCGGCCACCACCTGCGGGTATCTACGGGGATGGGCAACACCCCGGTGGCGAACAAGGAAGGGAACGTCTTTTTCCGACTGCAGCACAAGAAGGAATGCACCTTCCCAGACCCCAGGGACCATACCCCCCTATGGAGCAGCGGAGGGCGCGGGTACGGATAGGAGACGGGAGGGTTTAGACAAGCGCATCAGCGGGTCCACATGCCACCCAAGAGGACTCACATGAATTTCCCGAAATTCAGAGGAGGGGATGCGCTCGAGTGGATACAGAAGGCAGAACTTTTTTCCAATTATCAGGAAATTCCCGAGGAGCAATGCGTACAGCTGGCAGCTTTTAACCTGGAGGATGACGCCTACCAGTGGACGCAGTGGTTCTTGAGGGGAAGGGATTATGCGCCCCGGACCGAGTTCGTAGGGGAATTCTCAGCTCGTTTTGGCCCTTTGGAGTATGAAGACGTCGAGGCCATGCTACAGAAGCTACGACAACGGGGAACCGTGATGGAATATCGCACCGAGTTTGAGAGATTGACCAACAGGGTCCGTTGGGAGGAGAGAACCCTGCTGAGCTGTTTTGTCTCGGGTCTAAAGGATCACCTACGGGATGAGATTCATGCATACATGCCCCGCAGCCAGAGTCATCCTATCAGCCTGGCAAGGATACATGAGGAACGCTTCAACAGACAACGGATCCGCACCACAGGGAAAGCTGTCACGGCCCCCACACCGGCTAGGAGAGACCAACCGGCGACAGGGCAACCGACGGTGATGCGACTAACATGGCCTGAACTTCAGGCGCGGAAGGAAAAGGGGTTGTGTTTCAACTGCGACGAGAAGTATGCTCTGGGACATAAGTGTTAGAAGATTCAGGTTGTCATGCTGAGAGAGGAAGATGAGGAGGAAGATACCACCGAGCTGGACCTAGAGGGGGATTTGACCCTGACCGAGTTCGGGGTCTCCATCCAGGCGATGGAGGGGTGCACAACCCCCTCACTATGCGCATAGCCGGGAAGGTAGCCCAGGAGCGGGTCACAATACTGATTGATAGTGAGAGTACCCACACCTTCATCAACCCCACCGTGGCAAGAAAGGTGGGGCACCGGGTAGATCATGGCGCCGCGTTCCAGGTCATGGTAGCGGATGGGAGGAAACTGAGGTGTAAAGAGGTGATGAGGGGAGTCGACCTGTGAATACATGAGTACACTTGCCGCACCGATGTCTACCTGCCCATCTGAGGATCTGATATGGTATTGGGAGTTCAGTGGCTGCGACAGTTGCGGAGAATCACTTTCGACTGGGACCAGATGACTATGAAGTTCACACAGCTTGGACGGGAACATTGTATCCACGACCTCAAATCATCTCCGCTGAAGGAGATTTCGGTTCGGAGTTTAGAACGTCTATCCGAAGAGGGAAGCTCGATGGCGATGATTATGGGCCTAGCATCTTCCCCTCCTATCTCATCTGAAGTACCGGAGCCGATGCGACCCTTATTGACCCGTATGGGGACATCTTTCAGGAGCCGCACACCCTTCCTCCACCGAGATTTCAGGATCACGCGATTCAGCTCAAGGTGGGGTCGGAGCCTACCAATATCCGTCCATACCGCTACCCGCACATCCAGAAGGAGGAGATCAAACGTAGCATTCGGGAGATGCTCACCGCCGGGATCATCCGTCCCAACACCAATTCCTTCTCGTCACACATTATTCTAATAAAGAAGAAAGACGGCTCTTGATGATTCTGCGATGATAACCAAAGCCTGAATAGTTCTACCATCAAGGATAAATTTCTCATTCCCATGATCGAGGAACTCTTGGATGAACTACACAGAGCGTGTTTATTCACCAAGTTGGACCTACGCTTCGGCTACCATCAAATTCGGATGCGGGAGGACATTCATAAGACGGCTTTCCGAACCCACAATGAACATAACGAGTTCCTCGTGATGCCCTTCGGGCTTACCAACGCCCCTCCACCTTTCAGACGGTGATGAACGAACTCTTTCAGCCATTTCTAAGTCGTTCTGTACTGATGTTTTTTGACGACATCTTGGTTTACAGTAGTAGTTGGGCAGAGCATCTCCAGCACGTGCAGCAGGTTCTCACCATATTGCACCAACATCAGTTATACGTTAAGCAGTCCAAGTGCTCTTTCGGCCAGGCGGAGGTCGAATATCTAGGCCATTTGGTTTCGTCCCAAGGCGTCCGGGCCGACCCGCACAAAATCAAGAGCATGGTGATGTGGCCCCGTCCCACGACGTTACGGGCCCTACGGGGATTCCTTGGTGTCACAGGCTACTATCGGAGATTCGTGAAAGACTACGACAAGATTGCACGGCCGCTTACTCAGCACTTACAGAAAGAGGCATTCGTGTGGCAGGACGACGCTGAGGAGGCTTTCCAGGCCCAAAAACGGGTCATGACGACTACGCCAGTCCTCGCCTTACCGGATTTCAACAAGGAATTTGTGTTGGAGACCGATGCGTCCGGGATGGGCATTGGAGCTGTTTTGATGCAGGAAGGGAGACCATTAGCCTATTTCAGCAAGGCTCTCGCTCCCCGTACTCTGAGATTGTCCACCTATGAGAAGGAGATGCTAGCCATCATACACGAAGTGACCTTGTGGAGGTCGTACTTACTGGGACATCATTTCAAGATTCGCACAGACCATCAGAGTTTGAAACATTTCCTGAAGCAACGATTAGCTTCCCCTCTTCAGCAGAAGTGGGTGACCAAGTTGTTGGGTTATGATTATGAGATCATCTACAAGCAAGGGAAGGAAAATGTGGTCGTTGATGCCCTCTCCCACCTCCCGGAGAGCTCGCTCGTCCACATTTTGGGTCCCTTGATTGATTCCCTCGACGACATCCAGGCGGAGGTGCAACAGGATCCCGAACTCAGGCTCATTGTGGACGCAATGCGATAGGGGCAGCCCACCATACTGGGGTACTAGCTACATGGGGGCACCTTTATTATCAGGGCCGAGTAGTCATTCGTCCTTCCTCAGCCTGGAGGACAGTTATGATGCAGGAGTTTCATTCGTCACCGATGGGAGGCCACGCCGGTGTGCTCCGGACCCTCCAAAGGTTGAAGGAGAACGTCTTCTGGAAGGGCTTACGTCGTGACATTCAACAGTTTGTGCAACAGTGTGAGGTATGCCAACGACAAAAATATGAAACAACCTCTCCGACCGGCTTGCTTACCCCGCTGGAAATTCCACACCATATTTGGGATACGGTCTCCATGGATTTCATCGACGGACTACCCAAATCTCAGGGCAAGCCAGTCATCTTGGTTGTGGTCGACAAACTCTCCAAATACGCACATTTTCTTGCCATGAGCCACTCCTACACGGGAGAAATCCCGACCGATCTTTTTGTTCGCGAGATTGTACGCCTTCACGGCGTGCCCCAGTCTATCATCTCGGATCGTGACCCAGTGTTCGTGAGCAACTTCTGAAAGGAGCTTTTTCGGTTACAAGGTACACGACTGCGCCTAAGCACGACCTACTATCCTCAATCAGACGGCCAAACATAGGTTCTCAATCACGGAGTGGAAACATACTTACGCTACTTCGTGATGGACGAGCCCCGCACGTGGACTCGATGGTTACACTGGGTCGAGTACTGTTACAATACCTAGTATCATACAGCCAACAAGCTTACCTCGTTCGAGGTTTTCTATGGCCTCCCTCCACCTTCTTTGGGCTCATATGAGCCCGACAACACAACTCTTCCGTCAGTCGACCGACAATTGCGCGATCGTGATCGAACCTTTGCTCTCCTGCGTGACAATCTCCGGGAAGCTCAAGACATGATGAAAGTTAAGGCAGATAAACATCGGACCGAGCGGGAATTCGCAGTGGGAGACGAGGTATTCCTCAAACTCCAACCTTACAGACAGTTGTCCGTCTCCCGCCGGGCGAATCAAAAGTTGGCACCACGATACTATAGGTCGTTCCGCATCACTCAGCGGTGGGACCGGTTGCCTACACCTTGGCGCTTCCGAAAGGCTCCCGTATACACCCGACCTTTCATGTGTCCCGCCTCAAGAAGAAGCTTGGCGACGCCGTCCAGACAAGCCCCTCTTACCTGAGGCCACCACATCGGGGGAGTTGCGTCCTTTACCGGAGGAAATATTGATGACCAAGTGGAAGCAACATGGTACTGAATATCGGCCCGAGATACTGGTTAAATGGAAAAATTTGACATCTGCACACAATACCTGGGTCGATCTGCTGGAGTTCCGCGACTCGTTCCTCGACTTCCACCTTGGGGACAAGTTGGTGCTTGATGGGGAGGGGAATGTTATGCCCCCGAACGTGCTACGGTTCAAGGGGCACAAATATGCTCGACGACTTTAAGGAATGTTAGCCACCAAACGTGCTACGGTTCAAGGGGCACAAATATGCTCGACGACCTAAGGAGGCGGCAAGGAGCAAAGGGCTGAGCCAGCCGGTTCAGCCCCCATTCACTAATATCGGATCGGCGGGGCTGAACCACACAGTTCAGCCCATATGGGGGGTCGGCCGACCCCTTGGTTCCGGATATATAAATACCCGGAACCCCCTTGGAGCAATATGGAGAACTTTATTCAGGTATTCTCCTTCTCCTTCTTACCCTAACCCTAATTTCTTCTCTCTATCTCCCATCTCATCTTCTAGTAGCATAACAACAGATTTTGGAGATTTATTTTTAAAAAGATGGGATGCATTTTCCCCCTCTTTGATTGAGAGTTCTAAGAAGTAAAAGGAAAAGGAGTGGCAATAGCAAGATAAAAGGGATGATAAAATTCTAATCTATTACATAGGAAAAATATTCTTGGACAAAGTGCTGAAATTTACACTTAATTAATCTCTAATATAATGATAATAATTCAACATAAGAAATATAAAATGGTTAAAGCATGCATAATAAGTCAAAGTTAAACACCAGATCATTAGACTAAGATATTTAAAGGACACATATTTAATAAATTATAAATGAACTTAAATTTACATTGTAATGTATTCATTAACGAAATATTAACTAGTTATGTTTTTTAATACATTAATCTTTATAATTAATCAAACCAATTATTAGAAACTAATACTCAATAATTAGTCAAAGCAATAGTTAAATAGCTAATTAGTTAAAGAAAAACATCCTAACAAGTAATTAGACTATCCTAATTTTGAGTTAGCAAAAAAAACTTTTTCCCTCTTTTTTACTGAACCACAAACCGACCTAGTTCAAGAGTTCTACTCAATTAGTCCATGCTACATAGTAATAAAGAGAAGAAAAACCCTACCATGCGAACGCGGGAGTTTCTTTTCAAAGAAAACTGCCTGCCCTTTCTCGTAGAAAAGACAATTTCAATGTGTCAAATTTGCCCAACTCCATCTCAAATTCTCAATTAGTCTAATCAAATACTAATTGATAATTAATCAGCCTAAGATAATTATATAAAGAAGTCATCATAATTAGTTAGAGTACCGGATTTTTTCAGTTAAGTTCAATTAGTTCAATTTACATTTCATTAGCCTCATGAAATCGTAATTAATGTTTATGACTAAAATAAAGATATAATTATTAAATAATTAAACAGTTATATCCTAATCACTTTTTGTTAATCATGATTTATCTTTTGTAAACGTCATCATCTCTAATAAACTAATAAAAACATCTAATTAATTAAGTATTTAAGTTAAGACCTAAACAGCTTAATCTAAAACTATGCAGCCTTCTAAAGATCCTAAATACCATAATATAAGATCAGATCTGAGAATTAACGCGTTCTTATTACAATTAACAAGCAAGAAACAAAATTATCTATTCTAGTAGAAGAAGCCCCATGCTACTACGAGAAAAAATTTTAGTTCTGTCCATGGTTTTTTATGATCCAAACCAAAAGAAATTGAAAAACTGAAAAGAAATAAGAACAGTAGCAAAAATACATTCCCTTCCAATGTAACATAATCTTCGTTCTATTTAGAGATGAATTACAATGGTTAAGTCTGCATTGGCTAACTATCTATCTTTCTTCATAAATCTTGCAAGACAATTGATGTACTTGAACTCATGTCTATTTTGTATCATCAATTTCTCAGGATACTCAATAGAAACTTCATATTACTTATAGAAAATATAAATTTGCAGTTGATTTGCATGGGAGATGTATAGAATATAATAAGGAAGAGAGTTTTAGTTATCATTCATCTTGAGAAGCTTCACGAAGCCAATTACAAATGAACCAGGAATCCAGGATCATATAAGATCAATTAGAAAATAAATAAAAATGAATATGAAATAGATCTCCTCGGATTCTAGAATCTCCCAATACTCAATGTAGCTGACTTAACATTACCAAAAGCTAGCCTTTGATGCTTCTCTACTTCCTCCTCAATTGTCATTTATCTCCACCTTTCTCACTTACTGAGATACAAAAGAGAACACTGAAATCAATTCCTACACAAGTCATCACCTAAGATTGCATGTACCAAATCAGTCATTGGAGAAGCATGTCATTCTCACAATTGATGATAGAATCCAATAATACTTGATTAGTTGAAAAAACTTCCACCATCAAACTATTCTTGGCAACCAGCTACTTATTTAATACCTGTGTTATCAAGGCACGTGCCTAGGCGCGTCTGAAGAGCCGGGCGCACTCCGTTGCGTCTCAGCAAGGCTAAGGCGGACGATGTGGCTGAGGCACGCCTAGGCGCACCTAGGCGCCCAATTTGCTGAAATTGAGCGAATTGGGAGCCCAATTCTCTCAATTTCAGCGAATTGGGCGTCCAATTCGCTGAAATTGAGTGAATTGGGCGCCCAATCAGCGAATTGGGCTCCGTTTCAGCGAATTGGGCGTCAATTCGCTGAAATTGAGTGAATTGGGCGCCCAATCAGCGAATTGGGCTCCGTTTCAGCGAATTGGGCGCCCAAAGCGAATTGGGCGCCCAATTCGCTGAAATTCAGCGAATTAGGTGCCAGTTCACTGAAATTCAGCAAATTAGGTGTCAGTTCACTGATTTTCCATGAATTGGGTGCCCCAATTCACTGATTTTTTTTTATTTTTGCGCCTCACGTGCCTCAGGCGCGCACTTGCGTCTTGTGCCTAGGCTTCAGGGCCCCTTTGCGCCTTTAATAATATAGCTTAATACCAAAAGCTTTATTGATTGGAGTCAATTCTGTGAGGCTGGGGAGCGTTGGTGCAAGGCATTTCATGTCAATCATCTTCATAGGTGATAAAGAGATATTAGTTAGCTTTAAGCATATTTAGATTTTATATAGGACCCTTGTTATGTATTAAAGGAGATAATGTTCTGTATCGGGAGAATTTATCTATGAATTTAAATCATTTTTTATGTATCTGGGTCATTCTAATCATTATAGTATCACAAGTTATAAGTTAAAGTGAACTATTGAATGTGTATTTGGGTGGAGCAATCATATACATATTTTCCTTCCATGTTCTACTTTTGTTCCCCTACATTTTACTTTTGGCCTACCTTGCCCCAACCCCTTCCACTTTATTTCCTTCATTTATGATCTTTTTTGGATCACTTTTTTGTCTTCACACTGGAAATTTTGATACAACCCTTGGAAGTCACATTTTAGCTTCTCCACGGTGCCTTTTGACCTTTTTATGTCTATCTTCCTCTATTCTCTTCATGGTTAGCAAACCAAGCATTTGTTTTTTAAATTATTTGGTCCCTTTCTGCCTTCCCTCCATAGTTTATCAATAGTTCTTCAGTTGCACTTTTTAAAATGAAAATTGATTGGAAAAAAATTGTTTCCGGTTGTTCTTGTGAGCTTTTCCTCTCTAAAATAAAAGAATCCTTTGGTGAGTGTGTGTGCCAGACCCTCAAAAGAAGTTCTTAGCTATGAAGCACCGACACTTCAAAATGCCCAGCGTGTCGGTGTCGGAGAGTCCGACACTCGTCCGACTCTCCGACACTCTCCGACACTCGAGTCGGAAATCCGACACTCGAGTCGGAAATCCGACACTCGAGTCGGAAATCCGACACGCTGGCTCACGCGGCACTCGCGTGTCCCGCGGAATCGGACATGCGTGTCCCGCTCAATCGGACACGTGTGTCCCGCTGAATCGGGCACGCGTGCCCCGTTGAATCGGACACGAGTGTCCCGCTCAATCGGACACGCGTGTCCCGCTCAATCGGACAAGCGTGTCCGGCTCAATCGGACACGCGTGTCCCTAAGTTATCTACTCATGATGAGGCGGGTGACAATTTGTCTTTGAAGTGCCTTTACCCCTTTCTAGCATTTCAAGTAGTGAAAGTGGATCTACTAGTGGCCTAGATATTTCCTCTAGAAAAACGAAGATTGAAAGTATGGAAAAAAATTTGCATGTGAATCCATTATTTTTACTGATGATATATAATGATAATGTGTTAATGTTCTATCATTTTTTTGATCATTTGTTAAGTTTTGCATTTGAATATTTGATGAGTAATATTTAAACATGATTTAATGTATTTAAATATTTGTTAATTGTTAATTTTTTTATTTTTGTTAAATGTTTTATGATTTTCATAATTATAAAAAATGAATATTTAATATACGTGTCCCAGCGTGTCGGAATATGGTATTTTTTGAGAATTGACGAGTTGCGTGTCGTGTCGTGTCGTATCGCGTGTCCCGTGTCAGTGTCGGTGTAACATAGGTTCTTAGGTTGGGAAGGCTGGAGTCATGACGAATAATAGCTTGTGACTACGACCATTTAAGTTTGGGAAGTTTGAAATTATGGCAAAGGATTGCATGCCAT
Organism: Platanthera zijinensis; assembly: GCA_039513925.1. Classification (NCBI taxonomy): domain Eukaryota; kingdom Viridiplantae; phylum Streptophyta; class Magnoliopsida; order Asparagales; family Orchidaceae; genus Platanthera; species Platanthera zijinensis. The sequence continues at coordinate 224,286,948 of CM077080.1, read as the reverse complement.
TGCAATCTTTTGGTTATCTCGATACTCTCATTTCATTACTAATTAATTTTCTTCAGCTTTGTACAGCAGGATTTCATTCTACTTTAGTTTCTTCATATTTACTTAAGTTTGTGTTAATATGGTTACATTATATCTTTTTTTCTCATTATCTATATTCACTTAATCGTAAGGTTTAACCTTAATCACTTTGTGTTAATAAACTAATATTACTTTTTGTGTGTGCTTTTGCCAATGATATAATTCTAACCGGTGAGACACTTAGTGAATTAAGTAAAAAAATAACAAACGTTAGAATAATGAAGATAATTTTTTCAAATATAGAGGGATCAGAGTAGCTAAACTACGATGGAGTACATGATACAAAATATTAGTGGTAGTAGACTGGAGATATTTTCATTATCAAATAGCTATTTAGAATATAAAAAAGTTATCTAAGAGCAATATGTCAAGTACCTTGGAATATAACAAAGGTTAGTAAATGCACCAATGAGACGAGCAAGCAGAGTTTGTATACAATTATTAGATAATAGAAGGGGAAGACTCACATCAAATATTAACATTTACAGCCAAAACAACAGATTTGTTAAACTCTTCTGAAGGGGTAGACCTTTATCACTGAACACACTCCCAAAACAAACAATTTCACATTAATGAAGTCTATCAAAAAACAATTGTGGAAGGTAGAACGTTATCACGTATGAACAGACTGCCATAACAAACATTTCTAACATTGATACAATCAATCAAAAACAAAATTTCTCCAACTCAAAAAATAACATCAAAATTCATGCAAAGCCATCACCCTGTTTTTATTCAATGCATATAAGAGAAGAAATTAACCTCTAATATTTTTGGTTTCTATCAGGCAATCACATAGAGCTTCTTTACAGAAATAAACAAAAGTAGAACCAATGTTTAAACCACAATGAACTCCACAACAAATTAAGAATACTTAGCTACTAAAAAACAACTCATAGTGAAAATCAACTGATCTCAAGATTCCAAATTCAATTTTTTTTTTTTGGTATCTCAGAAGCATCCTGCTCATCAAAAACTATGAAAAAGTAATCTTCTTTCAAATGAATTCACAAGAACTCAGTGAGTTGAAATGAAGCGCATTAGCAGTAGGAAGTAACCAATCAAGCAACCGTTGAAGAAACCAGTGAAAAGATTCATAACCAAACCATCTTACAGAGAAGACGCACAGTTTGTCGCATATGATATGACTAGGTAGCGGTACCAACAGCAGAAAGTAGACTAAATATCATAACAACGCATTAAGGAGTCTTAAAAGAGTTCAACCCACAGGCCAAGCACGACGGGAAGGAAATGAGAGGTCGGAGAAAAGCTCACAACGCTGTGTAGCAAGGACGAGGCCGGAGCAATTATTTCTTGTGGCTTCCCCGAACGCCCGGGCGGACCTTGGAGCTCTCGACGACGTTGGAGGCATGGAGATCGGTGACCTTCGATTCCTCGAAGGGGATTTTAGGGTGGCGGGCCTCATGGTGGATCTGCATAGATTTCACGTCGGGGGCGGTGACCTTGCAGTGAGGGCACTCGTACCTTGCGTGCCCGCCTTTTTCGGACCCCGATCGGTCAGCAAGGCCGGCCTTACCGCCGCCGCGGTTCGTCGTGGCGGCGTCGACCTTCGACGCTATCTCTTTCGCTGTGTGTTTCTTCGGCTTCGCCTTTCCAGTCATCGTATACTTCCCCCTTCACTTCCTCTGCACACCCTAACTCCAATTCCCTACTTCCGATCTTTCACTGCGTCGGAGGCGGCTGCGCCTGCAGCCCCGGCGGAGGACCTCCTGATTAAAGAATTGATTGCCGGATGTAGGGTTGATGAGAATGAAAAAGAGCAAAGAAGATAAAGATGAAGTGGATCGCACTCAAGTTCGAAGAGGTTAATAAAAGGCAATTGTTAACCACAACCAGTTTATTGGCTAGTGACCCCCCTAAAATCTCATAATTTTTCATGTTTTTCGAAATATGTCTTGTACACGAAATTTGTAGATCTCGTCGACATCTACAACTTTTGTGTAGATCACTTTTCCTAAAAATGCATGTAGAAGACATACTTTGGAAATATGCTCATATTTTGCGTCTTTCAGAAATACGCCTTGTACATGAAATTTCAGGAAACATGTTCAACACGAAAGTTGTAGATCTCATCGAGATCTACAACTTTCGTGTTGAACACGTTTCCTGAAATTGCATGTACAAGACGTATTTCGAAAAGGCGCGAAAAATTAGGAGATTTTGGGGTGCGACTAGACAATAACGGGTTGCGGTTAACAATCGCCTAATAAAAAGTAAAAAATTTTGGTAGGTATAGTACTATTTCGTCAGGCATCAAATTCGGCCATTAATTTCGTGATCTTACGGCCAGATTTTCTCCTACAGATACGTATACGTACGTCGACCCGAACACAAATCATGATGAGGGCTCCGTTTGGCAAGGTGGTGGCGGTTTGTTATTTGTTAACCCACGCCTAAGGAACTTCATCGACTTTTATGTTTAAAGACAGGGGCAGATCCAGGAAGTTTTGGAGGGAGGGAGGGTCCAATCAAAAGACGAATAATTTTTTTTATGATCAATGTATATACCAAAATTTGCATATATTGAGATATTAAAATTGAGTCATAAATTTTTTATTATTATTGCAGCTTACCTATTTATATTGGACTCTGAGCTCAATCTTTAATCAGCTTTCAGAAAAAATGGAATGTTGTGTGATGCTGACCTAATCTTTATTGCAATATACCTAATATTATCTTTTCAATAATTTGAGATGCGAGTATATAAAGAGCATCAACAATTCCTATTTGATTTGTTTATTCAGGTGTTCGGGTTAAATATTTGTGTGATAAAGTAAATAAATCTAAGAAAAAAAATACGTTGTTTGCAATAAAAATATATAAGATGACATGTTTTGCTACAAAGTATGAGTTGCAATAAAAGTGTAAATGCTATCATCAGTATTTAAAAATTTGATTGACCTTATTGTTGCCATCATTTATCAACACCCCTAAGAGCATATTAAGGTTTCATTTGGGAGAGTGGTTGCGGTTGTAAAAGGAGCTGTTGTAAATACAGACCTGTAAATGGAGCTGTTGGAAATTGGTTGGTGGAAATGGAGATTTGTTTGGATAGTCTGTGTTTGCAGAGCTGTTCAAAACAGAAAATCATTTGGCAATACAGTGGTAGCATTTTATAAATACTCTGTATTATAAAATATTTTCTATTATTTATATTTTAATTATTTTTTCTAATATATATATTTTATTAATTTAAATTTTATTGTTTATACTATAAACCTTATATATATAATTTTACTGTTTATATACCGTCACCGCCATGCCTCTGCCCCGCTTCTGTGTGCTTCGTGCACCTCTGCCTTACATCCGCGAGGCTCCACCGGCGGCGGCCTGCCCTGAGCCCGCCTGCGTCGTCGCCAGACCCCGGCGAACCCGTCAGGGGTAGTCCGGCGGGGCCACCGTTACATTAGTAGGTGGATAGAATCTCCTTTGGCACAACCACCGCTCCTCACCAAGCGCCAATTCCACTGCACCTCCGCGGACGCCTCTCACTGCCCCTCCGATGGCGCCTCCCACTGTTTCTCCTACCTCAAACCCCATTGCTCCACCTCCTGAGTCGGTCTCAACTCCTTCGCGGTCAGTCCATCCTCGAAGCCCGCCTGTGTTTGCAACCCCTCCTTCAAGCTCCATGAGAGGCGGCAGGCAGAGCACTGGATGCGGAGCACTGGCAGCTGGCAGAGCAGTGGATGCACTAGAGCAATGCCTGATGATGCCTCCTCCAAATGCGATAAACCGGAGGTTTTCCGGTGGGTTTCGTCCCATAATTTTTTGAGCCGAGAAAAACGTCGGACGGTTTCAAAATGAGGCGGAAAAACAAATGGGAATTGAACCCGACAGTGCGTTTTAGGAAAATGGAATGCCCCAAAACGGATTACCAAACGAAGCCTAAAGCTCCTCCTCGAAGTAAGAGAACTTCGTATTAAAACGAACACAAAACAAAAGTGTGAATGTGTACTCCTACTGCAGAGAATGAGATTTTCAACATGGAGGCCCCACACCATTCAAGAAGTTTGAGAAACACGTAGTCAAAATTCATTAGTTTTGATCTCGTGTACTTTTAGAGTGTAATAAATCAGACACTAATAAAATAAGCAAGATTACAAGAATTAAATAAAGAAGATGTCGCATTATATCGTGCTGAAGATGACGATAATGTTTCTTTCAAAGGTTTCGAAGAATTTATGAGTAAAGAAGAGGGTGGACTTGGTGTGGTCAAAATTGGTTGCAGCTATCTAAACTAGATTTATATATGTCATCTTCAAAAAAATTAATTAAACCAGTTAGCTCTCATGTCAACTTTCTCATCTTCCAATAAAAAAAAAATTTAAACTTCTCCATCTTTCCGGACTCATTTCTCTCTTATTCGGACACCATTTTTGACGTATAAGTAGTCAAAATTCATTGGCTCGACGAGAGCAACCCAAATTCATCATCTATTTTGTTAAAATTCTTGAGGGGGCTCGTGTAGTACCCCCCCAACCTTTTGACCGGGTCGGGCCGAAGGGGGTACTACCGACCCAAGACGTCCACCCAGTGCTTCTTAGGGGAAACATTCCACCTTATCCAAGCACTAGTTGGTCGCCTTGTTCGGTTCGAATCATAACATTCACAGTCCATCAGAATATAGCGGAAGCATTAACAGGAAACCATTGCAGATTTATATATCACATATAAAAATTACAGCGGTTTTAGGGCCGAAACCTAAGTACTTATATAAGCCCGTGGGTTATACATGTGCTACTTATAATCCTCATATACTCTCTCTCTACGCTGGTCGGCGGAACTCACGTCTCTAAACTCTGGGGACGGCGGGGGTGCATCTGCTCGAGTAGACCTAGCTGCTGGCGTAATCTCCTGCAGCAGCGGGTCACTACGGTGCTCCACCTCCTGTGAATGGTTAGTCAAATAACCGTTAGTCACAGAGATAAGTGGAAACAAATCTCCTCCCCGGATCCACATCCTGGGGACGAGCACGCACCCACCAAACAGAAGTAAATAGCCGAAGTAAGAGAGGGTTAGCACAACATTTCATATATGAAAAACTAGGAGCAATATAAAAGAGTGCAGTATAACCGGAAAAACAGCAATAATATAAAACAGTTATAACAATGTTTTACTAGCTCATCAGCACAACAGGTTTTCATATACTGAATTCTATCGCAGGCATTCACAGCCGCGCACACCACAAGCATTCACAGCCGCGCACACAAACCTTATGTCGACATAGTTTGGACCGCTTCTGTTCCAGTAGGGTAACGAGCCCCACGGGCCTCACCGATGTGGCCGTCGGTGATAGTGGCCAGTCCTGCCACTTTTGGGGGTGATCGTACCGCACAACCCCAGGCCCTAACGTACAACCTGGTGTACTTTTGGATGTGAGCGACATCCAGCGAATCATTTTGGCCGACCAGCGGAGGAAAACCCAACGGGGAATAATAGAACGGTCGGTCACCCGTGGTACCCATCTCCCTATCGCCTTGAGTCGTCGACCTTCCCACACCGGTACGAATGGTCTGCGGGAGGGACTGACCCGTCACTATTTCACCGCAAGCAATTTACAAACAATCAAACAAAGGCAATCATTAAACACACCGGGTCTACGTCGGCCTGCCCTACTAGGCTTTAAACTTCGGGCGGCGACACTAGCTCTACTTTTGACAAGGAGCGTAGGAGCGCTTTATTTGGGGCTAGACTTGGAGGAATACCTCAACTCTGGATATCCCCAACTAAGGCTCAACTTTAATAACGACTGCTCGTCAGAGCAGGACCCGAGATTATAATAGTAAATTGCAATGAGGACAAATGCGGTGTTTACGCTGCTTATTTAAAGTGCTGAAAAGAAACGTGACCAGTACGAAACTGGAGTAGTACTGAATTAAAAGTACTTGACTAGTACGAGACTGGAGTAGAACTGAATTAAAAGTACTTGACCAGTACGAGACTGGAGTAAAACTGAATTAAAAGTACTTGACCAGTACGAGACTGGAGTACAGCTGAATTAAAAGTACTTGACCAGTACGAGACTGGAGTAGAACTTAATTGAAAGTACTTGACTAGTACGAGACTGGAGTAGAATTAAATTGAAAGTACTTGACCAGTACGAGACTGAAGTAGAACTGAATTGAAAGTACTTGAACTGAAAAGAATAAAGGAACAAGACCAGTGCAAGACTGGAATAATCATAAAGAAAATGGTTAGTAATCCAATCACTTCATCAATGAGGCTTCAGTCTCATCTCCGTTCTAAGGAGGCACATTCAGTTCTATTTCAGTTTTTAATAAGGCTTCATTGGGTTACACCCATTATTAAGATCCGATTAGGATTTGGTTGCACCTTATTAATTACGACTTAATCGGATTAGGGGTTTATCAGAAGTTACACCCTCATTATTTGTCGAGAATAATTTGCAACTCACTACTCGTACTCTCACTTTCCGAGCGTGTCCAGATCACCCGAGAGTCGAGGCGCTCGACAGTTTCATAAAGTCTCGAAACACGGAGCTTGCTCACTTGCCTCAGCCACTCTCGTCGATATGATAATTTGAATTTATTATTCAAATTAGACAGGATAGTCGCGCGCTCAAATTTTCATTTTCGAGCGTAATAAATTCTGAGCGCACCCTAGACTTCCAGATTTTAGGAAAAATATCAAAACTTATCCCCATGACCCTAAATTTTGATACAACCCTTAAGAGAGCTTAAAATGAGCCTAGTAATTTTTTTGTAATTTTCCAAAGTATTTTGGGTCTTTAATTTGGCCAAACAAATTTCATTTAGGCTTTTAAAAATATCAAATTAACTCCAAAAATTCTCAAAATGTTTGTAGAGACTGCCCTCATTAAGGGGAACAATTTTTATGTTCAAACCCTTTTCCTAGGAGCCTATTTTAGTCTCTAAAAATAAATAACCCATTATTAATTATAATATTATAATATTTATATATTATAATAATATAATTTATATATTATAAAAAGAAGTTACTGTTCATTATCTTCTCCCCCCCCCCCCCCCCCCCGCTGTACAAATCTCGCGCCCCTTACGGGCCTTCCCAGCCGCCGGCCGGCCACCGACCGGCCATGACTCCGCCACCGGCCAACCCGCCGGTGGTGGGCGCTCCCTCCGGCGGTGGTCCGACGGCCTGCCGCCGCCGGAGCAATTTTTTTTCTAAAACGGGAGGGGAGGGGGGTGACGGCGACGACGCTCCGGCCGCCGTAGCTCGCATTTGTGTTGGGTTTCTCTATGTTGTTGGCACAACGCTTGTGCACGCAGCGGAAGTAATAAAATCTAGAACAACCCGAAGAGATTGGATCGGGCCATGAATGTTGAATCAAGAAGTTAATACAAAATTAGACAAAAATTACCTCAATGACGTTGAGTCACAACTCAACGGAGATGCTCCAAGCTTCGTGTTCTCGTCGGTGGAGAGTTCTACGTGGAATAACGTCCACGTCTCTACAGAAATCCACACGAGCGGGAGAACACCGACCTTTCCGTCACACGGATAATCAGGAAGGAGATCGACTGCACCTTGCTCTTCCACGGACTGCTAGGTCCGCGCCAGGAATAGCAATACCAGCGACAATCGCCGGAGAGGAGGAGGTCGACGGAGCGAGTACGGCGGCGAAACACTTCCGTCGGCGGGATTCGGGAATCGGCGGAGCGAACGAAGAACGGCGGAACACTTCCGTCGGTTTTGTTTCGGTCAAAAGGAAAGCCGATGTTCATTCATTTCCCAAAAAACCCTAAGTATCTATTTATACTCAAAGCATAAATAAAGCTAGGTAAAATCGCTATCCGCAGACCACAGAAAAATAGGATTTCAGAATCGGCGAGAATCATCTCTCAGAATCGGCGAGAATCACTCGGCGAGAATCATACAGGATCGGCGAGAATCAGTAGACGAGAATCAGCCGCTGGAATCGTCGAGAGTCAGTCGGCGAGAATCAGCTGCTGGAATCACGTCGAACTTGGTTGACGATAATCGTCGACCTGCGGTCGACGATCGTCGACCTTGCGGTCGACGATGGTCGACCCGCAGTCGACGACACATAATCGACTGAACAGTCGGCGAGAATCAAAGAACGATACTCGACGATTCACGCCGAATGTGGGTTGAAGATAATCATCGACCTACAGTCGACGATGGTCAACCCGCAGTCGACGATACTCGTCGACCCGCGGTCGACTATCTTCAACAACCCGCGGTCGACGATCGTCGACCTTCGGTCGACTTTCTGGTCAAACCTTGAAGGCAACATTTGCCCAATCCCGACGATCCTCTAAGGCAACACTTTGCCCATAACCCCATTCAAGGTCGGTGATTGGTAACCTTTACCAACACAGTCAATCATCCAACTTCTCCACATCTCTTATGTGCGACCCTGCATGCTCATATCGCGTTGGTAGTGAGATTACATGTTTGACCACTTCTAGATCACCATGGTAACTCCAACAGTCTCCCACTTGATCTTGAAAGTATCAAAACAAAAACCTCACAAACAATGAGCGGCATCTAGCAATGCATCATTGCTCCCCAAGCAATAAGAGTTCATAACTCATAAGCCTTTATGACCAATGTATCAGCGTTGTCTTTGTCCCTTTGTCCCTTACATCCGGAAAGAACTAGAGGCATGGACCGTGTCACCCTCGTGATAGCTCAATCCAAGTTTCTTGATCCAGGACGGACTTCCAGAGAATGGTGAGTCCAATATCACATATTGACTCAACCAAGTATGGTCATGCATTTCTCAGTCCAGTTCCATCAAGGGGCCCATGGATGCAACTCCTGTCATATAGGAGGACAAATCCCATATCTTCTCACACACAAACACCCAAATGATTCGTAACGTACCCAAAAACCACCCTTATCATCAACCTTTCTCAAGGAAGACTTTAGATGGCATCAAAGCACGCTCTTCCTCACTTGATGAATGCTGTGACTTCAGGTCAAAGGACCACAACACCATTGTCAATTGAGACCTACTCGTGACACGATTGGATGACAATCCACAGAGTAGCCTCAGGGGGGTCTGTCCAGTACAACTTGTTCACTAACAAGTACCTACGTGATGACTTGATATCACAATATCATGACCTGTGAGAACCGGTCATCAGTCAACGCACGTGCTAGTCTTCATGTACCATCATCACCCTTAGCTTCTATGATGATACTCGACCAGGGACCTTTTAAGAATGAAGCTTCAAATAAATCATAGACTCTCACATTCAAGTCACATACTTGATGTCCCATGGAAGCGAACATTCTAAGGGTATCTATTATGTTAACATTTACCTATCATATAGAAAAATCATAATAAAAGAACTTGCCATTAATTGTAAAAAGAAACAATTGGTACACAATTCATCATATGAATAAATAATAATCAGCCAACAGAATATATGTTTACATGCAACCCACAAGACTCCCACTAGAGTTGATCATTTAGGTATCGTATACCCATCGATCTAGTATGACCATCATGCTTTCTCTGCGCGAGAGGCTTTGTCAGTGGATCCGCAATATTCTCCTCAGTCGGCACTCTGCTAATGTTCACATCTCCTAGTTCGACAATCTCACTAATAAGATGGAACCGCCGAAGTATGTGCTTGGAGCGCTGATGGGATCTAGGTTCCTTAGATTGTGCAATTGCACCATTGTTATCACAGTAGAGAACTACGGGACCAACAATGCTAGGAATTACATCAAGCTTGCCGATGAATTTCCTAATCCATACAGCCTCCTTCGCTGCATTAGCTGCAGCGATATACTCGGCCTCTGTTGTAGAATCAGCAACTGTCTCTTGCTTGGAACTCTTCCAGCTCACAGCTCCTCCATTCAGGCAAAACACAAAACCTGACTGAGACTTGGAGTCGTCTCTATCAGTTTGGAAGCTAGCATCCGTATAACCACTTACAACGAGCTCTTCCTCTCCACCATACACCAAGAACACATCCTTAGTCCTTCTCAAGTACTTCAGGATATTCTTGACTGCAATCCAGTGACACTCACCGGGGTTTGACTGATACCTGCTAGTCATGCTCAAAGCATAGGAGACATCGGGTCGAGTACACAACATCGCGTACATGATTGATCCAATTGCCGAAGCATATGGAATCAACTTCATGCGGTCCTTATCTTCACAAGATTTTGGACACTGGTCCTTAGAGAGATTCACACTATGAGACATGGGCAAAAATCCTTTCTTGGACTCAAGCATGTTGAACCGCTTCAACACCTTTTCGATGTACATACTCTGGGTCAAACCCAGCAACTTCTTCGATCTATCTCTATAGATCTTAATACCGAGTATATAAGTCGCTTCACCCAAATCCTTCATTGAAAAGCAGTTCCCTAGATTGTTCTTAACAACTTTCAGGGTAGGAATGTCATTTCCAATCAACAGTATGTCATCTACATACAATATCAGGAAGACAACAATGCTCCCACTGATTCGCTTGTAAACACAAGGCTCATCTTCATTCTTGATGAAACCAAACTCTTTGATTTTCTCATCAAAACGAAGATTCCAACTTCGAGAGGCCTGTTTCAGTCCATAGATGGACTTGTTCAGCTTGCATATTTTAGTGGCTTCATTTGGGGATACAAAACCCTCGGGTTGTGTCATATACACTTCCTCAAGGAGGTTTCCATTAAGGAAAGCCGTCTTGACATCCATCTGTCAGATCTCGTAGTCATAATACGCAGCAATATCAAGCAATATCCTTATGGACTTTACCATGACAACAGGGGAAAAGGTCTCATCATAGTCAATACCATGAATTTGCTTGAAACCCTTAGCCACCAGTCGCCCTTTGAATGTCTGTACATTCCCATCCATGTCGGTCTTCTTCTTGAAGACCCACTTGCACCCTATGGGTCGTACCCCTTCAGGTGGTTCCACCAAGTTCCAAACTTGGTTTGCATACATGGAGTCCATCTCGGATTTCATAGCCTTAAGCCATTTGTCGGAGTCCGGTCCATTCATAGCCTCTTGGTAGGTTGCTGGTTCATCATCATGATCCATAAGCAACACATTACCTATTTGAGACACGAGAAATCCATATCTCTCAGGCTCAAACCTCGGTCTACCAGATCTACGTAGGACTTGTGCTTCTTGAGTAGGTTCTCCAGCTACAACATCTTGTAGTCCTATCTCAGAATCCAATTCCGGCTCATTCACTACCTGTGGGTCTTGAACTTCTTCAAGTTCTACCTTTTCCGTCTTCCTTGATAAGAACTCTTTCTCCAAGAAGACACCAGTCCTAGCGACAAACACTTTGCCCTCGGACGGTCGGTTAAAGTAATACCCTTTCGTTTCCTTAGGATATCCCACCAGATAACATTTATCCGATTTGGGTTCCAGCTTGTCAGGCATTTGACGTCGCACGTATGCCTCACAGCCCCAAATTTTAATGAACGACATACTAGGACGCTTCCCAGTCCATATCTCATATGGTGTCTTTAGAACCGTTTTCGTTAGAGCGCGATTCAATGTCATTGTAGCAGTCTCTAAAGCAAAACCCCAAAAGGAAACAGGCAAGTCTGCATGACTCATCATCGAACGTACCATGTCTAATAGAGTACGATTTCTCCTCTCAGACACACCATTATGTTGTGGTGTTCTAGGTGGAGTGAGCTGTGATACAATACCACACTCTTTCAGATGATCACGGAACTCATGACTCAGGTATTCGCCACCTCGATCAGATCGGAGTGCTTTAACCCTTTTACCCAACTGGTTCTCTACTTCATTTTTGAACTCTTTGAACTTTTCAAAGGTCTCGGATTTGCACTTCATAAGATACACATATCCGTATCTACTGAAATCATCAGTAAATGTAACGAAGTAGAAATACCCACCTCTAGCCATGGAACTCATGGGTCCGCATACATCACTATGTACAACACCCAAGAGATCCTCAGCCCTCTCAGTATAGCCCGTGAAAGGAGCTTTAGTCATCTTGCCTAACAAACAAGATTCGCATCGCTCAAATGATTCATAATCAAATGAGTCCAAAAGTCCATCTTTATGGAGCTTGGATATGCGCTTCTTGTTTATATGGCCCAAACGACAATGCCAGAGATATGTAGGGTTTGAGTCATTTGTTCTTAGTCTTTTATGATTTTCTACATTACAGATTAGATGGTCCAAGTTCAAAACGTAAAGACCATTAAACAATTAGGCTACAACATAACAAACATCATTCTTAAATATAGAACAACAGTTGTTCTTAATTATAAAAGAAAATCCAATCATGTCCAAACATGAAATAAATATAATGTTTCTAGTTATGGCCGGAACAAAATAACAATTATCCAGTTCTATTACAAGCCCACTGGGCAAAGAAAGACGGTAAACCCCCATAGCAACAGCAGCAACTCTTGCTCCATTGCCAACGTGTAGGTCCACCTCCCCTTTACTCAGCAATCTTCTCCTTCCCAGTTCCTGCACATTTGTACAAATGTGAGAACCACATCCGGTATCCAATACCCAAGATGAAGGAGCAGAAAGGTTTATCTCTATAACGTAAATACTTGAAGCGGAAGTCATACCTCCCTTTATTTTCTGCAGACCCTCAATATAAGAAGGACAATTCCTCCTCCAATGACCAGCCTTGCCACAGTGGTGGCATTTCCCTTCCTTCACCGTGCTTTTCTTCTTCATCAGTGCAAAAGACTTGGGCTCAAGATGTGACTTAGTTCCCACCTTCGTCTTCTTGAAGCCCTTGGCCTTGCCCTTGCCCTTATGCACCATCAGTATGGGGCTGGCAGGCTTGGCCTTCTTCATATTGATCTCGACAGTTCTTAACATGCCTAGGAGCTCGGGCAGTGTCTTGTCTATCTCATTCATGTTGTAGTTCAAGACAAACTGCTCGTAACTATCCGGCAACGATTGCAGGATCAGATCTGTGGCCAACTCTTGACCCAGAGGAAAACCCAGCCTTTCAAGGTTCTCTATATACCCAATCATCTTGAGTACGTGAGTCCCTACTGAGTCTCGAGCTCCCATCTTGCACTGAAATAACGCTTTTGTGACATCGAACCTCTATTGACGAGCTTGCCCTTGAAACATTTTCTTGAGATGCTCGTCAATCTCCTTGCACCCCATGCTCTCATGTTGCTTCTGAAGCTCAAAGTTCATGGTGGCAAGCATAAGGCATTCGACGTCTAAGGCGTCATCAGTATACTTCTTATAAGTATCTTTATCAGCATGTGAAGAATTCCCGGTCGGCACCTCGGGGGCTTCTTCTTCCAAGACATAGAGCTTTCGCTCTTGCCTGAGAACAATTCTCAGGTTCCTGTACCAGTCCATGTAATTAGTCCCACTGAGCTTGTCCTTCTCAAGGATGGCTCTAAGAGACAACGTGGAGTGTGAAACACTTGCCATGGAATTCTACAAGAAATTATGCAGAATAACATCAGTACCAAAATTTCAAATACAATTTATTTTAATTTGGACTTCCATTAAAAACTCCCACTATTTTATTCGAAATAATAGCCCTCACTATCAATTCGGAGAGTTCATGCGAGCTACTCTCTTAGTGGACAAGATCCGTATTTCACTAACACAATGAGTCAGCTTTGGCTTTCCTCTCACGATGCGGTTATTTAGGTAGGCAACGCTTGCCAATTGCATCCTCATGCAATTCTTGTATGGTTGGTGAATAACTCCTTATCCGCATCCATCATATGGTGCATGCCAACCCTATGCCTCTAGGCACTCAACCTTTGAGGTCACCTAGTTAAGATAGACCCGATGTCGACAGTGAGATATCACAATTATCCGCTCGCACCCTTACCAAGATAGATTAATGCACCTTGCTTTGGCAAGCCCACACTTCATCGATCGAGGCAGGAAGAGTGTCATCCATCGGAAGGCATCTGAACACTTAATATTTGATGAAGGGATTTTGATTATAGGTTAACAATTAACCATGATCAACATTTGATCAATGTGCACATCCAAAGAAAAACAATTTTTCTAAAACCACATGCATCCCTTATGTGCACAACCTGACACTATCAACATTTGATAGAAGGAAGGGCTAAATCTGAACATCCGGACACTTTCAAATCCTCAGATTTACATGCATTGGACAAAGACAAAGACAACTCAACTTAAAACAGTAGACAAGCTCATCTCTCTATGTTGGATTCAAAATCCAAAACAAAATGGAGGGATGGTTACTGCTAAGGAGACAACAATTTCTAACGATTAGAAATTACCACAAGATTCCAGACGTTCCCGGCGGGGTGTCAAGATTAAATCTAGACATTTAGAACACTTCTAAATCCCTAGGTTTATACGTACTGGAATAACCTAACTTCCAAAACAACAATCATGGCCGTAACCTCCCTCTGATACCACTGTTGGGTTTCTCTATGTTGTTGGCACAACGCTTGTGCACGCAGCGGAAGTAATAAAATCTAGAATAACCCAAAGAGATTGGATCGGGCCATGAATGTTGAATCAAGAAGTTAATACAAAACTAGGCAAAAATTACCTCAGTGGCATTGAGTCACAACTCAACGGAGATGCTCCAAGCTTCGTGTCCTCGTCGGTGGCGAGTTCTACGTGGAATAATGTCCACGTCTTTGCAGAAATCCACACGAGCGGGAGAACACCGACCTTTCCGTCACACGGATAATCAGGAAGGAGGTCGACTGCACCTTGCTCTTCCACGAACTGCTAGGTCCGCGCCAGGAATAGCAATACCAGCGACAATCGCCGGAGAGGAGGAGGTCGACGGAGCGAGTACGGCGGCGGAACACTTCCGTCGGCGGGATTCGGGAATCGGCGGAGCGAACGAAGAACGGCGGAACACTTCCGTCAGTTTTGTTTCGGTCAAAAGGAAAGCCGATGTTCATTCATTTCCCAAAAAACCCTAAGTATCTATTTATACTCAAAGCATAAATAAACCTAGGTAAAATCGCTATCCGCAGACCACAGAAAAATAGGATTTCAGAATCGGCGAGAATCATCTCTCAGAATCGGCGAGAATCACTCGGCGAGAATCATACAGGATCGGCGAGAATCAGTCGACGAGAATCAGCCGCTGGAATCGTCGAGAGTCAGTCGGCGAGAATCAGCTGCTGGAATCACGTCGAACTTGGTTGACGATAATCGTCGACCTGCGGTCGACGATGGTTGACCCGCAGTCGACGACACATAGTCGACTGAACAGTCGGCGAGAATCAAAGTACGATACTCGACGATTCATGCCGAACGTGGGTTGAAGATAATCATCGACCTGCAGTCGACGATCGTCGACCTTGCGGTCGACGATGGTCAACCCGCAGTCGATGATACTCGTCGACCCGCGGTCGACTATCTTCAACAACCCGCGGTCGACGATCGTCGACCTTCGGTCGACTTTCTGGTCAAACCTTCAAGGCAACATTTGCCCAATCCCGACGATCCTCTAAGGCAACACTTTGCCCATAACCCCATTCAAGGTCGGTGATTGGTAACCTTTACCAACACAGTCAATCATCCAACTTCTCCACATCTCTTATGTGCGACCCTGCAGGCTCATATCGCGTTGGCAGTGAGATTACATGTTTGACCACTTCTAGATCACCATGGTAACTCCAACAATTTGTTACGTCAGAAATGGGGAGGGGGAGGAAGAGAAGGTTCTACCTGGGTTTGGCGGGCTCGGGAGGGGCCGGCTTGGTCGGACATGGCTCAAGGTGGTGGAGGAGGGGGAGGAGCTCCTTGGCTTGGCTTTTTCCGGCCACCAGAGCTCCGACAGATGGGGGAGAAGGGGGGAGGGGATGCTCTGAGAGCTGTGAGGGAAAGAGAGGGGGTTGAGTGGCTTTTATAGGGAGGGGGAGGGGTAAATCCCTCCCTTTTGATGGTGTGGGACTAATCCCTCCTTAGGGAGGGATTAATCCCACTCTCCAGCTGTCCCTCTAGCTGTCCAAGGACAGCAGGACAGCTGGAGGTCTCTCATTTTCTCCCATGTGGGGAAAATGGATGAGGCCCTGTATGGGCTTGGGCCTTATGGAAAGAGAGGGGAAAATGAGGAGAAGAGGGGTGGGGTGGGCCTCCACCCATCCTAAGCTTGATTGCTGGTTAGGGGGCCCAAGGAGAGTGAGGGGGGCATGAGCCATCCTCCTTTGGAGAGGAGGTGGGCTCCTCATTTGGAGAAAAACCCAAAAAGTGGATTTTTAGGAGGGTTTGACCAAGTCAACCCTAGGGTGGGTCCCCCTTGCTGGTCAAAGTCAATATGGGTCCAAGTCATCGGGGTCGGGTCAAAGTTTGGGTGTCGTGTCACAATTGGTGTGCGCACGCTTTTCGGTGCACGATTATGCTTGATTTGACCACGAGTTGATCAATTGTCGTCGAAATTGACCGGAACAACTTCTGTTGACTTCGTATTGACCATACAAGTCCAACACCACTGACTAGAGTTGAATCGGAGTCCGTTTGGCGAAAGTCCAAAATTTGCGCATCGCAGCGTGCTAAAACGGTCAAAACGCTCATAATCATTGTTAGGCTTCGAATCGCGACGCAACGAGTTCTGATGTGTTTGTATTAACTATACAAAGTCATAGGAATTGTCAGAACCCAAATCAGAGTTCTCTATGTCAATATCCAAAAATCTCATCTTCGCGACGTTCTGCGAGGAATGGCCAAATCCATTATATGACATCGGGGTCCAACTGAACGAGTTCCGATGCGCTCGTATTGACTATACGAGGCCACAGGAACTGATAGAACTCAATTCGGAGTTCTCTAGCTCGATATCCTGCCTAGGGTTGCCTCCTACCGGGTCACAGGTAGAGGCTCGAGTCACTTTTATCGGGTCTACTAGGGCTCTGGTGGCCCAATAAAAGTCGGGATGTTACAATCCAATAAAAATAAAAGGATTTTTATCCCCGAAAATTTGCTTGAAGTAGGGGGGAAAAGTAACATACCTGGGGAAAGAGCTCTGAGTGCTTTTCTCGGAGGAGTGCTTCGGGTTCCCACGTGAATTCTTCTCGTTCGCAGTTTGACCATAGTACCTTAACCATTGGAATGGTTTTATTACGTAGTGTTTTGACCTTATAATCCACTACTCTGACGGGTTCGAGCCGGACGGATCTATTTGACTGTAGCTTCACCGGTGGAGTAGGAAGGTACTGCTCTGGTTGCCGGAGGACTCGTCTCAAGGAAGAGACATGAAACACATCGTGAAGATTCCCCAACTCTGGGGGCAAGGCCAAACGATAGGCGACGGGGCCAACACGCTCTATCACCGGATAGGGGCCCAATAAGCGGGGATCTAACTTTTTCTGCTTCCTCAACCGGTAGACACCATGCATGGGCTTTATTTTCAAAAACACCATTTCCCCCACGCTGAACTCCACCAGTCGGTGTCGCGCATCATAGTACTTAGCTTGCCGGCTTTGCGCTTCCCGCATTCGCTCCTGAATCAGCCGTATCACTACCATAGTGTCATCGATGTAAGCCACTCCCAAGGCTTCCGGGTCCTCTTCCTGAGCCCAAGTCAACGGGGTTCGGCAACGCCTTCCATACAATGCCTCGTACGGAGCCATCTTAATGCTAGCATGGTAGCTATTATTGTATGAAAATTCGACCAACGGCAGCAACTGCTCCTATGACTCATTATGCTCCACTATGCATAGTCGAAGAAGATCCTCCATCGTCCGGTTCGTCCTCTCCGTCTGTCCGTCCGTCTGTGGGTGGAAGGCGGTGCTGAAGGCCAACTTGGTTCCCAAATACGCCTGCACCCGCCTCCACTCCTTAGATGTGAAACGCCCGTCACGATCTGACACGATGGATTTTGGTACTCTGTGGAATCGTACCACTTGCTCTAGGAACATCCTGGCTAGGATATCTACTCTGTCACCCTGTCGGTTTGGAATGAACCGCGCTACCTTGGTGAGTCGATCTATGACCACCCAAATTGAGTCATTCCCAGAGCGGGATCGAGGTAGGCCGTGGACGAAGTCCATGGAGATGTCTTCGAACTTCCACTCTGATATCAGCAGGGGCTGTAATAGGCCTCCTGGACTGCGGCATTCAGCCTTAACCTTCTGACAGGTCTGACACCGGGCCACGAAGTTGGTGACATCTCTTTTCATTCCAGGCCAGTAGATGGTCTTGCGCAAGTCTACGTACATCTTAACTATGCCAGGGTGAATTGAGTACTTTGACTGATGGGCCTCTTGCAGAATTTCCTCACGAATCCCTCCGGTAGCGGGAACAAATATGCGATGCTTGAATTGCAGAATCCCGTCATACAGTTTATAATCCTCCTGTGCCCCTCCTTGCAGAGATCGGATGATCGACATCACCTCTGGGTCGATCTTCTGGGCTTCTTGTATCCGGTCCCGGATGTCGCATTGGATTTCCATCCAATACAGCTGCGAGTAGTACTCTTCCAGATCTCTTCGGGCAACCAGGGTAATCTCCATGTCCATCAAAGACTGGAAGAGTTCTTTAGGGATCTGCTCCATCCAACTCCTGGTTATTGCAGGCTGGCGGCTCAAGACATCAGCAACTCTGTTAGCCTTCCCGGGGTGATATTGGAGAGCGAAGTCATAATCGCATAATAATTATATCCATTAGCTCTACCGGAGGTTCAGCTCTTTCTGCGTGAAGATATACTTAAGGCTCTTCTGATTGGAGAAGATCTCACATCTTACTCCGTATAGATAATGCCTCCAGATTTTAAGGGCGAAGACGACGGTGCCCAACTCTAAATCGTACGCCGCGTAGTTTAACTTGTACTGCTTTAATTGCCGCGAAGCGTAGGCCACTACCTTGCTGTGCTGCATTAGGACTGCTCCCAATCCCTTCAGGGAGGCATCGATATATATTTGGAATCCCTCGGTCCCTGTGGGGATCGTAAGGATTGGCGCAGAAGTTTGCCGCCTCTTTTGTTCGACAAGCGCAGCCTCGCACTCCGGCGTCCATCGGAATATGACGTTCTTCTTGGTGAGAGCAGTTAGGGGTAAGGCAATCTTGGAAAAACCCTCGACAAACTTCCTATAGTATCCGGCAAGACCGAGGAAACTCCGGATATCCGCAGCCGTCCTGAGTGGCAGCCAATTTTGTACCGCCTGGACCTTGGCTTGGTCTACTGCCACTCCTTCCTTGTTTATGATGTGGCCCAAGAATCCAATTTCTTCTAGCCAGAATTCGCATTTACTGAATTTGGCGAAGAGAGAGTGCTCCCGGAGCTTTAATAGCACCAACTGAAGGTGCCGGGTATGGTACGTCTTGGTCTTCGAGTAGATTAGGATGTCGTCTATGAAGATGATGACAAAGTGATCCAAGAAAGGTTCGAAGACTCTATTCACCAGGGCCATGATGGAGGAAGGCGCGTTGGTGAGCCCAAAGGGCATCACTAGGAATTCATATAGATTGTATCGGGAGCTAAAGGCAGTCTTGGGGATATCTTCCTCTCGGATTCGAAGCTGGTAATAGCCGGATATCAAGTCCTTCTTGGAAAACACGGGCGTACCTTGCAACTGATCGAACAGTTCGTCGATTCTAGGGAGGGGGTAGGTATTGCGTACAATCAACTTGATAGTTTAACTTTCAAGGCAGCCTAAACACCTAGAGGGGGGGGGGGGGTGAATAGGTTCTGCTTTTCTTTTGAAACTTCTAGGCAGAATTCAATTCAATAGCTAACATAATAAACACAGCAATCACAGAAAAACAAAACATCACAGATTGCACTATGTTTTATAGTGGTTCCCCAAGGTCTGGGTACATCCACTTTCCCCCTTCACCTATCTAGCAGTATGCTAGATTCGGCCAAACTTCCACTTATCTCAGATCAATAGATCCTACAACTCAGAACCCAACTGGTTCCTACAACTCAGGCACAACTGCCCTACCTCAGCCTTGCCCCAAGGCCTACAACTCAGAGAATGTCCTTCTCCTACACTCAGGCAAACAACCCTACCACTCAGAGTTCAACACTCCTACACTCAGCCTTTATAACATAGGCTTACAACTCAGATCTGTGTAAACAGATCCTACAGAAATATAGAAAAGATTGTTTAACTGTCTTGCCAAAGTTGAGAGAGAAAAGGCCAAGACAATTCTTGATCAGCTGATGCAATCAACTGTTTCTTAGCCTTCTTCAAAGCTTCTTGAAAATGTACTTAGTTGAGTTGATTCCAAACAGCTTCTTGAGAATCCACTGGTGGTTTTCTTTCTTCTTCTTCAAATTCTGACTTGATCTCTCTCTATCCAGAACTTTGAATGATTCTTCTGAATTCTGATTAGAACTCTTCTTAGATCTATCCTTAGATAGTCTTCTTAGATCTCCCGGAGAAGATCTTCTTAAGTGCCTAGCACTTTCTTGAAATGAGTAGAATTGTAATCCTTCTCCACTTTTTGATCCAATGTATTTCAAAAGGTTAGTTTTCTATATTTTTCTGAATCTGTCTATTTATAGACATTCTTCATGGAAACCGGCTGATCCGGTTTCTAACCGTTTTCTGACAAGTCTGACAGCTTCAGTTAACCGGTGGTAACCCACAGCTGTCAAGTCCTCAAACAAGTCCTGTGCCTTAGTCTTGAACCACAAGTTGTTGACACAGTCTGTCAGAAAGTGTCGAGACCATCTGTCTAACTGTGTCGACACAATTGACTTTGGTGTCGACACAGTCTTCAGTGATGTCGACTAAGTTGCCTTTGAGTCGACACAGCTTCTTCTGAAAATAACTTGGTCTTGACTCTTCAGTGTGTCGACACAAGTCCTGTGTGTCGACACAGTTGTTGTAGAATCATAACTTAGTAAGTGTCGACACAGTCTTCAGGTGTCGACAAATTCATTTCTTAAATCTGCTTTAATGTGTCGACTTAATCACAATGTGTCGACACATTCTGCTGGTGTCGACAAACTTGAGGTCGACTATTTTCTTTTGTGTCGACACATTCAGCTGATGTCGACAATCTTGAGATCGACTATATTCTTCTGTGTCGACACATTCTCCCAATGTTGAGGTCGACGCTTTTCTTCTGTGTCGACACAAATTCCCAGTGTTGTGTCGACTCTTTTTCTGTGTCGACACAAATTCCCAGTGTTGTGTCGACTTACTTCTTCTGTGTCGACACTTTTTCCCAGTGTAGTTGTAGACTAACTGCTATGTGTCGACACTGCTTCCCAGTGTTGTGTCGACTCTTTTCTCCTGTGTGTCGACACTGCTTCCTCTGTGTCGACACTTGGACTTAGAATTTTTTCTGCATACTTTATCACTTCTTCACCTGCACATGTCAACTTAAAACAACATCAAATACACCTTGATGTATATCATTGAGCTAGGTTGGGCTTCTTCAAATCAGGTACACATTTTCCAATGTACCCAACAATCTCCCCCTATTTGGAGAAGTCATAACCCATATAGCCAATGATATACACCATTTATAAACAGTACTAAATGATGATTAATGACATAGCAGGAATACTTTAATATAAACAAAACATAACAAAGAATCATTCATCACAGAATGCACATTAAAATATGCCAAACAATATTTTGTTTATAACTGGGTAATGTTTGATTACAATGTTTTACATTTAATGATTACATCACAACATTACAAAATATTTAAAACAAAATCAGGATTGATCAGGCTCTCTAATTATAATCCCTTTGCCAGACTGAATTGTAGCTGTCACAGGAGCTTCTGATTCTTCAGCTATCTTCTTTCCATTAAGATCAGCTTTCTTCTGAGCTTCTTCCTTGATCCTTTGCCTTTCAAAATAATGAAAAGGCTTTGGGAAGTATTTGCTTGGCTCCTTAGCATCTGATGGCAGTCTTCCCAGCTTGGCTTTCCTTCTGAATTGTACTATTGCCTCTTGCCTTACCTCATACTTCTGCCATTCAATTTCATTGTACCACTTCCCTCTCTCATGAACTTTATCTTGTACAGCTTTCCATGCAGTGAGTATTATGTTCCTTGAAGTAGGACTCCACTGCTCATAATCTGGCTTAAGTACAGCCTGCTCTCTGAATTTCTTCTTTGCCAATAGAGCATCCTGCTGTTCTTTCAGAGTAGCCTCAGGCTTATCAACCTTTCCAAAGACAATATTAGTAACCTCCTTTGGAGGACTATACATTCCTTGAACTTTCTGATCAATCAAGTCAAAATCTGGAGGGGGGTAAATGACTTGGGCAACCTCAGGTTGAGTGCCTTCAAGTAGATTTGATTGTATTCCTGATTCAGCTACCATAGCATCATCACACAATGGGGGATATCCCAAAGTGGCTCGAATGCTATTGGTCACCCATTTGGAGTGCTCTGAGCCTGCATGTATTAGCATCCTCTCCCCCTTTATGGCTTCTCTAGATACATGATCTCTTAGATCTTCCTTTTGAAATCGAATTTGGCCATCCAAATAATTCACTCCCTCTTTGAAAAATGGTCTTAACTTTTGAAGCTTGTCAGATATTTCTTTTTGAGAGGTTGTGATGGCAGTCTTAACAGATGCAATGGCAGCTTGAAAATTCTTATCAAAATCTTCCCTTTCTTTGGCTCTATCTGCAGGCAGACCTGGAACAATCTTCTTGACCTTCTTAATGATCTCATTATGAGATTCAGTTAAATTATCATTCATTCTGATCTGATTTTCCAAAACATAACTTTGCTTCAAAGCAATGTCATCCACCTTTGTAGTGATAGCCTCCTATTGTTTAGCTAGATAAACCACAGCATTGCCACCCTTGTGGAAGCAATCTGTCATTTCAGTTTTATGCAAGTTGACCTGAAACTGGATGGACTTGATATCCTGAGCTAAGTCAAACTGAAGTGACTTGCTATTCTCATCAACATACTTTTCCATAGCCAACCTTTGTTCATCCAATTTTACTTGTAGATCTATCATAAATTTGTTGTAATCAAAGGCTGGAGAAACTTGTGGAGGTGTGGTCTGTAAAGCCTGCTTATAGTTCTTGCTTCTTCTCTTAAAGACAACAAGTTTTCTTTTCTTTGCCACCCTGGCTTCTTCAGTTTCTGTTTCAGATGAAGTATCTACATGAATTCTTTCTTGTGGATGATGAATTGTATCTGTTCCAGGGGGTTGTTGCTCAGCTTCAACATCCACTGGCTCATCCTCAACCTGTGGTTCAACTGCAGCTTCCTGATCAATGTCCATTCCTATGGACTTCTCAATATCTGGTCCACCTCCTACCTTATCAGCAGTAGTATCAATATCTGGGAATAGCTCCTCCATAGTAAATTCTAGTTGAGCTGCCACTTCTGCAGCAGTTAAATCTTGAGATAAGTTTAACTGTGCTTCCTCTTGTACTTGCACTTCAGTATTTGTAGTGTCAGGAGTAGGAGTGGACACTAGCTCCCCCTGAACCTGTGCAGTAATAAGAATATGAGCAATGTCTTTTATAGTAAAATACATTAGCTCCCCCTATACCTGAGCAGGAGTAGATACCTTTGGAGCAGGAGTGGAAACTGGCTCCCCCTGCATCTGTGCAGGTGTTGATACTTCCTGGACCACAGTTGAGTCAAGCTGTGTCCTCAGTGGATCTTCTTGTACTTGTTCAGATTCTTGATTTTGTGTAGGGGATTGCACTGGGGTGTCTGGCCTGCTCTCTTCAGGCACATCCTTGGACAGCACCCTATCCCACCTAGAGAATAGTCTCATATCCATTCTTCTCATATGATTAATCTTACTCCCTTGCAGTTGCTGCATCACATCAGGAATCACTCCAGTGAGGTACAGGCTCATGATCCTAGCCATGTTAGGCTTCTTGATTCCTTCTTTGATCTTGTCAAAGATCACTCCTGACCAATCAGTAGGAATAGTAAATACAATCCTGGTCATCAGGCTGAACATATAGGCTGAAATCCTATCATGTCCACCTGTCTTGCAGAGGATTACCTTCCCAACTACTTCTGACAAGAACTTCCCTTGCTGATTCATTCCCTTCCTGTGGAATGCAGCTCCAATCTTCAATCCTGAATCTAGTCCACACCATTGAAGAGCTTCCCTTGTCTTAGATATAGGAACTTCCTCTTCATTCTCAACTACTTGCAATTGGAAGATCTTTCTTAAACTTCTTTGGTTAATCTTTACCTTAGTCCCTTGAACAGTAGACTTAATCTTGAGGCCAGTAGAATGGACTGATGCAGAGATAAAGAACTCGTGCACCTCCTTCTTCCAGATTTTAGTAGGTTCTGAAATGAGAAATTCTAACCCTGATGCAGAGAGGAGGGTGATAACTCCTTGAACATCTGGCGGCGCCTCTGCAAAGGCCTGGCGCACCAACTCATACCCTTCATTGATGTTATCTTCAATCCTTGGCGCCATCGTTTCGTCGAGAAAGCTTGAGAGAAGAGAGAAAGATAGACTGTCGACACAGGGTTTTAGTCTCGAAAACCTTGAAAGCGTGTCGACAGAAAGAGCTTTTGACCTATTTATAGCTTCTGTTGAAAGAAGTTCAAAAGGCGCCAAAAACAGTCAAAATGTGTCGACACAGACGGAATGTGTCGACACAAACTTCTATTACCTCGACATTTCTTCAGCCTACTATGTGTCGACACCAATTTGTGGTTATGTCGACACCTTGGATACATAGTAGAAAGACAGAAATTCTGTGTCGACTCTAAGGATAAGTGTCGACACATATTCTGTAAGTGTCGACACCATTATTCTGGTTGAGTCGACATTACATTTCTGGTTAAGTCGACAATAAACATCTTAAGTGTCGACACATATTCTCTGTGTCGACACAATATTTCTGGCTTGTCGACATAATTTCTCTGAGTCGACACATTATTACTGAATGTGTCGACACATTCTTACTTAGCCAATTGCTGTTGTTATTCCTTAACTTACTTAAATCCCACTTCTCTTGCATTGTTAATGATTTTGTTAATACATTAATCAATGGTTAACATACCTAATTCAATTTTGAATTTATTGAATTTGGTTTCATCTAAAGGCTTAGTAAATACATCTGCTATTTGATAATCTGTTTTTACAAATTCCAATGAGATGTCTCCTTTTTCTACACGTTCTCTAAGAAAATGATATTTGATTTCTATATGCTTAGTTCTACTATGAGAAACTGGATTATTAGCAATAGAAATAGCACTCTTAGAATCACATAAAAGGGGTGTTCTACTTACCTGAATACCATAATCTTTAAGCTGATGCTGCATCCATAATAAGCTGTGCACAGCAGCTTCCAGCAGCAATATACTCTGACTCAGCTGTGGAAATTGCCACACTAGTCTGCTTCTTACTACTCCAAGATATTAGTCTTCCTCCTAGGAATTGACAAGTACCTGTAGTACTCTTTCTATCCTCTCTACATCCTGCAAAATCTGCATCTGAATAGCCTGTTAGTTGAAAATCTCTATTCCTAGGGTACCAAAGACCTAGAGTAGGAGTGCCCTTTAGATATCTCAGAATCCTTTTGACTGCAGTATAATGAGATTCTTTAGGGCATGCTTGGTACCTAGCACAGACACATGTAGCATACATAATGTCAGGTCTACTAGCAGTGAGATATAGTAGAGACCCAACTATTCCTCTATACAATGATTCATCAACAGGTTTACCTGCCTCATCTTTGCATATTGGCATACTTGTTCCCATAGGAGTTCTCATGGAGGAGGATGACTCCATACCATATTTCTTAATTAATTCTTTGGTGAACTTAGACTGGGATATGGACAATCCATCATCAGTCTGTCTTACTTGGAGTCCCAAGAAGAACTTAAGTTCTCCCATACTGCTCATCTCAAACTTCCCTTGCATAAGTTTGGCAAACTTTTTACAAAGGTTGTTTTCAGTAGATCCAAAGATTATGTCATCAACATAGATCTGGACTAAGATGATCTTTCCTTTGGATTCCCTAAGGAATAAAGTTTTGTCTATCTTTCCTCTTGAGAATTTATTCTCAATGAGGAAGGTAGACAGGGTTTCATACCAAGCCCTTGGAGCTTGTTTTAACCCATACAAAGCTTTCCTAAGCTTATACACAGAATCAGGTTTAAGAGAATCTACAAAACCTGATGGCTGCTCTACATATACTTCTTCTTTAAGATCACCATTCAGAAATGCTGACTTCACATCCATCTGGTATACTTTGAAGTCTTGGTAGGCTGCATAGGCAAGGAACATCCTGATTGCCTCCAGCCTTGCTACTGGAGAAAAGGTTTGATCAAAGTCAATCCCTTCTTCCTGCCTGTATCCTTTTGCAACCAATCTTGCTTTATTCTTTACTATTATTCCACTTTCATCTAGCTTGTTCCTATAGATCCACTTAGTGCCAATTATGTTGTGGCCTCTTGGTTTAGGAACAAGCTCCCAGACTTTGCACCTTCTGAATTGATTCAGCTCCTCTTGCATAGCATCAATCCAGTGCTGGTCTTGGATAGCTTCTTCAAACTTCTTAGGTTCCATTTGGGACAAGAAACTAGAATGCAAAACTGTGCTTTGATTTCTGCTTCTAGTTTGAACTCCTTGTCTTGGATCACCAATTATCTGATCAGTAGGATGATCTCTTAGATACCTTATAGCTGGAGGTAGATTCCCTTCAGGTTGAGCATCTCCAGCTTCTTCATTCTGCTGTTCCTCTTGGTTTTCATCAGCTTCCATTATCTCTTGTACTTCCCCCTGGACAGCAGCCTTCATTTTCCAATGCTCCATCTTCCTTTGAAGCTTCAGCAATGGAGAGCTTGTCCATCTTCTTGCTTATACCTGTTGAGTCATTTGATCTACAAGACAACTCACAATTGATTAATCTTGTTTCATCAAATACAACATGCACTGATTCTTCAACAACTTGAGTAGTTAAGTTGAAGACTCTATAGGCCTTACTATTTGTGCTGTACCCAACAAATATCCCATTCTGGGATTTGGCAGCAAACTTAGTCAAATATGACTTGCCATTGTTAAGTATATAGCACTTGCAACCAAAAATCCTAAAATAGGATAGATTTGGTTTTCTGCCTTTCACAATCTCATAGGGAGTCTTTCTGTGGCTTTTGGTGATAGAAGCCCTATTGATGACATGACAAGCAGTGTTAACTGCCTCAGCCCAAAAATATTCTGGGAGAGAGGTGTCACTCAATAGAGTTCTACCAGCTTCAATTAATGTTCTATTCTTTCTTTCAGCAATTCCATTTTGCTGAGGTGTTCTAGGTGAGGAGAACTCTTGGAAAATCCCAAAGTCTATACACAAGTTTGTTATGCTTTCAGATTGAAACTCAGTACCATGGTCACTTCTGATTTTGACCACTGTACTATTCAGTTCATTCTGAATTTGCTTTACAAAATTAAATAATACACTTGGGGTTTCAGATTTTTGTCTCAGAAAGAACACCCATGTAAATCTAGAATAGTCATCTACAACCACTAGAGTGTAGACCTTCCTACCTAGACTGTGAACTGGCATAGGACCAAAAAGATCCATATGCAAGAGGTATAAGCACCTCACAGAATCCTTGTTTTCAAGGCTTTGAAATGAGGTTTTTGTCTGCTTGCCCTTTTGACAAGCTGAGCATACCCCTTCCTTTATACACTTAACTTGAGGCCCATTCCTCACTAGTTCTTTACTAAAGAGTTGGCCAATTATCTTGTAGTTTAGATGAGCCAATCTCTTGTGCCACTTAACACAATGAGAAGCATTGTCATTAGCTACAAGACAAATGGGGGAAGCCTTATTCTCACATTCAAAATTAAGGCAATACATATTTCTCTTCCTATACCCAGTCAATATGATCTCTTGATCACTTGACCTTTTGATATGACATCCATCCTTACCAAATGAAATGTCATATCCTAGATCACTCAGCTGGCTTATGCTTATTAGATTATGTTTCAAACCTTTTACATAGGCCACTTGGGTGATAGTAATTAGGTTAGAAGAAATGTTACCAAACCCTTTGATGACTCCTTTTTCAGATCCACCAAAGATCACTTTATGTCCATCTTTGACAGATGAATACTCCTTCAGCAGCCCCTTTGTTCCAGTCATGTGCCTGGAATAACCACTATCCAAGTACCATATAGGGGCATGGTTACTTGGATTCACCTGCAATACAGAATTACTTACCCTTAGAACCCAAGTAAGTCTTGGGTCCTTGGTTCAGGTTAGCATTAATAAAGTTATCATAACCTCTTCTAACAGGTAGACTCTTATTCTTTATAACACTTGTGTTATACCAGCAGTCCAATGCAAAATGGCCCCTCTTGCCACAGCACCAACATTCAAACTTATTGTATCAAGATCTAGATACATCCTTGTCAGAAGAATTTCTGTTCATTGCTGGTGCTGTTGCAACTTCACCTACTGATTTCTTAAAACCATTGGGTTTATGACCATAGGTAGGCCTGCTTGCCTTAACACCCTTGTTCTTCAGAACATTTGTCTTAATATGACCTTGAATGTCTTCATGATCATATATGTTAGAAGGCACTTTCTCCTTACTAAACTTTATGGGGACTGAAAGGTTTAGTGGCTGAATAGGGGCTTTGCCTTTCCTCTTGAATCTGCCAGCCCTGGAGTTACCTTTAAATCCTAATCCAGCCTTACCCTTCTGAGTGACAAATTCATCTATCAAGGGTAAGACAGATTTTGGCTTAGAGTAACTAGCCACTAAATCCCTTTCAATTCTAAGTCTGGCCTCCAGACTCTTTACTTGATCATTAGTATAATTAATTGTGCCCATCTGAATAATAGTTATATTCTTCAGCTTGGCAATTTCATTTAATTTTTGATCAAGGACTTTTTCTAACTCAGTTGTTGCTATCCTTAGTTCAGCAATTTCCTGAGCCTGTGTTTTAACCAGGTTCTTGCTTTTCTTAAGGGCCTGCAACAAGTCCCCATACTTGTCTATCAATTGATAGACATCTCCTTCAGATCCAGATGCATCTTCATCACTTGATGCAG
Source organism: Platanthera zijinensis (assembly GCA_039513925.1). Lineage (NCBI taxonomy): Eukaryota > Viridiplantae > Streptophyta > Magnoliopsida > Asparagales > Orchidaceae > Platanthera > Platanthera zijinensis. Next base: position 224,257,959 of record CM077080.1, on the reverse strand, counting down.
ATGTAACTGATTCTTCATTTGTACTATAAACAGATGTACAGGAAGGACAGTTTACCTCATTAGGACCAGACTGATTCTGGCATATGTCCTCTTCTGATCTTGTCATCAAACCCATGCATTGATGTTCATTGATGGAGTCTAGCAACTGCATAAACTCTTCTTCCTCAGATGCAGCATATAGTCCAATATATGCTTCAGCTTCAGATCCTGATTCTGAAGTTGACTGGTCTGACAGACTTTTATCTTTCTTTGCTACAAAGGATTTCTCCTTCTTGCCTTTCTGATAAGTCTTCTTCTTTTCTGAAGATTCCTTCCTTTTGTTAGGACAATCAGCCACTACATGTCCAGGCCTATTGCAACAATAGCAGACAATCTTTGAAGTAGTGGCTTTGCTGGGCTTTGATCTACTTTTCTCTTTCCTTGATGACCTTCTCTTCTGATAATAGTCATCAACTTGCTGTGATGTGGAAGGCCTAGACTTCCATTGCTTCTTTTTCAAGAACCTTTGGAATTGCCTAGTGAATGCAGCAAAGTCTGCATCTGACTCACAGCTAACTGAACTCTTATCTGAATTTTCAGAACTATCTTCTTCAACTTCCTTAGGAGGAGATGGTGATTTCCTCCTATTCTTTCTGGTGGCTTCAGCATTAAATGCCACAGTCTTTTCTCTATGCTCTCCTCTTGAGTTTCTTTCCTCCTCCTTCCTTACCATAAGTTGCATTTCATAGGATAGCAACTTTCCAAACAGGGTTGGAGGAGATATCTCTGCCAATTTAGCCACTTCTCTTATGGCACAGATCTTTGTATCCCAATCCTTTGATAAGGATCTTAAGAATTTGTCATTCAGTTCATAGGTACTGAAGACTCTTCCATAGGATATTAGCTCATTCACAATTCTATAGAATTTCTTATAGCACTCAGTTATGCTATCAGATTTTCCTTGTCTAAAGCTTTCATACTCCTGATTTAGCATAGACTTTCTATCCAGCCTTACTTCTTCAGATCCCTCCATGTAGACAATCAATGTGTCCCACATCTCCTTGGAGGTCTTGCAGTGAATCAGATTCTGAAATGTTGAATCATCTATGGCACTGACAATGATGTTCTGTGCCCTTTTATCCATGGTTGCCAAGATGATTTCATCCTTGGTCATTTCTGAATAAGTCTTTGGTATTTGGATATTTGCATCAAGAACAGATATCTTCATTGGAGTGAAGGGCCCTTCCTGTACTGTGATGTAAATCCTTGGGTCAGATGCTTCCATAAACAATCTGACTCTCTCTTTCCAGATCCCAAAGATTTCCTTCTTGCATATGGGTAATTTCATAGACCCTAGCTCCTTATGATTCTCTCCAGAACCCATCTTCTTGAATCTTGAATCTGCCTTTCAGATCTACCTCAGACTGTTAAGTCCTTTTTTTTGAGTAACCTCCCTCTGATACCACTTGATAGTTTAACTTTCAAGGCAGCCTAAACACCTAGAGGGGGGGGGGGGGAATAGGTTCTGCTTTTCTTTTGAAACTTCTAGGCAGAATTCAATTCAATAGCTAACATAATAAACACAGCAATCACAGAAAAACAAAACATCACAGATTGCACTATGTTTTATAGTGGTTCCCCAAGGTCTGGGTACATTCACTTTCCCCCTTCACCTATCTAGCAGTATGCTAGATTCGGCCAAACTTCCACTTATCTCAGATCAATAGATCCTACAACTCAGAACCCAACTGGTTCCTACAACTCAGGCACAACTGCCCTACCTCAGCCTTGCCCCAAGGCCTACAACTCAGAGAATGTCCTTCTCCTACACTCAGGCAAACAGCCCTACCACTCAGAGTTCAACACTCCTACACTCAGCCTTTATAACATAGGCTTACAACTCAGATCTGTGTAAACAGATCCTACAGAAATATAGAAAAGATTGTTTAACTGTCTTGCCAAAGTTGAGAGAGAAAAGGCCAAGACAATTCTTGATCAGCTGATGCAATCAACTGTTTCTTAGCCTTCTTCAAAGCTTCTTGAAAATGTACTTAGCTGAGTTGATTCCAAACAGCTTCTTGAGAATCCACTGGTGGTTTTCTTTCTTCTTCTTCAAATTCTGACTTGATCTCTCTCTATCCAGAACTTTGAATGATTCTTCTGAATTCTGATTAGAACTCTTCTTAGATCTATCCTTAGATAGTCTTCTTAGATCTCCCGGAGAAGATCTTCTTAAGTGCCTAGCACTTTCTTGAAATGAGTAGAATTGTAATCCTTCTCCACTTTTTGATCCAATGTATTTCAAAAGGTTAGTTTTCTATATTTTTCTGAATCTGTCTATTTATAGACATTCTTCATGGAAACCGGCTGATCCGGTTTCTAACCGTTTTCTGACAAGTCTGACAGCTTCAGTTAACCGGTGGTAACCCACAGCTGTCAAGTCCTCAAACAAGTCCTGTGCCTTAGTCTTGAACCACAAGTTGTTGACACAGTCTGTCAGAAAGTGTCGAGACCATCTGTCTAACTGTGTCGACACAATTGACTTTGGTGTCGACACAGTCTTCAGTGATGTCGACTAAGTTGCCTTTGAGTCGACACAGCTTCTTCTGAAAATAACTTGGTCTTGACTCTTCAGTGTGTCGACACAAGTCCTGTGCGTCGACACAGTTGTTGTAGAATCATAACTTAGTAAGTGTCGACACAGTCTTCAGGTGTCGGCAAATTCATTTCTTAAATCTGCTTTAATGTGTCGACTTAATCACAATGTGTCGACACATTCTGCTGGTGTCGACAAACTTGAGGTCGACTATTTTCTTTTGTGTCGACACATTCAGCTGATGTCGACAATCTTGAGATCGACTATATTCTTCTGTGTCGACATATTCTCCCAATGTTGAGGTCGACGCTTTTCTTCTGTGTCGACACAAATTCCCAGTGTTGTGTCGACTCTTTTTCTGTGTCGACACAAATTCCCAGTGTTGTGTCGACTTACTTCTTCTGTGTCGACACTTTTTCCCAGTGTAGTTGTAGACTAACTGCTATGTGTCGACACTGCTTCCCAGTGTTGTGTCGACTCTTTTCTCCTGTGTGTCGACACTGCTTCCTCTGTGTCGACACTTGGACTTAGAATTTTTTTCTGCATACTTTATCACTTCTTCACCTGCACATGTCAACTTAAAACAACATCAAATACACCTTGATGTATATCATTGAGCTAGGTTGGGCTTCTTCAAATCAGGTACACATTTTCCAATGTACCCAACACAACTTATTCAGCTCCCTGTAGTCGATGCACAGTCGCAGAGTCCCGTCTTTCTTCTTGACAAAAAGTACTGGGGCTCCCCAGGGCGAGGAACTAGGGCGGACGAATTCAACATCTATTAGTTCCTGTAGCTGGATCTTTAGTTCAGTCAGCTCCCTTGGGGCCATCCGATAGGGGGCTCGAGATACTGTTCGTGCTCCGGTCACGAGCTCAATCTGAAAGTCGACCACTCGCTGTGGTGGCAATCCCGGGAGGGACTCAGGGAAAACATCTGGAAAGTCGCGGACTACCGGGACCTTGGCGAGCACCTGGGATTTGTCTTCCATCTCGAAGTAGATAAGATATACTTCGTCCTTCTGTCGGACAGATTTCACCATCTGCGTAGAAGTCAAGATGATACGCGAGATAGAGGGCACACCTGTCAATGTGACGGTCTGGCCATTTAGGTTCTGTAGCCGAACTTCTCGCGTGGAATAGTTTATCTGGGCTTGGTGCTCAGCAAGCCAGTCCATCCCCAGAATTATGTCAAATCCTGTTATTGCTAGGATGGTTGCGTATATCTCAAATTCTACTTCTCCTAGCATAACCTGGAACGAGCACTTTTCGGTAGAAGTCATATCCGACCCGTCCGGTAAACGGATTTGTATAGATAGTCCGGTCGAACGAATAATATTTCCTTTTGTTGCAATGAATTTGTGGGAGACGAAAGAATGAGTTGCTCCCGCATCGTAAACGGTTTTGGCAGGAAGTCCCTCTACCAACAAGATTCCTGATGACATGAGAAATATATATATATATATATATATATATATATATATATATCATCCAACTAATATACATTTACATATATACATATGTAATATACAATTTCAGTGGAAGATCCGATATCTCCTATCGCCTAAGATATATACCTATGACTACGTCAGGGGTCGGCCCGTGCTTCAGGTCTAGTACGTAGGCCTCCTGGGGCGCTGCTCAGCCCTGCTGGCCTCTTCTGCCGGCTCTGCCTCTACGGCCTATCTGACCCTGCCCTCGTGCCGGCTGTCTACCCTAAACTGCTCCCAATCCGGGTCTCCCCGTCGCCTGAGGGCAAAAGGCCCTCATATGTCCTGGCTGATGACATAAGAAGCAGTTCCCTGCGAAGGGAACATCTCGTCGGGCCACTAGTAGGGGCTGCGGTGCTAGAGCTGGTCTGACGTCTGGCTGTGCAGCTGGGGGTGTTGGGGGTGCCGGTAGGGGCCTATAAGGCTGCTTGCGGTGTCGCTGTCTGCGCTCTCTATCCTATCTGTGGTGAGCGACTCCTCCGTATCGCCTCTGGTCTCGAGGGAGCTCTTCCTGACCTTTGCGCCGCTGAGCCACTGTCTGCTGGTCTAACTCTAAGGCTGCCACATGGGTAGCTATGGTGTGGAAGGTGGCCTGAGAGAGCATAATCAGGGCCTGCCTCAGGTAGTCTCGTAGTCCTCGATAGAACCGAGAAGCTCTATCCCTGTCGGAGGCAGCCAGGTTCCCGACGAAGCGTGCCAGGTGTATGAACTCTCTCTCATACTAGGCCACAGTGCGGTTGCCCTGCCGGATGAGCAGGAACCTCTCTTGCAGCGTAGCTCGGTCTGCATATGCGATAAAGAACTCTAGTAGAGCTATGAAGAACTCTCCCCAAAGGATCGTGCTCATCGTCCGACCTCGAAAGGTAGAGAGACTAGCCGCTCTCCACCAATCCCTCGCATATCCCTCCAAGAGGGTCACCACTAAAGAGACTGCTGCCACAGCTGGGCAAATCATCTCTACCAACAACTCCTCCACTCGCTCCACCCACTCCTCTACCTGAATGGTCGTCTCTGTACCCCTAAAAGGGGGAGGCCTCACTCCTTGAAAAGTCATCAGCAAATCGGTGGGTGCGGTCATCTCTCGCGGTGGCTGTGCAAGGGCATCACGGAAAGTCGCTAGTATAGCCGTCAGTGTCTGCCCCATATCTGTCTCGGCAAACAGTACAGCCGCGGGAGCGATCGGGTCTGGTTGTGGGGTAGCTGGAACATATCCTCTGGACGAGGATCCTCCGTTACTGTCCTCCGGTATCTGGAGAAGTAATAGGAAAGAGTGTCAGTATTTTGCAAAAGTAGTGGCAATTTGCAAAAACGACAGACAAAGCAGAAACAACGGTGTATGAGCATACTATCGTACAGTCTAGAATCCCTAAGTCTCTATACTAGGGTCCATCAGGCTTCCGCTGCAAGGTTCGTCCCGAACCTAAAACGAAGCGAGGGACGAAGGGATCCTGAGACTGCTCCACAAGGAAGAATCGTGATCGCTCTGATCCATTTGATACACATTTGTAGTACCCCCCAACCTTTTGACTAGGTCGGGCCGAAGGGGGTACTACCGACCCAAGACGTCCACCCAATGCTTCTTAGGGGAAACGTCCCACCTTATCCAAACACTAGTTGGTAGCCTTGATCGACTCGAATCATAACATTCACAACCCATCAAAATATAGCGGAAGCATTAATAGGAAACCATTGCAGATTTATATATCACATATCAAAATTACAGCGGTTCTAGGGTCGAAGCCTAAGTACTTATATAAGCCCGTGGGCTATACATGTACTACATATAATCCTCATATACTCTCTCTACGCTGCTCGGCGGAACTCACGTCTCTAAACTCTGGGGACGTCGGGGGTGCATTTGCTCGAGTAGACCTAGCTGTTGGTGTAATCTCTTGCAGCAGCGGGTCACTACGGTGCTCCACCTCCTGTGAATGGTTAATCAAATAACCGTTAGTCACAGAGCTAAGTGGAAACAAATCTCCTCCCCGGATCCACATCCTGGGGACGAGCACACACCCACCCAACATAAGTAAATAGCCGAAGCAAGAGAGGGTTAGCATAAAATTCATATATGAACAGCTAGGAGCAATATAAAAGAGTGCAGTATAACCGGAAAAAGCAGCAATAGTATAAAATGGTTATAACAATGCTTACTAGCTCATCAGCACAACATGTTTTCATATCCTGAATTCTATCGCAGGCATTCACAGCCGCGCACACCGCAGGCATTCACAACCGCGCACACAAACCCTATGTCAACATAGTTTGGACTGCTTCTGTTCCAGCAGGGTAGCGAGCCCCGCGGGCCTCACCGATGTGGCCGTCGGTGACAGTGACCAGTCCTGCCACTTCTGGGGGTGATCGTACCGCACAACCCCAGACCCTAACGTACAACCTGGTGTACTTTTGGATGTGAGCGACATCCAGCGAATCATTTTTGCCGACCAACGGAGGAAAACCCGACGGGGAATAATAGAATGACCGGTCACCCGTGGTACCCATCTCCCTGTCGCCTTGAGCCGTCAACCTTCCCGCATCGGTACAAACGGTCTGCAGGAGGGACTGACCCGCCACTATTTTAATGCAAGAAATTTACAAACAATCAAACAAAGGCAATCATAATACACACCGGGTCTACGTCGACCTGCCCTACTAGGGTTCAAACTTCGGGCGGCGACACTAGCTCTACTTTTGACAAGGAGCGTGAGAGCGCTTTATTTGGGGCTAGACTTGGAGGAATACCTATACTCCGGATATCCCCAACTAAGACTCAACCTTAATAACGACTGCTCGTGAGAGCAGGACCCGAGATTATAATAGTAAATTGCAATGAGGACAAATGCAGTGTTTATGCTGCTTATTTAAAGTGCTGAAAAGAAACGTGACCAGTACGAAACTGGACCAGTATTGAATTAAAAGTACTTGACCAGTATGGGCCTTCCCAGCTGCCGGCCGGCCACCGGTCGGCTGTGGCTCCACCACTAGCCAACCCGTCGGTGGTGGGTGCTCCCTCTGGCGGTGGTCTGGCGGCCTGCCGCCGTCGGAGCCATTTTTTTTCTAAAACGGGAGGGGAGGGGGTGACGGCGGCGACGCTCTGGCCACCGGAGCTCGCATGCGTTATGTCAGAAATGGGGAGGGGGAGGAAGAGAAGGTTCTACCTGGGTTTGGCGGGCTCGGGAGGGGCCGGCTTGGTCGGACATGGCTCAAGGTGGTGAAGGAGGGGGAGGAGCTCCTTGGCTTGGCTTTTTCCGGCCACCAGAGCTCCGGCAGAGGGGGGAGAAGGGGGAGGGGATGCTCTGAGAGCTGTGAGGGAAAGAGAGGGGGTTGGGTGGCTTTTATAGGGAGGGGGAACTCCCTCCCTTTGGGTGGTGTGGGACTAATCCCTCCTTAGGGAGGGATTAATCCCACCCTCCAGCTGTCCCTCCAGCTGTCCAAGGACAGCTGGAGGTCTCTCATTTTCCCCCATATTGGGAAAATGGATGAGGCCATTTATGGGCTTGGGCCTTATGGAAAGAGAGGGGAAAATGAGGAGAAGAGGGGTGGGGTGGGCCTCCACCCATCCTAAGCTTTGTTGCTGGTTAGGGGGCCTAAGGAGAGTGAGGGGGGCATGAGTCATCCTCCTTTGGAGAGGAGGTGGGCTCCTCATTTGGATAAAAATCCAAAAGTGGATTTTTAGGAGGGTTTGACCAAGTCAACCCTAGGGTGGGTCCCCCTTGCTGGTCAAAGTCAATGTGGGTCCAAGTCATCGGAGTCGGGTAAAAGTTCGAGTGTCGTGTCACAATTGGTGTGCGCACGCTTTTCGGTGCACGATTATGCTTGATTTGACCACAAACTTGTTGTGCTGATGAGCTAGTAGAGCATTGTTATAACCTAAGTACTAGCTCATCAGCACAATAGATTTTCATATACTGAATTCTATCGCAGGCATTCACAGCCGCGCACACCGCAGGCATTCACAGCCGCGCACAACCCCAGGCCCTAACGTACAACCTGGTGTACTTTTGGATTTGAGCGACATCCAGCGAATTATTTTGTCCGACCAACGGAGGAAAACCCGACGGGGAATAATAGAATGACCGGTCACCCGTGGTATCCATCTCCCTGTCGCCTTGAGTCGTCGACCTTCCCGCACCGAGACAAACGGTCTGCGGGAGGGACTGACCCGCCACTATTTCACCGCAAGCAATTTACAAACAATCAAACAAAGGCAATCATAATACACACCGGGTCTACGTCGGCCTGCCCTACTAGGCTTCAAACTTCGGGCGGCGACACTAGCTCTACTTTTGACAAGGAGCGTGAGAGCGCTTTATTTGGGGCTATACTTGGAGGAATACCTCAACTCCGGATATCCTCAACTAAGGCTCAACTTTAATAACGACTGCTCGTCAGAGCAGGACCCGAGATTATAATAGTAAATTGCAATGAGAACAAATGCGGTGTTTATGCTGCTTATTTAAAGTGCTGAAAAGAAACGTGACCAGTACGAAACTGGAGTAGTACTGAATTAAAAGTACTTGACCAGTACGAGACTGGAGTAGAACTGAATTAAAAGTACTTGACCAGTACGAGACTGGAGTAGAGCTGAATTAAAAGTACTTGACCAGTATGAGACTGGAGTAAAGCTGAATTAAAAGTACTTGACCAGTACGAGACTGGAGTAGAACTTAATTGAAAGTACTTGACAAGTACGAGACTGGAGTAAAACTGAATTGAAAGTACTTGACCAGTACGAGACTAGAGTAGAACTGAATTGAAAGTACTTGAACTGAAAAGAATAAAGGAACAGGACCAGTGCAACATTGGAATAATCATAAAGAAAATGGTTAGTAGTCCAATCACTCCATCACAGAGGCTTCAGTCCCATCTCCGTTCTCAGGAGGCACATTCAGTTCTATTTCAGTTTTTAATAAGGCTTCATTGGGTTACACCCATTATTAAGATCCGATTAGGATTTGGTTGCACCTTATTAATTACGACTTAATCGGATCAGGGGTTTATCAAGAGTTACACCCTCATTATTTGTCGAGAATAATTTGCAACTCACTACTCGTACTCTCACTTTCCGAGCATGTCCAGATCACCCGAGAGTCGAGGCGCTCGACGATTTCATAAAGTCTCGGAACACGGAGCTTGGTCACTTAACTCAGCCACTCTCGTCGATATGATAATTTGAATTTATTATTCAAATTAGACAGTGTTGGGTACATTGAAAAATGTGTACCTGATTTGGAGAAGCCTCACTTAGCTCAATGATATACATCAAGGTGTATTTGATGTTATTTTGAGTTTATATGTGCAGGTTAAGTATGTGCTAGAATGCAGGAAAAATATTCTAAGTCCATATGTCGACACCTGAGGAAGCTGTGTCGACACTTCAGTAAGATTGTGTCGACACTTGGAAATAGCTGTGTCGACACTTCAGAGAATTTGTGTCGACACCGGGAGGCAGTGTCGACACACTAAAGATTATAGTCGACATCGACTGTGTCGACACCGGGAGGCAGTGTCGACACACAGAGGCAGAGTCGACAACAACTGTGTCGACACCTGGAGGCAGTGTCGACACACACTATGTTCTGAGTCTACATCAACTGTGTCGACACACGGGACTTGTGTCGACACACAGCTGAGTCTAGACCAAGTTGATTGCTGATGAATGGTGAAGTGTTTGTGTCGACAAAAATAATCAGTGTCGACATATTCTCAAGATGCAGTATCAAGAAGCTGTGTCGACATCAAGACAGCTTTGTCGACATCACCAAAGGCCGTGTCGACACTTAAGTCACTTTTGTCGACACATATTGACAGATTATCTCGACACTTTATGACAGACAGACTCGACGCTTTGCTGACAGAGTTAAAGGCTCAAGAACTGTTTGAAGACTTGACAGCTGTGAGTTACAACAGGTTTTCTAAAGCTGTCAGACTTGTCAGAAGTTAGTTATAAACCGGATCAGCCGGTTACCATGGATGAAGTCTATAAATAGATTGATTCAGAAGAAGAAATACACACATAGAGAAGACAAGTATTGTCACAACTAACACAATTAGAGATTGATCTCTGATCAAGAAAGTACAAGTAACAAAGAAGAAGATCTTCGTGAGAAGATCTAAGAAGATGTTCTGAAGTAGTTACTATTCAGATTCTGTCTAAGTGGAATTCAATCAAGAATTCAGAAGTATCTTCAAAAGGTTTGGATAGAGAGAGATCCAGCTATTTGAAGACAAGGAGGAGAAATTCACAGATCTCTCAAGAAGCAGATACTGAACTAATCTGTCAAGAAGATTCAGATCTATTTCTGAAGTCTAAGAAAGAAGATGCCAGTCAGTTTTATTTAAAGGAAATCAACCCAACTAAGTTCAGGTTCAAGAAGATTTGAAGAAAGCTAAGATCAAGTTGATTTCAGCCATCAGCCTCTTCAAGAAGCTGATCAAGAAAGTTCTTATCCCTTCTCTCTCAATGGGGGTAAGAGATTACTAAATTTCTTATCAAATTCTGTAGGATCTAGAGTAGAACTGAATTGAAAGTACTTGAACTTAAAAGAATAAAGGAACAGGACCAGTGCAACATTAGAATAATCATAAAGAAAATGGTTAGTAGTCCAATCACTCCATCACAGAGGCTTCAGTCACATCTCCGTTCTCAGGAGGCACATTCAGTTCTATTTCAGTTTTTAATAAGGCTTCATTGGGTTACACCCATTATTAAGATCCGATTAGGATTTGGTTGCACCTTATTAATTACGACTTAATCGGATCAGGGGTTTATCAAGAGTTACACCTTCATTATTTGTCGAGAATAATTTGCAACTCACTACTCATACTCTCACTTTCCGAGCGTGTCCAGATCACCCGAGAGTCGAGGCGCTCGACGGTTTCATAAAGTCTCGGAACACGGAGCTTGGTCACTTAACTCAGCCACTCTCGTCGATATGATAATTTGAATTTATTATTCAAATTAGACAGTGTTGGGTACATTGAAAAATGTGTACCTGATTTGGAGAAGCCTCACTTAGCTCAATGATATACATCAAGGTGTATTTGATGTTATTTTGAGTTTATATGTGCAGGTTAAGTATGTGCTAGAATGCAGGAAAAATATTCTAAGTCCATATGTCGACACCTGAGGAAGCTGTGTCGACACTTCAGTAAGATTGTGTCGACACTTGGAAATAGCTGTGTCGACACTTCAGAGAATTTGTGTCGACACCGGGAGGCAGTGTCGACACACTGAAGATTATAGTCGACATCGACTGTGTCGACACCGGGAGGCAGTGTCGACACACAGAGGCAGAGTCGACAACAACTGTGTCGACACCTGGAGGCAGTGTCGACACACACTATGTTCTGAGTCTACATCAACTGTGTCGACACACAGGACTTGTGTCGACACACAGCTGAGTCTAGACCAAGTTGATTGCTGATGAATGGTGAAGTGTTTGTGTCGACACAAATAATCAGTGTCGACATATTCTCAAGATGCAATATCAAGAAGCTGTGTCGACATCAAGACAGCTTTGTCGACATCACCAAAGGCCGTGTCGACACTTAAGTCACTTTTGTCGACACATATTGACAGATGATCTCGACACTTTATGACAGACAGACTCGACGCTTTGCTAACAGAGTCAAAGGCTCAAGAACTGTTTGAAGACTTGATAGCTGTGAGTTACAACAGGTTTTCTAAAGCTGTCAGACTTGTCAGAAGTTAGTTATAAACCGGATCAGCCGGTTACCATGGATGAAGTCTATAAATAGATTGATTCAGAAGAAGAAATACACACATAGAGAAGACAAGTATTGTCACAACTAACACAATTAGAGATTGATCTCTGATCAAGAAAGTACAAGTAACAAAGAAGAAGATCTTCGTGAGAAGATCTAAGAAGATGTTCTGAAGTAGTTACTATTCAGATTCTGTCTAAGTGGAATTCAATCAAGAATTCAGAAGTATCTTCAAAAGGTTTGGATAGAGAGAGATCCAGCTATTTGAAGACAAGGAGGAGAAATTCACAGATCTCTCAAGAAGCAGATACTGAACTAATCTGTCAAGAAGATTCAGATCTATTTCTGAAGTCTAAGAAAGAAGATGCCAGTCAGTTTTATTTAAAGGAAATCAACCCAACTAAGTTCAGGTTCAAGAAGATTTGAAGAAAGCTAAGATCAAGTTGATTTCAGCCATCAGCCTCTTCAAGAAGCTGATCAAGAAAGTTCTTATCCCTTCTCTCTCAACGGGGGTAAGAGATTACTAAATTTATTATCAAATTCTGTAGGATCTAGAGTAGAACTGAATTGAAAGTACTTGAACTTAAAAGAATAAAGGAACAGGACCAGTGCAACATTAGAATAATCATAAAGAAAATGGTTAGTAGTCCAATCACTCCATCACAGAGGCTTCAGTCCCATCTCCGTTCTCAGGAGGCACATTCAGTTCTATTTCAGTTTTTAATAAGGCTTCATTGGGTTACACCCATTATTAAGATCCGATTAGGATTTGGTTGCACCTTATTAATTACGACTTAATCGGATCAGGGGTTTATCAAGAGTTACACCCTCATTATTTGTCGAGAATAATTTGTAACTCACTACTCGTACTCTCACTTTCCGAGCGTGTCCAGATCACCCGAGAGTCGAGGCGCTCGACGGTTTCATAAAGTCTCGGAACACGGAGCTTGGTCACTTAACTCAGCCACTCTCGTCGATATGATAATTTGAATTTATTATTCAAATTAGACAGTGTTGGGTACATTGAAAAATGTGTACCTGATTTGGAGAAGCCTCACTTAGCTCAATGATATACATCAAGTTGTATTTGATGTTATTTTGAGTTTATATGTGCAGGTTAAGTATGTGCTAGAATGCAGGAAAAATATTCTAAGTCCATATGTCGACACCTGAGGAAGCTGTGTCGACACTTCAGTAAGATTGTGTCGACACTTGGAAATAGCTGTGTCGACACTTCAGAGAATTTGTGTCGACACCGGGAGGCAGTGTCGACACACTGAAGATTATAGTCGACATCGACTGTGTCGACACCGGGAGGCAGTGTCGACACACAGAGGCAGAGTCGACAACAACTGCGTCGACACCTGGAGGCAGTGTCGACACACACTATGTTCTGAGTCTACATCAACTATGTCGACACACAGGACTTGTGTCGACACACAGCTGAGTCTAGACCAAGTTGATTGCTGATGAATGGTGAAGTGTTTGTGTCGACACAAATAATCAGTGTCGACACATTCTCAAGATGCAATATCAAGAAGCTGTGTCGACATCAAGACAGCTTTGTCGACATCACCAAAGGCCGTGTCGACACTTAAGTCACTTTTGTCGACACATATTGACAGATGATCTCGACACTTTATGACAGACAGACTCGACGCTTTGCTGACAGAGTCAAAGGCTCAAGAACTGTTTGAAGACTTGACAGCTGTGAGTTACAACAGGTTTTCTGAAGCTGTCAGACTTGTCAGAAGTTAGTTATAAACCGGATCAACCGGTTACCATGGATGAAGTCTATAAATAGATGGATTCAGAAGAAGAAATACACACATAGAGAAGACAAGTATTGTCATAACTAACACAATTAGAGATTGATCTCTGATCAAGAAAGTACAAGTAACAAAAAGAAGATCTTCGTGAGAAGATCTAAGAAGACGTTCTGAAGTAGTTTATTATTCAGATTCTGTCTAAGTGGAATTCAATCAAGAATTCAGAAGTATCTTCAAGAAGTTTGGATAGAGAGAGATCCAACTATTTTAAGATAAGGAGGAGACATTCACAGATCTCTCAAGAAGCAGATACTGAACTAATCTGTCAAGAAGATTCAGATCTATTACTGAAGTCTAAGAAAGAAGCTGCCAGTCAGTTTTATTCAAAGGAAATCAACCCAACTAAGTTCAGATTCAAGAAGCTTTGAAGAAAGCTAAGATCAAGTTAATTTCAGCCATCAGCCTCTTCAAGAAGCTGATCAAGAAAGTTCTTATCCCTTCTCTCTCAACAGGGGTAAGAGATTACAAAATTCCTTATCAAATTCTGTAGGATCTATTCATAGATCTGAGTTGTAAGCCTATTTTATAAAGGCTGAGTGTAGGAGATTTATTCTGTGAGTGGTAGGGCTGTTTATGCCTGAGTTGTAGGAGAAGGTTTTCTCTGAGCTGTAGGCCTTTTGGAAAGGCTAAGGTAGGGCTGTTTATGCCTGAGTTGTAGGAGAAGGTATTCTCTGAGTTGTAGGCCTTGTGGCAAGGCTGAGGTAGGGCTTGTTAGCCTGAGTTGTAGGAATCCTTCTGGATTCTGAGCTGTAGGATCTGAGGATCTGATTTAAAGGAAGAAGTTAGGCCGACTCTAGCATACTGCTAGATAGGTGAATGGGGAAAGTGGATGTACCCAGACCTTGGGGAATCACTATAAATCTGTGTGCAATCTGTGATGTGTGTATGATTGTGATTGCTGTGCTGTGTTAGCTATAGAAATATCTGATTTATTCAAAGAACTGTAGTTATATTCTGCCTTAAGTTAAATCAAGGAAAAGTACCTATTCACCCCCTCTAGGTGTTTAGGTAGTCTTGAAAGTAAAACTATCAAGTGGTATCAGAGGGAGGTTGCTCAAAGAAAGACTTAACAGTCTGAGTTAGATCCCTAAGGCAGAATCAAGAATCAAGAAAATTGGTTCTGGAGAGAATCACAAGGAACTAGGGTCAATGAAATTACCCATTTGTAGGAAAGAGATTTTTGGAATCTGGAAAGAAAGGGTTAGGTTGTTTATGGAGGCCTCTGACCCAAGGATATATATCACAGTAAAAGAAGGTCCATATATCCCAATGAATGTGTCTGCTCTAGATACAAATCAAAGAACTCCTAAAGATTTGTCTGAAATGACTAAGGATGAGATTATATTGGCAACTATGGATAAAAGAGCTCAGAATATCATAGTGAGTGCCATAGATGATTCTACTTTCCAAAATTTGATTCACTGTAAAACCTCTAAGGAAATGTGGGACACCTTGATTGTCTATATGGATGGTTCTGAAGAAGTTAGACAAGACAGAAAGTCTATGCTCAATCAAGAATATGAGAGTTTCAGACAAGGGAAGTCTGATAGCATATCTGAATGCTACAAGAAATTCTACAGGATAGTGAATGAACTGATGTCCTATGGAAGAGTTTTCAGTACTTATGAGCTGAATGACAAATTCCTAAGATCCTTGACAAATGATTGGGATACCAAGATTTGTTCCATTAGAGAAGTGGCCAAACTAGCTGACATTTCTCCTCCAACCTTATTTAGAAAGTTGCTATCATATGAAATGCAACTAATGATTAGGAAGGAGGAAGACAGAAATACAAAAGGAGAGCATAGAGAAAAGTCAGTGGCCTTCAAGGTTGAAGCCACTAAAAAGAGCAGGAGGATGTCTCCATCACCTCCTAAGGAAGTTGCTGAAGTTATCTCAGAAAATTCAGACAATCAGAACTCAGATATCAGTGATTCATATGCAGATTTTGCTGCCTTTACAAGGCAGTTTCAGAGGTTCTTGAAGAAGAAGTAGTGGAAGTCAAGGCCCTCCACATCACAGCCAGTTGATGACTATAATCAAAAGAGAAAATCATCAAGAAAGGAAAGGAGTAGGTCTAAGCCCAACAAAGCTACAACATCAAAAATTATTTGCTATTGCTGCAATAGGCTAGGACATGTGGTGGCTGAGTGTCCAGAAAAGAGGAAGGAGTCAGTAGACAGAAAGAAGACTCAACAAAAGGGCAAGAAGGAGAAATCCTTTGTTGCTGAGAAGGAGAAGATTCTTACAGATCAATCCTCCTCAGAGTCAGAATCTGAAGCTGAAGCATACATTGGACTGTATGCAGCTAGTGAAGAAGATGAGTTTATGCAATTGCTGGACTCCATCAATGAATAAGAAGACCATCAGTGCATGGGACTGATGGCTGAATCAGAAGACAACAAGTGCCAGGATCAGCCTGGTCCCACTAAGGAAAGTCCAAGTTGCCATGCCCCTATATGGTACTTGGACAGTGGATATTCCAGGCACATAACTGGAACAAAGGGGATGTTGAAGGAGTACACACCTATCAAGGATGGACCTAAAGTAACTTTGGTGGATCTGAAAGAGGAATCATCAAAGGATTTGATAACATCTCTTCCAACCAAATTATCATCACTCAAGTGGCTTATATAAAAGGTTTGAAACATAACTTGATAAGCATAAGTCAGCTAAGTGATCTAGGATATGACATTTCATTTGTTAAGAATGGATGTCATATCAGAAGGTCAAGTGATCAAAAGATCATTTTGACAGGATATAGAAAGAGAAATGTTTATTGTCTTGATTTTAGGTGTGAGAACAAAGGTTCTCCTATTTGTCTTGTAGCTGATGAGAAAACATCTCATTGTGTCAAATGGCACAAGAGGCTGGCTCATCTTAACTACAAGACAATTGGCCAACTCTTTAGTAAAGAGTTAATGAGGAATGGTCCTCAAGTTAAGTGTATAAAGGAAGGGATATGTTCAGCTTGTCAAAAGGTAAAGCAGACAAAATCCTCCTTTCATAGCCTTGAAAACAAGGATTCAGTGAGGTGTCTATACCTCTTACATATGGATCTTTTTGGTCCTATGCCAGTTCATAGTTTAGGTAGGAAGGTCTACACTTTTGTGGTTGTAGATGACTATTCTATATATTCCTGGGTGTTCTTTCTAAGACAGAAATCTGAAACCCCAAGTGTTTTACACAGTTTTGTCAGACAAATTCAAAATGAACTGGACAGTACAGTGGTCAAAATCAGAAGTGACCATGACACTGAATTTCAATCTGAAAGTATGATAAGATTGTGTGAAGAGTTTGGGATTTTTCAAAAATTCTCCTCACCTAGAACACCTCAGCAAAATGGTATTGCTGAAAGAAAGAATAGGACATTGATTGAAGCTGGTAAAACTCTATTAAGTGACACTTCTCTCCCAGAATATTTCTAGGCTGAGGCAGTAAACACTGCATGTCATGTACTCAACAGGGCTTCTATCACTAAGTACCACAAAAAGACTCCCTATGAGATTATGAAAGGTAGAAAACCAAATTTATCCTATTTTAGGATCTTTGGTTGCAAGTGTTCTATTCTTAACAATGGCAAGTCTTATCTAACTAAGTTTGCTGTCAAATCCCAAGATGGGATATTTGTTGGGTACAACAATAATAGTAAGACTTATAGGGTCTACAACTTGATTACTCAGGTTATAGAAGAATCTGTACATGTTGTATTTGATGAAACAAGATTAATCAACAGTGAGTTGCCTTGTAGTTCATGCAGTCCAACAGGTATAAGCAATAGGATGGACAAGCTTTCCATTGCAGAAGGCTCAACTGCAGATAAAGTATTGGAAAATGATGGCTACTGTCCAGGGGGAGTACAAGACTCTCTAGAAGCTGATGACAACCAAGAGGTGCAACATAATGAAGAAACTGGAGGTGTTCAGCCAGAAGGAAGTCTACCTTCAGCTGTAAGACATCTAAAGGATCATCCAGCAGATCAGATAATTGGTGATCCAAGACATGGAGTGCAAACCAGAAGTAGAAATCTGAATACAGTCCTACACTCATGTTTTCTATCTCAACTGGAGCCAAAGAAATTTGAAGAAGCTATCAGAGACCAACACTGGATTAATGCTATGCAAGAGGAGCTTAATCAGTTTAGAAGATGCAAGGTCTGGGAGTTGGTTCCTAAACCAAAAGACCACAACATCATTGGTACAAAGTGAATTTTTAGGAACAAGTTGGATGAGAATGGAGTTATTGTGAAGAATAAAGCAAGATTGGTTGCAAAAGGATACAGACAGGAAGAGAGAATAGACTTTGATCAAACATTTACCCCAGTAGCAAGACTGGATGCAATCAAAATGTTCCTTGCTTATGCAGTATATCAAGGCTTCAAGGTATATTAAATGGATGTAAAATCAGCATTTCTGAATGGTGATCTAAAAGAAGAAGTCTATGTAGAGCAGCCATCAGGTTTTGTAGATTCTCTTAAACCTGGTTATGTCTATAGACTTAGGATAGCATTGTATGGGTAAAAGCAAGCCCCAAGGGCTTTGTATGAAACCCTGTCTACTTTCCTTATTGAGAATAAATTCTCAAGAGGTAAAATAGACAAAACTCTATTTCTAAGGGAATCTAAAGGTAAGATAATCTTAGTTCAGATCTATATAGATGACATAATCTTTGGATCTATAGAGAACAACCTTTGCAAGAAGTTTGCCAAACTTATGCAAGGGAAGTTTGAAATGAGCAGTATGAGGGAACTTAAGTTCTTCTTGGGACTCCAAGTAAGACAGACTGATGATGGATTGTCCATATCCCAGTCTAAGTTCACCAAGGAGTTAATTAAGAAGTATGGTATGGAATCATCCTCCACCATGAGAACTCCTATGGGAACAAGTATGCCTATATGCAAAGATGATGTAGGTAAACCTGTAGATGAGTCTTTGTATAGAGAAATAATTGGCTCTCTATTATATCTCACTGCTAGTAGACCAAACATTATGTATGCAACATGTGTCTGTGCTAGGTACCAAACATGCCCTAAAGAATCACATTATACTGCAGTCAAGAGGATTTTGAGATATCTAAAGGGCACACCTAATCTAGGCCTTTGGTACCCTAGGAATGGAGATTTTCTACTAACAGGTTAATCAGATGCAGATTTTGCAGGCTGTAGAGAAGATAGAAAATGTACTACAAGTACATGTCAATTCCTGGGAGGAAGATTGATATCTTGGAGCAGTAAGAAGCATACTAGTGTGACAATATCCACAGCTGAGTCTAAATATGTGGCAGCAGGAAGTTGCTATGCACAGCTGTTGTGGATTCAACATCAGCTAAGGGACTATGATATTCAAGTAAGTAGAACACCTTTATTGTGTGATTCTAAAAGTTCCATCTCTATTGCAAAAAATCCTGTTTCACATAGTAGGACTAAGCATATAGAGATAAAATACCATTTTCTTAGAGAACATGTAGAAAAAGAAGACATCTCATTAGAATTTGTTAAAACTGATTATCAAATTGCAGATGTATTTACTAAGCCTCTGGATGAAACTAAATTCAATAGATTTAAAATTGAATTAGGAATGCTGACCATAGGTTAGTTTACCAAAAATTGACTAAGTAAAATAGTGTCAACACATTCAGTGATAAGGTGTCGACACAGAGAAAATTTTTCGACACTTAAGGGACAAAGAGTCGACATATCCAGAAATGTAGTGTCGACACAACCAGAGTAATGGTGTCGACACTTACAGATTTTGTGTCGACACTTATAATAAGATTCGACACAGAATTTCTGATGAACTACTAAGTATATCCTGTGTCGACATATCATCAATTGGTGTCGACACATAGTAGTCAGCGCCGTGGTCGAGACAATAGAAGTTTGTGTCGACACATTCCAACAATATCGACACTTTTAGATAGTTTTTGGCCGCCTTTTGATCTTCTTTGATTAGAAGGGTATAAATAGGTCAAGAACTTATTCTGTTGACACGCACACCAGGGTTTCGAGACAAAAACCTTGTGTCGACAATCTCTCTCCTCTCCAATCAAGCTCTCTCTTCATTCCAATGGCGCCCAAGGTTGAAGACAACGTCAATGAAGGATATGAGTTAGTTAGGCATGCATTCAACGATGCCGAATCGGAGATCAAACAGGTCATTTCTCTTCTTGTAGATAATGGATTAGAATATCTTGTCTCTAAACCTAGTAAGATATGGAAGAAGGAAGTATTCGAGTTCTATACTGCTGCATCAATGGACTCATCAGGATTGAAGATCAAATCCTCTGTACATGGAGAAAGAGTCATGCTGTCTCATAAGAGGTTGAGCAAGATTCTCCATCTTCCTAGAATACAAGATGAGGAAGAGGTACCAGCCTCAAGGACCAGGGAGACACTTCAATGGTGTGGATTGGATCCAACCATAAAGATAGGATCTGCAATCAAAAGGAAGGGCATGAATCCTCAGGGGAAATTCCTGTCTGAAATAATAGGAAAAGTGATCTTATGCAAACCAGGTGGCCATGATAGGATATCAGCCTATAGGTTCAGCCTGATGACTAGGGTGATCTTTAAGATTCAAACAAATTGGTCTATTGTACTGTTTGATAAGATTAAATAAGGAATCAAGAAGCCAAACTTGGCTAGGATCATGAGTCTGTACCTGGCTGGAATGATTCCAGAGGTAATGCAATAGATTTCTGGATCAAAGATAAACCACATGAGGAGAATGGACATGAGGTTATTCTCAAGATGGGATAGAGTTCTTTCTAAAGAAATGCCTGATGTGGACAGGCAAGAGCATGGTCCTGAAGATGCACAGGTCCAGGAAGAGACTATAATTGCACAAGTGCAGGGGGAGCTGGAAAGTATACAAGTCCAGGACAATGCTGAGAATGCATATTTGCAGGGGAAGCCAGAGTCTGAACAGGTATAAGAGGAAGAAAGAATCAATTTATCAGAGGACATTGTTTCTCAAGCTGATCTAGATATTTCTGGAGTTGCTGCTGCTGCTGAGAAAGTACTATCTCCTGCTCTCACACAACAAGAATTCACTCTTAAAGAGCCGTTTCCTGATATTGGAGGAGAAATAGATAAAATGGAGACCCTAAGATTTTAGGGGGAGCAAGTAAGGGTTGAGGGGGAGCAGGTTGATATAGAGGAAGAGCAACATGTAGCTGAAAAAGAAATTTCTTCCACTCCTCAAGAGAGGGTTAATATTGAAAGTTCTTCAGAATCTGAGCATGAAGAAGTAAGGGAGGCAAAGAAGAGAAAATTTATGGTCTTTAAGAGAAGAAGTCAAAGCTATAAGCAGGCTTTACAAGCTACTTCTTCCCAACCAGCACCTGCAATTGATTACAATAAACTTCTAGTGGATTTACAAGTCAAAATGGATGAGCAGAGATTGCATCTAGAAAAATATGTGGATGAAAGCCAAAAGACTCTTCAATTTGATCTGGCACAAGAGATAAAATCTATAAGATTTGAAGTTAATCAGAATAAAAGAGAGATGACAGATTGCTTCCACAAGGGAGGCAATGCTGTGGTATTTCTTGCAAAGCAACAAGCAGACATAAAGAAGCAAGTGGATGAGATGGCTGTTAAACAAGGCTATGTCCTTGAGAATCAAATAAGAATGAATGAAAATCTGACTGAATCACATAATGTGATAGTCACTGAGTTCACAAACACTGTTGTTGTAATGACTGCTGCAAGAGCTAAAGAAAAAGAAGAATATGATCAGAAGCTACAAGCTGCCCTAGATATAGTTAAAACTACCATCACTTCATCTGAGAAGTTGATTAGTGACAAGCTTCAAAAATTAAAGCCATTCTTTAAAGATGGAATCAACTATCTGGATGGACAAATCAGATTTCAGAAAGATGACTTGAGAGAGAATGTGGCTAGAGAAGTCATAAAGGGGGAGAGGGTGTTAGTCTATACTGGGTCTGATCATGCCAAATGGGTAACTAACAGCATAAGAGCCACTCTTTGATATCCACCCTTGTGTGATGATGATAATATGGCTGAGTCAGGGGTGCAACCAATTCTACTTTAAGGTAATCAACCTGAGGTTGCCCAAGTTATTTACCCTCCTTTAAATCTTGAGATGATATATGAACAGGTTCAGTCAATGTACAGCCCTCCACAACCAATTACAAATGTGATTATTGAAAAGGTTGATATGCCAGATGCTGTTATCAAAGCTCAACAAGATGCTCTATTATCAAAGAAAAGATTTAGAGAGCAAGCAGAATTAAAGCTAGACTTTGAGTAGTAGAGCCCCACTTCAAGGAATATCATTTTAACTGCTTGGAAAGCTGTAAAAGATCAAGTACATGAAAGAGGAAAATGGTACAATGAGCAAGAGTGGCAAAAGTATGAAGCCAGACAAGAAGCCATAGTTCAACACAGGAGAAAGGCTAAGATGGGGAAGCTACCTCCTGATACTCAGGAGCCTAGCAAGTATTTTCCTAAGCCCTTTCATTATTTTGAAAGACAAAGGATCAAGGCTGATGCACATAAGAAAGTTGATTTAAAAGGTAAGAAGCCCATGGAAGATACAGAACCTCCTGCTCAGGCTCAGATAATAGCTGGAAAAGGGATAGTCATCAAGGAGCCTGCCCAGCCTTAGTCTTAGCTTTACTAGTTTTTGTTCAAGAACTATGTAATTGTTAGTTTGTTAAAGAAATCAATGTAAATATTTTGTAACAAACTTTTTGAGTTGATATACAAAACATTGTTCTGTGATCATTTACTTTTACATCTTTATTCTGTGATGTAACTATGATATGTGTTTTGTTTATATAGTACCCTGTCATATAATGCTTATGTACATCATCTTGTTTATTTTCTAAGTGGTGTATATCATTGACTAAAGGGTTATGACTTCTCAAAATAGGGGGAGATTGTTGGGTACATTGGAAAATGTGTACCTGATTTGGAGAAGCCTCACTTAGCTCAATGATATACATCAAGGTGTATTTGATGTTATTTTGAGTTTATATGTGCAGGTTAAGTATGTGCTAGAATGCAGGAAAAATATTCTAAGTCCATATGTCGACACCTGAGGAAGCTGTGTTGACACTTCAGTAAGATTGTGTCGACACTTGGAAATAGCTGTGTCGACACTTCAGAGAATTTGTGTCGACACCGGGAGGCAGTGTCGACACACTGAAGATTATAGTCGACATCGACTGTGTCAATACCGGGAGGCAGTGTCGACACACAGAGACAGAGTCTACAACAACTGTGTCGACACCTGGAGGCAGTGTCGACACACACTATGTTCTGAGTCTACATCAACTGTGTCGACACACAGGACTTGTGTCGACACACAGCTGAGTCTAGACCAAGTTGATTGCTGATGAATGGTGAAGTGTTTGTGTCGACACAAATAATCAGTGTCGACACATTCTCAAGATGCAGTATCAAGAAGCTGTGTCGACATCAAGACAGCTTTGTCGACATCACCAAAGGCCGTGTCGACACTTAAGTCACTTTTGTCAACACATATTGACAGATGATCTCGACACTTTATGACAGACAGACTCGACGCTTTGCTGACAGAGTCAAAGGCTCAAGAACTGTTTGAAGACTTGACAGCTGTGAGTTACAACAGGTTTTCTGAAGCTGTCAGACTTGTCAGAAGTTAGTTATAAACCGGATCAGCCGGTTACCATGGATGAAGTCTATAAATAGATTGATTCAGAAGAAGAAATACACACATAGAGAAGACAAGTATTGTCATAACTAACACAATTAGAGATTGATCTCTGATCAAGAAAGTACAAGTAACAAAGAAGAAGATCTTCGTGAGAAGATCTAAGAAGACGTTCTGAAGTAGTTACTATTCAGATTCTATCTAAGTGGAATTCAATCAAGAATTCAGAAGTATCTTCAAAAGGTTTGGATAGAGAGAGATCTAGCTATTTGAAGACAAGGAGGAGAAATTCACAGATCTCTCAAGAAGCAGATACTGAACTAATCTGTCAAGAAGATTCAGATCTATTTCTGAAGTCTAAGAAAGAAGATGCCAGTCAGTTTTATTTAAAGGAAATCAACCCAACTAAGTTCAGATTCAAGAAGATTTGAAGAAAGCTAAGATCAAGTTGATTTCAGCCATCAGCCTCTTCAAGAAGCTGATCAAGAAAGTTCTTATCCCTTCTCTCTCAACGGGGGTAAGAGATTACTAAATTTCTTATCAAATTCTGTAGGATCTATTCATAGATCTGAGTTGTAAGCCTATTTTATAAAGGCTGAGTGTAGGAGATTTATTCTCTGAGTGGTAGGGATGTTTATGCCTGAGTTGTAGGAGAAGGTATTCTCTGAGCTGTAGGCCTTGTGGCAAGGCTGAGGTAGGTCTGTTTATGCCTGAGTTGTAGGAGAAGGTATTCTCTGAGTTGTAGGCCTTGTGGCAAGGCTTAGGTAGGGCTTGTTAGCCTGAGTTGTAGGAATCCTTCTAGATTCTGAGCTGTAGGATCTGAGGATCTGAGTTAAAGGAAGAAGTTAGGCCGACTCTAGCATACTGCTAGATAGGTGAAGGGGGAAAGTGGATGTACCCAGACCTTGGGGAACCACTATAAATCTGTGTGCAATCTGTGATATGTGTATGATTGTGATTGATGTGCTGTGTTAGCTATAGAAATATCTGATTTATTCAAAAAACTGTAGTTATATTCTGCCTTAAGTTAAATCAAAGAAAAGTACCTATTCACCCCCCTCTAGGTGTTTAGGTAGTCTTGAAAGTAAAACTATCAGACAGGATAGTCGCGCGCTCAAATTTTCATTTTCGAACGTAATAAATTCTGAGTGTAACCCTAGACTTCCAGATTTTAGAAAAAATATCAAAACTTATCCCCATGACCCCAAATTTTGTTACAACCCTTAAGAGAGCTTAAAATGAGCATAGTATTTTTTTTGTAATTTTCCAAAGTGTTTTAGGTCTTTAATTTGGCCAAACAAATTTTATTTAGGCTTTTAAAAATAACAAATTAACTCCAAAAATTATCAAAATTTTTGTAGAGACTGAACTCATTAAGGGAAACAATTTTTATGTTCAAACTCTTTTTCCCAGGAGCCTATTTTAGTCTCTAAAAATAAATAACCCATTATTAATTATAATATTATAATATTTATATATTATAATAATATAATTTATATATTATAAAAAGAAGTTACTGTTCATTATCTTCCCCCCCCCCCCCGTTGTACAAATCCCGCGCCCCTTACGGGCCTTCCCAGCCGCCGGCCGGCCACCGACCGGCCGTGGCTCCGCCACCGGCCAACCCGCCGGTGGTGGGCGCTCCCTCCGGCGGTGGTCCGGCGGCATACCGCCGCCGGCCGCCGCCGGAGCCATTTTTTTCTAAAACGGGAGGGGAGGGGGGTGACGGCGGCGGCGCTCCGGCCGCCGGAGCTCGCATGCGTTACGTCAGAAATGGGGAGGGGGAGGAAGAGAAGGTTCTACCTGGGTTTGGCGGGCTCGGGAGGGGCCGGCTTGGTCGGACATGGCTCAAGGTGGTGGAGGAGGGGGAGGAGCTCCTTGGCTTGGCTTTTTCCGGCCACCAGAGCTCCGGCAGTGGGGGGAGAAGGGGGAGGGGATGCTCTGAGAGCTGTGAGGGAAAGAGAGAGGGTTGGGTGGCTTTTATAGGGAGGGGGAGGGGGAACTCCCTCCCTTTGGGTGGTGTGGGACTAATCCCTCCTTAGGGAGGGATTAATCCCACCCTCCAGCTATCCCTCCAGCTGTCCAAGGACAGCTGGAGGTCTCTCATTTTCCTCCTTGTGGGGGAAAATAGATGAGGCCATTTATGGGCTTGGGCCTTATGGAAAGAGAGGGGAAAATGAGGAGAAGAGGGGTGGTGTGGGCCTCCACCAATCCTAAGCTTGGTTGCTGGTTGGGGGGCCCAAGGAGAGTGAGGGGGGCATGAGCCATCCTCCTTTCGAAAGGAGGTGAGCTCCTCATTTGGAGAAAAATCCAAAAAGTGGATTTTTAGGAGGGTTTGACTAAGTCAACCCTAGGGTGGGTCCCCCTTGCTGGTCAAAGTCAATGTGGGTCCAAGTCATCGGGGTCGGGTCAAAGTTCAGGTGTCGTGTCACAATTGGTGTGATCATGCTTTTCGGTGCACAATTATGCTTGATTTGACCACGAGTTGACCAATTGTCGTCGAAATTGACCGGAATGACTTCTGTTGACTTCGTATTGACCATACAAGTCCAACGCCACTGACTGGGGTTGAATCGGAGTCCGTTTGATGAAAGTCTTAAATTTGCGCGTCGCAGCGTGCTAAAATGGTCAAAACGCTCATAATCATCGTTAGGCTTCGAATCGCGACGCAACGAGTTCCGATGCGTTCGTATCACTATACAAAGTCATAGGAATTGTCAGAACCCAAATCGGAGTTCTCTATGTCAATATCAAAAAATCTCATCTTCGCGACGTTCTGCGAGGAATGTCCAAATCCATTATATGACCTCGGGGTCCAACTGAACGATTTCCGATGCGCTCGTATTGACTATACGAGGCCACAGGAACTGATAGAATTCAATTCGGAGTTCTCTAGCTCGATATCCTGCCTATGGTTGCCTCCTACCGGGTCACGGGTAGAGGCTCGGGTCACTTTTATTGGGTCCACTAGGGCTCTGGTGGCCCAATAAAAGTCGGGATATTACAGCTCGGGCCCCGCAAGCCCCCCTTAGATCCGCCCCAGTTAAAAGGGATGAAATTTTTTAGGTCATCGTTAACGAATGACGGTTTTAACTCATACGTTTATGACCACTGTTAGGGATAAGCATATTTAAAAGGATGGGTGGGCACATAACCACACCCCCATGATCTCCACCAAAATTAGTGGGATCATGGGTGTGACTGCATGC
Organism: Platanthera zijinensis; assembly: GCA_039513925.1. Lineage (NCBI taxonomy): Eukaryota > Viridiplantae > Streptophyta > Magnoliopsida > Asparagales > Orchidaceae > Platanthera > Platanthera zijinensis. The sequence continues at coordinate 224,231,469 of CM077080.1, read as the reverse complement.
GCGATCAACGCACCCTATACCCCCGCATGCCGATCCCATCACACATGATGCCAGAACCACCCGAACACACTGAAGGTTGCGGCCAAGCTGGCCGCCGGCGCGCGACCTAAGAGACGGTCGGGCCGACCGCGCTTCCTCGGTCGCCGGCCGAGCCGGCCGCCCCTCCTCGGCCGTCGGCGCGCCGCCGAGAGGGAGGCCGGGCTAGCGGCCCCTCCTTGGATGCCGGCGACGCGTTCTCCCGGCCATTGGTGGCGGTCTCCCTCCTTGTCGCGAGTTCGCCGACAAGTTCGCCGCCGCCCGTGGAAGCCCGTCCCCGCCGTCCGATCTTTTCGGGTCATTTCCTCTCGCCCGATTCACGTATAACCACCCACTAACGTCAGGTTAGTGGGATAATTTATTATTAATTTAATTGATGTACAAATAGCGGAATTAATTATCCTAATATACGCCCCTAAACTATATCAAAAATATTTATGATGGTGGTTATGGTGTGCGGATAACCGCGTAACCACCATAACCGCCCCTGGAGGCTATAAAAGGAGCCTCATGCCTCCTCATTTCTCACTTTTTTTCCTCCGAGGTTTCTTCTTCATCAGGTCGGAGCTCTGTCAAATTTCTCCTACGAGCAGCATCCGAGCCGCACTCAAGCCGTACCAGAGCCACGTATAAGCCACGTACAAGCCACACTCGAGCCATCTGACAATGCCTAATCTTTCAGTTTTGAAGAGACCCCCACAACCGCAAACTCAAGTGCTCCGCTCCCACGTTCAGAGCCAGCGGGATGCTCAGAGAAGCCCATCGTCGCGAAGTGCAATTTATAACAAATGCCAGGCGCGACGGCCTGTCTTCTGCCGTGCGCTAAGTGATCTCTCACCTCAAAACTATAACGAGAGGCGGCCTGTCGCCCTCGATTCAATGAATAAGTTGTAACAACTAGGAAATAGTGGACTTTGACCGGCACAGATCCGGTCACATGGTTTTTTATGCGGTTGAGGGGTTTTTCCACGTTAAAACTTCGTGTGTACAATCGACTCATCTCATTGACTATGTGCGCGCTCGACCGTTCTGAGAGCTTAGGAGGTCCAGATTATTCCGGTCCGACTGGGACGTTGAGTTATGCCGCAACAGTTTGGCGTCGTCGGTGGGAACCACGAATTCCAAACATCCTTAGAAGACAGTACCCCCATCCCTACGGTACTTAAGGCCGGCTTCAATGGAAAAAAGAACCGCTCAAACAGTTGAAGGATCCTTCCTAGGAAGACGCACTGAGCCAACCCACTCTCATTCCTTCGTGGATGTGCCCCTTGAAGTAGAGACTATTCTTGGACCTGTAACGTCTTTGGAAACACAGGTTCAACAAATGGAGGAGCAGTAGACTGAGATGCTTGCTCTGCTCAGGAATATAGGAGCACCTCCCGCTCCTCCTCTGCCACCAACACCAGCCAACCCCCCGCCTCTGCCAAATCATAGCCTGACGTAAGAAGCTTCATAAAGAGAAGTGTCAGACGAACTCTCAGACGCCGCTAGTTCCACTCACCCGATTCTTAGGGGAGTCGGGGCTGGACGCCGTTACCATAATCCGGAAGAAGAAGCCCGACCGCCACCACATGAAAGGATCACTCGAGAAGAGATACGAGAAGTAATTGCAGAAGAGTATGAACAGGTTGGGCGGCGAGACGTTCACGCCCGTCGTTCACTCTGTCGAGTCTCCCCGCCCGCACCTCCGATTTTAGCTCATCCGATCCCGCACGACTTTAAACTACCAAATATTGAAATGTTCGACGGAACAGATGACTCATTGGAACATATCAACCACTTCACCACTATTATGAGAATTTACAATGCACCATATCAACTGCTTTGTCAAGTGTTGCCAGCCACCCTCAAAGGGCAAGCTTGCATCTGGTTTCATTCTTTAAGGGAGGGAACCATTGATAATTTTGTTGAACTAGCAAGACAATTCACTGATCTGTTTATTGCAAATCGAAGAATTGTTCGTGATCCCTGACATTTGTCTGGGATTTGCCAAAATGAAGGGGAAACCTTGAAGGACATTTTTAGCTGATTCACTACAGAAGCCCGCCAGATCCCGGGAGTCGACCCCGAGCACTTGAGAGGCGTATTTCTAGGAGGAATTCGCCCTAGTGGTTTCTATTCAGCTCTCATGAGGGAAACCGTACCCAGTTATCTAGATCTTGTTCATCGGGTCGAGGCTCAGATAGCAGCTGACGAAGCCATCAAAGTACATCGCCAGCAATTTGAGGGCAGACATAAAAGGAAGAAGGGACAGGAACAAGCCCTCGTAAGTCAAGAAGAGCGACGCCAGAATGACCGCTGGAGTGACAACCGTCGACGGGACCCGCCAAGGAATGAGGGTCAGCGTCCACCTCAAGAATAAACTCCACTAAATACAACCAGCACCAACGTAATGTATGCAATACAAGATGATCTGGCATTCCAACGACCAAGAAGAATGCCCCCAAACCCCAAAGTCGACCAAACAAAATACTGTGAGTTTCACCGCACAACCGGTCACACTACTGAGGAGTGTTCCGGGCTGAAAAAATGAAATCGAGCGTCTTATCCGCCAAGGGCTCCTCGGAAGATTTCTACAGGGACAAGCAAAAGGCCAACAAGCATAACATCAAGAAAGAAACCAACAGAACGCGCCATAGGGGGCTCCTAGTGCAAGTCAAATGGTGGGAAACATCGACACCATCGCTGAGCTCCCACTCCTCTCTACCCAAATATTTTCAATAGGAACTACAGATGAAACCCGCAAGAATCCGGAACTTGATCTAGATTCCACTATCTCCTTCGGAGAAGAGGACCTCCAAGGGGTGCAGATTCCTCATCAAGATCCGCTCGTCATTAGTGCAGGGATAGGAGACCCTTGTTTCAACGTTAAAAGAATTCTAATAGAAAATGAAAGCTCAATCAATGTTCTGTTTTTGTCCACTCTCCGCAGTATGAAACTTACTCCACAACATCTCAGTCCCGCTACAGGGCCCGTATATGGCTTTGGAAACCACCCGATTTCCGTTCAAGGAACAATTATCCTACCAGTAATATTAGGAGAATTCCCGAGACAGGTTCCCCAAAATATTCAGTTCGTTGTCATCGACTTAAGTTCGCCCTACATTGCCATCTTTGGAAGACCGGTCCAGTCAATCTTTGGGGCAATCCTGTCAATTTCTCACCTATCCATGAAGTTCCCGACCCCAGGTGGCATAAGGGTTGTTCGCAGTAGTCAAGAAGCAACTCGCGCTTGCTACCTAAGGCAGGCTGAGCCAGAGGTAACAGCCGCATTTGAAGCCGGTGATATCAACCTGCGCAACAAAGCCGCCGTACAACCTGAAAGCTCTCCATAAGGGAAGAAGGCTCACACCAGCCGAGAGCAAGAATTTATATTTGTCATTTTATTTTCTTAAACTCTGAGTGGTGTAAACGTTGAGAGCCATAACTCGCACAGACTATCTTTGACCTAATCATACCGCATTATGTTTCTCTTATTTTTGCTTTGAGACTTCATTGTCAGGCTACGACACTCCCCGGATTGAATACTTATATTCTCCAGTGAGCCATTTCCGACCAGGCTCGGACACTTCCAGATTGAATCTTTACATTCTCTGGAAGCCGCTTCTTTTGTCAGGATAGGTCGTGCAACCAGATTGAATACTTACATTCTCTGACAATTGGATTGAATACTCACATTCTCCTCTGTTATTGCAGGCCAACGTCTCTCCATCGTCAGGGCCTGCTCCCCTCGCGATCGCACTTCCGGATTGAATACTTATATTCTCTGACAATCGACTCATTGTCAGGCTAGGTCACGCAACAATATTGAATACTTACATTCTCCGACAGTTGGATTGAATACTCACATTCTCCTCTGTTACTGCAGGCCAACGTCCCGACATCGCCAGGGACTGCCCCCTTGCGATCGCACCGTCAGATTGAATACTTACATTCTCCGACACCTTGATTGAATATTTACATTCTCCAGCAATGCTCTCTTGGCCTGGTTCGACCCCACAACCGGATATAATCCTTATATTCTTCGACCCTTAGATTGAGTTAAGACACTCTCTGATGCTACTGTGAGCATGCATTCTACCAGTTACCAGGACTCAGACCACGAAAGATAAAAGAGCAAGGAAAACGCTATCATAACAAGTAAAGTCACAAATGCGCTATATAAAATCACCAAAGGGTGACAACAAGTATGCACTAACAATGACAATCAAAAGCGAAAAACAAATATACAACAAACTCAGCCAGAGGAAACACAAACATACAAGCATAAAGAAACCATGTTGTTACACATAAACCACGTCCACAATAGAATCAGGACTCGGGCTCTCATCATTTGAGATATCATCAAAACTGAAGTCAAATACATCACAGCCCAAGCTCCTGCTAACCAAGAGAAAAGCCTTCGATACTCCACGTCTAAGCGCCAGCTCACGAACATCCTCCATCTGAGGCTCCACCTCTCTGGTCCAGAACAAAACTCCTCTCCAATCAAGCAACGACCGCACATGTAATCAAACAAATCCATATATTCAACAAGACCGACAACCTTCAACTCTGACATGCGGCTCTCAGAAGAAAGCGTCTCCACTCGGGCCTTCAATGCCCTAAGCTCGATCTCCAAACAGGAAATCTCCACTTGGGCATTCTTCAGCGTATGCGCGGTCCTCTCCACCAGAGATTTCTCCACCTCCAAAGACGCCCGAGTCTCCTCCAATTCCGCCTTCAGCTCCGACCCGATCCAGCAAAATCGAGAAATGACCCAATCATGATCATCTCTCAAAGTAGCAAGCGAGCTTGCCACCCTCCGAAAATTTCTCTTGAAGGGCCAAGTACCCATCCTTCAAACTCACATAGTGGTCATTTCAAGTAACAACAATATGAGCCTGAGCCTCAATCTGTACAAAAGAAACAAAAAAAATCCAATACGACGAAAATAATAATGATGAAAAGAAAAAATTCACAAAAGCAAGCGTGCTTACCACATCCTTCATTGCCTTCAAAGAAGAAGACCCTTGGAGCAGCCGCCTCCGCGGGGGAAGCCCGAGGGGCATAACACCCGAGTCCCTATACCTCAGGAGTAGACCCGCTTTGACCATTAGAAGGAACAATCTTACCCTAAGAAACTGGACAAGACACCAAACTAGAACCATAAGAGGCTACAATAGCCTTCCTCTTCCGACCGCAACTTGAAGATACCCCGATAGTCTGCCCAGGATCTGAAGAAATATTACACCACAACAAGCATTTCTTTTCCACAAATGACGAAATGCTGAACAAACGGTTTGCCAACTCGCGGGGCTCTAAAAATCCCAGCACTGGGAAAAAATCTCGCTCCTTCCCCTTTTGTCGGCGACAACGATCAAGCAATGGATTTCAAAGCTCCAGCAAACCCCAAGAATTCTTGACATAGCCAAATAGAGTATTTCAATGATGACGGTCCGTCCGAGTCTCAAAATTAAGCAAGCTCTTGTTATTATGAATTTCAACACGTTCACCACCATCAGATCAAATGTCGCACCAATCCCGAAAATAGTTCAAAGAGATTTTCCCGCCATGTTTACAAAAGAAGACAACCAATCCCACAAGGAGTACTACTCCCAGTGGAGTAAACTGGGAAATCGACACACCGCAAAATTTCAGAATCTCGATCACTTCCTCGCATGGTGGGAACCGGAAACCCGATCTCAAAGTAGTCTCACAGATCATCAACCAACCGCGAGGAAGATTTTGAACCCTCTCTTTGACACGCGATATCTTCACTTCAAGGTTGGCAGACAAACCAAACCTTCTCCTCCAAATCGCAACTTGATTGTCGGTAAGGGAGGAACGCAGACACATCGGTCTCGCAGTATGCTTCGAACCCTGGCATAAAGAATCGAGATTGGTCTTAGATAAAACAATCAATAAATCAAAAAATCCCCCCCCCCCCCCCCCCCGTCGTGCGTGTGAAAGCACGTCACGCAGCAAAGCAAAAAACCATATGCATCCTAGCACGACGCGCCCAAGTATGCGCGGGCATGCGATCCTGTATACTCATACGCGCAAGACGGTTTGCGTGCAACCTCAAGCGCGCGCGCACACGACCTAAAGCGCTCGCGACCTCAATCGCGCGCACACGTGCACATCCTAACGTGCGACCAGACGCATTCGTGCACCGCGGGGTGCGCGCGCGCGATCTGGTGTGTGCACGCACCCACGACCGTCCTGATGGGCACGGGCATGCCAACCGCCTTCCCCGGACACTTTGCCGGCACGACCCCTTTTTCCCCGAGGTGACCACTCCCGTCTGCGGTCATGCACGAATAAGGCGGCGTTGGCCCTCACGGGTGCGCCCCGTCACCTCTCCTTCTCCTCCTTGACATATTCTAACATTTTACCTGAGTTTGCAGGGCGCCGGTATCCGCTGTCTCAAGCCTTTCACCGTTCGTCATCATCGCCTCTATGAAGAATGAGCAAAGGGAAGATCCTTATTTTTCTTCGCCCAAACCGGTATCTTGCAAAAAGGATCTGGGGGGCAATTGTTAGGGATGAGATCCATATTTAAAAGGATGGGTGTGCACATAACCACACCCCATGATCTCCACCAAAATTAGTGGGATCATGGGTGTAATCGCACGCGCGATCACCGTGCCTGATCCCCCCGCATGTCGATCTCATCACGCATGATGCCAGAACCACCTGCGTATGCCGAAGGTGGCGGCCAAGCTGGCCGCCGGCGCGCGGTCGAAGAGGTTGTCGGGCCGGCCGCCCTTCCTCGGCCACCGGTCGAGTAGGCGGCCGATCCGGATGTCCCTCCTTGGTCTCCGGCGCGCGGCCGAAGGGGCGACAAGGCCGGCTGCCCCTCCTCGTTCGCCGGCGCGCCGCCGAGAGGGCGGCCGGCCGACTGGACCTTCTTATTCTTCTTCTTCTTCTTCTTGCCCTTCTTCTTCTGGCCCTTCTTCTTCTTCTTCTGGCCCTTCTTTTGGCTCTTCTTCTTCTTCTTCTTCTTCTGGCCCTTCTTCTTCTTCTAGCCCTTCTTCTTCTTCTTCTGGCCCTTCTTCTTCTTCTTCTTCTTGTCCTGCTCTGATTTCACACCCGACTTCTTCTTCTTCTGGCCCTTATTCTTCTTCTGGCCCTTCTTCTTCTTCTTCTTGCCCTTCTTCTTCTTCTTCTTCTTCTGGCATTGCTCTGATTTCACACCCGGCTTCTTCTTCTTCTTCTTCTTCTGCTGTTCAGATAATTGTGCATTTGTTCAGATAATTGTGCATTTGTGCTTGTAATTGGTTTCAGATATTTGTGCTTGTGATTGTTTGTGCTTCTAATAATTGTGGATTTGTGGTAATATGTCTTCTTATAATTGGGTTTAGATCTCAAGAAATTGGGTTCTCTTCAAGAAATTGGGTTCAGATCGTTGCCATCACCTCGTCAAGGATCGCTGTGGTAATATTTCTTCTTCTTCTTATAATTGTGCTTCTTATAATTATGGGTATTGTTCATACGACATATCATATATATATGATACTTGAAATAGAATCACATTCTGGGCCTTATGCAATTAGCTAATTAGGGTATGTTTATTAGAATCATATTCTTGAAATAAATAATATTAATAACAATAACTAATAAGGGATAAGGAACTTGGTTAATTGGTGGAAACCTGAACATTGACTATTGTATTTCTATTAATATTTGAAACATGAACATTGGCTATTGTATTTCTATTAATATTTTATTATTGGGTTTCTGTGGTGCTTACTTAGGTGTTCGATGGATAAGTTTTTTTCAAAAGTGAGCTCAAATCAAATTTCTCAAGATTCTCAAGCATCAGGTGACACATGTGGTAAAAGGACTCGATCTGAATTTACCTTAGATGAGTTAACTGCTGATCCAGGATTGAGATAACCTATAAGCTCATATGATGTAAACATACAAGACACGATACGAAGAAAAAACTTACAGAATGGTCCATGTCAATCGATTTTAGCAAATTTTCCACAAACTCAAATTGAAAATAAAAGTCGTCATTTCAATAAGATCTGGTTTAACGAGTTTAAAGATTGGCTGGAATATAGTATAAATAAAGATGTTGTATATTGTCTTTATTGTTATATTTTTCCACAGAGAGGTTGTGATCCTACATTTGTATGTCGTGGTTTCAGATATTGGAAAGATAGGACGATCTTAGAGAAATATGTCGGAAATCATACAAGTGCACATAATAACTCTAAGAAGATGTGCATAGCTTTAATGAATCAAAAGCATGGTATTCAAGTCGCATTTTACAGGCAGAAAGAGACACAACGTACTCAATATCGTGCTCGATTGTGTGCGTCAATAGATTGTATACGCTTTCTTTTAAAACAAGGGTTGTCTTTTCGCGGGTATGATGAGTCTAAAGAATCCAGTAACCGAGGAAGTTTTCTTAAACTTTTAGAATTTTTTGCATTGCATAACAATGAGGTCAAGTCAGTGGTTTTCGAAAATGCACCTATCAATTGTCAATTAATATCTCCAAAAATCCAAAAGGAGATAGTTTCTTGCATTGCATCTGAGATAACAAAGAAAATTGTTCAAGACGTTGAGGATAGCTGCTTCAGTATTTTGGTCGACGAATCACGTGATGTGTCCACAAAAGAACAAATGGCGGTGGTTTTACATTATGTTAATATCAAAAGTCTTATTATGTAGCGTCTTCTTGGGTTTGTACATATTGTAGACACAACTGCCTTATCATTAAAGAAAGCTATTGATAATTTGTTTGTAAAATATTGTCTAAGTATTTCTAAATTGCGGGGTCAAGGTTATGATGGTGCTAGAAATATGAGTGGTGATTCAAAGGACTGAAAACGTTGATATTGTAGGAGAATAATTGTGCTTTCTACATTCATTATTTTGCTCATCAACTACAACTAATATTAGTAGCCGTTGCAGAAGATCATATTGAAGTTGCAGAGATTTTCATGCTTATTAACCTTGTGTTGAATGTTGTTGGCGGCTCTTGTAAACAACGCGATTATATAAGAGCATTAGTAGTTGATCAGGTTGCTTTAGATCTTGGTTGCGGGGAGTTGGAAAGTGGTCGAGGGGCAAATCAACCACTTGAATTAAAAAGGGCAGGTGACACACGTTAGAGTTCACATTATGGCGCAATATTAAATTTTATTCGGATGTTCTCATCTATTGTTGAAGCACTTGAAATTATCAAGGTTGATGGTGCAGATGGAAATCAAAGAGGAATGACCAATATTTTAGTTAAAAGTCTCTTGACTTTTAATTTTATTTTCCTCTTGCATTTAATGAAGAGTATTTTATCCAAGTCACACGAGTTATCACAAGCTTTACATCAGAAGGATCAAGACATTGTTAATGCAATGAAGTTTGTAAAATTTACAAAGCAGTTACTATTTAATTTAAAAAATGATGATTTTGAATGGAACTCCTTCATAACTGAAGTATCAAAATTTTGCACAAAATAAGGTATAAAGGTTCATAATATGAATGAAAAATATATTCAAGCAGAAAGATCATGACGCAATAACAGAGAAGTTACAAATTATCATCATTTTTATGTTGAAATCTTCAATATAGTGCTCGATTGGACTTTAAATGAGTTAAATGATCATTTTAATGAAGTGAACACTGAACTATTTTTATATGTTTCTTGTCTTGACTCTAGTGATCGATTTGTCTCATTTGATAAACAAAAGTTAGTTCATCTCGCAGAATTGTACTCATCTGATTTCTCACAAATAGAATTGCAACTACTTGAAGGACAACTTGATATGTATATTATTGACATGCGCTCTTTACCAACCGACACGTTCTCTCATAGTAAAGGAATTGGTGGCCTTTTAAAACTATTGGTGGAGTTGAAAAAACAAGATCACTATCAGTTGATTTTCAGGCTTTTAAAGTTGACATGTCTTATACCTGTTGCAACTGCTACAGTTGAAAGAATGTTCTCTGCAATAAAGATTATAAAAAAGCATTTACGAAACAGAATGAGAGATGAATGGATGAATGACTGCATGATCATTTATACAGAGAAGAATGTTGCTGCCACTATTACTAATGATACTATTATTGCAAAATTTCAAAAATGTGTCCACGAAAAGTGGTCTGTTGAACGACATGTCATGTGTTTTTTGGTTAATAACTTTTTATTAATTGTAATATTAGTTTAATTTTATTTAAGCATTGCATTTAATTATTTATTTTAAAATTGTGCCCGGGTTAAGAAAAATTTCTAGTTCCGCCTCTGTGTACAATCGACTCATCTCATTGACTGCGTGCACGTTCGACCGTTCCGAGAGCTAAGGCAGTCCAGATTATTCCGGTCCGATCGGAACGTCGAGTTAGGCCGCAACAACCACCACCGCTTTGCCAAACGAAGCTAGGGTCTCTCTAATCAGTTCCAAGATTCAAACTAAAACTAAGAAAGAGTATTTCATCTATCTATAATCTGATTATAGTGGCAGAACTATTTATGCTATTTACAAATTAAATATTCTAAAAAAAAGTTCAAGGATCTACGATAGAGCCTGATGTCGCGCTTCTCTTTGATGTCGTGTAGCTACATGAAGCCCCTCCTTTGCCCGACGACGCTCCTCCACCGAATTCGATGGGGGTGAAATCAGACAACTCCACTTCATTTAGTGCAACAAGTATAAACCTACAAATCCCTCAATGCTCTAATTTTGACTCATTTTATGGTTTTAATGCATAGAATGTGAGTATGTTTAGATTTAGGCTCCGTTTGCGAGGACTTATTTTCACCGGTCGAGCGGTTACGACCGCATGAACCGGACCTTAAATTAAGGTCCGGTTCATGCGGTCGTAACCGCTCGACCGGTGAAAATAAGTCCTCCCAAACGGAGCCTTAAATTTTGTTTGGTAAGGTGGCGGCGGTCATAAACGTATGGGTTAAACCATCATTCGTTAAGGATCGCCTAACAATAGGGGTGGATTAAGGGGAAATTATTAAATTGCCCTTTTGTAAAGAGTTTTTAAAAATATGAAGGATTTTGAGTTGTTTAGTGCTACTTTTTTTGTTTGATGGTAGATCCCCTTGTAGGCTTTGAATTTCAGTATGATGTTTAGAAAATAAGATTTATTAGTTTTAACGTCCACTGTGGACCTGTGGTGATAACCTTATTGAACTGCCATACCATCGTTATAATATAATTTATAATGTTGAAATTCTTTCTTTTAATATGAGTGTTGGCTGTTGCGGAGAGCTCTCCCTTGTTGGGGACTGGGGAGATTGTTATGACGATCTTATATACAAAGCACTTCAACAACAATCTCAAAATATATTTAACGTTGTAAATTTAGTTTCAACAATGAAAACTCGTATTCAAAAATTACAGTCATTTGGTTGGGAAATATTTTTATAAACCATGAAGATATTTTGCGACAAAAATGAAGTTGAAATTGTTGGAAATTTCCCGTAAAGTAGACTCGATTCGTCGAGACGTCCCGGTGGAGTCGTACGCGAATATTTGGTCTATTCGGACTCCTACGAGCATGCGTTAATTCAGTGCGCGAACGATCAAAGCCTGTGATAGATGAGTCAGATTGTCTCGTCATTCAGTCGCGAGTTCGGTCTCACCCTTGACACAGATATTGGCTTAGATATGAATTTAATTAATTTTGGGGTATTGATTTTCATTTAATTTTGGAGATTAATGGAGTTTATTGCATCCATTAATTTTGGTAACTCCAAAGCGAGAGGGTGCCCTATTAGAGCCTATTGTATAAAATCCCAAAATTCTTCTAAGCTTTTGTGGTGAACAAGGGTTGAAATTCCTGATCCTCTTCGTGAAACCGCCGGCCCCAACTGTTCTCATTTTCGGTCTTCCCGCAAGCAAGGTCAAAGAGGAAGAGAAGATTGGCCTTGCTCTTCTTCATCCATCAAAGTTCTTGATCGCTTGGAGAGAAAAGTTCATCGCCTTTTCAGTGATTTTCCTAGACTTGGATCTCCACCGCCGACAAGAGACTTTAGGCAACAGAGAGGAAGAACAGTCAGATCTAGATCTACATCTCCCTCCCTCCTCTTCATCGAGCTAGCGGCGAAGAATTCAGATCTGCAGAGCTCTCTCTCCGTTTGTCATCTAGTAGACAGAAGAACTACAAGTTTTAGATATGAATCGCGCTTTTTTCTGGCTACAGTTCGGGAGTTCTCCATTCACTGTTCTGCTACAGGGAGTTGAGGTGATGCACATATATTAATTTTATACACATACATAAATATGTGTTGTGACTGATGTTGTGCAGACGCACTGTTTGCCTGCATCGTCGATTCCTATTAAATTACAGCACATGGACTTTTATATTAGCCATGCATAGGGAAATTAACATGCAACACACATACATGTTTATATGTGTTTTAATACATATGTTTTATTATTATTTTTGCTAACCCCTTGCATTGTAGAGATCAAGAGTTAAGACAATATTGTATGCAAGCGTGTTCTTCTAACGTCATGGCCATGATGAAACACGAGCTAGAATCCAAGAACGGTATAAATTAATTTTGGCACTACAGTTACCGTTTATTCAAGCTTGCTTTATTTTGTGTTCTTAAATTTAGAAAAAAATAAATTTTACATAAACTCAAATTGAAGACTGATAGTGTTTAGTTAAATGATCCTTAGGTACTAGTGTCGTTGCATTTATTAGAAATTTTGGTAAAATTATTTTGTCGTAGCGACGCTTATTCCTGAATTTTATAATAGTCGGTATCAGAGGGAATTTAACTCAAACCTATTAGTCTCCTTCATAATTTTTGTGTAAATTATTTTTCTATTTAATTTAATTAAAAAACACAATATCAAAACCCTTTTAATCATTTAGAGAGAAATAAAATTTGAGACTGAAATTCAAAGTGCTTTCATTAGTCAATCCTTGACAAAAGTCTCGTGTTTTATTTCGATGATTAAGAGCTCATACGTCTTTAAGCAAAAGAAGCACGATGTTAATTCAGGGCAATATTCAGATATCCCGGTGCGAAAGAGTCTCGTGAATTGATAAGAATTGTAGCCGTCAAAGTGGTCTTTTCGAGTTAGTTTGTGAGATTATGGTTTCACATATTTTAGGGAATTTTCTGAGACTACTGCGCAATCATTCACCCAAAGGTGGTGCTTGCGCAATAGATTCAAAAGAATACACACGGACATTTGGACGGTAGTGCATTACTCTAGTAATCTATTCGCTCAAAGGTGGTAGATCTATGAAAGGCTTAAGCGTAACTGTTACTCGTTCTTATGTGGAGGATTACTAATTGCGTGGCGCGTAATCTGTCCAAAGGTGTTGCGCGTTGACGCGTCTAGATTCTCTACATAGTGTGCTATTTAGGGTTTTATAGTCACTGTTGCTCTATTTATCACTAATATTTTTTCTCTCCATACAGTCAACTTTACAGTCCATAATAATATGTCGACCATTGAGAAACTCACTAGATCAAATTTTAAGAAGTGGAAGTCCAACATCATGTTTTCTCTTGATATGACGGATATTGAGATGACCATGAGTATCAACCAGAGTGCGGCTCTCATAGCGACCAACACTCAAGATGAGAAGGATCTGCTTGTTGACTATGAAGCGTTCCATTCCAGAGCACCTGCTGAGTGGTCTTTCAAACATGACCATCGTCAGGGATTTTCTGACTGCCATTGGGCAGAGGTATAAGGTGTCTTCCATAGCTCAGATTGAGACTCTGATTCAGGACCTCTTTTCCATGAGGTATTCGGGAGGAGACAGAGTCTATGATCATATACTGAAGATGGTCTATTACTAGACCAAGCTGTAGGAGATGGAGATTACTCTCCCAGAAGCCTTGATAGTGCATCAGACACTAAATACTCTTCATGTGGAGTTCAACATTCTAAAGACTACCTACAGTTCCCAGGATGAGGTGTGGAAGATAAATGATCTCATCACTCATTGTGTTGACGAGGAGGAGAAACTAAAGAAAGAGAAGATGAACATTGCTTTGCTCATAGTCAAATCTCTATTTAAGAAGAAAAAGTTCAAAGCTCCTTTTAAGGCTCAGGATGGACAGACTTAAGGGGCCAAGGTCACTGGTGGTAAGAAGCCTCTTAGCTTCTTCTTTTGTAAGAAGAAGGGGCATGTGAAGACCAAGTTCCTTAAATTCAAATTTTGGATGGAGAAGCGTGACTTTGCACCTAAAGGTAATCCTTTAGCTTTTGTCCTTTGTGAATCCAATTTAATTGAAGCCCCATCAAGTTCTTAGTGGCTTGATAGTGGAGCAACTAATCATATTGCTTACACACTATAGAGGTTCATCAAAAGGAGGAGACCAAACAAGGGTGAGTATAGACTCACGATTGACAACAATGTTGAGGTGGAGTTCATCGGGGACATTTGTTTAGTCCTTGATTCAGGATATGAACTTTTATTGAAAGATATATTTTATATTCCTTCGTTTAGAAGGAACTTTATTTTTGTTTCTGCATTAGATAGACTTAATTATGGCTTTCATATTTCTTCTGGTTTAATTAAACTTTTTCATGAATCATGATTTATTGTTCAATATTCTCTATCTAATGATTTATATAGACTATGTCTTGCACCTGCTAATTATTATGCCACCTTATATAATGTAAAAATATTGATAGTAAAAGACCTCTCATTAAGGAACAGTTCTTCATGCTATGACATAAAAGGTTAGATCGTACCTATAGGGAAAGAGTAGAAAGATTAATTAAGAAAAATATTATTCATACTCTAGACTTCAATGACTTAGAGCATGTGTGGACTGTTGTAGAGGTAAAATGACCAAGATCAAGAAGAAATGCTCCACTCATAGTTCAAGTTTGTTAGAGATTATTCATATGGACAGCAACTGCCCTTATTCTACTACCCTCTGTAGGAACACCTATTTTATTACATTCATTGATGACTACTCCCATTTTGATTATATGTACTTAATTAAGGAGAAGTCTGAATCTCTTGAAAAATTTAAGATTTTAAAAACTGAAGTTGAAAATAAATAGGGAAAGTCATCAAGGTTGTTAGGTCTGATAGAGGTGACAAGTATTTTGGTAGACATGATGCCTCAGGGCAACATAAAGGACCGTTTGCCAGATACTTGGAGAGTTGCGGCATCATTGCCCAATACTCCATGCCAGGTAGTCCTAAGCAGAATGGTGTGGCTGAAAGGTATAATCACGCCCTTAAGGAAATGATGAGGAGCAAGATGAGTATAACGAATCTTCCTGATTTTTTGTGGGGTGAGGCGCTTAAGACTGCGATGAACATTCTTAATAGAGTACCGTCTAAGTTAGTACCTAAAACCCCATTTGAGTTATGGACTGGTAGACGACCCAGCCTTAATCATTTGCGTGTCTGGGGTTGTCCTGCAGAAGTCCATTTATACAACCCATAAGAGAGTAAGATAGCCCACAGGTCCTGTTGTTGCTATTTCATAGGGTACCCAGATCACTCCAAGGGATTTAAGTTCTATTTCCCTTTAGGAGGACACAAAATTGTGGAGTCACAAACAACTAAATTTTTAGAATGGGACGTCGCTGACGAACTTAGTTGCTCTCGCCCTATTAATGAAGTCGAGGAAGTTATGCCCATTAATTTATTTGTGCCCTTGGTAGGAGATCTTGCGATGCCTGAACCTGTGATAGAACAAGTGGAGGATGTGGAAGCAGTCTTACCACCGATTCTAGTTGAGGTCCCTCCTCATGTTTAGGAGGTTCATCCACCTACTAGGAGATCCATTAAGAAGAGAAGGCCTGCAATTTCCTCAGACTATGGAGTCTATTTAGGAGAGAGTGATTATGATATTGGTCAAGTGGTTGACCCAATGATATTTAATGAAGCTGTGTCTGGACCTCAAACTGATTTGTGGTGGGATGCGATGAAAGATGAGATGAAGTCTATAAAACTGAATAAAGTTTGGGAATTGGTTGAGTTGCCCAAAGGTTGTAAACCCATTGGTTTTAAATGAGTGTTTAAGACCAAGAAAGATTCTAAAGGAAAGGTCGAGCGGTTTAAGACTAGATTGGTAGCAAATGGATTCACGTTGAGAGAAGAAATCGATTATCATGAGACCTTTTCTCCTGTTTCCTCTAAAGACTATTTTAGAGTGATAATGACATTTGTAACTCATTATGATTTGGAGTTACACCAAATAGATGTGTAGACCGCATTCTTGAATGACGATCTTGCTGAAGAAGTCTATATGGTGCAGCTTGAGAGATTCAAGTTTGGTCATTCCAACCAACTTGTATGTAAATTTAACAAATCCCTATGTGGTCTAAAGCAAACTTCTAGATAGTGGTATCTGAAATTTGATAAGGTGGTTAATTCTTTTGGTTTTGAAGAAAAAAAGGTAGACTGTTGTATATATCTCAAGATCAGTGAGAGCAGATTCATCTTCTTAATTTTTTATGTAGATGATATCTTGCTTGCAACTAGTGATTTGACATTACTATATGAATCTAAATAATTTCTGTCAAAATACTTTGATATGAAAGATCTTGGATAAGAATCCTTTGTTCTAGGAATTGAGATCATTATGGATTGATCTCACCATACATTAACACTCTCTCAAAAAGCTTACATAGAGCATATACTTGAGAGATTTAGCATGCTTAATTGTAAGTCTGGTGACGTGTGACGACCCATGCCTGGCTCCAATCGGGACCATGTCCACCAAGGGAAACCCTACAGGACCCAACTTACATCGTCCGAGCTACAGCCTAAGCACTCCAACCCCTCTCCATATACAGACGGGTTGTTGGTGGCCACAATCTCCCTTTGATGAGCGAAACTCTCCGGTTAAGCGGACATCACAGGGAACAGGAGGTCACCCATCCCGGTACTACTCCAGCCCAAGCACGCTTGACTATGGAGTTTTTCACTATGCAGCTCAATTAGTGATGAGAAGTGGAAAAACTCCATAGTTAAGCGTGATCGGGCTGGAGTAGTACCGAGATGGGTGACCTCCTGGGAAGTCCCCGTGCTATCCGCTTAATTAGAGAGTTTCTCTCATCAAAGGGAGGCTGTGACCACCAACAACCCGCCTGTGGATGGAAAAGGGTTGGAGTGCTTGGGTTGTAGCCCGAATGATGCCAGCTAGGTCATGCTGGGTCTCCATTGGTGGACATGGTCCCAATAGAGCCGGGCCTGGGTCGTCACAAAAAAGTGCACTTTTATTGTAACGTACCGTTCCACCTTTCGTGGATCACAATACCACTAGGCCTTACGCAGATCGTTACCGGGATGCATCCCAAGCACCCCAACCCCTCTCTAGCCCACATGCAGGTTGTTGTTGGCCACAACCTCCCTTTGATAAGCGAATTCAATAATTAAGCTGGGTCGTACGGGGACTTTGCAGGAGGTCACTCATCCCAGTACTACTCCAGCCCGAGCACGCTCAACTATTAAGTTCCTTCACTTATCATCACCAATTGAGCTGCTCAATTAGTGATGAGAAGTGAAGGAACTTAATAGTTAAGTATGCTCGGGCTGGAGTAGTACTGTGATGGGTGGCCTCCTAGGAAGTCCCTGTACGACCCAGCTTAATTATCGAGTTCGCTCATCAAAGGGAGGCTATGACCACCAACAACCCGCTTGTGGGTTGGAGAGGGGTTGAGGTGCTTGGGCTGCAGCCTGGTAATGGTTCGCGTAAGGCCTAGTGGTGTTGTGATCCACGAAAGGTGGAATAGGACGTTACATAACGTACCTATGCTTAAGGGTGATAAGTTTAGCTTAGCACAATGGCCCAAGAACGATAGAGAGAGTGCATAAAGGATATACCTTATGCTAGTGCGGTGGACAGCTTAATGTATGCCTAAGTCTGTACCAGACCAGACATTGCCTTTGTAGTAAGACTTTTAGGCAAATATCAGTCGAACCCAGGACTTGATCATTGGGTGACTGCCAAGAAATTCTTGAGGTATCTGAAAGGAACTAGGGATATTAAGTTGGTCTAAAATAGAGTACAAAACCGTGAGTTAGTGGGGGTATACAGACTATGATTTTGCTTGGTGTAAGGATGATATGAAGTCTACTTTAGGTTATATCTTTAAGTTTACTGGTGGGGTCATTTCGTGGAACATTGTCAAGCAGACACTCATCACTTCATCCATAATGCATGTAGAGTTCGTCGCTCTTTTTGGAGCTTCCATTCACACGGTGTGGCTCAAGAATTTCATTACACAGTTGAAGGTCATCGATTCTATAGCTGGACCTATCCGGATGTACTGTGATAATATCTCTGCAGTTATGTTCTCGATGAACAATAAAAGTATCACAGGGTCCAAGAATATGTAAATTAAATTCTTGACCGTTAAGGAATTTATCAAGAAGGGTGACATTTTGGTGGAGCATATAGAGACAAATGACATGTTGGCCAATCTACTTTCTAAAGGACTTCACCCTAACGTATTTCAAAAACATGTTATTAATATGGGACTTAAAGAGTCGATCGATGTGCTAGATTAGTAGGAGGCTACATGAAACTCCAATTCAGTTATCTGTCATTTGATTTGCACTTTATTTAATTTATTAAAATTAAAGAATATTCATTTAGGGATATCATTAAGTTTTAGTATTCATGTAATTTTTCTTGTGACACGTCACACTTCATTCAAAGTCTCATGACTTGTGTCAGTCGGAGCAACATGCCTATGACACTTCATTTGAATTATGACATGTGGTATGTCTTTCGATACATGAATTTCAAAATCTTAAGGTTAGACATACTTATTTTTTTGAACACTTAAGGACTTATCACAACATGGTTTAGTGCATTCAATTGAGAAGTTTGATTGACCACCAAATTAGAACAACCTTCATGCACATTTTTCAATATGTTGTTCTATTTTTATGTAACCACACTTCATCTATGTCGATTAGATCCATAAGCTACTGTGAACATGGAAGGTCCCGTATCGCTCAATGATGCGGTTGCCGCCATGATTCAGAGTGGAGGATTTGATTGGACCGACTTGACGTGGGAGTAGGCTCTATATCACATTCGCTAATTGGTACCCTTAAGTTTAGTGAAGATTTTATCGGAATGTCATAAGTTACGATGAATACAAGTCCAAGTGGGAGAATGTTGGAAATTTCCTGTAAAGTGGACTCGATTCGTCAAGACATCCCGGTTGAGTCGTACGCGAATATTTGGTCTATTCAGACTCCTACAAGCGTGCGTTAATTCAGTCGCGCGAACGATCGAAGCCTGTGATAGGTGGACCTGATTGTCTCATCATTTAGTCGCGAGTTCGGTCTCACCCTTGGCACAAATACTGACTTAGATATGAATTTAATTTATTTTAGGGTATTGATTTTCATTTAATTTTGGAGATTAATGGAGTTTATTGCATCCATTAATTTTGGTAACTCCAAAGTGAGAGGGCTTGCCCTATTAGAGCCTATTGTATAAAACCCCAAAATTCTTCTAAGCTTTTGTGGTGAACAAGGGTTGAAATTCTTGATCCTCTTTGTGAAACCGCCAGCCCCAACTGCTCTCATTTTCGGTCTCCCCGCAAGCAAGGTCAAAAAGGAAGAGAAGATTGGCCTTGCTCTTCTTCATCCATCAAAGTTTTTGATCGCCTGGAGAGAAAAGTTCATCGCCTTTTCAGTGATTTTCCTAGACTTGGATCTCCACCGCCGGCAAGGGACTTTAGGCAACAGAGGAAGAACAGTCAGGTCCAGATCTACATCTCCCTTCCTCTTCTTCATCGAGCTAGCGGCGAAGAATTTAGATCTGTAGAGCTCTCTCTCCGTTTGTCATCTAGGAGACAGAAGAACTACAAGTTTTAGATCTGAATTATGCATTTTTGGCTACAATTCCGGAGTTCTCCATTCACTGTTCTGCTATAGGGAGTTGAGGTGATGCACATATATTAATTTTATACATACATGTTTATATGTGTTTTAATATATATGTTGTATTATTACTTTTGCTAACCCCTTCCATTGTAGAGATCAAAGGTTAAGACAATATTGTATGCAAGCGTGTTCTTCTAACGTCGCGGCCATGTTGAAACACGAGCTAGAATTCAAGAACTGTATAAATTAATTTTGGCACTACAATTACCGTTTATTCAAGCTTGCTTTATTTTGTGTTCTTAAATTTAGAAAAAAATAAATTTTACATAAACTCAAATTAAAGATTGATAGTGTTTAGTTAAATGATCCTTAGGTACTAGTGTCGTTGCATTTATTAGAAATTTTGGTAAAATTATTTTGTCGTAGCGACGCTTATCCCTAAATTTTATAACAGAAGTTCCTAACATGACTGTAAAATATAGTGATCATCGCTTTCAAAGTTCATGTGATATCATTACAGTGGAACATCATTTTCGGGTGATCATTTTCAATGCAATAATAGATTGTGGGTTGCAGGAGAGAGGGAGGTGGCCGGGATGCCGACCAAAGAGGGCGAGAGCAGCGACCGACCATATTCTCCCAGCGACGGCGGCGGGCCACCGGCGTAGCGGGCTACCGGTCGGCCGAAGGCAGAGGGGGGCTGACCGACCCGACTCGGGCGGCAAGTCGGGAGTGGCCCCGACTCCGGCCGATGGGTGCGACACCAGCATTGAGTGCCTGCCACGAGACCGGCACTGATCGGCTGTAAGGCTCGACCAGCCCGGACTCTGTGCGAGGTGGGCGCGGCCAGCCGAATGTGCCCGACCGGAGGCCCGAAGTATAGGTAGATCTAGGGGGTGGAGGCCCGAGCCCCCCTCTTCCCAAGGATTTTGGCAAAATAGATGATGAATTTGGGTTCCTCTCGCCGAGCCAATGAATTTTGACTACTTATACGTCAAAAATGGTGTTGAAATAAGGGAAAAATGGGCCCGAAAAGATGGAGACATTTTTTTAGAAGATGAGATAGTTGACATGAGAGTTAACTGGTTTAATTAATTTGTGTGAAGATGATATATATAAATCTAGTTGAGATAGATGCAACCAATTTTGACCCCACCAAGTCCACCCTCTTCTTTACTTAAAGTTTCTTCAAAATCTCTGAAAAAAATACTATCGTCATCTTCAGCACGATATAACGCGACATCTTTTTTATTTAACTCTTGTAATCTTGCTTATTTTTACTAGTGTTTGCTTTATTACACTCTAAGAGTACACAAGATCAAAGCCAATGAATTTTGACTTCATGTTTCTCAAACTTCTTGAATGGTTTGAGCCCCCTTATTGAAATTCTCATTCTCTGCAGTAGGAGCACGAATTCACCCTTTTGTTTTGTGTTCTTTTTAATACGAAGTTCTCTTACTTCGAGTAGGAGCTTTAATATGCTCTTAGGAGTGTTGACAAATGATGACAACATCAAATTTTTAAATACTGATGATAGTACTTTACACTTTTATGACAACTCATACTTTGTAGCAAGCAGATCATCTTAAATATTTTCATTGCAACCAACATATTTTTTCTTAGATTTATTTACTTCATCGCACAAATATTTCATCTTGTAGAAAGGAATGAGCAAACCTTGCACATACTTCTTCATGTGTAAAATCCAAGAGAGAATACAAATATATAGGAGAAGAGTAGGAGAATAATCCTATACAAGAGATGTGAGACTAAAGGAGAAGAAGGAAATGGGCCTATAATTGGGCCTTTACAATTATCTTCCTATGTCATCTAATACTCCCCCGAAGCTGGAGCTTACAAATCGTAGGCACCAAGCTTGGACAAGAACTGGTAATATAACTTGCGAGGTAAAGCCTTGGTGAGGACATCAACAACTTGCCCAGATACAGGAACATGTTCAAGCTTCAGCTCCTTTGATTGGACCTTCTCTCTAACAAAGTGACAATCAACCTCAATATGTTTAGTCCGCTCATGGAACACCGGATTCTTTGCAATGTGTATTGCAGCTTTACTGTCATAAAACATAGTTGGTGGTGAGGACAATTTAACTCCTAAATCTCCTAGGAGACTTCCCAACTAGGTTAGTTCAGAAGTAATAGCCTCCATTACACGGTACTCAGCCTCAGCAGATGAGCGAGCAACAACTGTTTGTCTCTTACTCCGCCATGTGATAAGATTTCCTCCAAAATAAGTACAGAACCCAGTTGTAGACCGTCAATCATCCAACGAGCCCGCGTAATCTGCATCTGAGTATGCAATAAGAGAAAGATAAGAGGATGGCTTGTACAAAAGTCCTTGCTCAGGAGAAGTCTTCAGATACCTAAGAATGCGCTCCATAGCCTGAAGGTGAGAGACCCGTGGGGTATGCATAAACCGACTTACCACACCAACCGCAAATGATATATCTGGTCTTGTGATGGTTAGATAGATCAATTTTCCCACAAGACGGCGATAGTATTCTGGATTTGGAAGTAGAGAGTCCTCCTCAGATCCCTAAGCACACAACATGTGGTTGACTTCCATCGGGGTATCTGCAGGTTTACACCCCGAGAGGCCGGCATCTTGCAGAAGGTCAATGTAATACTTACGTTAAGATAAGACTAGGCCATCAGGTCATCGAGCAACCTCCAGTCCAAGAAAGTATCGAAGATTTCCTAGGTTTTTGATTTGGAAGATAGAGTTTAGATGTTACTTAACATGTCGTATCTCGATTGAGTCATCACCAGTGATCAGAATATCATCTACATAAACCAGCAGTATTATGGTCTCAGTTGACTGGTGACGAGTGAAGAGAGAGGAATCTGCAGAGCTCTGTTTGAAGCCCACCTCACGAACGACCTTGCTGAATTTCCCAAACCATGCCCGGGGAGACTGTTTGAGACCATAGATAGATTTGTGAAGTAAGCATACACGAGACTCCCCCGTGGTCTCAAACCCTGGCGGTTGATGTATGTATACGGTTTCAAGAAGATCGTCATTCAAGAAAGTATTCTTGACATCAAGCTGATGAAGAGTCCATCAGCGGTGAACAGTTAAGGAGAGCAGAACCCGAACGGAGTTCAATTTTGCAACTGGAGAAAAGGTTTCCTCATAATCAAGGCCATACTGTTAGGTAAAGCCCTGAGCCACCAGTCGAGCCTTTAAGCGATCAACCGTCCCATCCACAACATGTTTGATAGTAAAGATCCACTTGCAACTAACACAACTGTGACCAAAAGGAAGAGATACAAGATCCCAGGTGTGATT
Organism: Platanthera zijinensis; assembly: GCA_039513925.1. Classification (NCBI taxonomy): domain Eukaryota; kingdom Viridiplantae; phylum Streptophyta; class Magnoliopsida; order Asparagales; family Orchidaceae; genus Platanthera; species Platanthera zijinensis. The sequence continues at coordinate 224,208,330 of CM077080.1, read as the reverse complement.
ATCCCATAGAGCAGTCATTTCTTCATCCTTGGCGGTATGCTATCGTGGATGCTAAGGGGCTTCCTGCACAGAATTAGGTATAAAGATAGAGGAGAGAGAGAGCAAAGTGAAGAAGGGGCGGAGAGAGCCGATGTAGAGAGACATAATTGACCACTGCATGTGCTGTTGAGGAGTTTGTCGGATCAAAGTGAAGAGAGCACACCGATAGGGGGAAGCTGTTGTAGGGCATCTGGACGTGGAGGATGACAAGTGTATACCTGTATGATAGGAGATTTGGTAGGAACTAGTGGTGGTGTGGGAATCCGAACTGGTGGTGGTGTGGGAATCCGAAGCAGAGGAGGAGTAGGGATAAGAGGTGGAAGTTGAGACGTCACGGGTATGATGGGCCGAGGTAGCGGAGGAGTAAGAAGGGAATCATAAGGACTTGTGTGATATGTGAAAGTCCACTTAGTGTCAACTACTTACACCTATGGGGGGGGGGAATAGGTGTCTTTGCAGCGTATTTGCGGAATTAAAGTTTTACCTGCACAAGAAAATAAAACACCACAGCACAGAAAGTACACAAGCAATTTATAGTGGTTCCCCGATTTGGGTACGTCCACTTTCCCCCTTCGAACTATCTCCCAACCAGGGACGACTCGGTCACTTCACTAATAGGATTGAAATCCAATCCTTGCACTAACGGAAGGAACCCTTCCACACGTAGGAGTCAACACTCCCACAACACGGGTTGCACCCAACCCTACAACTAGAGACCAATTGGTCCTTTACAATGAAAGAGAAAATGAAAATAGCTTGTACGAAATACAAACAACGTAAAGATCCAGGTGTCCCTTTTCGTTAGACTACTTGTTCTTGTAGGCAACGAAAAGTCCACAACTCTAGATCTTTCTTGGAGAGAATCTTCTCTAGATCGACGGCTTCAACAAGAGAGGCGGTGATGCTATGTAGATCCAATCTTCTTAACAAAGTCGGCAAGGTCTTCCAACGGTCACACTAGGATCGATCGTCTCGATCGATTCGGATGGGGAAGGTTTCCCGATCACAAATCAAGAGACAAAAGATCTCTGGATAGACGCGTGAGACGCTGTGCCCGACTAGGCTTCTGTCGTCGGGAGAGGTAACGAAAACCCCGATCAACGGTGGCGAGCAACTAGCGAGAGGCGGAGAAGGTCGGCCGAGCTCGCTTCCGATCTAGGGCTTGACGGCGACTTGTTTTTCTTCGATCTGTAATCCGTCTATTTACTGTTCACAAATACAGAGTATTTATACACTAGGTCAAGAGATGACCGTTGTGGGCCCCACCAGCAGTAAGACCAAAGTCCGGTTCAAAATCCCGCAGATAACATGGACCGGTCCAGACAGAGTTGGAAAAATACCCAAGTCAAATTCGGCGAGAATCGTGAGTGATTCTCGACGAATCGGCGAGAATCACTTACGATTCTCGCCGAATTATACTTAGAGAATTCTGGCTGCACAGGTTATAGAGGCCGGGGAGAATCGGTGGGAATCACCTTGGATTCTCGCCGACTCGTCGAGAATGCAAAGTCATTCTCGACGAATCGGCGAGAATCACTTGGTGATTCTCGACGATTCTGCCTTAGATGATTTTTCTGACTGCGTCGAGACAGCCGGCCCAACCCGACAAGAATCAACTAGTGATTCTCGACAAATCGGTGAGAATCACTTAGTGATTCTCGACGATTTACACTTAGACGATTCTCGTCTTTCAACCCGTGAGATGGTCTTTGGCCCATCCTTGCTCCTTGTCTGCTCTTGCTTAATCATAGCCCTGTACTTGAAATTAAGTACACCCCAGTAGAGAGAGTACACGTAGGCCAATGCACTGATCTGCTCAACGAGGGATTACGTTGCACAGACCCGTGTATATTGACCCACTGCACCCTGACATTGGTGTGTACTTAGCATGGAATAACTGCAAGCACAACTAGAAGAAATTCATCAAATACATAGTGAATTCATCTTAGCTTTGATAGGAGGCTTCCTCAAATCCAGGTAATTGTGGATACAATACCCAACAATCTCCCCCTATTTGACGAAGCCAAAATCCTACTAAGCTAAGATGAATTTCAACATTCCAGATAAAATATGCATAAACCAGAAGAGTGAACAACAAACGTAATCATACCAATATGAGAGTCAATTACTAAACCACACACATGAATATATAAATGTGAATATCCACACATAAATGTTCACAGTTTACTTAATAAAAAGTTTAAATGAGATAACCACAAGTGCTAACATCCTACAGATTTTTGTCCTTAGCTATGTCTTCTTTGAGTTGCTGAGCTAAGAATTTTTTGCTTTGTCGCTCAAAATACTCCTTGGGCTTAGGATAGTATCTCGGAGGGGGAGCTTTGTTTGCAACAGTGTTGCTTCTGAAGAACAAGTTTCTTTTGGCTTCATACATTTTGTGCTGCTCCCACTCGTATTGGCTATATATGTCATTCCTTTTGACTTGCCCTCCTTGTAGTAATGCAAAGGTGTCTAAGATGATATTCTTTGATACAGGACTCCATTTTTCGTTTCTCACATCCTCCTCCGACAATCTGATCTTCTTTTCAGCTGGTGTTTCCTTTGAAGTTCCTTCTTTGATTTGCCTTTTGCCTTTGGCTTTTGCTAAGGCATCTTGGTCAAACCAGCTTCTTCTTTCAGCCCTCTCCGCAGCTTTCTTCAACTCGACTTCGCCCAGTTGTACTTCTTCAGTCCTTATTTCACCCTCAGTAGTACCAGCACGGCCCTCATCCTCAGGTGGAGCAACAGGGACATGTATTCCCGATGCTTCTGTTACCAACCAGTGGGCCGTTTCAAACATGTACCTATTCGAATTATCGAATTTGTATTTGTCAATTATTATTCATTAAGTTGATTAAAGGTGCAGTTACGATGTGGTAGTTTTGAAATGCATACCTGTTAGTCTGATCGAAGTTTAGAAGTACTAACTCTTGAAGCCCTGCCATCTTAGCGTTATACGCTTCCTCCCCCTTTTTGGCTTCGGCGGCTATAGAGTTTGTATAGGAATGCAGAGATGCATCAATGTGCTTCACGGTTTTACTGAATTCGTCCAGCAGAGATTTCTGATTTGCGTTCAGCGCTACCATGTTGGCATCAAATTTTTGTATGGTCTGTGCCACAACATGAACGTTTTTATTGACTACTGTCAGGTCGTCAGTATTCTTCTTCAGTCCTTTCATGAGAAGAGAGACGGCTGTGCCTGCCTCTGTATATTTTTCATCAAATTTCTTCTCCATCATATCTAGTTTGTGGTTGATCTGAATCACATTCTTAAGCATGAGATCCTAAGAGTCCCGCAGTCTCTTTAGCACTTTGTTGTGGGATTTCTCAAACGTATCCTTGAGCTCATCTAGCATACCTTGGACAAAATTGACAGTGTGATTTGCTATGTTTACTTGAAGTGGAGGAGCTGCAGGCAGATCCTAGTCAGGCTCCCCCGCAGAAGCACTGGGAGAGCTGGATAGTAGTATGGAGTCCACAGGGGGAACAAAGGATTGCTCCCCCTCCATCCTTGCATCTGACCGCTTAGGAGCTTGTTCCTCAGATGGAACCTCAGCATCCTCCTGAGAATCTGCTGCTTTCTCATTCTCTGGTACTTCTTTCTCTATCTCATTCTCCAAGTGATCATGCTTATCGACAGAGTTGTGCACATCTTCTTCTACTTCTTCCTCCTCCTCCTCATTAGCCACCTCATCTCCCAGATCATCGTCGATAAGAGCTTCCTCATCGTTCTCAACCTCCTCATCATCTGCTACTTCATCTGCCACCATCTCCACAACATCTTTAGCTATCAGAGAAATATTAGATAAGATGTTTGCAGAACCGGTTGCAGGCTCCCCCTCAGTTCCTGTAATCAGGGCGTCAGGAACTTCACTTGGTGCTGCCATAGAATGAGCAGGAGCACTGGTGTCCACGGCTGGAGATGCTGCCTCTTGGTCTATTTCCCTGGCAGCCTGCCCTATTCGACGTTCCCATCGGTCGAATATACTAGCATCCATCCTTTTCAAGTAGTGCAGAGGCACTCCCTTGCTCATGTCGAATGTGTCTCCGTCCAGTTGGTTCAGATAAAGGCTAATGATTCTGCCAAAGCTGGGGGTTCAGAGTGTGTCTTTAATCCTGTCAAAAAGCATGGCTCCCCAGTTGAACCGCTTTCGGCATACGATTGCCACCAGAGTTTTGAACATTTCCCCAGAAATATGGTCGTGGGATCCAGGTTTGCAGATTAGAGCCTTCCCAACAATGTCAGACAGCAACTTTCCTTCTTCGTTCATATCTTTCCTTTTGATTGACCTGGTCCACCTGGCCAATCCACAGAAGGATAGGGTCCTTGCTCTATCCTCTTCCTCCAGGTACTCTTCTTCAACACTGGATAACCGCAGGCATTGGGTCAGTTTCCTGGCGGATAACTTGATTTTCTTCCCGGCCACTTTGCTCTTGATGGAGGTGTCTTCATGACGGAGCTTCGCAGTTGCAAAGAACTCCAATACTTCCTTGTCCAAGATCTTGCATGGGTGCTCCAGCACGAACTTCAGTCCCGCTTCTTCAAGCATGATGATTATGTTCCGGAACTCATCCGAGGCCTGGGAGAACCCGGTTGTCACTAGCTCACATCCAGTGACCAGGCCTGCAGTAGTCCGTGGGGCCATAGTAAACCTAGGAAGAAGGAGAATACCAATAGGATCTCCGATACCACGAGAGGGAGAGCGAAATCTAACCAAGCTCAAGTCACGGAAAGGGACAATATGGAGATTACCTAGTGGGGAGATGCAGTGAACGTTCCGGCTTCTTCACGACGAAGCACCCGAGGACGCCTAAGACGCGGACCTGCGCGAGAGTGGGCGGCAGAAGGCGTCGGTCGGTAGTTCACCACGGAGTTACGCAGGAGAAGGTCGCCGGGAGGTGAGAGAGACGGGGATTCCAGCGCGGGGTCTCGGCAAAACGGCGAACGGCGGAATACGACCGGAGGGTATCGTCGGGAAGAGTAGGTTTGAGATGATTCCGGGTTTAAGTAATATCCGGATACTTGGCGACTAACCTATGTAAGACCCCATTTTTTTTTTCCAATTCCCGGGGTCTTATGCCCAGAACCGCCGCTTTGCGGTGACACCTTCGCACCCGGGAAGGTAGTCACTACAATGCGCCGATTCTGCCGGCCTTTTCGATCACAATCAAGTAGCAAGTAGAACAGTAAAGAGAAATGCAGTCCACAATAGAAGTAAATCACATATAATATAAATAAGCTCCACGAGGGGAGTGTCCACAGAAATAACATCAGAGTAAAAACAGAGTACTGAAAGGAAAAGGACTTAAGCCCGGTACAACAATACCTCACTACAAGATCACTCATGCTATAGGTATCCATATTAACTCCTAATAATACCCCATGAGCCTACAATAGGGGGGGGGGGGTTGAGCTTGGGTTAAACCAATTGGGCTAGGTTTGACTTGGTTTGGGCTTAGGGTTGACTTGGTCAACTTGACCTTTTGGGTCACCATCAAAGGACTCCTAGTGACCCATTGACCTCCTCTAAGGCCTAGGTATGGTTAAGTAGGGTAGGTTTGACATAATGAGGGTGAATTGTCTCAAAGGAAGGTCACCTTGGCCTAACTAGGGCTTGAGTTGACTTGGGTCAACTTAGCCACCAGATTTGCCCCCAATGGGTCTTGGTGACCCATTGATCTCATAATAGGTCTAGGAATGCCTTGGAGTCAGATTGAACTCACCAGGCCACCAAAAATTAGGGTTTTAAGATTTTACTATTTGCAGCCCAAGTGAGCCTCAACTAGTCATTTGGTCTCCTAGGCTCACTAAGGACTTGCCAAGACTGAGTCATGCTCAAAGCCACACCTAGGGGGGGTCTGATTTGAAAAAGGGATGTTACAACCTATTCCCGCTGAATGGCTCCCCCGGTTTAAATATCTCAGCGAGATTTGACAATTCGGCGAGACTTGTAATTTGGTGAGTATGTGATTTGATATGACGAGTATCGCCTATATTCCAACATAACGTTTTTGTCAAGGGTTGGAAGGGCTCAGGAGGCATACTTGCTTCTACATCCACTAAAGGGATTGCCAACCTACATGGCTTAGGAGGCACATCAACTAGGATTTACTTGACATCATGACAGTGGCTTTGCCAATTTCACCGGTCATTTCTAGATGGATAAGTGCAATAATCTTGATGTCAGAGGTCATGTTCAGTGACTCTTCATGGCGTATTATTTCAATTTTCGGAGGCGGACTTATCCCAAAAAAAATGTCAAACTAATCTCTACTAGTAGAAGTAAGGGTTATCTCACACATATACTCCTTCCCAGGGTGAATGAGCATACGCGAATACTTTTTCTATAAGACCATCTAATTTCAGACGAGTTGAATTCATTATTAAGTGTGGATATGTCAACATACATATATACATATATGGAATTATTTATGCGAAATGGCTCAAACATTTGGGCTAATTGCAATTACCTGTGATAACCAGACGTAACATTCAAATCATCAGCACAGGTTACATCAGGAGGTCAGTATGCATGTGCCTGTAATGATGGCACTGCTCCCATTCTCGACACTTTATCTACGTCAATCTTGGAGCATCTCCTGTCCAGTTCCCGTCAGGATTGTGGGAACCTAGACCACCCTGCAGGAAAGAGTTATCTTGCCTTAGGAACCCAATAAGTATTGAGTCCTAGGTTCCTGTCAGCATAATAATTGGGATGCCTCCCCTCAGGGATCCTGGAGGGAGGACTAACATTGCCTCGAGAATGTGGAAGTCCCCTTGCCTTTGACACAGAAGGGTTGTGCCAACAATCTATGGCAAAATGACCCACTTTGCCACAACACCAACATTCATGAATGTTGTACCGCCATTTGTGACCTGAACCGGTGACTGAGGTAGTCAAGGACCTAGGTCTAAATGGGATAAAGCCGGATCTGCTCTCAAAATTGCCTCTTCCATCGTGACACTTGGAAGGGTGGAAGGAAGGCATGTAGTGAGCGTCATGAGGCCTGGGAGGTGGTGCCTTCCTTTCAGTCAGCACCCTTTCAGAGGCCCCATGAGCACTAACTGCATGACTTCTAACCCCCCTTTTTTGTGTCCTAGGGTGGTGAGAGGCGCAGTGAGAGCTGATATCAGCAGATTCATGCAGAGTTGGGGCTGTGGCCGAGAATACAAAGGGTTCAGAACGAGCCTTAGGAATTCTCTCAAGGGTGACCATGACAGCCCTTGCATTATGGGTGTTTCCACATGAGGGCAGATCACCCTTGCAGTGACCACGGTTGTTCCTGTGATCATACCTGTAGGCATGATGAGTACCCTTCCTTTCTGGAGTGGGGGGTCTAAATACTGTTTCCCCATTTCTCCATGAATTGATAATCCGGGAGATCCACCCATTTTCTTCCTTTCTTTTGAGAGAATCAACCTTGGAAAAGTTGGATACTATCCTCTTCTCATTCTCTAGACTACTCTCTAGATCTGAGATTTTAGAGTCCTTAACCTTATTGGATGCCAATTGGAGAACCAATAAGATCTTCAGCCGAGCAATCTCCTGAGCTTGCTCCTCAACAATCAGGTTGCTTTTCTGAAGGACACTCTTCAGGGCATCAGGATTTTCTAGAGGGCAATCATCCAAAATATTCCTGTCTTCGGAACATGAGGAAGAGAGGGGCAAGGTGAAGAAGTTACCTGGTCCTGACTTAGCCGATCAGGAATAGTGTTAGGACTGACCGGGGCAGCTGAGTCATCTTTAGCTGTGCAGTCTTCATCAACTTCCTCCTCAGTCTCTAATAAAGACACAGGAGCCCTGATACTGAGAAATTGGTCATCACTTTCTTCTTCAGAAATACTGACCCCCATATATGCCTCATCCTCTTGCTGACGACTTATCCCTGTTCTGTTTGATCCCTCCATGAGGTCTGATACAGTTTGCCACAAGGACTTGGCCGTCTTACACTTTTCAAGTCTTGTCCGAGAAGGTCCAGTCCAGACATCCAGGATGATTTTACGAATCATTTTATCCAGGTTGAAAAGAGAGAATTCAATCTCAGACATTTTAGTAGTCTCCTTGGGGATCTGCATATCCTTTCCAGAGCAGGAGGCCTTCATGGGAATGAAGGGACCCTCTTCCAGAATGAGTGATGCTCGAGGGTCGATGGCCTCCAGATGAAATAGTACTCTCATCTTCCATACAGGATAGTACTCCTTTGTAAAAGAGGGGAGTCTTAGAGGAGGGACATCATAATCCAACTCCATGCTTGAGTCTGATCTTCTTGTTGACACTAGATGCAGAAACTTACTCGAGGTGTTAACTCCTTTGATGAGTAACCTCCCTCTGATACCACTTGAAAGTCCACTTAGTGTCAACTACTTACACCTATGGGGGGGGGAATATGTGTCTTTGCAGCGTATTTGCGGAATTAAAGTTTTACCTGCACAAGAAAATAAAACACCACAGCACAGAAAGTACACAAGCAATTTATAGTGGTTCCCCGATTTGGGTACGTCCACTTTCCCCCTTCGACCTATCTCCCAACCAGGGACGACTCGGTCACTTCACTAACAGGATTGAAATCCAATCCTTGCACTAACGGAAGGAACCCTTCCACACGTAGGAGTCAACACTCCCACAACACGGGTTGCACCCAACCCTACAACTAGAGACCAATTGGTCCTTTACAATGAAAGAGAAAATGAAAATAGCTTGTACGAAATACAAACAACGTAAAGATCCAGATGTCCCTTTTCGTTAGACTACTTGTTCTTATAGGCAACGAAAAGTCCACAACTCTAGATCTTTCTTGGAGAGAATCTTCTCTAGATCGACGGCTTCAACAAGAGAGGCGGTGATGCTATGTAGATCCAATCTTCTTAACAAAGTCGGCAAGGTCTTCCAACGGTCACACTAGGATCGATCGTCTCGATCGATTCAGATGGGGAAGGTTTCCCGATCATAAATCAAGAGACAAAAGATCTCTGGATAGACGCGTGAGACGCTGTGCCCGACTAGGCTTCTGTCGCCGGGAGAGGTAACGAAAACCCCGATCAACGGTGGTGAGCAACTAGCGAGAGGCGGAGAAGGTCGGTCGAGCTCGCTTCCGATCTAGGGCTTGACGGCGACTTGTTTTTCTTCGATCTGTAATCCGTCTATTTACTGTTCACAAATACAGAGTATTTATACACTAGGTCAAGAGATGACCATTGTGGGCCCCACCAGCAGTAAGACCAAAGTCCGGTTCAAAATCCCGCAGATAACGTGGACCGGTCCAGACAGAGTTAGAAAAATACCCAAGTCAAATTCGGCGAGAATCGTGAGTGATTCTCGACGAATCGGCGAGAATCACTTACGATTCTCGCCGAATTCTACTTAGAGAATTCTAGCTGCACAGGTTATAGAGGCCGGGGAGAATCGGTGGGAATCACCTTGGATTCTCGCCGACTCGTCGAGAATGCAAAGTCATTCTCGCCGACTCAGCGAGAATCACTTGGTGATTCTCGACGAATCGGCGAGAATCACTTGGTGATTCTCGACGAATCGGCGAGAATCACTTGGTGATTCTCGACGATTCTGCCTTAGATGATTTTTCTGACTGCGTCGAGACAGCCGGCCCAACCCGGCAAGAATCAACTAGTGATTCTTGACGAATCGTCGAGAATCACTGGTGATTCTCGACGAATCGGTGAGAATCACTTAGTGATTCTCGATGATTTACACTTAGACTATTCTCGTCTTTCAACCCGTGAGATGGTCTTTGGCCCATCCTTGCTCCTTGTCTGCTCTTGCTTAATCATAGCCCTGTACTTGAAATTAAGTACACCCCAATAGAGAGAGTACACGTAGGCCAACACACTGATCTGCTCAACGAGGGATTACGTTGCACAGACCCGTGTATATTGACCCACTGCACCCTGACATTGGTGTGTACTTAGCATGGAATAACTGCAAGCACAACTAGAAGAAATTCATCAAATACATAGTGAATTCATCTTAGCTTTGATAAGAGGCTTCCTCAAATCCAGGTAATTGTGGATACAATACCCAACAATATGGTTTGTCTTCATGAAAGGAGACATCAGCAGACACAGCCACCTTACTAGTGGTAGGATAAAAACACGAGGGGAGAGCTTGTCATTAGAAGGAAGAAGGTGGTGGACATAATAGGTACACCCAAACACACGAGGTGTGAGAGAGAAGAGAGTTGTGGATGGTTAAAAGAGAGTAATGGGTGCCACAAAGTTTAGGACTGACAAAGGCATGTGATTGATTAGGTGACAAGCATAGAGACGACAAAGTTCCAGTAGAGGGGAGGAACCTGCATTTGGATCATGAGAGATCGAGCCACATCAAGGAGGTGGCAATTTTTGCGTTCTGCTATGCCATTTTGTTGAGGTGTATAAGTACAAGAAGTCTGATGTATAATACCGAACTCAGGGTATAGATTGGAGAAGGTGCAACCAGTATATTCCCGAGCATTGTCCGTACGAAGAGTTTTGACACAGGTAGAAAACTGAGTGCGCGTTTTCGTAAGAAATGCACGAAACGTAGTCGTGAGTTCGGCACGATCACGAAGTTAATATAACCAGGTAACTCGCGAGTAATCATCGATAAAGGTAACAAAGTACCGATACCCCAAGACACTAGGGACCTTATAGGGTCCCCAGATATCATAATGTACTAGGGAGAAATGAGAATCACTCCGAGTACATGAAGAAGAAAAGGAGACACGGTGTTGTTTACCGAAAATACAGGATTCACAAAAGAACTCTTGGAGAGAGACAGTAGGAAGAGCTTTCTTGAGGATTGGGAGAGGGGCATGCCCAAGACGACGATGCCAATCAACGATGAAGACAGAGGTGAGAGCAATGGGAGGAATGTCGAGAAGATATAACCCATTAGACAGTTTCCCTCTACCAAGTATAGTCTGCGTCAGCCGATCCTGCACCACACAGGAAGAGCGTGAGAAAGTAACACAACAATCAAGGTCTTGTGTAAGTCGGCTAACAGAAAGAAGGTTAAAAGGAGAGCCCAAAATATGAAGAATTGAGGATAAGGAAAGGGAAGGAGTAAGAGACATATTAGCTGTTGGGTACATTAGAAAATGTGTACCTGATTTAGAGAAGCTTCTCTTAGCTCAATGATATACATCAAGGTGTATTTGATGTTATTTTTAGTTTAAATGTTCAGGTTAAGAATATGTTAAAATGTAGAGAAAAGTTTCTAAGTCCATGTGTCGACACCAGAGGAAGCTGTGTCGACACTTCAGTAAGTTTGTGTCGACACTTGGAAAAGGCTGTATCGACACACAGAATAGTTAGTAGACATCAATTGTGTAGACACTTGGAAAAGGCTGTGTCGACACACAGAATAGTTAGTCGACATCAACTATGTCGACACCTAGAGGCAGTGTCGACACACAGAATAGTTAGTCGACATCAACTATGTCGACATCAGGAGGAAGTGTCGACACACAGAAGCAGAGTCGACATCAACTGTGTCGACACCTGGAGGCAGTGTCGACACACAGAATTCTTAGTCTACATCAACTGTGTCGACACACATGACTTGTGTCGACACACAACAGTGTTTTAACATAGTTTATTGCCGTGGAGTGAATAAGTGATTGTGTCGACACAAATAACTTGTGTCGACACATTCTCAAGATGCAGTGTCAAGAAGCAGTGTCGACATCAAGACAGCTATGTCGACACCACCAAAGTCTGTGTCGACACTTAAGTCACTTGTGTCGATATATATTGACAGTTTTTCTCGACACATAATGACAGTCAGTCTCGACACTTAGCCGACAGAGAAAAAGGCTTAAGAACTGTTTCAGGACTTGACAGCTGTGAATTAAAACAGGTTTACTGATGCTATTGATACTGATAGGAGTTCGTTAGAAACCGGATCAGCTGGTTACCATGGGTGAAGCCTATATATAGAAGGACTGTGTCAAATCAATAAAAAAGATACACACATAACTAACACAACTATTGAGATATTGATCTTTGATCAAGAAAGTGCAAGTCACACAGAAGAAGATCTTCGTGAGAAGATCTAAGAAGACATTCTGAAGTGATTATCTACTCAAATTTTGTCTAAGAAGAATTCAATCAAGAATTCAGAAGGATATTCAGAAGATTTGGGGAGAGAGGGCTTCAGCTGTTTTGAAGTCAAGAAGGAGACTATCATAAGTCTCTCAAGAAGCAGATCCTGAACTAATCTACTAAGAAGATCCAGATCTACTTCTGGAATCCAAGAAGGAAGCTGCCAGTCAGTCAACTTCAAAGGAGATCAACCCTACTTAGTTCAGATTCAAGAAGCTTTGAAGAAAACTAAGAACAGGTTGATTTCAGCCATTAGTCTCATCAAGAAGCTGACAAAGAATCCTCTTATCCTTTCTCTCTCAACAAGGGTAAGAGTCCATCAAAAATACTTATCAAATTCTGTAGGATCTTTTCAAAGATCTGAGTTATAAGCCTGTGTTATAAAGGCTGAGTGTAGGAGATTTAGATCTCTGAGTGGTAAGGCTGTTTGAGCCTGAGTGTAGGAGATTTAGATCTTTGAGTGGTAAGGCTGTTTGAGCCTGAGTGTAGGAGAATCAGTTCTCTGAGGTGTAGGCCTTGTGGCAAGGCTGAGGTAGGGCTTATTAGCCTGAGCCGTAGGAGTGTGGATACATTCTGAGTTGTAGGAATCCTTCAGGATTCTGAGCTGTAAGATCTGTGGATCTGAGAAAAAGAAAGAAGTTAGGCTGAATCTAGCATATTGCTGGATAGACGAAGGGGGAAAGTGGATGTACCCAGACCTTGGGGAACCACAATAAATCAGTGTGCAATCTGTGATTTGTGTAATTATAGATTATGTGATTGTATATGCTGTGTTAGCTATAGAGTTTTCAGATTTATATTAAAGAACTGAAGTTATATTCTGCCTTAGATTGAAACAAGGATAAGAACCTATTCACCCCCCTCTAGGTGTTTAGGTTGTCTTGAAGTTAAATCTATCAAGTGGTATCAGAGGGAGGTTACTCAAAGAAGGACTTAACAGTCTGAGTTAGATCCCTAAGGCAGAATCAAGAATCAAGAAAATGGGTTCTGGAGAAAATCACAAGGAACTAGGTTCTATGAAATTACCCATTTGTAGGAAGGAGATATTTGGAATATAGAAAGAAAGGGTCAGGTTGTTTATGGAGGCTTTTGACCCAAGGATCTATATTACAGTAAAAGAAGGTCCTTATATTCCAATGAATGTGTCTGTTCTAGATGCAAATCAAAGAACTCCCAAAGATTTTTCTGAGATGACTAAGGATGAGATCATCCTGACAACTATGGATAAAAGAGCCCAGAATATCATAGTAAGTGTCATAGATGATTCAATCTTTCAGAATTTGATTCACTGCAAGACCTCCAAGGAAATGTGTGACACTTTGATAGTCTACATGGAAAGTTCTGAAGAAGTTAGACAAGATAGAAAGTCTATGTTAAATCAGGAATATGAAAGTTTCAGACAAGGGAAGTCAGATAGCATATCTGAGTGCTATAAGAAGTTCTATAGAATAGTAAATGAGCTGATGTTTTAGTGAAGGGTCTTCAATACATACGAACTGAATGATAAATTCCTAAGATCCTTGACAAAGGATTGGGACACCAAGATGTGTGCCATTAGGGAAGTGGCCAAACTTGCAGATATTTCTCCTCCAACTTTATTTGGAAAATTGCTGTCTTATGAAATGCAACTAATGACTAGAAAAGTAGAAGAAAAAAATGTAAAAGGGGAGCATAGAGAAAAGTCTATGGCCTTCAAGGTTGAAGCCGCTAGAAAGAATAGGAGGATGTCTCCATCACCTCCTAGGGAAGTTGCTGAAATTACCTCAGATAATTCAGACAACCAAAATTCAGATAGTAGTGATTCAGATACAGATTTTGCTGCCTTTACAAGGCAGTTTCAGAGATTCTTGAAGAAGAAGCAGTGGAAATTTAGGCCCTCCACATCATAGCAAGTTGATGACTATTATCAAAAGAGAAAGTCATCTGGGAAGGACAGGAGTAGGTCTAAACTTAGCAAATCTACAACATCAAAGAGAGTTTGCTATTGCTGTAATAGGCTTGGACATGTTGTGCCTGAGTGTCCTGACAAAAGAAAGGAGTCTGCTGATAAAAGAAAGACTCAACAAAAGAGTAAGAAGGAGAAATTCTTTGTTGCTAAGAAGGAGAAGAGCTTGACATACCAATCATCTTCAGAGTCTTAATCTGAAGCTGAGGCATGCATTGGCCTATATGCAGCAGATGAAGAAGATGAGTTTATGCAATTGCTGAACTCTATCTATGCACAAGAAGACCATCAGTGCATGGGACTGATGGCTATATCAGAAGAAGACAAGTGCCAGGATCAACCTAGTCCTAGCAAGGTATAATATTTTTCTAGTAATTAAGATTGTAGTACTGGCATAGAGTCAGCTACATCTGCATAGGGTGATATGGATGGGCCTGAGTCTGAAGGTGATATTCATCAGCTAATAGATGAATATGGGGACATGTTGCAGGCACTGAAGAAAAGCAAGAACTTGGCCAAAACTCAGGCTAAGGAAATTGCAGATCTTAAGATGGCTGCATATGACTTAGAGAAAGAGTTGGATCAAAAATTGAATGAGATTGCCAAACTGAAAACTATAACTGTTATTCAAATGGGCACAATCACATACAAAAATGATCTAATTAAAAGTCTGGAAGTCAGTCTTCAAAAGGAGAAAGATTTGGTGGCTAGTTATTCCAAGCCAAAATAAGTTTTACCCTTAATAGATGAGTTTGTGGCTCAAAAAGGTAAGGCTGGAATAGGCTTTAAAGGTAACACCAGGGCTGTCCAAATTCAAGAGAAAGGGCAAAGCCTAAGTCCAACCACTGAATTTTAAAGTCTCTGTAGTTTTTAGAAAGGTACAAGTGCCTTCTAACAAGTATGACCTTGAGAATACTCATGGTCATAGTAAGACTGAAGTTCTGAATGACAAGGGTGCTTATATCAATAAGGCAGCCCATGTTCATAAACCTCATGTTTGTGAGAAACCAGTGGGTGTAGCTGCAGTAGTACCAACACAATACAAAAGATTTGATGTCAACCAGACTGTCAAGAATGTATCTAAAAATAGATACAACAAGTATGAATGCTGGTGCTGTGGTAAGACAGGTCATTATGCCATAGATTGCTGGCACAACACTAGTGTCAGGAAGAACAATAATCTACCTGTTAGAAGAGCTGCAGGTAGATTTGTTTAGTATGAAGCTAACTTGAACCAAGGACCCAAGACTTACTTGGGTTCTAAGGGAAGGTAATTCTTTATTGCAGGTGAGTCCAAGTTATCATGCCCCTATATGGTACTTAGATAGTGAATGTTCCAGGCACATGACTGGAACAAAGGGATTGCTGAAGGAGTACTTGCCTATCATAAATGGGCCTAAAGTAATCTTTGGTGGCTCTGAAAAAGGAATCATCAAAGGGTTTGGTAACATTTCTAGTAACCAGATTACTATCACTCAAGTGGCCTATGTGAAGGGTTTGAAACACAACCTTATAAGTATAAGTCAGCTGAGTGATTTAGGATATGACATTTCATTTGTTAAGAATGGATGTCATATCAAAAGGTCAAATAATCAAAAGGTCATTTTGACAGGATACAGAAAAAGGAATGTGTACTGTCTTAATTTTGAGTGTGAGAACAAAGGTTCTCCTATTTGTCTTGTAACTGATGAGAGAGCCTCTCATTGTGTCAAATGGCACAAGAGGCTGGCCCATCTTAACTACAAAACAATTGGCCAACTCTTTAGCAAAGATTTAGCGAGGAATGGTCCTCAAGTTAAGTGTATAAAGGAAGAGATATGTTCATCTTGTCAAAAGGGCAAGCAGACAAAATCCTCCTTTCATAGCCTTGAAAATAAGGATTCAGTCATGTGTATATACCTATTGCATATGGATTTATTTGGTCCTATGCCAGTTTATAGTCTAGGTAGGAAGGTCTATACTTTTGTGATGGTAGATGACTATTTTAGATATTCCTGGGTGTTCTTTCTGAGACAAAAATCAGAAACCTCAAGTGTTTTACATAGTTTTGTCAGACAAATTCAGAATGAACTGGATAGTACAGTGGTCAAAATCAGAAGTGACCATGGCAGTGAATTTCAATCTGAAAGAATGACAAGACTGTATGAAGAATTTGGGATTTTTCAAGAGTTCTCCTCACTTAGAACACCACAGCAAAATGGTATTGCTGAAAGGAAGAATAGAACATTGATTGAGGCTGGTAGAACTCTATTGAGTGACACTTCTCTCCAAGAATATTTCTGGGCTGAGGCAGTAAACACTGCATGTCATGTGATCAACAGGGCTTCTATCACCAAGTGCCACAAAAAGACTCTCTATGAGATCATGAAAGGTAAAAAACCAAATTTATCCTATTTTAGGATCTTTGGTTGCAAGTGCTATATCCTTAACAATGGCAAGTCTTATCTAAGTAAGTTTGCTGCCAAATCCCAAGATACGATATTTGTTGGGTACAACAACAATAATAAGGCTTATAGGGTCTACAACTTGATTACACAGGTTGTAGAAGAATCTGTACATGTTGTATTTGATGAAACTAGATTGATCAACAGTGAGTTGCCTTGTAGTTCATGCAGTCCAACAGGTATAAATAAGAGAATGGTCAAACTTTCCATTGCAGAAGATTCAACTACAGATTAAGAAATGGAAAATGGTGGCTACTGTCCAGGGGGAGTACAGGACTCTCTAGAAGCTGAAGAAAATCAAGAGGTGCAACACATTGAAGAAACTGGAGGTATTCAGCCTGAAGAAAGACTACCTCCAACTGTTAGACACTTAAAAGATCATCTAGTAAATCAGATAATTGGTGATCCAAGACATGGAGTGCAAACAAGAAGCAGGAATTTGAACACAGTCCTGTACTCAAGCTTTCTATCTCAATTAGAGCCAAAGAAATTTGAAGAAGCTATCCTAGACCCACATTGGATTAATGCCATGCAAGAGGAGCTAAATCTGTTCAGAAGGTGCAAGGTCTGGGAGTTAGTTCCTAAACCAAAAGACCACAATATCATTGGAATAAAGTGGATCTTTAGGAACAAATTGGATGAGAGTGGAATTATTGTGAAGAATAAATCAAGACTTGTTGCAAAAGGGTACATGTAGGAAGAGGGAATAGACTTTGATCAAACCTTTGCCCCAGTAGTAAGACTGGAAGCCATTAAAATGTTCCTTGCTTATGCAGCATATCAAGGATTCAAGGTATTCCAAATAGATGTAAAATTAACATTCCTGAATGGAAATCTAAAAGAAGAAGTCTATGTAGAGCAGCCTTTAGGTTTTATAGATTCTCTCAAACCTGATTATGTTTATAGACTTAGGAAAGCTTTGTATGGGTTAAAGCAAGCCCCAAGGGCTTGGTATGAAACCCTGTCTACTTTCCTTATTGAGAACAAATTCTCAAGATAGAAAATGGACAAAAATCTATTCCTAAGGGAGTCCAAAGGAAAGATAATCTTTGTTCATATTTATGTAGATGACATAATTTTTGGATCTACTGAAAACAACCTTTGCAAGAAGTTTGCTAAACTTATGCAAGGGAAGTTTGAAATGAGTAGTATGGGAGAACTTAAGTTCTTCTTGAGACTCCAAGTAAGACAGACTGATGATGGCTTGTCCATATCCCAATCTAAGTTCACCAATGAGTTAATTAAGAAATATGGTATGGAATCATCCTCCACCATGAGAACTCCTATGGGAACAAGTATGCCTATATGCAAAGATGATGCAGGTAAACTTGTAGATGAGTCTTTGTATAGAGGAATAATTGGCTCACTACTATATCTCACTGCCAGTAGACCAGACATTATGTATGCAACATGTGTCTGTGCTAGGTACTAAGCATGGCCTAAAGAATCTCATTACACTGCAGTAAAGAGAATTTTGAGATATCTAAAGAGCACACCTAATCTAAGCCTTTGGTACCCTAGGAATGAAGATTTTCTACTAACAGACTATTCATATGCAGACTTTGCAGGTTGTAAAGAAGTTAGGAAAAGCACTACAGGTACATGTCAATTTTTTGAAGGAAGATTTATATCTTGAAGCAGTAAGAAGCAGACTAGTGTGGCAATTTCCACAGCTGAGTCTGAATATGTGGCAGCAGGAAGTTGCTGTGCACAGCTATTATGGATTCAGCATCAGCTAAGAGACTATGATATTCAAGTAAGTAGAACACCCTTGTTTTGTGATTCTAAAAGTGCTATATCTATTGCTAATAATCCTGTTTCACATAGTAGGACTAAGCATATAGAAATAAGATACCATTTTCTTAGAGACCATGAAGAGAAAGAGGACATCTCATTAGAATTTGTTAAGACAGACTATCAAATTGCAGATATATTTACTAAGCCTCTAGATGAAACTAAATTCAATAGATTTAAAATTGAATTAGGAATGTTGATCATATGTTAGATTAACAAAAGTGGCTAAGTAAAATTGTGTCGACACATTCAGTAATAAAGTGTCGACACAGAGGAGTTGTGTCGACAATTCAGGGAAATTGTGTCGACACAGTGTCGTAGTGTCGACACCTAAGGGACAAAGTGTCGACACATCCAGGAAAGTAGTGTTGACACATCCAGAGAAGTGATGTTCACACATTCAGAATTTTTGTCGACACTTCGAATAAGTGTCGACACAGACTTTCTGTTCATCAACTACATAAGTCAAGTGTCGACACATCATCAATTTGTGTCGACACATAGAGGTCAATATTATTGTCGAGACATTAGAAGTATGTGTCGACACATTTCAACTGTGTTGACACATTTAGACAGTTTTTGCCTGCCTTTTGACCTTCTTTGTTTAAAAGGGGATAAATAGGACCAGAACAAATTCTGTCGACACGCTCACCAGGTTTTCGAGACTAAAACTCTGTATCGACAAACTCTCTTCTCTCCATTAAAGATTTCTCATCGTCCCAATGGCGCCAAAGGTTGAAGACAACATTAACGAAGGCTACGAGCTGGTGCGCAATGCTTTTGATGATGCGGCGACGGAGATTAAAGGGGTCATTACCCTTATTACTGATAATGGATTAGAGTTTCTTGTATCTGAACCTACCAAGATCTGGAAGAAGGAAGGGTTTGAGTTCTATGCTGCTGCAACAGTGGATTCAACTGGACTCAAGATTAAATCGTCAGTTCATGGAAATAGAGTCAAACTTACTCTGAAAAGTTTAAGAAAGATTCTTCACCTTCCTAGAATTCAGGATGAAGAAGAGGTCCCAGCCTCAAAGACAAGGGAGACACTACAGTAGTGTGGATTGGATCCAACCATGAAGATTGGAGCAGCCATTAACAGAAAAGGGATGAATCAACAAGGAAAATTTCTATCTGAAATGATAGGGAAGATGATTTTGTGTACACCAGGAGGACATAATAGGCTCTCTGCCTTTATGTTCAGTCTGATGACAAGGATAATCTATAAGATTAACACAGATTGGTCTGCAGTTTTATTTGAGAAGATAAAGGAAGGAATCAAAAAGCCTAATTTGGCTAGATTGCTGAGTTTATTCCTGGCTGGAGCAATTCCAGAGGTAATGCATCAGATTCTCAGAATAATATCCAGATGGGATAGGGTCCTCTCAAAGGACATACCTGATTTGGATAATCAAGAAACTGCAGCAAAATCACAAGTACATGACATTATTGAGCATGACCATGTGCAGGAGGACACAATAAGTGCACAAGTGCAGGGGTAGCAAGTTAGGGAACAGGTCCAGGACCTGACTGAAAATTCCCAAGTCCATGAGGAGACAGTTACTGCACAGTTTCAGGGGGAGCCACATTCTGCACAGGCGCAGGAGGAAGATAGAATCAACTTATCAGAAGAAATAGATTCACAAACTGATCTTGATACTTCTGGAGTTGCTGATGCTGCTGAGAAAGAACTATCACCTACTCACACTCAATAGGAATTCACTCTGGAAGAGTTGTTTCCTGAGATTGAGGGAGCAGCAGATAAGGAGGAGCATATCAGGGTTGAGGAGGAACAGAAGAGGTTTGAGGGGGAGCAGGCTAATCTTGAGGGGGAGCAGATTGGGACTGAAAAAGATACACCCTCTACTCACCCAGAAAGGGTTGAGATAGCAAGTACTTCTGATTCAGAGAATGAAGAACTCGGGAATGCCAAGAAGATAAAACTTCTGGTCTTTAAGAGAAGGAGCCAAAGTTATAAAAGGGCACTACAAACTACTCCTCCACAACCTGCTCTTGAGACTGATTACAGCAAATTTTTGGTAGATTTAAAAGTGAAATTAGATGAGCAGAGATTGGTTTTGGAAAAATATGTGTATGAAAGCCATAAGGCCCTCCAATTTGATCTAGCATAAGATATAAAATCAATCAGATTTGAGGTAAATCAGAATAAGAAAGAAATGACAGATTGCTTCCACAAGGGAGGCCATGCTGTGGTATTTCTAGCACAACAGCAGGTAGAGATCAAGCAACAAGTGGATGATATTGCCATCAAACAAGACTATGTCCTTGAAAACCAGCTGAGGATGAATGAGAATCTGACAGATTCTCACAATGCAATCTTAACTGAGTTAAAAAAATACTGTTATTGGATTGACTGGCGCAAGGGCTAAATACATGGAAGAATATGATAAGAAGCTACAAGCTGCCCTAGATTCAGTTAAAACTGCCATCACTTCATCTGAGAATTTAATTACTGCCCAGCTTCAAAAGTTAAAGCCATTCTTTAAAGATGGTATCAATTTCCTAGATGGGCAAATCAGATTTTAAAAAGATGATTTAAGAGATCATGTAGCCAGAGAAGTCATAAAGGGGGAGAGGGTGTTAGTATATACAGGCTCTGATCATGCCAAATTGATAACCAACAGTATCAGAGCCACTCTGGGATATCCACCCTTATGTGATGATGACAATGTGGCTGAGGCAGGTGTGCAACCAGCTCTACTTGAAGGTGATCAACCTGAGGTTGCCCAAGTCATTTACCCCCCTGCAGATTTTGAAATGTTACATCAATAAGTTCAGTCTATGTACAGCCCTCCACAACAAGTTGCTAATGTTGTTATTGAAAAGGTAGATATGCTAAAAGCTGGTGTGAAAGCTCAGCAAGATGCTCAATTATCAAAGAAGAGATTCAGAGAGCAGGAAGAGTTAAAACCTGATTTTGAGCAATGAAGCCCCACTTTTAGAAATATCATATTAACTGCCTGGAAAGCTGTAAAAGACCAGGTTCATGAAAGGGGCAAATGGTATAATGAGCAAGAATGACAGAAGTATGAGGCAAGGCAGGAAGCCATAGTTCAACATAGAAGAAAGGCTAAGAGTGGGAAGCTACCTCCTGATGCTCAGGAGCCTAACAAGTATTTCCCTAAGCCTTTTCATTATTTTGAAAGGCAAAGGATTAAGGCTGAAGCACAAAAGAAGGCTGAGTTGAAAGGCAAGAAGCCCATTGAAGATACAAAACCTTCTGTGCAGGCTCAAATTAGATCAGGGAAAGGAATAGTCATCAAGGAGCCTGTCCAGCCTTAGTTTATTTTTACTAGATTTTTCAAGAACTATGTAATTCTTAGTTTTTAATGAATTCTATATAAACAGTGTTAAGAAACTTTTTGATATAATAAATAAAACAATGTTCCATGTTCATTTAATTTGCATCCTTATTCTGTGATGCCAGTTTATTATTTGTGTTGTTTATAAATTATCCTGGTATATAATGCTTATATACATCATCATGTTTATTTATCATAAGTGGTGTATATCATTGACAAAAGGGTTATGACTTCTCTAAATAGGGGGAGATTGTTGGGTACATTGGAAAATGTGTACCTGATTTGGAGAAGCTTCTCTTAGCTCAATGATATACATCAAGGTGTATTTGATGTTATTTTTAGTTTAAATGTGCAGGTCAAGAATATGCTAAAATGCAGAGAAAAGTTTCTAAGTCCATGTATCGACACCAGAGGAAGCTATGTCGACACTTTAGTAAGTTTATGTTGACACTTGGAAAAGGCTGTGTCGACACACAAAATAGTTAGTAGACATCAATTGTGTAGACACTTGGAAAAGGCTGTGTCGACACACAGAATAGTTAATCGACATCAACTGTGTTGACACCTAGAGGCAGTGTCGACACACAGAATAGTTAGTCGACATCAACTATGTCGACATCAGGAGGAAGTGTCGACACACAGAAGCAGAGTCGACATCAACTGTGTCGACACCTGGAGGCAGTGTCGACACACAGAATTTTTAGTCTACATCAACTGTGTCGACACACATGACTTGTGTCGACACACAACAGCGTTTTAATATAGTTTATTGCCGTGGAGTGAAGAAGTGATTGTGTCGACACAAATAACTTGTGTCGACACATTCTCAAGATGCAGTGTCAAGAAGCAGTGTCGACATCAAGGCAGCTATGTCGACACCACCAAAGTCTGTGTCGACACTTAAGTCACTTGTGTCGACACATATTGACAGTTTTTCTCGACACATAATGACAGTCAGTCTCGACACTTAGCCGACAGAGACAAAGGCTTAAGAACTGTTTCAGGACTTGACAGCTGTGAATTAAAACAGGTTTACTGATGCTATTGATACTGACAGGAGTTCGTTAGAAACCGGATCAGCTGGTTACCATGGGTGAAGCCTATATATAGACGGACTGTGTCAAATCAATAATAAAGATACACACATAACTAACACAACTATTGAGAGATTGATCTTTGATCAAGAAAGTGCAAGTCACACAAAAGAAGATCTTCGTGAGAAGATCTAAGAAGACATTCTGAAGTGATTATCTACTCAGATTTTGTCTTAGAAGAATTCAATCAAGAATTCAGAAGGATATTCAGAAGATTTGGGGAGAGAGGGCTCCAGATGTTTTGAAGTCAAGAAAAAGACTATCACAAGTCTCTCAAGAAGCAGATCCTGAACTAATCTACTAAGAAGATCCAGATCTACTTCTGGAATCCAAGAAGGAAGCTGCCAGTCAGTCAACTTCAAAGGAGATCAACCCTACTTAGTTCAGATTCAAGAAGCTTTGAAGAAAGCTAAGAACATGATGATTTCAGCCACCAGTCTCATCAAGAAGTTGATCAAGAATCCTCTTATCCTTTCTCTCTCAACAAGGGTAAGAGTCCATCAAAAATACTTATCAAATTCTGTAGGATCTTTTCAAAGATCTGAGTTGTAAGCCTGTGTTATAAAGGCTGAGTGTAGGAGATTTAGATCTCTGAGTGGTAAGGTTATTTGAGCCTGAGTGTAGGAGATTTAGATCTCTGAGTGGTAATGTTGTTTGAGCCTGAGTGTAGGAGAATCAGTTCTCTGAGGTGTAGGACTTGTGGCAAGGCTGAGGTAGGGCTTATTAGCCTGAGCCGTAGGAGTGTGGATACATTCTAAGTTGTAGGAATCCTTCAGGATTCTGAGCTGTAAGATCTGTGAATCTGAGAAAAAGAAAGAAGTTAGGCTGAATCTAGCATATTGTTGGATAGACGAAGGGGGAAAGTGGATGTACCCAGACCTTGGGGAATCACTATAAATCAGTGTGCAATCTGTGATTTGTGTAATTATAGACTCTGTGATTGTATATGCTGTGTTAGCTGTAGAGTTTTCAGATTTATATTAAAGAACTGAAGTAATATTCTGCCTTAGATTGAAACAAGGATAAGAACCTATTCACCCCCCCTCTAGGTGTTTAGGTTGTCTTGAAGTTAAATCTATCATTAGCAGTGCCAGAAACCGGGAGTGTGTCACCATTGTCCACAATGATGTGCTTGGGGTAAGCAGTATCAAAGTATTTGGGCTGCTGCTGCGGATAAATATGATGTGCAGCACCCGAGTCCACAATCCAGTGAGAGCTGTGTGAGAGGCACGATATACCTTCCTTGAAGATCGAGGCTACGGAGCCAGAAGAGCGACTAACCACCCCTCTAAGCTGATGTAGTTGAGGACGCAACGCAGCAACCCCACTAGCAGTGATCGAGTCGGAGGCCATAATTCTGATCTGCGGTGAGTTACGACAACCAGGCGGCAAGAAGGCACGCGACTAGCCAGCAGATCCATCGACTAGAACGGAGGAAGCACTGAGAAAAGCGAGAACAGGCCGCAGCGGCGAGAACAAGCCGTGCAAGAAGAGGTAACCACGAGAAAAGAGACAGCATCGAGAACAGGCCGCTTGGGAAGAGAATAAACCACAACCTGAAGAAGGCAGAGCGGAGAAGAGGAGAAGCCTCACGCGATGAGACTAGTTGCAATGACTAGCTAGAGAAGAGGCAGGGCGAGAAGTCCGCACGGTCATGGTGATCACACCAGCAGCAAGAGAATATGCAACGACCCAGATGTGGAGATCGCAGCGGTCAAAGAATAATTTGCGGCGAGAAGAGAAGCGAAGTGAAGCCGCAATGACGATGAGAAGTCACGACGACTAGGTGAAGTCGCGGCGAGCAGGGAGTAAAGAAGCGAGAACCGGGCAGAGAAGAAGGATGCAGAGAGAGAGAGAGGTCGGTAGAGGAAGTAGTCGCACGGTCTCGGCGGACACACCAGCGATAAGGAAAGTCGCGACCAGGATGCGACTAAGGGAAGAGGAGAGACCGCTAGCGACAAGATAGGTCGCAACGACTAGTCGGAGAAGAGGAGAGAGATGAAGTCCGCACGGTCAATGTGAGACCACCAGTGACAAGGAGAGATGCCACGACCTAGATGCGGACTTTGCCGAGAAAGAAGAAAACTCGCAGCGGGCTAGAGGCACAAACCACAGCTAGAAAAGAGACCGCAAGAAGCGGGAAGAGAGAAATGCGGGAGAAAGGCCATGCGGATAGCACGGGAGGCCGCGCGGATAGAGAAAGAAACAAGAGAGGGTAGATAAGCGGGAAGAGAGAAAAGCGGTAGAAAGGCCGCGCGGATAGCAAGGGAAGCCGCGCGGATAGAGAAAGAAACAAGAGAGGGTGGACCCCACGTGTGAGAGATTATAAAGGAGAGGTAGGAGGGGGGAAGAGATGTGGAAGCCATGAGAGATTCAGAGTAAGGGAAGCAGTTAGAAGAAGATAGGCCGCACGAAACTGCGGCTAAGCTGGAGAAGGCGTTGCCGCGCGGGCAGCGGGAATGAGAAGGCGGTTAGGAAGAGGGAGACCGCGAGAAGCTGCGGACAGAAGGCCGTAAACCCAAGGAGGAGACCACTGCCTCTAATACCATGTAAAAAGGAATGGGCAAACCTTGCATATACTTCTTCATGTGTAAAATCCAAGAGAGAATACAAATATATAGGAGAAGAGTAGGAGAACAATCCTATACAAGAGATGTGGGACTAAAGGAGAAGAAGGAAATGAGCCTATAATTGGGCCTTTACAATTATCTTTCCTATGTCATCTAACACATCCGAACACTTGAACAAATAAATCAAATTGGAATTGTTGATGCTCTTTATATACCCACATCTCAAATTATTGAAAAGATAATATTATGTATACTGCAACAAAGATCGGGTCAGCATCACACAATATTTCATTTGTTCTGAAAGCTGATTAAAGATTGGGCTCAAATGTTTCTAAATAGATAAACAACAATAAGAAACAATTCTTTTTTATGACTCAATTTTGGTATCTCTATATGTGCAAATTTTTGTATAGACATTGATCATAAAAAAAATTGTTCGTCTTTTGATTGAGCTCCCCTAGTCAAACTTCCTAGATCCGTCCCTGGCCGGGAGTGGCCGACCACGAGACGCCCCTCGTGCAGAGGCCGCAGGAGGGAGAGATCCCACTTCCCAGGTTGGCAGGCGGGATTGTCGCGCCTCAAGGCACCGGGCGCGCGACCGAGAGACGGGGACTCTCGGTCGGCCGGAAACCGAGCCGGCATGAGTCGGCTGGCCGGCGGAGGGAGAGAGGGGACGACCTCCGCGACTGGCCCTGTCCGACGAGGGGGAGTGAGATCCCGGCGCGTGCGGATCGCGCACGATTGTGCATGTCGATCACGCGCGCGGCGGTCAAACCCACATCCCCACTAAGGTAGTGGCCTAGTGGTGATCATGAGGAGCGGGCTATCCGCACCCCAAAATTCTTATAAAAGGGTCCTCATTCCTATCAACTTGTATGAGCTTTTTTTCGAGAGAGGAAATGATCATATTGGTGCGTTATGCTAGTTTTGTTATTACAGTGCAAAGCGTAGATAAATTAACCTCTAGTCGCAAATCTAGAGCAATGTTTGGGCGTGATAGAGCCGGATTTGAACGTCAAAATCAAAATGATTGGGCAAACAAAAATATGATGAATCGACCTCTAAAGGTTGTCGTTGTCCATTTTCATAGAAAGAATCAAAATGTAACTGGTAGTGAGTTGACACTAGAAGTAAAATGTGGTGCCCATAATTACGAAATGATACACTGAAGTTCATTCATATGCAAGTACGTTAAGCAAAAGTGTGGAAAATATTGTTAATGAGATTACGTTGCTGAAGTGAAACCTTAAAAATTTTTAGTGCTCTTAAAATTGAGGCATGAATAATGCTACATGTCTTAGAAATTATATAAGGTAAGAACTATGATGCAAAAAAAAGTTAGATGGAATGAACTCCAATTCAATTATTATACAAACACATTATAAAGAATGAGTATATCGGTTTCAATAAAGCAAATTTTGGTGAAAATCATCTAGACAGCTTGTTCTTTTTTCACTCAATTTCAATCCTGCTTTGCAAAATGTTTTCTTGGATTACATAAACAAAATGAACACATATCAACTCTCATTACTCTTTATTGTTGGAGTAACATTGATAAATATGATATTATTTGCTGCATTTATATTTAAGTTCAATAAAACTAAAGAGAGTTATATATAAGCTCTTAATAGCAAGCTTTAAGTATGTGCTCGATAAATATGTTCTACCGTAAGTAGAACATATTAAAAATATACTAGCTCATTGCAAAAAGTTCTTTACTAGTGAGAAAAAATTGAGTGTTTTCTGTTTGAATGACTAACTCTTTGATTGTAATATCGAAAAGATTTCATTAGTGCATTGCAGTCTATTAAAAATATTTTTGCAGGATGAACCATACTTGATAATTACTCTTTGGAATTTTTGTACCTTATATGATGTGTTTTGTAATTTAAATAACAACTATGAACATTATATTTGATTTTACATGCTTAGTTAAAAATTTTAATTCTTATGTTAATTTGCAAATAGTAATTTGGTTTGAGATTAGCAGTCTTGGCCTGATATTAACATTTTTGGTACGTCATTAATCTTGAGCTGTCATTAGTCAAAATAGGTCTGCTCATAACATCAAAAAAGGCTTATTTGCACTTTGCACCCTCCAATTACACCATTTTGACACTTTGCACCCTAAATTATTAAAGTTGGCACTTTGCACCCCTCATTTACACTTTTTTTGGCACTTTGCACCCCAGCCTTAATATGAGAGGGTATTTCGGTCATTTTGTCATTTTGAGTTGAAATTTTTTTTCCCTGACTGCCGCCTTCTAAAAAATATGAACGCAAGATTGCATTGTCGGCGGACGCCTGTCTTTCAGGTCCATCTTACCCACACGGGAAGCTTTTTGACGTTCTTTGAAGATATTGTAGTCTTGTAGATATATATATATATATATGGGGTTACTCTAGTGCGGGCGTACGGGCAAGGATTAATGAGACTTTAAATCGAAAAGTGATCAACATGAAAGTTGTAGATTCCGGCGAGACGAACAACTTTCATGTTGATCACTTTTTGATTTGGAGCTTTCTTGAAACTCGATTTGGACCCCGAAATCTGGGACGGCGGAACTGCTACAGTAAAGCGTCCGCCGCCACAGATTTCGGGAACCAAATTGAGGTCCAAGACGGCTCATATTAAGGCTGGGGTGCAAAGTGCCAAAGAAAGTGTAAATGGGGGGTGCAAAGTGCCAAATTTAATAATTTAGGGTGCAAAGTGTCAAAATGGTGTAATTGTGGCGTGCAAGGTGCAAATCAGCCCATCAAAAAATATATATTTACTGCTTGTAGGGATAAATCATATTACATCATCAAAACATTCAAAACCTTTCAATCTAAGCGACGAGTATAAATCTAACAGACAAGAATTCGCCGCACAAATTTAAAAAACAAAAACCCAAATCCCGACCTCACCTCCTCCTACTTCCTACAGCCAAGAAACAACTCTAGCCTCTTCAATTTTAAAAAGTATGTCCTTATTCTTTTAATTTTTATTTGCACAAGGGAACTCCATGCACAATTGCTTCTACTGTATAGGTTTTGATTTGATTCTTAATAATGTTCCTTTTTTTAATGAAAAAGGCCTTTTTAAATCGGCCAACGTTTG
This sequence comes from Platanthera zijinensis, assembly GCA_039513925.1. NCBI lineage: Eukaryota > Viridiplantae > Streptophyta > Magnoliopsida > Asparagales > Orchidaceae > Platanthera > Platanthera zijinensis. The sequence continues at coordinate 224,179,921 of CM077080.1, read as the reverse complement.
TCCGGGTGGGGTTGAGTTGGCGGCTCAATTTGCCTTGCAACAGTTTATTACGTGAACGAGCCGTGGGGCTATTGTTGAAGGGGAGTGCAAGAACTTTTTTGAGGCATGTTCTAACAGTCTGCTCAAGGGATATTGGAATGCGACTGACAATGGGGAGAAAGATTTTACTTTTCTCCATGATTTCTCCCAACTCCGCTCCAATATGTTCCTCTTGATGAGGCGAGCAGAGTTGCTGATTTTTGTAACCGTTTTGTTTTATGTAGTGATTTTCTTTGGCCTTGCTTGGTGGAACCGCTCTTGAGTTTGTTGAGCTCGTCCAATTCGACTTGAATGACATTTTGTAATAACTTAGAAGTGTATATTTTTTTCCTTTCTCTGATACATATGCAGTTTTTCGTTTGTAATATTGTCTTTTCTCTTTAATTTTATTCTAGTAAATATATTTTGTTGCGGGATGCCTTAAGCTCCTGATAGAGCGAACTAAATTGGACCGCCTTAGTCTGCGGAGCGGACGAACGCGCAAACAGTCACAAAAAAGTAGGAAATAAACAAGACGAGTTTTTAACGTGGAAAACATGTGAATATGGTAAAAAACTACTTGATTGGTTCGGTATCGACCAAACTTCACTAATTGTTGATGTTTATAAGGTTTTTGAGAAGCCGAGGGCGACAGGCCGCTCCACGTTGCAACTTGAGGTGAGAGAGAAAGAGTCGCGCTCGGAGGGTGACAGAGCACGGCTCGTAAAGCTCAATGTTTGTCTCTTCTGATGGTGTAAAAAGCTCATGGTCGTTGTCCGGACTTTGAGCACATGAGAATTGTTGAGAAGGATCGCGAAACGCATCGCACGTAGGAGTGCGGTTGACTTCAAGGAATCTTCCAGGGGTTTGAAGATCTCCAAGGATGGTGATGAAGGTTTTCGCGGTGCCCTGACTTGGAGAGGGAGGAGTCTCAGAGAAGAAAAAAATTAGAATGAAGGGAGGTCTAAGGTCCTATTTAATAGGCCCATGAGTGGTTACAGTAGTTACACGATTATCCGTACACCATAACCACTATTTCTACTAATTACAACCCAATTCAATATAGTTCATCGTGTGAATTATTTTAATAATTTTACTATGCACAGACCATTATCATTTTGGCTATTGGCACCCACCCATGATAGGTGGTCACGCTAGTAACACCCCAAATTTGACAGCGGACCTTCAGGTCGATATCGTAGGGCGACAGTGGGTATCGCCGACGGCGATAGCGATAACACTCAACGCCTTGAAGCGTTGAGTGAGCTAAACACACTCGACGTCTTTCGACGAATCGTTGAGTAAGAGACTATCTCGTGGCGATAGTGGGTATCGCGCGGCGATAGCCCCATCTCTCAACGTTCTCGACGCCTCGAAGCGTTGAATGAACTCAATGCACTCGACGCCGTAAAGCGTTGAGTGAGCTATCGGAACGGCGACAGTGGATATCGCCAGGCGATAGTGCCACGTTTGCTAGACACGTGTCAGATGGCCGGATGACGACCGATGTGCGGTGGTTGACTAGGGCCAAGGCGGTTACTGTCGCTATCGCCAGGCGATAGCCGATATCGCACGAAAATATCCTTTTGTTTGACTTTTCAACCGAAATCGTGGCCTTTGCTCTCTTTTGATGAAATGATCCTATGGCTAGGATTAATCCCAAGGCCACTTATACAGAGTAGTAGAGGAATGAGAATTCATTCTCTTCTTCTCACTCTCTCTCCTTCTTTCATCTATGTTCTTGAGAGAAAGAGCTGAGGGTTGGAGCTAAGGGCTGGAGCTGAGCTTCAATAGCTTGGTGAAGGAGATTCTGTAATCGAAAGTCAGAGCTGAGGCTAGAACCGTGAAGAGGGAAGTGAGGTGCTCCTTTCCGGCCACAAAGAAAAGCTTTGCCATGGCTCCGAAGAAACTACAAGGGTAACGATCTTACTTTTTGAACAAGTGAAGTCCTCCTTTTTGCATAGACAAGGAATCCCCCACCAAAAGGTGGAAGCATCAAGGGAATTCCATTGATTTGATATGTGATATCCCTAGGTAGTTTTGCATATAGATCCGAAAATCGTAGTACGGAATAGACATGCTGTGTGAAGCCCATCCCGACAGGTTGGTCTGGATTGATGATATTTTATTTTTCGTGCCGGAGAAGACTCTGAGTATAAACGGGAAGTTTATGAGGTCTGATAGGTTATGCCTGTGAAAGAGAGTAGCAAGAAGTACTGGAGACACACTCCATAAAAATACATAGAAAATACCACAGTTCGCATAACTGTCGGATATCGCCGGGCGACAGTGGGTATCACCGACGACGATAGCTCTTGTTGAGCTATTTGTGTTGTGTACTGTGAAAGTCCAGTATTTCTGGCACTGTAGCTTACTGCAGGGTTTTGGCTGGGTCTTGTACAAAAAGTGAGTTCTATTGTTAACGCCTGACGACAATGAGTATCGCTGGCGATAGCCTCCAGATACCCTTTTGATTGTAAAACCTGTCTCTGGGAGACTGTGAGGCTAATCTGTGAGATGCGAGCTCCTAAAGGCTAGTGAGCCAAACAGACAAGGTGAAGCCCCCGCGTTAGATTAGACATTGAATTGATGATTTGAGCAACGGGCAATGACTGAACTGTATCCACGTTATGGTTGTCTAACTTGAGTGCCTAAGTTATTGACGTTCGTTAGGATCGCATAATGAGAGTCTTAGGCTGTACGCCGTCAAGAATAAAGTCTCAGGCTGGGGGGGGGGGGGGGGGGGGTCGTAGAGACTATAAATGCTCAAAGTTAACCATTATGTCTGGGACCTCTGAACGGTGGTGCAATTTGGGAAACTGGCGCACCGAAAATGTGCCCTGAGTGCACGGAGCGTCGACAGTTAAGACCAACGTTTGTGAGATATTTAATTGTGTGTGAGTGCACGTTCTTGTAATATATCTGCTTGTGATAATGTTATGCCGCAGGGAAGGAATACCACTATCCCGGGAAAGGGGTATGGTCGTTATAAATTGGTCAGCTTAATGTTGACTGTTGCCTTGTTTTTCGTCCTTGTGGTGGATTGTCCCTGTGCAGGTGCTGGAGAGACAAGCGGGAAGTAGCGGGCTATGGCCCCGAAGCTATGCCGGCCCTCGATGGCCAAGCGAAGTTTTATTACTTTCATGTGTGGACGACCTGTGTGCCGATGTCTGTAATCCACACCTTATAAAGAGTTAATGTAAGGCATTAAGGCCAGAACAGTTTTAAGCTACTGTTGACTGTCGCCGTGTGATAGTGACTATCGTTGGGCGATAATAACTTTTGTGTAATTTTGTAATAAACATTCCTGTGTTTATATAGTGAACATTAATGTTGTACTTCAGTTCAAATCTTTACCTCTAAAGCTTCTGCTAGAATGCTCTAAGGCCCCGTTTGGTGGGACTTATTTCCAGCGGTCAAGCGGTTACGACCGCATGTACCGAGCCTTAATTAAGGCCCGGTACATGCGGTCGTAACCGCTTGACCGCTGAAAATAAGTCCCACCAAACGGGCTCTAAGTTAGGATGCGTGGTCTTTTGATATTCATATGTAATCCCACTGCCTATTTGTGGAATATGGTGTGGGGCCCTGACCAGATCCTCTATTTGTGGAATTTGACTTTGCATTTGTTATGAGCAAACCTATTTTGAATATGTGCAAACCAACTTTTAAAATAAAAACTCTTAAATAATTATTTTAAATGTTACCTTAAAATTAATAGGAGCAAACCATTTCCCTATCACCTCCGCCGCCGCCCGCCAACGCCAGCCCACGCCGACAACGCCTGCCAACGCCCTCCAACGCCACCAACGCCGTCATAGCCGCCATACCCGCCAACACCAATATAGGCTTCCAAATTTGCCATAATTAAAGTCATTTTGGACAATATGAAAAATCAGAAAATATAAATCAATATCGCCCAAGATTAATTCTAAGTAGGACGTGTTGGGATTCGAAGCGGTGCTGTCGTGCAGAATACCTGATGCTGGCACAAGTAATAATAACAGAAAACACAAAAGCACAAGAAATAACGTGGTTCCCCAAGAATGGGTACGTCCACGGGCGGGAATGGCAGTCACAATCTCATTCAACACAAAATCCACAGTGTTACAAATGGGGATAAATTACCCCTATACAAAATGAGATAAAAAGTGACTCCCGGATACCTTGCGGCAAAACGGCCGAAGAAAGAGGAAGATCCTCACGGCCAAGCACGGCGGCAACCCAAACTCCGACGACGTCTCTACGACGACGGCGTCTCCCCAAAACTGCAGCAAGCAGTAGCCTTTCCCAAACCCGGCGCAACGGTGGCGGCGCCGACAATCCTCCCCTCACACAGCGGCGGCGCTCTCCTCCAAAGCAACGGCGGCGGCGGCTCTCCAAAGTAGCGGCGGCGGCCCAACAAGGCAGCGGCGGCGACGGCGGTCAGAGCAGCGGCGGCGGCGGTCTGCCTCCAGCGAGAGGCGACGGTAGAGAGAGAGAGAGAGGCCAAAAATGTAGAGAGAGAGAGGTAGAGGAACGGCGGAAGAAGGGGAGGAAGATGAGTCGGGTCTAATTTCCTAGGGCGCAGGAAGTGATATAAATAGGTTTAAATGATTAAACCAAATGAATATTGAACCAAATAAATATTGAACCGGTTCAAAATTGCTGAATAAAGGCAGCAGCAGAAAGGTTGCCACTAACTTTTTCCAGGTTGTGACTTTCCTGCCAGATTTTGAAAATTGCAGAAATTCGCTCCGGAAAAATTTCCCTGCGCGCCCGGAGGTTTGGTATAATGTTGGGGAGTTAATGGAGGCAAAATCCTAACAAACTCCACCTGCCGAGATAACTCCAACCAACCAAGTTGCCACCAAGAACGATGCAAATCGCATCAACTGAATCTGCTCCCGCCAAGGGCAGATAAAGTGAACTCCTTCAATCTGAGTAGTACACAAACTGGACTGACGTGACTACTCCAGAAATGCTCCACCTGAAGCAAAGGTCTAACTGCTCCACCTCCAGCGGTGGTCTCCCAAAGCAAAAGAAAATATCACAGACTCCAGAAATGATGTGCGCGGGGAGAAAAAGGATAAATGCATTCACATCAACAATTGAATGCAGGCAAAACTGATCTCAACATGGATAAAGAGAACCCCTATACGAGCTAATCAGGAAATGTTGATTAGACACACACACTAAGCTCATGTGACGAAGGAGTAACAATGAAAGAGCTTATGTACTAGGGTGAAACAAAAGCATTCATACAACGGAGTAATGATCGGAATAGATAACCCAAAGACAGGTTATAAGAAAGATAACAGGAATAACATGAACATAATGAGGGAAAGGAAAGCAAGCAACATAGGGAACAAACGGAACAGGAAGCACGAACATATAAACGGAAAGTAGAAGAGCAGAGAGAAGGATGACCTAGATGAGGTTATCTCCCACATCCTCAAAGCACAAGGATATGTCAGACTTCCCCTTTTCATCACCAGTACTCTTCCCTTTATCTTTGTTCTGAAGCTTCCAACAGTCCTTGATCACGTGACCCTTCTTCTTGCAATATTTGCAGTATAAATCTGAGATGCCCTTTGACTTAGACTTGCCCCCTCTATCAGAACCAGAATGACCCCGAGAGTATAGAACAGAGTCTTCAGTAACATGAGAACCTGAAGACCTCTTCCGGATGTCATCTGAGAGTAGAGCCGCAGTCACTTCTTCCAAGTCCAAGACGTCCTTACTGTAGGTAAGGGTAGTAACCATGCTCTCATAGAGCTTTGGAAGGGAGTTCAAAAGGATCACTGCTTTGTCCTCTTCATCCACCTGAATATCCATGCTGAGACACTCAGATAACAGTCTGTTGAAACTGTTCAGGTGGTCATGAATAGAGGATCCCTCCTTCATGCTAAACTTGTAAAGCTGCTGCTTGAGGTAGATCCGGTTGGGGAGAGACTTTGTCATATAGGTACTCTCCAACTTTGCCCAAATGCCAGAGGCAGTCGTCTCTGAAAGAACTCCATATAGCACGTCATCATGTAAGCAAAGCTGTATGGTGGACAAAGCTTTGAGATCCATGTCCTCCCACGTACGATCAGAAACCTCAACATCCTTACTGGCCTTTCCCAGTAGGGCACGGTGTAAGCCTTCTTTTATAAGAAGTGCACGAACTTTGACCTGCCATAGACCAAAGTTTTGTTTCCCATCAAACTTGGCCACAGCACCAGGAATAGACGAAGCCATCGAGAATGGAACGCAGAAACTGCACGGAACACAAAACTTGAGTTGACGACCTCAGCAGTGCACAACTAAGGGGATAGCCAGCGGACCAACGGTCGTAAACTACCGCACCCAAGTGTACACTCGAGATCGGAAACAACTCGTCCTTTAAACAAAAGTGTCAGCCCGCAACCTGGCTCTGATACCACTTGTTGGGATTCGAAGCGGTGCTGTCGTGCAGAATACCTGATGCTGGCACAAGTAATAATAACAGAAAACACAAAAGCACAAGAAATAACGTGGTTCCCCAAGAATGGGTACGTCCACGGGCGGGAATGGCAGTCACAATCTCATTCAACACAAAATCCACAGTGTTACAAATGGGGATAAATTACCCCTATACAAAATGAGATAAAAAGTGACTCCCGGATACCTTGCGGCAAAACGGCCGAAGAAAGAGGAAGATCCTCACGGCCAAGCACGGCGGCAACCCAAACTCCGACGACGTCTCTACGACGACGGCGTCTCCCCAAAACTGCAGCAAGCAGTAGCCTTTCCCAAACCCGGCGCAACGGTGGCGGCGCCGACAATCCTCCCCTCACACAGCGGCGGCGCTCTCCTCCAAAGCAACGGCGGCGGCGGCTCTCCAAAGTAGCGGCGGCGGCCCAACAAGGCAACGGCGGCGACGGCGGTCAGAGCAGCGGCGGCGGCGGTCTGCCTCCAGCGAGAGGCGACGGTAGAGAGAGAGAGAGAGGCCAAAAATGTAGAGAGAGAGAGGTAGAGGAACGGCGGAAGAAGGGGAGGAAGATGAGTCGGGTCTAATTTCCTAGGGCGCAGGAAGTGATATAAATAGGTTTAAATGATTAAACCAAATGAATATTGAACCAAATAAATATTGAACCGGTTCAAAATTGCTGAATAAAGGCAGCAGCAGAAAGGTTGCCACTAACTTTTTCCAGGTTGTGACTTTCCTGCCAGATTTTGAAAATTGCAGAAATTCGCTCCGGAAAAATTTCCCTGCGCGCCCGGAGGTTTGGTACAATGTTGGGGAGTTAATGGAGGCAAAATCCTAACAAGACGAATCCACAAATTTTGGACAATTGATAATTCGAGCTTAGTATATATAACAAGCATGATTTGGAGTGGATTTGAACTCACAGATCGAAGGGGTGGATTTTGAGGAGTCCTTTGAACCTGTGGCTCGGCTTAAGTCCATTAGGATGTTTTTTTTTGCATTTGCTAGTTTCAAACGAATAAAATTGTATCAAATGAACGTCAAGAGTGTGTTTCTAAATGATTATATTAAAGAAGAGGCATACATAGAGCAATCACCCAGTTTTAAAAATAGTAATCATCCAAATCACGTTTTTAAACTCATAAAAGCCATGTATGAATTAAAGCAAGCACCTTGTGCCTTGTATGCTTTCACCTTGTGCCTTGTATGGATTAAAACAAGTATCTCGTGCATAGTATATATATATATATATATATATATATATATATATATAGATATATATATATATATATATATATATATATATATATATATATATATATGGCCAAAAATACCTAAACGGACATGACCCTCCTCACCGGCGCTGGGCGCTGCTCCGATGAAGAGACACCGATGGTGCCTCTGTCGCAAAGACAAATGCTTAATCCTGCCGACACTAGATGGATTCGACCATCCTAACAAATATTCGCGCCGACTGTTGGCACGATTCACCACTGCGTAGTCGCTCGGCTATGATGTTTAATACAATCTCGTAGTCGAGCGATTACACACAAAAAATGGAAAAAATCACCAAAATCCACCGAGAGAGGGAAAAAAATCCGAAAACAGCCAGAAAATCCCGGTGAATCGACATAGAGTAGCTCTAATACCACTTGTTGGGGTGAATCCGCGAAACCATGACGGAGACGGATTCGCTCTAATCGAAACATCAAGATGAAAAAACTTGAGCGAAAACATATCTGAATCCATGAGTATGGATTGTTACGGTCACAAATTTTCCAAGTCTACAAGGTCATGATGAAGAAGACGAGTCCTCCACTTCCTCCTTAGGCTCTCTCCAGCGATGAGATGCTAGAACCGAATGAAAGTGATAATGATTTTGATAGCTTGTGACCCGGGGACCATAACATATTTATAGTAAAACCTAATGCGATTATTTTACATTTAAGCCCATTATATAAACATAAATGACGTCCGGTATCCACACATTATTTGAACCGCCCATGCAATATAAAACGCATTCGACCCGATTAATTATATCACCTAAATTTGGGTCGATGTTAATGACAGCCCAGTAGTGCACATAATTAACATATTTTGCCCACATAATTATTAGTTCTAACACTAAGGTGCTGCAAGGAGAGGGATAGTAGTAGGCATAGCTTCTCCTGTGGATCTGACTATAGAAAAATATGAAAGACCTCTCTAAGGGCCTGTTTGGGAAGTCTTTTCAGAAAGGAGAAGGAGTGATAGCAAAAGGATGGTAGGAAAAGAAGCTTTTGAAAAATGTCTATTAGAAAAGGAGAACTGTTTGGGTGAACTTCTTTTGCAGAGCTCTTCAAAAAGGAGAAGCACTTTATAAACCGTTTGACAAATCTCCGTTGCGGTAACTTTTTTTATTAAAAATACTCGTCCGGGTAAAAAAGCGCAATTATTTCGCCGGGGCAGATTTTTTTCGCCCGAGACCGAATTTTTCGTCCAGAAGCGAATTTTTTCGTCGGGGCGCGGTTTTTTCGCACGGGCGCGAACTTTTCGTCCGGGCGCAATATTTTCGCCTGAGCGCCAATTTTTCGATCGGGCCCTATATTTTCGCCCGGGCAACAATTTTTCGGTCGGATGCCAATTTTTCGGACGGACGTTAATTTTTCGAACGAGCGCGAATTTTCCGGACGGACACGAATTTTTCGGACGAGCGCGAATTTTTCAGACATACACGAATTTATCGGACGGGCACGAATTTTTCGACTGGGCGAGAAAACTTCGCCCGGGCGTAATTTTTTGCACGAACAAGAATTTTTCGCACGGACGCGATATTTTCGCTCAAAAGTGAGAAAACTTGCATTCGAGCTAAAAAAATAGCGTTCAGGCGAAAAAAATACACGATCGGGCAAAAAAATAACGTCGAGGCGATAAATTCGCGCCCGGGCAAATTTTTTGCGCCGGACAAAAAAATTATGCCGGGAAAAAAATCACGTCAAGACAAAAAAATCAAGTTGTACATTTTTTTAAGAGAAGTGTTTTTGTATGCGGAAGTGCTTTTCGAAAAGGTTGAAAAGTAGGTGACAAGTGACTTTTCCAAAAGATGGGAAAATGGAGTTTTTCGCGGTAGCTTTTCCCACCGATAGACAATCCAAACGGTCTCTTAAGTGTGGTGGCGTTTTCCAGAAAACGAAAAGGAGCTAAAAAGCCCTACCAAACAGGCCCTAATTTTGACTGCATCAGGCGTTTGGACTTTGTAAGCGGAGGCGGGCTGGAGGTCGGGTGTGCGATTCACGGAAAAGAATGAGGGGAGGCAAGGATGGTGAGGTTGCCGTTAGAAATGAGAAAAAGAATAGCTTTTAGTTTAAATTTTAGTTTTGGGGCTGCGAATAGCCATTTAAGAGATGCTTATATAAACACCCTATTTTTTCTAACTTTGACGTGGAGTTACCTTTCCCTCTGCATGAGATTTAGGCTCCGTTTGGTATGGTGGCGGCTGTCATGAATATGAGGTTTAATCTGTCATTCCTCATTCGTTAATGTCCACCTAAAGAACTTCATTCACTTTTATGCTCAAACATACAGATGACGTTTGTTAGGTGATCCTTAACGAATGACAGTTTAATCCATGTGTTTACGATTGCCACCACCCTGCCAAATGGAACCTTTATCCGTTATAATATTTTGCTCTTTCAAATCCTTGTAAGCACATTTTCTTTGGACAATGTAACCAACCGCGCTATCATATCTTTTAGATATTATGTGTTTTGATTCAACACAACTCATATCAAGATAATTCACAATCATTTTTTATATGCGACTTATGAGTATTTCCCAGAGGTTATTCATCCATCACAAAAGTACTCTTATTAGAGCAAGCTTAATGCTCCGTTTGGGGGGACTTATTTTCACCGGTCAAGCGGTTGCGACCGCATGAACCGGACCTTAATTTAGAGTCCGGTTCATGCGGTCGCAACCGCTTGATTGATGAAAATAAGGCTTCGTTTGAGATGACTTATTTTCACCGGTCACGCGGTCACGATCGCATGAACCGGACCTTAATGTAGGTCCGGTTCATGCGGTCGTGACCGCTTGACCGGTGAAAATAAGTCCCGTCAAACGGAGCCTAAGTCCCCACAAACGAAGCCTAAATGTGGTATTCCTAGCTAACAGAACTTTGCCACTCGTAAAAATCTGATTTGATATCCACCGGTAAAAGCTAAAAGTGAACAGCAAATGCATAATATCAGTGATATATAAAAGCAACATCACACAATTAGAACAATGGTACTGTAAAAGCAAACCATAAAGTATTGATGAGATTCTCCAAAAATATTAGAGTGGTCACCACGACCGGCTCTTCGAAGAGGTTTGGCTCGTCACGGGGTCCCACCGAATCCAAATAGCCGCGACATGTGCGCCCCGAAAGGGAGAGTACGGATCCTAGCTTGCGCTCATTCACGCTTGCTCGCAACAACACATATGACATCCCCCGCACGCATCATGTGCAACACCACACACACAAGCAGCGCGCTTGCAGTAGGGGCGCACACACTTCTACGCGTGCAGGCTGCGCACATGCAACAGGGGCGCGCACACTTCTACACGAGCGAGCCATCGTGTGTGTGCATTGACACACGCCTTTGTGCTCCCTTACGTGCCCGCCGCAGTAGCGGTCGTCAGCGCCGTCATCGCTGGCCCTCAGGTGAACCTGTATGGGCTTCCCGAGTTGCTCGGGCCAACAGGGGGGGGGGGGGGGGTGATGGTCGCCATATTCGAAAAATTATTAATCTAGGTGACCGAAATCGTGCGTCCCTATTCGTCCATTCAATTCATAAGGGGGAGCAATTGCCAGTGCTTTCCCAAGAAAAACTATAAAAAGGCACTCAAAACCTTCATTTACAGGGACTTAGAAAAAAAAGAAGACATAGCTTTGAGGTTTTTCGGTGGTGACTTAGCTCTCCGATCATCCTGCTGCTCAACGTATGCTCCATTTGTGACGTTTCGGTTCGGACGACTACTCCCGCGAGTGCAGCTGGAGGCATGGCTATTTCTCAAGAAACTTGCAAAGGAGCGATGATATGTCATCTTCCGAGTATTGATTAATAATGAGACATAAAGTCATCTCACCTCTTAGCAGGAGCATCATCACACCGTTGAATACATAATGATAGGAAGGCATATAGTCATCTCACCTCTTGGTTGTAGCATCATCTCACCACCGAATACCAAATAATGCGGAGGTATAACCTCATCTTACCTCTAAGCAGGAATCATAGGCGCACCACCGCCGGATGTCGAGCAAAAAGATATCAAGATCTCCATCATCATAATCATGATACATAAGTACACATTCAACACCCAATCAAATGAAATCATCACTATCAAATTAGGCTCTTCATGACTAACAAACGACAACACGTTCTACCTAACACGTGGTATCCTCTACTTATCTTACTAATGGTTACAATGTACAAACCTTTCACTTTGGAGTTATTCTATGGCATGCAGTCTAGAGAAATGTATATGCATCATCACATCATCATCATCATCGATCATCATCGATTCAGGCCTATGAACACTAGTAGGTTTGACATATAATTCCTAATTCGAACTCTCATATCAGATTCTAAAATGAATTCATGATGACGCCGCAATCACATGCCCAGGGTTCTAATGAACCAAATGAGTTTATAACTTTGACTAATTAGTAAAGGAGACTCAAAAAGGACATGAGCATTCATCAGTCCTATGACCGAAGAGAAGAGTCAGTACCCTTGGAGCTCTCTTCGGTTCCATTGCAGGTAAGGAATGATAAATGTGCGGAGTCCTCCACAGATCTGAAAGGAGATTACCATTTGATGCTCCCACTCGGTTCCAACAGTTAGATTGCCCAATTTAGGTCTTTTACCCTCTACCTCTCGCTCTCACTCTTGGTTTCCAGAAAATAGGAAAAAAGAGTTTTGTAGTCTCCCATTCTGACCTAAGTGAATCCCGGGAAAGGCTCTGAGCTATCGTGCTAACTCCCATTAGATCCATGGGCTTAAGCGAGCGAAAATCACTTTATTTCAACTCACTAGACCCGTTAGATTTCGACCTTCTAATCGCTCAATGATCGGCCCTGGACCAGTCAACGATCATTGATCGATTCTATCAGACTACGATTGCTGATTGGTTCTCTCTCGTTCGACGATAGTTGATCGGTTCTCTCTCAGTCGATGATCACTGATTGGTATTTCTCAGCCGATGATCGTTGATCGGTCTTTTGGTTGATGATCGTTGATTGGTCCTTCGGTCGACGATTGTTGATTGGACTCTCGGTAGACGATTGTTGATTGGACTCTCGATAGACGTTCATCAGTCGCTGATTGTAGATCGGTTCCAGTAGTTTGCGGATTCCAGACCAGATTCAATGGTCAACGATCAACGGTCAACAATTGAACCTTAATCAGCCAATGATCCCCGATTCCTCATCCAGAGGGTAGTCTTCCTGATCTCTCCAAGTTTTTTGTTCAATATCTTTCAATCGCTACTCCAAGTTATGAAATCAACCCAAGAGTCAATACTGAAGCACATGGTGTTACATATCAATCCTGCAACATCCCGAATTCGATGTGAGCGATCTTATGAGGGTGGAGAGTGTTTTTGGGACAATGGGACAAAGAAGTAAGAGAAAGACATATCCTCACACACTTCTTGGATGACATATCTTAAATGTGAAAGGTGCAAAAATGAGCTGGGTCAGATAAGTTACTACAATTAAGTAATTATTTGGACTTTAAATTCTCATATAAGCATTTTCAGAGTAAATGATGGACCTCCACAATTAAACATGTTTCAGTTAGAGTAATTCTGAGATAGATGACCTTCTGTGAAAAACTTAGCCACCCTAAATTTTATGATTCAACATTTGTAACAACCAAAGTCACAAAGAACTGATTATTGAATTGAGACTCCTCTTAAAAAATACACAAGATAGATTCTTCAAGAATCAAACTTATCGTAGTCATAAAAAAAATATTATTAATATTATGTGCACAAAATTGTGGTAACATGCCACTTTACAGTGATAAATACACAATCTACATACTGAAATAACATTGTGTGCATAAAAAAAGACCAATATATAAATATTATGCACAACACAGTAAATATTATGAACAAATATGCACGTGCGCCCACTCACTCATAAATGGATCGGGATCCTCTCCATTTGGGTGGAACCTCAAATTGAGGTTCATTTCATGATCTATATGTATTCTCATTTGATCTAATGATGTAGAATTTTTTGACTAAACAAAAATATAAAATGATGAGATTAGTGAACCCGTCGGATCAGCCTTAAAATGATTTAGACCGTATCCATTTCACTTGAAATGGAGAGGATCCTGGTGCCCCATATATAGGCTCAAATTTTGTGCATCCAACACAATAAGAGCATGGTGTGAATGAAGTATTTTCCTCCTCTACATCACAATTTTAAGTATCCAAAAAATTTGATTTTGACAAAATAAATTAAAGAATATAAAATATGATATCTTTACAATCATTTTAAGTACCCATTTATTTATATATTCTGTTTATTTCTAAAAAATTCCACCCGAAATTTTCTGTTAAGACTGAAATTTTTCCAGTTAAAAAATTGTTGTTCCGATTGAAAAAATTCCAGTCATAATAGAAAATTCTGACTGAAATTTTCCGAGCTAAAAACAAAATATGGACAAATTGGTATTTAAAATAATTGTAACAAAAGCATAATTTATATTGTTTACTTTTTTTTTTGGCAAAATCCACTTTTGGGATACTTTAAAATGTGTTTAGGAGAAGAAAAATAGTTCATTCATGGCATGCTCATGGTATTTCGAACACATAAATTTTTTGTCTAGAGACTATCATGTACAAAAGACACCCCATAAAATATTGCGCACAAGCAACAAAAATATTCACACAACTCTACACGTTAACAAACAATTTGCCTACCGAGATATTTTTGTGTGCAAAAAGTACACCATAATATAAATATGCTGTGCATGGCAATGGAAATATTATACACAACATTGCTCCTAGACACACATGAATAATTAAAATATTTTCCGTGTAGCCAGAGGAGGATCTAAGGGGGGCCCGAGCCCCCCCCCCCCCACCCCAAGGATTTTGGCAAAATAGATGATGAATTTGGATTTCTCTTGCCGAGCTAATAAATTTTGACTACTTATACGTCAAAAATGGTGACCGAATAAGGGAGAAATGAGCCCGGAAAGATGGAGACGTTTAAATTTTTTTTTGGGAAGGTGAGAAAGTTGACATGAGAGCTAACTGGTTTAATTAATTTTTGTGGAGATGACATGTAATTCTAGTTGAGATAGCTGCAACCAATTTTGACCCCACCAAGTCCATTCTCTTCTTTACTCATAGCTTCTTCGAAATCTCTGAAAAAAAACACTATCGTCATTTTCAGCACAATATAACACGACATCTTCTTTATTTAACTCTTGTAAACTTGCTTATTTTACTGGTGTTTGCTTTATTACACTCTAAGAATACACGAGATCAAACCCAATGAATTTTGACTACGTGTTTTTCAAACTTCTTGAACGGTTTGTGTTCCCCTTGTTAAAATTCACATTCTCTGTAGTAGGAGCACGCATTCACACTTTTATTTTGTGTTCGTTTTAAGACGAAGTTCTCTTACTTCGAGGAGGAGCTTTAATATGCTCTTAGGAGTGTTGACGAATAATGACATCAATAAGGTCAATCGAATTTTTAAATATTGATGATAACACTTTGCACTTTTATTGCAACCCATACTTTGTAGCAAGTAGGTCATCTTAAATATTTTCATTGTAACTAACATATTTTTTTTCTTAGATTTATTTACTTCATCACACAAATATTTAACCAGAACACCTGAACAAACAAATCAAATTGAAATTGTTGATGTTCTTTATATACTCACATCTCAAATTATTGAAAAGATAATATTATGTATACTGCAACAAAGATCAGGTCAGCATCACGCTCCATTCCATTTGTTCTGAAAGCTGACTAAAGATTGAGCTCATATGTCTCTAAATAGGTAAGCTGCAATAAGAAACAATTATTTTTTATGACTCAATTTTGATATCTCTACATGTGCAAATTTTAGTATAGACATTGATCATAAAAAAAATTATTCGTCTTTTGATTGGTCCCCCCTAGTCAAACTTCTTGGATCCGCCCATGCATGTAGCAATATAAATATATTCCATATTACTTTGCACATGAACACACATTGTGTCTATATATTAATGCAGCATGATATAAGAATTTGTATTCAACAATGTAAATATTCTAACACAACAATGTAAATATTCTACACACAACCATGTAAATATTCTATACACAACAATGTAAATATTCTTTACACAAAGCAATGTAAATATTATGTATAATTTTGCACATGAAACACAACCAACGCCTATCTAAATGTAGGATAACATAAATATTATGTACAGATAACATAAATATTATGTACACAGTAAATAGTCAACCGAGGTATTATTATGTGCAAAAAATGGACCAAATATGCATGGCAATCTAAGTATTCTATAAAACATTGAATGTTAACACACAAACACCTACAAAGATATTATTGTTGTGTTCGAAAAAATGTGCCATAATATAAATGTTAGGTACATATTGTTGGGAATTTTACTTTTCATAAGAAATTTTTTTTACAATTTTTCTTTGAAAATAAATATCATAATATCAATAGTATTTTTTTCAAAATGAAAAATTAAAATTTAGAAAGACATGAAAAAAATACAATAAAAAGTTAAGGAATCGAGCATGAATAAGACGTGTGATCACTGACCTAAAGAAGTTGCACCACCCTCTGACAGGGCTTTCAACCGATGCTCACTTCTTTGAGGTACACCACCCGGCTTGATACCAAAACTCCGATGTGCGCGGACACCGAAGAAGCACAAAGCATCCAAACTTCCACTGAATGAAACAAACGCAAAATAAAAATAATATAGTGGGAGGTATAAGGGTTTAGAAAAAAAGATGAGAAGATATTGTCTCTAAGTATCATATTTTGAGAGCTATTTATAAGCTAAATAATCAATCTCATAAGCTACTAAAATATTAAATATATTAAATTATGATAATTAATATTATTAATGTTTATAACATCAAACGTTTCATTCTTTAATAATTAAATATATAATATTATATACATGTTATAGTTAATTTTATAATTAATATAATATTTATTATATAAAATATTAATTTTATTAATGATAATATTAAAAAAGTAACTTATATATTTATATATATGTTAATGTTTTAATGTTAACATATATATATATCTATATATTTATATATGTTCATAAATTTCTTGATATTAACATTAAGTGTATTATATGTATATTTATATCATAAGTAACATTTAATTATTATGATATAATATTATTCATCAAAACACTAATATATAAATTATATCATATGAGTATGCAAACTCGTACGACTATTTGAACTTTTTTCCATCGAACGAATTAAAATTCCAACACATATCAATGTAAATTTTTTATAGTTGACGATAACAAACAGTAATACATAGAAATAACACAAATTTGCCTACTTCAGTTCATATGCTTTCTACGTCCTACTTTAGAATTCAACCGAACAACTAAAAAAGGGCAGCCCGGTGCACAAAGGATCCTCACGCAGCGAGGGTCTGGGGAAGGGTCCCACCACGTTTAATAAATAATCACGTTTAACAGAATCCGATAAAATGTTAATTGGGTCATTTACATTCAAAGTCAAGGAACAAAAATGTGATTCCTTACATGAAAAAGAGGGCAGAAATTCCACTTCATGTTCTCCTCCACACAACCTTTTATAATATGATGAAAAGATATTTTAGATTATATACATTTTTATTAGATCATGTGGGCATGATGTTAACCTATGGAATAAGGGATGCACTTCCCTGTCCTTGTAGGGATGATGTGTCCTCATGAAGAAGTGGCTCAGAGATCAAATCTTCACAAGACTTTGACTTGGTTACTTTGCTCTCTCTGAAACGCGCCCAGGTGACCATATATAAGCCGCAGACGATGAGAAATCCCCCATAAACACTGTAATCATAAGATGTTTGGATGAATTTGAAGTTGTGATTAGTAGAACAACAATGAAAAACTTCAGTAAATGATGCCAAGTGCCTAAAAATTTAACTATAAAGTCAAGAATTAAGACCTTCCAAGAAAGATGGAGACGCCGATGAATACTTTGGACAAGAAGGCCGACATTAATGGTTGAAGAGGGTTGTATAGAGCAATCAACGCTGGTCCAAGAATTTTATTGCACCAAGTTGAAATACCGTAGTTGAAAGCAGATGAAAGAAATCCCTGGATGAAGAAAAGGAATGAAAACTTTCAAATATTCAAATACCTTGAATTGGATTTGTTAAAGTTGCCACTAGAAGTAGAGTTTTCTAGTTATTACTAAGATTTCAGAAGAAAACTTAGTCCCGCATTAAAAAACTCACTAACCTTGCACATTTATTATAAAACAACGAGACTGTTCGCTTATAACTAATTAGTTTTGGGCTGGATGCAAAGGTTATATATGGTATTAGAGCAGAATAGAGTAGACACATTTTCATGTCACCAAATTACAAAAAAGGTTCAAGCATCAAGGCAAAAGACTGTACATGTGAGGTGGGTCTGTTGAATTTAGGCTCTGTTTGGGGGGACTTATTTTCACCGGTCCAGTTCATGCGGTCGTAACTGCTTGACCGGTGAAAATAAGTCCCCTCAAACGGAGCCTTAGTCTCATATTGAGAAGTTCATGTAGCGTTGTACAATTAATATATATCTTGAATCCCTCCGCCAATAAATACTTAAAAGATAGAATTAAGGAATATATATCATAGTGAAGAGAAGAAAGACTTGGTCAAGCAGTCTTAGGAAATTTCAATGGAGATTAAGGCTTTGTTTGGTTGGGCTGTTGCTGATGGAAAGCTGCTGATGAGAAGCTGCTGATGGAGAAAGTGCTGATTCTCAAAAACAGAGTTTTGTTAAAAAACTGTTTGAATGAAATGGAGTTTTGAAAACAGAATGTCCATAACCACATGTCAATATAAAAGTGTTGGATTACAAAACAAATTAGCATCTAAAGCAGATAAAGCAGATAACATAAGCAGATAACATGTTAATGTCCATACTAGTGCACTTCATAAACATAATAGCATACACTGACAAAACACACTCATAATAAAGAAGATAGGCACAACTACGCGCCACTAGTATAGCGACTACGAAGCCACTGAACATTCAGACTTTCTGGCAGGCACATGAAGGTCTCCCTATGATTTTTGTCCATCAGATAGGTGATGGCAAAGAAATGGAATTCCCTATCTGATTGCACTTCATGGTAAGTTGCTAACTTCTCAAGTGCTTGGGCAATGGTGAAGGAAGAATTGCTCTTAGGTGGCTCCTGTATGAATCGACACATGCTCCTAGAAGATTCTGCCATATCCTCTAACACTGATGTAATATCTTTCTTCTGTCCTTTCCTCCTTTTTTGGCCAACCTCGGATGTAGCTGTGTTCTCGGTTACAGGAGGAACTCCACTGATGTCAACGTGTTCTTGTTCACCATCTGGCAATGCTCTATCACCAGTAGACTCGGGGCCAACATTCCTCGAATGAGGGGTGCAAGCATGATGTCCAGTCGCAACAACAGAGCTGAACATCATGTTCAGTTTTTCCTCTAATTCTGGCTGTATTCCGGAATAACGAAACTTCTTTGCGGCAGGGACAACCTGAAATATTATTCAATTATTTAAAACGAGCATACAATAATTAATTAAGGGCAATAACATAATAAAAAATTGAATACCTTCAATCGCTCGTCCCACCACTCATCCGAGGCGTCTATAGTTTTTCTTGATGTGTTCCAACCCAAGCCGGTCTCACCTCGTTTCAACTCCGTCCAAAGTTTCCACTCCTTCTTCAGATGATCCCATTTGTTTTTGAATTGCACTTTATCGTATTTCTTTCCAGTCGACTCTTCAAATTTCTTCGCTATGTTGGACCACCCCTCTTTACTAAAATGTGTTGTAGGACGATTCCCGCGTTCTATCTCTTTTATGCAGATATCACAAAAGAGGAAAACATCGGAATTGTCCCACATTGCGGCCACCTCACCGTCTTTTGTTTTGCCCATCTTTATAAGGCAACACATAGAAATGAAAACAATATTAAAAAACATTACAAAAAAAATCTTAACACAATATACAATCACACACCAACATAAACACAACACATACACTAAACACACACACAAACACAAACATAAACACACATACACACACACAAACATAAACACACATACAAACATAAACACACACCCAAACATAATCACACATGTACACACACCAACATAACACGCACATACAAACACACACACACATATACAAACACACACACACATATACAAACACACACACACATACAAACACACACACATATAAACACACACACACAACCCATAATCACACAAACAAACACACACAGACACAGCCAAGATAAAAAACAATGTATGAAACCTGCAGTAAACACACACACACACAGATACACAGCCATATACACACACCTGCAGTAAACACACACACACACACATACACAGCCAAGATCAAAAAGAATCACCAGGCTAAATAAACACATAACATGCATACAAAAACATACACACCATACAAAGTCAAAATTTTCATCAAAAAAATACAGGAAACTAGTATAAGGGCATGGTTAGCATGGTGGCAAACAAGTGATTTGAGAAGGCCAAAAAAGGGCTACCTGCTGACATCCAAAACACGAATCGAAAACAAAAAAAAATCGCAAAACTAAATACGGATCACATAATAGATCGAATAACAGAGCTTCTTCCTTGTTTAACATCAGAAATCAGAACGGAAAATCGCTGCTATGAAGAAGATAGAGGGGAGAGGTTACCTGCTGCTAGGAAGAAGACGATGCAGAACCGATCGGAGGAGGCAAACCCAAGATGCTCCCTGGATGCTTACGCCTGGAAGCGAAACCGATCGGAGGAGGCAAACCCAAGATGCGTACGCTTGGAAGCGAGGCCGATCGGAGGAGGCAAACCCTAGATCCCGATCGCGAGAGACGGAGGAATCGCCGGCTCCGGTGGTCGCTGTAGGGAGGAATCGCTGGATCTGGCCGCCTCTGGGAAGGAATCGGGAAGAGAAGAGAAGGAGCGGAGGAGAGGGTTATCGGGAGGATTTCGCGATTGCGCCTGAACGCGAAAAATTGTCGCGGGCCGGGATAGATAAGAAACAACGGAGATTATAAAACGCATTTCTTAGGATCAGCCGAACCAAACGCAGCTTATGACCATAATGCCATTGCGTTTGCACCACACCGCAGCCCATAAGCCGAACCAAAAGCTACCTAAATGCCTTCACATTTTCTTAGATTTATTATCATTTCTCAAATTATTTTCCACAGAAACAATAAATGCAATTCTTAGGCAATTTCATCTCTCTTGCTTTATGTAATGGATTTGATTTCATTAAATTTGATAGATATATATTAGTAAATTTCTTGTATGTGAAGATGAAGTTTTTGAACATAAGCAATTCGGCAATTGTAAATCATGTTAAAAGATGATCCCTTTTATAAGCTCATTTTAGACAACATTGCGGTATTAATTTATGTTTTTCTTCATGAAACAAGATGATAGTTCTCACTAAAGTGCAGGTGCTTATTTAGTATCTTGCTCACTAGAGTTTCATATCTGATAGAGGAGCTCGGAATGTGATGGTAGTGGCCGCACATATTTAGTTGATTTTCATGATAGACATTTTTTGTTGATTTTCATGATTGATATTTTTTGGATCATCAGATGGATGGAAGATCGGAGACTGACGTCGCATTCTGCGAGATTTTTCCTATTTTATGTAGTTTTATTTTAATTTCCTAAGTAATTTCTTGAAAATTTGTTTAAATTGTTTGTTCCAGCAATTTGAGCCGTCAGATGCATTTAACCTAATTTCGTCGATATATACTCCTAATATGTTTCATCTAAGGCGTAAAGAGATTAAATTTTGACCAAAGTCCGCTTGGCCTTTCCCTCGGTGCGATGTCAAGGGTCCCACTTAGTGCCGAAGCTACTAATTCGTAATTCCAGGCTCTGGGGGGGTGCACAAGCCCCCGTCACCACCACCACCTCTTCCAACAATCATTGTCATCGTCCTGTAGTTCAACACCATGCCTCACAGTCGCAACTACGAACCTGTCGAGTCCTACCGTCCACGAAAGCCACCAACTACACCTCGCCCAAGCATAGCCGCCACTTCTTCCAACGCTCCACTAACGACTCCTCAACCTTCAACGAGTTTCCACTCTCCCTTCCCATCCTTGATAACAAACCTCCATGGTCCTAACTGTGCCACCTACCCTTCCCCGTCCTTCACCCCCCTTCCTAGCCATGTAAGCCACCTATTCTCCCTTCACCAGTTCTCCAATAAGCACAGTTGCCCCATGCTCTCTTAGTCACAATATTCTCGAGCCCTATCCCCTCCAAGAGATCTCAATTCTCCAACTCACTAAACCTTAAGATCCCACATTAGATTTCCCTCCTAATTGCGCTTTGGAACCAACACATCGCCCCTACAACCACCTCCCCACCACTTACTAAACCCTTCCCGCATTGGAGCCAACCACTTGGTGATCTTTTACAATTCAGTTCTACGCATTGTACAGATGCACTTGTATATTTCTAGTAATATTGTATTTAATTAATGTTTCTATGTTTTCTTTTAATAGATGTGCATTTCCTATTCGTCCTGTTGTTTACTTCCCGCGCACTTTCAATTAACTTGCAATTGTCGCCTGCTTATTTAATTTGAAAACTTATGAATAACTATGATCCAATGTGTGTTTTTTGTTTTGCCATTTAATTAATTGTACGACAGAAACTATCTTGCATGATTGAATCATTTGCATCAAATTAGGCTTAGAGTGAGGGTTAGTGAATATTGCTTGTGTGCATTCTTTCACATCGTCATTTTAGGATTGGTCACGGATCCATTTGCATTTGTCATGTATTTGCTCACATTCATTTAGAATTAAGGCGTTATGTTGGACAGATTCGTCCCAAGTCAATTGATATCAAAGCCTAGTTTCGGGCTTAGTTTACGATACACAAGAATATAATTTATAGGTTCATGTATGCCAGGTAATCGTCATTACCCATCTCATTTATTTGAGAATCCTGAGCCCGTCGGTCTACGCTCTCGATCCCAAATATTTCCTTACACAAGATCTTTGTGCTATTACATATACCATTCATATACACCCTTCCATAGAGTTTATGTTGACCTGCCAATCATGATCCGACTATGGTAGGGATGAATACTCTTATTATGATGATTATTAAGATTCGCATTAGGGATGATACCATATAGAGGAGGATCTTGAGTATAGGTTTCAGAGGGTTTCCCCAACTTTCGATAATTTACTGAGTAAAGAGTTATTTAGTTACTGGCTCGTAGATATGTACTACTACGTGGATAGATACGGATTATTACATGAACATCGTGCTAGATTCATGAAAGCTAGAACTCTCGATCAGGATAAAGTACATTGGAACATGATAGAGAGGACTCTTGAGCGTGGTCATCTTCACTCCGTTACTATTTGGGTTGATATAAAGCGGAAGTTATGTAAGAAATATCTTTCAACTTCTCATAGGATTCGTCTCCTCAAGCAGTTGTTTTCCGTACAACAAAGACCCCATGCATGTTGTCGATTATAGGGCTAGATTTCTATCCCTAACTCTGTGCAGGACGCTCTCCAACACCCAGACTGGCGGGTAGCCATGGACGAAGAAATGACAGCCCTCTGGGCTAACCGGACGTGGGATCTGGTTCATTTTCCTCCAGACCAGACTACTATTGGTTGCAAATGGGTATATGTCAACAAGCATGTTGCTGATGGGACAATTGACTGTCTTAAAACCAGGCTGGTGGCTCATGGATTTACTCAACAATAAGGTCTCGACTATAAAGAAACATTCTCTCTCGTGGCCAAACTTAATACAGTTCGTGTTCTCCTTTCAGTGACTGTGCATCACCAAGGACCCTTAAATCAACTAGATATCAAAAATGCCTTTCTAAATGACGATCTGCAAGAAACAGACTACATGCAACAACCTCCGGGGTTTGAGACCACGGGGGAGTCCAGGGTTTGTCACCTCAAAAAAAAATCAATTTTTGGTCTCAAACAGCCCCCTCGGGCATGGTTCAACAAATTCAGTAGGGTTGTGCGAGAGGTTGGTTTTACTCGGAGCTCGACATATTTCTTGTCACGACCCGTCTCGACAAGATCAGAGTGTGCTTCGGGCGGGTCGTGATGCCATAGGCATGCAGAGAAGAACCATGTCTGCTAAGGCGAAACCGGAAATCCTATAAACTAGTTTAAAATCTCATATTTTAAAACGATGGTTTACTTGATTTTGAAAATGATGCGGAAGCCGCAAATTGGTGAATAAAACATTTTTTGTACATGCATTTACAAAATGAAACAACAGGAGTTGTACTGAAATTTACGAATGCATATAGTTACCAAAATTTCATAAGTGAAAATGTTCTAATACAATGTTTTCCCCTAAAAGATGTCCACAATACGAGATAAAATGTCTGATGATAACTAATACATGAATAATACAGTACAATAGTAACTGAAGCAAATACATAGAACCTGCCGGTACATCGAGCAAAATGAAACCTCCAAACAAAAGCTGAAGCTGGGTGGAGGAAACTCAGGAACTGGACGGCGCAGTCACGAACCCTAAGGCAAAAATCCAAACAGAAGGAAAAATGCCTCAGAACATGAAGTTACATAGTGATTCAAGCCAATAACTTACGCAAAAAGTAAGTAAAGAAAACTAGAGCTCAGTGAGCTAGTCTTACATGTAGCAACCGGACAAGTAATCATGTCTAACAAGATTCTTTTACGTTAATAGCCTACTCCGGAGTTTAGCCTGGCTGCAATACCATAAGCGATCTATATTGAAGGATGAATGTGTTGTCATTTGGTGCACATGATTCCAGTGTATAAATTGATGCAAGGCTTATCAACGACGGTGCTTGCAATGATCGACTAATGGTCTCTGTTACCAGTTAGTCGGGAGCTCGATTCAAGACGTCACACCAAAACAACACTCTTACCTCAATATTTGCATATGGTTGTATATGATTTCAGGGATTCAAGATTTAATAATGGCAAATTATTATTTTGACGATTCCAGTTTATAAGGGTCTATTTTATTGCAACAAGTCAAGTAATATAAATTTCATGTTTGCAAGCGAGAGAGATTTCTCTACTTGCCTCAAAGTCACGTCGAAGAACTAGCGACAGCTAAGTGGCGCGAGCAAGGTTAGGAGCTCGAGCTAAACCTGTTCAGGATCCACAAACGCATTTTAAATTGAATTAACAAGAGTTTTTATACTTACACATGCGTTGGATATTCGCATCACACCACAGGAGGGGGGTGTAGAAATTTACCTCCCTCGAGAGTGAGGGGAGAAGTGACTACCGCGAGAGATCGGGAATTTTGGCGGCGATTTGGAGGCGAAAATCCCAAGATTGGAGCGATCCCACCACCTAGATTGGACGAGCGACACCGGAAACGGAAACATAAATGAAATTAGTCGAATTCACGACAAACCTAAGGGGGACTGACGAAATTGCGTCGATCGGAAGCGGAAATCCATGCAATTAGAGCAAAAAAATTGAAAACGAGGGATTGATGAAATTCCTTACCCAAGGAGACCCGATCTGGGCTCAGAAATTCACGAGGGGTTTCGAGCAAAACCCTAGGAGTCCCTCACGAATTCCACCGGCCGGAACGAGGAGCCAGAGTCGCCGGAGAAGAATGTTGTCATTGCCTTCACTGGCCGGAGGAGGAGGAGGAGAAGTAGCCGACTGCTGCCCTTACTGGCTGGCGAAGAAGAAGAGAGGAAGGAGAGCAGGCGGCGGCGGGAAGAGGCTTGGGAAGAGGTCACCGGAGCCTAGGGTGCAGTCGGCCAAGAGAGGTGTCGGTTGCAGGAACCACCGGCCACGAGGAAGGAGCAGGAGGCGACGGGGAAGCCAGAGGAGGGACGCCGGTGGCCTACCGGAGGAGGAGGAGGCGCCGGAGGCCGGGATCGGGGCTGCCGGGGGACGCGCAGGACAGGATCGGGGCCGTCGGGGGCGCAGGAGGAGGAGACGGAAACGAGCAGTCGGGATCGGCTTCTGCGGCTTGCAATTTCTTGCGGGATTTAGAACCGGAGGGCTCGGTTCTTATTAAAGAGAGGGAGTGGGGGTAGGTTTAGATCGGGCTCTATTTGGTCTTTGTTTAAAGTTTTTTTTATATATAATATTATTATTATTACTAATATGGGGGTGTTACATTCTCCCCTACTTAAGAAGTTTCGTCCCGAAACTTTCCTGAGAATTCTCTGAATGGAACTAAGACAGCGAAGACTCAGACGACATACACTTCAGACAAAAGTTTGTATATTAAGGCATGAAAGCTATCTATGAAGATACTGAAATAACAAGGAAGTCAGACTTAGAGACGTACCAAGATCAAGAGAAGAGTTGCGGGTACTTGTTGCGCATGTCAGACTCGTGTTCCCAAGTGTACTCCTCAGACTTGTCATGCATCCAAAGTACCTTCACCATAGGAATGGTTCTCTTGCGAAGCTTGCGTTCTTGATATTCGACGATCTTCGAAGGCTCGATCGGATAAGACAGATTGGCTTCAGGAATCACTGGAACCTCTTCAAGAACACGATGAGGATCGTGGATATATTTCCGGAGCTGACTAACATGAAAGACATCATGGACACCAGCCAAAGAATCAGGTAGCTCCAGTCGATAGGCAGATCCTCCAACACGCTCTGAGATGACATAGGGTCCCACGAACCTCGGACTGAGCTTATGGTGGCGACCGAACCGTTTCACCCCAGGAGTAGGAGAAACCTTCAGAAACACCTGATCACCCACGACAAACTCCAACGGATGGCGACGCTGATTGGCATACTTTCTCTGTCTCTCAATGGCACGACTGAGCTGAAGACGAGTTTTCTTGGTGGCTTCTTCCATTTCCTGAAGCAACTCAGGACCCAAAATCACCTTTTCACCGACTTCTGACCAGTAGAGCGGGGTCCTACAGCGTCGCCCGTGCAGTGCTTCGAAGGGGGCCATCTTGAGGCTCTCCTGATAGTTGTTGTTGTAGGAAAATTCAACCAAGGGTAGATTTTCATCGCAAACTCCCTTGTAGTCCAGAATATAACACCGAAGCATGTCTTCAAGGATCTGATTGACCCTCTCGGTCTGGCCATCAGTCGTCGGATGGTAAGCGGCGCTTAGGTTGAGATCGGTGCCCATAGCTTATTGAAATCCCTTCCAGAAGTGCGATACAAATCTCGAGTCACGATCAGAAACAATTCGCAAAGGAATCTCATGGAGTCTAACAATCTCTGAAACATAAATTCGGGCCATCTTCTCGGTGGAATGACCTTCCTTGTACGGGATGAAATGAGCCACTTTAGTCAAGCGGTCCACAATAACCCAAATCGCATCATGCTCTCTCGGAGTACGAGGCAATCCCGTGATGAAGTCCATAGAGATATCTTCCCACTTCCATTCAGGGATAGGCAGGGGCTGCAAAAGTCCACCAGGACGCTGGCGCTGAGCCTTCACCTTCTGACATGTCAGACATCGAGAGATGAAGCGTGCAATATAATTCTTCATGTCAGGCCACCACACGATCTGCTTCAGGTCATGATACATCTTGTTGTTTCCAGGATGACCAGATGTGCGGGACTTGTGAGTTTCTCGACAAATACTATCCAGCAACTCAGGGACATCTGGAATACAGAGTCGACCTCCGAAATGCAGAACATCATCAGAGATGGAGAAATCCGGAAGAGTCCCAAGTTCAACTTGCCGGCGAATGCGCTGAAGTACGGGATCAGATGGCTGTAAATCCTTCACCTGCTCTACCCATAACGGACCAGAAATCCCTTCATGACCCTCGGGTGCGATGGATATGTCCATTCGGTCGAGGTCATCAATCAGGGCTGCAAGAATAGCTGACATGGGTGCACAAGCGGCGACAGAAGCCTGCCGACTCAACGCATCTGCCACTGAATTGGCCTTACCAGGAACATATGTGAGTTGCAAGTCATAGTCTTACAAACTCGAGCCAACATCTCTGACGAAGATTGAGGTCTTTCTGAACAAAAATGTACTTCAGGCTTTGATGGTCGGTGTAAAAGTGGCACTTCACACCATAGAGATAATGACGCCACAGCTTCAAGGCAAACACCACTGCAGCGAATTCCAGATCATGGGCGGGATAATTACGCTCATGAATTTTCAACTGCCTCGACCCATATGCAATAACACGATCATCCTGCATCAGAACGCAACCTAAACCAACTCCAGAAGCATCAGTGTAGACTGAAAAGTCCAATCCATCTGACGGAAGAGCTAGCACTGGCGCGGAACATAGCCGCTGCTTCAGCTCGGAAAAGGCCTGCTCACACTGATCTGTCCACTCAAATCTCGCATGCTTTTGAGTTAGCCTTGTCAGAGGAGCGGCAAGGGAGGAGAAACCCTTGACGAAGCGCCGGTAATAAACAGCCAACCCAAGGAAACTACGGATCTCGGTAGGAGTAGAAGGCCGCTTCCAATCCATCACTGCGGAGACTTTGGCGGGGTCAACGGATAGCCCATCCCCTGAAATGACATGCCCCAAGAAGGCAACATGATCCAGCCAGAACTCGCACTTCGCCAACTTGACATAGAGTTGATGCTGACGTAGGGTGGAGAGAACATGTCTAAGATGAACTGCATGCTCTTCACGAGTCTTAGAGTAGACCAAGATATCATCTATGAAGACAATGACGAACTTGTCTAGAAACTCACTAAATACACGGTTCATCATATCCATGAAACCAGATGGGGAGTTAGTTAACCCAAAGGACATCACCAAGAATTCAAAGTGTCTATATCGAGTTCGGAAGGCTGTCCTGGGGATGTCAGATTCCTTGATCTTTAGATGATGATAACCCGTTCTGAGATCTATCTTGGAAAACACAGAACTACCATTGAGCATATCAAAGTGGTCATCTACGCGCGGGAGTGGATACTTATTCTTGATGGTAACCTTATTCAACTCCCGATAGTCGATACAAAGTCTCAAGGAACCATCCTTCTTCTTCACGAAGAGAACGGGGGCTCCCCATGGAGATGAGCTGGGACGGATGTATCCACGCTCAAGCATCTCATCCAACTGCAATCTGAGCTCTTACAACTCGCGAGGTGTCATACGGTAAGGAGCTTTAGATATGGGGCGCGTTCCAGGCTCCACATCAATAGGGAACTCTACATCACGATCGGGAGGCATTCCAGGCAACTCGGCAGGGAACACGTCAGGGAACTCGGAAACAATCGGGATAGACTCAAGTGGAGGGGTGATAGCGTCAGAAAGTGAAGCAAACACGAAACAAGCAGGACAACCCTGACTGAGAAGACGAGTGGCGTGCACAACATGAATTACCTTCAGGTGGCTGCGGGTCTGAACATGAACATTGTAGTCCTTGCCGCAAATGCTGAGATTGACCCTCTTTGCCACACAGTCCAGCTTAGCTCGATACGCGACCAACTAATTCATCCCCAAGATTATGTCAAATTCTGACATTTCCAGAACTATGAGATCGACGAAAACTTGCAGTTCTCCAAGCAGGATCGGGCAATTGAGAATGCCTCTAGTTGAGATATGTAGATGTCCGGGTACAGAAACCTCGAATGGGACATCAAGTGTCGAAGTAGGCCAGCTATAAAGGTCCACGATGTGACGTGCTATAAAAGAGTGAGATGCTCCAGAATCGAAAAGGATTTGCATCCACTTATTCTTGACCCTAAAATTCCCTATCATAAACACATTTCAAGATTATCCATTCTAAGGGCAGGTAATTAGACAATGCAGGAAATTTCAAAACTTTACTTAAAATATACCGGAGATAACGGAGGTATATGCAAGCGCCTCGCCCTGAGTGGTGACGTTCAGCACAGCTTTTCCCCTGTCCTGAGCTCCGGGGACAACCTGCAGTGGCTGAGCGGGAATCGGGCTTTCCCTCATGGGGCAATCTAGCTTGAGGTGTCCAACCTACCCGCACTTGAAACAAGCCCTTTGCCTACGACGGCAGTCCTTCAGTTGATGGCCCGGCTTCTTGCAGTACGTACAGATGGTGGTGGTAGAGGCAAGCGTCACCTAAGGCGGCGGGGCATGGATGTCCTTCTTTTGCTTCTTAAGGAGAGAACGACATACTTGGGCAGCATGACCCACCTTGTGACAGAAGGCACACACCTCCTTGGATCCGGAACCTTGCTCCTGATATGGAGCACTCTTACGCTTGAGGTCTGATGTTGCGGCATTGCTGGTGCCATGCTGGACCTTCTTGGCAGAATAATTCAACTCGATTGCTTCCACCTTCAAGGCGGCTCCCACGGTCTCCGCGTAGGTGGTGGCGCCATGGGCTACCACATGTTGCTGGAGGTCATAACGGAGTCCCTTCACGAAACGGCTGATCCTTTTGGCTTCATCCGGCAGGAACTCTGCTGCAAGGAGGGATAGGCGGGAGAACTCTCTCGCATACTCGGTCACCGTCCTGCCGAACTGCTGAAGGGACAGGAACTTCTCAGCTAGCTTGTCCCGTTCCACAGAAGAGAGGAAGTTCTCCATAAGAGCATCCTTGAATTGTCCCCAAGTCAAGGTGGTAGAATCGGAGAGGCTGCGGCACTGAAGCCACCAAGTGTTAGCATCCTCGGTCAGCTGATAGGCCGCAAGGAGAACCTTTTGGGTCTCGGGAACTCCAGCATACTCAAAATGTTTCTCCATCTAGGAGATCCACTCAGTGACCACGAAGTAATCACGGTCGCCGTTGAAGGTAGGCGGATTCAGTCTCTTGAAAGCCAATGTATCTGCCATCGCTATAGGAGAAGCAGTCAGACTTGGCACGAGCGGGGCCTCTGAGGTGTCAGCAGGCAAGCCGGCTCCAGATCCAGGTGCGGGAGTTGTGGTAGTAACAGCTCCTCCAATCGTCCCTGCGTTGCCGGAACCAGAGCCTGGGTCAGGAGTTTGGCGTTCCCCTCAAGACGAGTGACACGCTCCAGAAGCTGCCTCAAAAGCTGGGCAGTATCTTCTTTAGGGGCCTCCCTCGCAGCAGGGATAGCTTTCTTCCTCTGCGATCGCTTAGGAGCCATCTAAAAGAAGCATAAAAGAATTGAGTAAGAGAAATAGTCAGGCTAAGCACGACGGATCGATACTACAGGTTCTAACATTCTATCACTATTGAATACATAAATCATGTAATAGTTACAGCATTTTCAGTGGACAACTCTAGGTGATAGCCATGCAAATGCAGATGCGACGATAGAATTGTGTGCGATAGCATTATGATTTTGAAATCCATGTGTGTACAATCGTTATCTGTTGCTTTTAGCTTAACACTTGTGCAATGAGTTATGATATGCATGCAATGTAATTATGCCTACAATGCATTCCTAAAAAAAATGTCCATGAATGGATACACATGCCATGTTAAGCGCCCATATCACTTAACATGTCATGCGCATTATGATTCTAATGTTACGCACTTGAAAATATTAAACCGCCCATACAATTTAATATTTGCAAGCGGTGTTTATCCTAGTGAAAATTCATATGCATATAAATGTTAAGTTTGCCCATACTCCCTTAACATTTGCACGCATACTACTAATGCTTATGAGTGAGTGTGTGCGTGTTTCAGCCTCGAACAACAGATAATGATAGAGTGAGCGAAGTAATGATGCATGTATAAATATTTTTACATAATAAAATTCAAAAATATGTAATACTTTCAAAATACCTCTTTCTTTTGTTAACCTCGCTCTGATACCAACTGTCACGATCCGTCTCGACAAGATCAGAGTGCGCTTCGGGTGGGTCGTGATGCCACAAGCATGCAGAGAAGAACCATGTCTGTTAAGGCGAAACCGGAAATCCTATAAACTAGTTTAAAATCTCATATTTTAAAACGATGGTTTACTTGATTTTGAAAATGATGCGGAAGTCGCAAATTGGTGAATAAAAATTTTTTTGTGCATGCATTTACAAAATGAAATAGCAGGAGTTATGCTGAAATTTACGAATGCATATAGTTACCAAAATTTCATAAGTGAAAATGTTCTAATACAATGCTTTCCCCTAACAATACGAGAGAAAATGTCTGATGATAACTAATACATGAATAATACAGTCCAATACTAACTGAAGCAAATACATAGAACCTGCCGGTACATCGAGCAAAATGAAACCTCCAAACAAAAGCTGAAGCTGGGTGGAGGAAACTCAGGAACTGGACGGCGCAGTCACGAACCCTAAGGCAAAAATCCAAACAGAAGGAAAAATGCCTCAGAACATGAAGTTACATAGAGATTTAAGCCAATAACTTACGCAAAAAGTAAAAAAAACTAGAGCTCGGTGAACTAGTCTTACATGTAGCAATCGGACAAGTAATCATGTCTAACAAGATTCTTTTACGTTAATAGCCTACTCCGGAGTTTAGCCTAGCTGCAATACCATAAGCGATCTATATTGAAGGGTGAATGCGTTGTCATTTGGTGCACAGGATTCCAGTGTATAAATTGATGCAAGGCTTATCAACGACGGTGCTTGCAATGATCGACTAATGGTTTCTGTTACCAGTTAGTCGGGAGCTCGATTCAAGGCGTCACACCAAAACAACACTCTTACCTCAATATTTGCATATGATTGTATATGGTTTCAGGAATTTAAGATTTAATAATGACAAATTATTATTTTGACGATTCAAGTTTATAAGGGTCTATTTTATTGCAATAAGTCAAGTAATATAAATTTCATGTTTGCAAGCGAGAGAGATTTCTCTACTTGCCTCAAGGTCACGTCGAAGAACTAGCGACAGCTAAGTGGCGCGAGCAAGGTTATGAGCTCGAGCTAAACCTGTTCAGGATCCACAAACGCATTTTAAATTGAATTAACAAGAGTTTTTATACTTACACATGCGTTGGATATTCGCATCACACCACAGGAGGGGGGGTGTAGAAATTTACCTCCCTCGAGAGTGAGGGGGAAGTGACTACCGCGAGAGATCGGGAATTTTGGCTGCGATTTGGAGGCGAAAATCCCAAGATTGGAGCGATCCCACCACCTAGATTGGATGAGCGGCACCAGAAACGGAAACATAAATGAAATTAGTCGAATTCACGACAAACCTAAGGGGGACCGACGAAATTGCGTCGATCGGAAGCGGAAATCCATGCAATTAGAGCAAAAAAATTGAAAACGAGGGATCAATGAAATTCCTTACCCAAGGAGACCCGATCTGGGCTCAGAAATTCACGAGGAGGGGTTTCGAGCGAAACCCTAGGAGTCCCTCACGAATTCCACCGGCCGGAACGAGGAGGAGCCAGAGTCGCCGGAGAAGAATGTTGTCATTGCCTTCACTGGCCGGAGGAGGAGAAGTAGCCGGCTGCTTCCCTTACTGTCTGGCGAAGAAGAAGAGAGGAAGGAGAGCATGCGGCGGCGGGAAGAGGCTTGGGAAGAGGTCACCGGAGCCTAGGGTGCAGTCGGCCAAGAGAGGTGTCGGTTGCAGGAACCGCTGGCCACGAGGAAGGAGCAGGAGGCGACGGGGAAGCCAGAGGAGGGACGCCGGAGGCCTACCGGAGGAGGAGGAGGCGTCGGAGGCCGGGATCGGGGCTGCCGGGGGACGCGCAGGACGGGATCGGGGTCGTCGGGGGCGCAGGAGGAGGAGACGGAAGCGAGCAGTCGGGATCGGCTTCTGCGGCTTGCGATTTCTTGCGGGATTTAGAACCGGAGGGCTCGGTTCTTATTAAAGAGAGGGAGTGGGGGTAGGTTTATGCCGGGCTCTATTTGGTCTTTGTTTAAAGTTTTTTTTTATATAATAATATTATTATTACTAATAGGGGGGTTGTTACAGTTCTCTCTGTTTACTCGACATCACACAACAGGCATTGTTCTCCTCTTGGTGTATGTCGACGACATCCTAATTAAAGCAATGACTCAAAGGGAATATAAATGATCAAACAACACCTGAACTCTATTTTTTAAACAAAAGATCTGGGGAACCTCCTACACTTTCTCGGCCTTGAGATCGCGAGACGTCCGATGGCCTTGTCCTATCTCAACGGAAGTCAATCATAAGCTTTGTTACTCTAGATGCAAGCCGACCAAAACTCCCATGGGTGTCAATCATAAGCTTTGTGTCGGGGTCTCAGATATAGATCCACTTCTTTCAAATCCAGAATAATATCGACGCCTTGTAGGAAAACTGATTTACCTAACGGTCACAAGACCAGACATATCCTTCGTTGTTGGAGTTGTCAACCGGTTTATGCACTCTCCTTGGATGCCTCATCTACAGGCTGTCGAACGCATCCTGAGGTACCTAAAAACAGCCCCTAGTCAAGGGCTGGTATACAAAATCTCTACTCCTACTCCAACTCTGGTTGTGTATTTAGATGCAGATTATGCTAGATCCCTGGATGATTGACACTCTACCAGCGGATTTTGTACCTGACGCAGTAAGAAACAAGCTGTGGTTGCTCGATCTTCAGCTGAAGCTGAGTACCGTTCAATGGAGTCTGTTGTATCCGAGCTTACTTAGCTCGAAAGTCTCCTAGGAGATATGAGAGTAAAACTTTCCTCACCAACAACCTTACTTTGTGATAGTCAAGCTGCTATACACATAGCTAACAATCCGGTCTTCCACGAAAGAACAAAACACATTGAAGTTGATTGTCACTTCGTTCGAGAGAAAGTTCAAATGAAGAAATTGAAATTGAGACATGTTCCGGCTACTAACCAAGATGCGGATCTTTTTACTAAGGCCCTGCCTAGTACTCTATTCTATAAGTTCTTATCTAAACTTGGTGCCTACGACTTGTACGCTCCAGCTTGCGGGGGAGTGTTAGAAAAGACATTGTAAAGGCCCACCCAATGAACCATTTAGTCTTTCTTTTTCTCTTGTTGTATTAGTCCCACACCATATTGATATAAGTCAAGTTAGGGTTCAAAATATTAAATATTTTTTGACTAAAATATTTATTTTTAATTTTAAAATAAATTATGATTTTAATTTTGAAAGGGGCCGAGTGGTCAAATTCGAGCTCTCGTGCAAATCATTTTCTAACGTGGATCTTCGAGAAACTCTTTGAGCATTTTGTGAGTTGAATCGTTGCGAGTATGTACATCCACAAGCAAAGCACACAGATAATAAATTATGAAATAGTGGTAATCAATACGGCAAGAACGTTCGAGGCAAGCTTATATTTAATTATTTGGAACGCCTAAAATTTAACTAATAAGAGTAGCATATGTAACATCTCAACTTCTATTGGGCTACCAGAACCCTAGTGGGCCCAATAAAAGTGACCTGGACCCCTACCCGTGACCCAGTAGAAGGTAACCATAGACGGGAAATAGAGCTAGAGAACTCTGATTTGAGTTCCGTCAATTCCTGTGGCCACATATAGTCAATACAAGCGCGTTGGAACTCGTTCCGTTGAACCCCGATGTCATGAGGTGGATGTAACCATTCCTCGTAAAACGCCACGAGAGCAAGACTTTGGATATCGGTCTAAAGAACTCCGATTTGAGTTTCGTCAGTTCCTGAGGTCTCGTATGACCCATATGAGCACATCGGAACTCGACGCATCGCAATTCGAGATCTAACGACGGATATAGACATTTTGACCGTTCTAGCGCGTCGCAACGCGCAGATTTTGAACTTTTACCAAACGAACTCCGATTCGACCCCGGTCAGTGGGGTTGGATTCATATGGTCAATACAAAATCAACGGAATTGGTCCCGGTCAGTTTCGATGATGGGTGGTCAAACCATGGTCAAATCAAGCTCAGTTGTGCACCAAAAAGCGTGCGAACACCAATTGTGACACGACACCCTAACTTTGACCCAACCCCGATGACTTGCATCTATTTTGACTTTGACCCCCATGAGTTGACCCACCCCAGGGTTGACTTTGGTCAAACCCTCCCTTTTTCCCATTTTTTTGGAAGTTTTCCCTAAGGACGAGGTCACCTCCTCTCCATGGGTAAATAGTGCATTACCCCCCCCCCCTCCCCCCTTACCCATGGGGCCACAATTAGTAAGATGGAAGGGAGTGGGCCCAAGTAATGGCCCACCAACACTTCCCTCCACTCCCCTTCTCTTTTTTCACCCTTTCTCACTTTTAAAAGCCCAAGCCCATAAGGGATTAACCCTATTTCCCACATGGGGGAAATACCTTGAGCCTCCAACTGTCCTTGGACAGCTGGAGGGTGGAGATTAATCCCTCCCTAAGGAGGGATTAATCCCACATCGGGTAGGGGAGGAGATCCCCTCCCCTCTAGCCTATATAAAGGCCTCCCCGGATATCCTCCTCACAAGCCTAGAGAGCAACTCCCCCACCCCTCCCCAAGCTCTGTCGGAGCTCAGGTCGCCGGAAAACGCAAGACCGAGTTCCACCACCTCGCCACCTTGCATAGCCAACCAAGCCGGCCCCTCCCAAGCCCCTCCTCCTCAGGTAAAAGACCTCCCCTCCCCCTTCCCCTCCTTCTGGACGATCTGCACGGGCCTCCCGGCGGCCGGAGCGCCGCCGGCGCCACCCGACCCATGCTCCAGGTCAGGTGGTAGCCGCAGGAAGACTAACCCCTCCCCGCGTCGGAGGTGGCGCTGGAGAAGGGCTAACCCACCGGGATGATTTTTCCCGGTGGGGGAAGGCCGGGGTGCCGCCGGAAAACACCGCTCCGGCGGTACCCGAGAAGCAGAGCTTTTGCTCTGTTTTGTCTCCCGCGGCGGTTGGTCGTCGGACCACCACCGGAGAAGAGCCCTGCCCCCGGCGTGCCGACCGGGGGTGGTTTCGGAATTGGACTCAACGTCGGAGAGGCGGGGTGGTGCGGTGGTGCTAGGAGCAGAATCACCGCCACCCCGCTCTCGGGTTGGCTAAATCAGGCGGTGGCCAGCAGCAGCAGGTCGTCGGGCCACCACCCAGGGGCTCGTCGGCCCCCGGCGAACCAGCCGGGGGAGGCGACGGCATCCAGCGGTGACCGGCCGGCGGTGGCAGAGGCCATCCTTGACTGCACCGCCGGCAAGGAACAGCAACCGTCCGATCTGGTGATGAAGATCAGATGGCCGGGATTTCATTAAATCCCGCCCCCGCCTCAGCATCAGCGCCCCCCCCCCCCCCCCACAGCGGAACTGTGGCTGATACGCTGTGGGGTCAGAAAGAAGATGCTTGGTGTCCGGCTCGATCTCAGCCACAAGATGTCATTTGATCTGCTATTAGCAGACCAGATTATTAGATAAATTTTGAGAAATTTTCTGGGCCATTCCTAGACCTCTGGGGGCAAAGTGATCAACATAAAAAGTGTTTCCCATGCTAAGGGCTTCCTCCACAAAAATTTTGAGAATTTTTGGAGTTGATTTGATATTTTTAAAGGCCCAAATAAAATGTGTTTGGCAAAATTAAAGGCCCAAAACTCTTCGAAAAATCATGAAAATTTTTCTAGTCTCATTTTAGACCACCTTAAAGGCTGTATAAAAATTTGGGATTTTGGGGATCAAAATTGAACTTTCCTCAAATTCTTGGAGCATAGAGTCGCGCTTGAAATTTATTACGCTCATTTTCCTCGAAAGTGAAAATTGGAGCGCGCGATACCCCTTTTTTAATTTGAATAATAAATTTCAATTTGTCTTATCAACGAGAGTGGCCGAGGCACGTGACCAAGCTCCGGGTGTTCTGAGATTTCGAGAAACCGTCGAGCGCCTCGACTCTCGGGTGATTTGGGCACGCTTGAGAGATGAGAGTACGAGTAGTGAGTTGCAAATTATTCTCGACGAATAATAAGGGTGTAACTCCTAATAAGCCCCGAATCCGATTTAAGCCGTGATTAAAAAGGCGCAACCAAATTACTATCGGATCTTAATACCCAATGAAGCATTTTAAACATTGAAATAGAACTGAATATGCATCCTATAGAAGGAGATATAACTGAATGTGTCTCCAATGAACGGAGATAGAACTGAATGTGTCTCCTATGAACGGGGATGGAACTGAATGTGCCTCCTAAGGTAGGAGATGAAACTGAAGCCTCTTGGATGGAGTGATTGGACTACTAACCATTTTTCTATGATTATTCCAGTCTTGCACTGATCCTGTTCCTTTATTCATATATGTTTTGTACAACTCCAGTCTCGTACTGATTAAGTTCATTTCAATTCAGTACTACTCCAGTCTCGTACTGGTCAAGTTCATTTCAATTCAGTACTACTTCAGTCTCGTACTGGTCAAGCTCATTTCAGTTCAGTACTTTCAATTCAGTACTACTCCATTCTCGTACTGGTCAAGTTCATTTCAGTTCAGTACTTTCAATTCAGTACTACTCAAGTCTTGTACTGGTCAAGTTCATTTCAATTCCGTTCTACTCCAGTCTCGTACTGGTCAAGTTCATTTCAGTTCGGAACTTTCATTTCAGTACTACTCCAGGTTCGTACTAGTCATATTTCATTCAACACTTGAATTATGTAACATCAATTATCAGCAGTTTTAATTACCGTATTTTCATTACTGCAATTAACTATTATAAGCACGGGTCCTTCTCTGACTAGCAGTTGTCTGTTAAGGTTGAGCCTTAGTTGAGGATAACCGGAGTTGAGATGCTACTCCGGGTTTAGCCTCAAATAATGTGCTCTCACGCTCCTTATCGAAAGTTGAGCTGAGTGCCGAGGCCCGAATTTTGAAGTATAGTAGGGCATGCCGTCATAGACCCGGTAAGTGTTATCAATACTGATTGATTGATTGCTTGTAAATTAATTGCGGTGAAATAGTGGCGGGTCAGTCCCGTCCGCAGACCGTTCGTACCGGTGCGGGAAGGTCGACGACTCAAGACGACAGGGAGATGGGTACCACGGGTGACCGACCGTTATATTTTCCGCGTCAGGTTTTCCTCCGCTGATCGGCCAAAATATTGAATCACTGGATGTCGCTCACATCCAGGAGTACACAGAGTTGTACGTTGGGGCCTGGGGCTGTGCGGTACGACCACCCCCAGAAGTGTCAGGACTGGTCATTGTCACCGACGGCCACATCGGTGAGGCCCGCGGGGCTCGCTACCTTGCTGGAACAGAAGCGGTCCATACTATGTCGACATAGGGTTTGTGTGCGCGGCTGTGAATGCCTGCGATATGTGCGCGGTTGTGAATACCTGACGTGCTAATGTGCTAGTAGAGCCTTAATTATAACTGATATACATTGCTGCTGCTATTCCAGTTATATTATACTGCGTTTCTTTATAGTTGCTCCTAGCATATATATATATGAAATATTGCACTAACTCCCCCTTGCTTCGGCTATCTACTTTTGTTGGGTGGGTGTGTGCTCGTCCCCAGGATAAAGATTCGGGGAGGAGATTTGTTTCTACTTAGCTCTGTGACTAACGGTTATTTAAATAACCATTCACAGGAAATGGAGCACCGTAGTGACCCACTGCCGTAGAGATTGTGCCAGCAGTTAGGACTACTCGAGCAGATGCACCCCCGACGTCTTCAGAGTTTCGAGACGTGAGT
Source organism: Platanthera zijinensis (assembly GCA_039513925.1). Classification (NCBI taxonomy): domain Eukaryota; kingdom Viridiplantae; phylum Streptophyta; class Magnoliopsida; order Asparagales; family Orchidaceae; genus Platanthera; species Platanthera zijinensis. The sequence goes on along the minus strand of CM077080.1, from coordinate 224,140,758 downwards.
ACCGATGAGCTGAATAGGGAGAGAGAGTGAAGAGTTATATGTAGTACTTGTACAACCTGCGAGCTTATATAAATACTTAGGCTTCGATCTAATACTCATGTAAATATATATGATGTTATATATATTTGATACTGGTTCCTTGTTAATGCTTCCGCAAATCTCTGATGTATTGTGAATGTTGTGATTCTAGTCGAGCAAGACGGCCAATTAGTGCTTAGATAAGGTGGGTCGTTGCCCCTAAGGAGCACTGAGTGGACGTCTTGGGCAGTATCCCTCCGTCCCGGCGATGGGTTTGGGGGGGTCCTACAAATGGATCAGAGCCATCACGATTCGTCCTTGTGGAGCAGTCTCAGGATCCCCTCTTCTCTCGCTTCGTTCCTCGGTTCGGGACGAACCTTGCAGCGAAAGCCTGGTGGACCATATTGTAGAGGTTTAGGGATTCTAGACTGTACGTTAGCATGCTCGTACACCGTTGTTTCCGCTTCGTCAGTTGTTTTTGCAAATTTATCCTACTTTTGCAAAGTACTGACACTTTTCCTGTTACTTCTCCAGATACCGGAGTACAGTAACTGGGGATCCTCTTCCAGAGGATATGTTCCTGCCACCCCACCTCCAGACTCGGTCGTCCCCGCGGCTGTACTGTTTGTCGAGACCGACTTGGGGTAGACACTGACGGCCATCCTGGCCACCATCCGGACAGCCTTGGCACAGCCACCACGAGAGATGATGACGCCTACCGATTTGCTGAAAACCTTCCGAGGACCGAGGCCTCCCACTTTTAGAGGCACGGAGACTGCCATCCAGGTAGAGGAGTGGGTAGAGCGTGTGGAGGAGCTGTTAGTAGGCATGATGTGCCCAGCAGTAGCTGCAGTCTCACCGGTAGTGACCTTATTAGAAGGATACGCTAGGGATTGGTGGAGAGCAGCCAGCAAATCGACCTTTAGAGGACTACCGATGAGCGATATACTATGGGGAGAGTTCTCGGAGGCCCTGCTGGAGTTCTTTATTACAGACGCAGACCGAGCTGTTTTACAGGAAAGATTCCTGCACAACCGACAGGGAGATCAGACTGTGCTTGAGTACAAGAGGGAGTTCATACACCCTACACGCTTTGCCGGGAATTTGGTAGCCTCTGACAGGGATAGAGCTTCCCGATTCTACCGAGGCCTACATGATGACCTGAGGCAGGCTCTGATTATGATCTCTCAGTCTACCTTCCACACCATAGCCACTCATGCAGCGACGCTAGAGTTGGACCAGCGGATGGTAGCCCAGCAACACAGAGGACAGGTCGAGGTCCCTAGAGGTATATGTATTAGGCGATATGGCATATCATATGTTGCTACTTATGCTATATACTAGTTATGCATGTATGCCTACATCTTGTATATTAGTTATATGATATATATTTCCTATATCGTCAGGAATTCTGTTGGTAGGAGGACATTCCGCCAAGACTCTCTTCGATACAGGAGCGACACACTCCTTTGTATCCCACGAATTTATCGCAACAAAAGAGAACGTTATCCTCTCTACCAGACTAGTTATACGAATCCGTTTACCGGATGGATCAGATATGACGTCTACAGAAAAGTGTGTGTTCCAGGCTGTGCTAGGAGAAGTAGAATTTGAGGTCTACGCAACCATCAAGACAATAACTGGATTCGATATTATACTGAGAATGGATTGGCTAGCCGAACACAAGACGCAAATAAATTATTCAACGCGGGAGGTCCGCCTGCAGAACATAAACGGCCAGGACGTTACGTTAACAGGTGTACCTTCGGTCTCGCGTATTATTTTAACTTCTGCACAGATTGTAAGGTTAGTCCGGCAGAAGGATGAGGTGTACCTTATCTACTTCGAAATGGAAGCCAAAACTCAAGCACTCGCCAAAGTCCCGGTGGTACGCGACTTCCCGGACATTTTTCCTGAGTCCCTCCCAGGATTGCCACCCCAGCGAGAGGTGGACTTTCAAATCGAGCTCGTGACCGGAGCACGGCCGGTGTCACGAGCACCCTACCAGATGACCCCAAGAGAACTGGCTGAATTAAAGATTCAACTGCAGGAGCAAGTAGATGCTGGATTCGTCCGTCCCAGTTCCTCACCCTGGGGAGCCCCAGTGCTATTCGTAAAGAAGAAAGAAGGAACACTACATGTGTGCATAGACTACAGGGAGCTAAATAAGCTTACTATATGAAACACATACCCCCTCCCTAGGATCGACGAACTGTTCAATCAGTTGCAAAGTGCATCCGTGTTTTCCAAGATGGACCTGAGATCAGGCTATCAGCTTCGAATCCGAGAGGAAGATATTCCCAAGACTGCCTTCAGCTCCTGTTACGGTCTCTATGAGTTTCTGGTGATGCCTTTTGGGCTCACCAATGCACCCTCCGCCTTCATGACCCTAATGAATAAAATCTTTAAGCCCTTCCTAGACCACTTCGTGATCGTCTTCATTGACGATATTTTGATCTACTCAAAGACCAAGGCAGACCATACTAGGCACCTGCAGATGGTGCTACTAAAACTCCGAGAGCACTCCCTCTTCGCCAAATTCAGTAAGTGCGAGTTTTGGTTGGAAGAAGTTGGATTCTTGGGCCACACTATAAATAAAAAAGGGGTAGCAGTAGATCAGACCAAAATTCAGGCAGTGCAAAATTGTCCACCACTCAGAACGGCGGCTGATATCCGAAGCTTTCTTGGTCTTGCTGAATATTATAGGAGGTTCGTAGAAGGCTTCTCCAAGATTGCTTTACCCCTAACTGCCCTTACCAGAAAGGATGTTACGTTCCGATGGACACCGAAATACGAGACCGCGTTCGTTGAATTAAAGAAGTGGTTGACTTCTGCACCAATCCTTACGATCCCTGCAGGGACCGAGGGATTCTAGATCAACACTGATGCCTCCCTGAAGGGATTGAGAGCCGTCCTGATGCAGCATGGCAAGGTAGTGGCCTACTCATCTCGTCAATTGAAGCTGCATGAATTAAATTACGCAGCTCATGATCTAGAGTTGGGCGTTGTCGTCTTTGCCCTTAAAATATGGAGGCATTACTTGTACGGAGTAAGATGTGAGATCTTCTCCGACCACAAGAGCCTCAAATACATCTTCACTCAGAAAGAGCTGAATCTTCGGCAACGCCGATGGTTAGAATTCATGTGCGACTATGATTTCGCTCTCCAATATCACCTCGAAAAAGCTAATAGAGTCGCTGACGCTTTGATCCGCCAGCCTTCGATAGCTGGGAGTTGGATGGAGCAAATCCCTAAGGAGTTGTTCCAGTCTAGACTTGGAAATTACCCTGGTTGCCCGAAGAGATCCGGAGGTATACAAAGCTCAGCTGTATTGGATGGAGATCCAATGCGACATCTGAGATCGGATACGAGAAGCCCAGAAGATCGACCCAGAAGTGGTTCCGATCATTCGATCTCTGTAAGAAGGAGCACATAAGGATTATAATCTGCACGACGGGATTCTACAATTAAAGCATCGTATATTTGTTCCCTTTATCGGAGGAATTCGCGAAGAAATTCTGCAAGAAGCCCACCAGTCGAGATACTCTATTCATCCTGATGTGGTCAAGATGTATGTGGACCTGCGCAGGACCATTTATTGGCCTGGGATGAAATAAGATGTCACTAACTTTGTGGCCCAGTGTCAGATATGTCAGAAGGTTAAAGCTAAATGTCGCAGCCCAGGAGGCCTGTTGCAGCCCCTGCCAATCCAGAATGGAAATTTGAAGATATCTCAATGGACTTCGTCCACGGCCTACCTCGATCCCGTGCCGGAAACGACTTTATTTGGGTGGTCGTAGATCGACTTCCCAAGGTAGCGCGATTCATTCCAAATCGACAGGGTGACAGAGTTGATATTTTGGCCAGAATGTTTCTAGAGCAGGTAGTTCGGTTCCACGGAGTGCCAAAGTCTATCGTGTCAGGCGTTTCACATCTAAGGAGTGGAGGCGGGTGCAGGCATACTTGGGGACCAAGTTGGCCTTTAGCGCCGCCTTCCACCCGCAGACAGATGGACAGACGAAAAGGACGAACCGGACGATGGAAGATCTACTTCGACTATGCATAATAGAACATAATGAGCCATGAGAGTAGTTGTTATCTCTGGTTGAGTTTTCTTACAATAACAGCTACCAGGCTAGTATCAAGATGGCTCCGTACGAGGCATTGTATGGGAGGCATTGCTGAACTCCGTTGACTTGGGCTCAGGAAGAGGACCCAGAAGCCTTGGGAGTGGCTTACATTTATGACACTATGACAGTGATACGGCTGATCCAGGAACGGATGCGGGAGGGGCAGAGCCGACAGGCCAAGTATTATGATGCACGGCACCGACCGATGGAATTAAGCGTGAGAGAAATGGTGTTTTTGAAAATCAAGCCCATGCATGGTGTCTCCCGGTTGAGGAAGCAGAAAAAGCTAGATCCCCGCTACCTGGGCTCCTATCAGGTGAGAGAACATATTAGCCCTATTGCCTATCGATTAGCCCTGCCCCTAGAACTGGGAAATTTTCATGATGTATTTCATGTCTCCTCCTTGAGACAAGTTATCCGACAACCAGAGCAACATCTACCTACACCACCAGTACAACTGCGGTCGGACAGATCCGTCCAGCTTGAACCAATCAGAATCGTAGATCATAAAGTGAAGAATCTACGTAACAAGACCATCCCAATGGTCAAGATATTATGGTAAAATCACGGACAAGATGAGTACACTTGGGAACCAGAGCCGCTCGTCCGCGAAAAGCACCCAGAGCTCTTTCCCCAGGTATGTTACTCTTTCCCCCTACTTCGAGTAAATTTTCAAGGACAAAAATCCTTTTATTTTTATTAGATTGTAACATCCGACTTTTTTTGGGTCACGTAAAGTCGATAGAAGTGACCTGAACTCCTACCCATGACCAGAACCCTAATGGGCCCAATAAAAGTGACCTGAACCCCTACCCGTGACCCGGTAGAAAGTAACCACAGACGGGAAATAAAGCTAGAGAACTCTGATTTGAGTTCCGACAATTCCTATGGCCTCGTATAGTCGATAGAAGCGTGTCGGAACTCGTTCCGTTGAACCCCGAGGTCATGTGTTGTATGTAACCATTCCCCATAAAATGCAACGAGAGTCAGACTTTGGATATCAGTCTAAAGAACTCTGATTTGAGTTCCGTCAGTTCCTGAGGTCTCGTATGACCCATACGAGCGCATCAGAACTCGTCGCGTCGCAATCCGAGATCTAACGACGGATATAGACATTTTGACCGTTCTAGCGCGTCGCGACACGCAGATTTTGGACTTTTACCAAACGAACTTCGATTCGACCCCGGTCAGTGGCATTGGATTCGTATGGTCAATGCAAAGTCAACGGAATTGGTCCCGGTCAGTTTAGATGATGGGTGGTCAAACCGTGGTCAAATCAAGCTCAGTCATGCACCAAAAAGCGTGCGTACACCAATTGTGACACGACACCCCAACTTTGACCCAACCTCGATGACTTGGACCTATTTTGACTTTGACCCCCATAGGTTGACCTACCCCAGGGTTGACTTTGATCAAACCCTCCCTTTTTCCCATTTTTTGGAAGTTTTTCCTAAGGAGGTCACCTCCTCTCCATGGGTAAATAGTGCATTACCCCCCCCCCCCATGGGGCCACAAATTAGTAAGATGGAAGGGAGTGGGCCCAAGTAGTGGCCCACCAACACTTCCCTCCACTCCCCTTCTCTTTTTTCTCCCTTTCTCACTTTTAAAAGCCCAAGCCCATAAGGGCTTAACCCCATTTCCCACATGGGGGAAATACCTTGATCCTCCAGCTATCCTTGGACAGGTGGAGGGTGGAGATTAATCTCTCCCTAAGGAGGGATTAATCCCACATCGAGTTGGGGAGGAGATCCCCTCCCCTCTAGCCTATATAAAGCCCCCCTGATATCCTCCTCACAAGCCCAGAGAGCAACTCCCCCACCCCTCCTACAAGCTTTGTCGGAGCTCATGTCGCCGGAAAAGGCAAGCCTGAGCTCCACCACCTCGCCACCTTGCATGACCAACCAAGCCGGCCCCTCCCAAGCCCCTCCTCCACAGGTAGAAGCCATCCCCTCCCCCTTCCCCTCCTTCTGGACGATCTGCATAGGCCTCCCCGCGGCCGGAGCGCCGCTGGCGCCACCCGATCCATGCTCCAGGTCGGGTGGTAGCCGCAGGAAGACTAACCCCTCCCCACGCCGGGGGTGGCGCTGGAGAAGGGCTAACCCACCGGGATGATTTTTCCGGATGGGGGAAGGCCGGGGTGCCGCCGGAAAACATCGCTCCGGCGGCACCTGAGAAGCAGAGCTTTTGCTCAATTTTGTCTCCGGCGGCAGCCGACGGTGGTTGGTCGCCGGACCACCACCGAAGAAGAGCGCTGCCCCCGACGCGCCGGCTGTGGGTGGTTTCGGGATTGGGCTTAACGCCGGAGAGGCGGGGTGGTGCGGTGGCGCTAGGAGCAGAATCACCACCACCCCGTCTTGGATTGGCTAAATTAGGCGGTGGCCGGCGGCGGCAGGCCGCCGGGCCACCACCCAGGGACTCGCCGGCCCCCGGCGAACTGGTCGGGGGCGGCGCTGGGGTCCAGCGGTGAGCGACCGGCGGTGGCAGAGGCTATCCTTGACTGCACCGCTGGCAAGGAGCAGCAGCCGTCCGATCTGGTGATGAAGATCAGAAGGCTGGGATTTCATTAAATCCCGCCCCCGCCTCAGCATCAGCGCCCCCCCACAGCGGATCCGCGGCCAATCCGTTGTGGGGTCAGAAAGAAGATGCTTGGTGTCCGGCTCGATCTCAGCCACAGGATGTCATTTGATCGGCTATTAGCAGACCAGATTATTAGATAAACTCTGAGAAATTTTCTGGGCCATTCCTAGGCCTCTGGGGGCAAAGGGATCAACATAAAAAGTGTTCCCCATGCTAAAGACTTCCTTCACAAAAATTTTGAGAATTTTTGGAGTTGATTTGGTATTTTTAAAGGCTCAAATAAAATTTGTTTGGCCGAATTAAAGACCCAAAACTCTTCGAAAAATTATTAAAAAAATTTTAGGCTCATTTTAGACCCCCTTAAAGGTTGTATCAAAATTTGGGAATTTGGGAATCAAAATTGAACTTTCCTCAAATTCTTGGAGCCTAGAGTCGCGCTTGAAATTTATTACGCTCATTTTCCTCGAAAGTGAAAATTGGAGCGTGCGACTCACCTTTTTTTAATTTGAACAATAAATTTCAATTTGTCTTATCAACGAGAGTGGCTGAGGCAAGTGACCAAGCTCCGGGTGTTCCGAGATTTCGAGAAACCGTCGAGCGCCACGACTCATGGGTGATTTGGGCACGCTCGGAAGATGAGAGTACGAGTAGTGAGTTGCAAATTATTCTCGACGAATAATAAGGGTGTAACTCTTAATAAGCCCATAATCCGATTTAAGTCGTGATTAAAAAGGCGCAACCAAATAACTATCGGATCTTAATAATGGGTGTAACCCAAGGAAGCATTTTAAACATTGAAATAGAACTGAATATGCCTCCAATAGAAGGAGAAAGAATTGAATGTGCCCTCTATGAACGAAGATAGAACTGAATGTGCCTCCTATGAACAGGGATGGAACTGAATGTGCCTCCTAAGATAGGAGATGGAACTGAAGCCTCCTGGATGAAGTGATTGGACTACAAACCATTTTTCTATGATTATTTCAGTCTTGCACTGTTCCTGTTCCTTTATTCATATATGTTCTGTACTACTCCAGTCTCGTATTGGTCAAATTCATTTCAATTCAGTACAACTCCAGTCTCATACTGGTCAAATTCATTTCAATTCAGTACTACTCCAGTCTCGTACTGGTCAAGTTCATTTCAATTCAGTACTACTCCAGTCTCGTACTGGTCAAGCTCATTTCAGTTCAGTACTTTCAATTCATTACTACTCCAGTGTCGTACTGGTCAAGTTCATTTCAGCTCAGTAATTTTAATTCAGTACTACTCCAGTCTCGTACTGGTCAAGTTCATTTCAATTCAGTTCTACTCCAGTCTCGTACTGGTCAAGTTCATTTCAGTTCGGAACTTTCATTTCAGTACTACTCCAGGTTCGTACTGGTCATATTTCATTCAGCACTAGAATTATGCAACATCAATTATCAGCATCTTTAATTACCGTATTTTCATTACTGCAATTTACTATTATAAGCACGGGTCCTGCTTTGACTAGCAGTTGTCTGTTAAGGTTGAGCCTTAGTTGGGGATAACCGGAGTTGAGATGCTCCACCGGGTTTAGTCTTAAATAATGTGCTCCCACGCTCCTTATCGAAAGTTGAGCTGAGTGCCGAGGCCCGAAGTTTGAAGCATAGTAGGGCACGCCGCCGTAGACCCGGTAAGTGTTGTCAATATTGATTGATTGATTGCTTGTAAATTGATTGCGGTGAAATAGTGGCGGGTCAGTCCCTTCCGCAGACCGTTTGTACCGGTGTGGGAAGGTCGACGACTCAAGGCGACAGGGAGATGGGTACCATGGGTGACCGACCGTTATATTTTCCGCGTCAGGTTTTCCTCCGCTGATCGGCCAAAATATTGAATCACTGGATGTCGCTCACATCCAGGAGTACACAGAGTTATACGTTGGAGTCTGAGGCTGTGCGGTACGTAACCCCCAGAAGTGGCAGGACTGGTCACTGTCACCGACGGCCACATCGGTGAGGCACGCAGGGCTCGCTATCCTGCTGGAACAGAAGCAGTCCATACTATGCCAACATAGGGTTTGTGTGCGCGGCTATGAATGCCTGCAATATGTGCGCGGCTATGAATGCCTGCGATATATGCACGGTTGTGAATAGATGACGTGTTGATGTGCTAGTAGAGCCTTAATTATAACTGATATACATTGTTGCTGCTATTCCAATTATACTATACTGCGTTTCTTTATAGTTGCCCATAGCATATATATATATATATATATGAAATGTTGTACTAACTCTACCTTCCTTTCACTATCTACTTTTGTTGGGTGGGTGTGTGCTCGTCCCCAGGATAAGAATCCGGGGAGGAGATTTGTTTCTACTTAGCTCTGTGACTAACAGTTATTTAAATAACCATTCATAGGAAATGGAGCACCGTAGTGACTCACTGTCGCAGGAGATTGCGCCAGTAGTTAGGACTACTTGAGCAGATGCACCCCCGACGTCTTCAGAGTTTCGAGACGTGAGTACTGACGAGCTGAATAGGGAGAGAGAATGAAGAGTTATATGTAGTACTTGTACAGCCTGCGAGCTTATATAAATACTTAGGCTTTGATCTAGTACTCATGTAAATATATATGATGTTATATATATTTGATACTGGTTCCCTGTTAATGCTTCTGCAAATCTCTGATGTATTTGTGAATGTTATGATTCTAGCTTAGCAAGGCGGTCAACTAGTGCTTAGATAAAGTGGGTCGTTACCCCTAAGGAGCATTGGGTGGACGTGTTGGGCAGTAGTACCCCTCCGGCCCGACCCGGGCGATGGGTTTGGGGGGGGGGGGGTGGCCTACAGCATAGAGGAGATGAGAATTACCCCAAGGCTTGGGCCAGTCCAAGCCTAGTCTGAGCTAGGAGGCTCGTAGAGTGGGCTGTGGGCTTCAAGGGTTGGATTGAGTACAGGAGGCGGCCTCGATTGAGCTTGATTTTGACTGGGGCCTGAACAGAAGGGTTAACAGGAGGGACAAAATCCGGCCGATATACGGAAGCAACGTGTCGGGGTCGACGTCAATCGGAAGCCTTCAGGCAACCGTGAGGTCGATGGTGACCTAGCAGAGAGGATCGACGTTGGAAGCTTTGGCGGTGCTGGACTGGGGTATCGTCGAGCTTTGCGAGAGGCAAGCGACGGGAGGAGGAACGAAGCTTTAGGGCTCCTTCGGGTTGATCGCGTTGAGCGGCTTGGAGATGGAGAAAGCAAAGTCGGGGCTCGACAAAGCTCTGGCGATAGGAACGGGACTCGTTGGTGGTGATGGATTGGGCTTAGCGGGCAATACAGGGGATGGAAAATTGAGTTTCCTCCTCTGTTTCAGTCTGGTTCCCCTCCCCTCTTTGCTGCAGATTTAATTAAATAGAGGTGAAGATGTCTATTTTCTCTTTTAATAACTTTCTAAATATCTCCAGGAATAATATTTCCTATTGATTTCCTTCTGTTTCCAGTAGATTGGTGCAGTTTTTCTGAAATTACTCTTGATAACTTCCCAACCAAAGATTTCTTGACTTAAACTCCTGTTTTCTCTAATTGTGAAGCTTAATTTTATGCGCCTTTTAATAAATTAAAACTTGCATTTTTCCGTCTCTACTACATAAATTACCGGATCTTTTTATTCAGGGTCTCATCGGACGATCAAACCGACGAGCCAAACAAGTATATGATATGAGAACGAATACATGAAACGAAAAATGAGTACATGAAATAAAATACAAAAAAAATATTAGAAAGTACTACGATGCGACGAAAGATGCATCAATTCTCCCGGGGTTGAAAGAGCTCGACCCCGACGAGACTTTGCAAAAACTAGCAATGAAGAGATCTGATATCGTCGTTGATGCTAGATCGGGTGGAATATCTGGGGCCTTGTTGGGTGGCTCAACTAGTGGCCCGATGCGCTGTTGAACATGAACTAAACCAAACCTCCTACAATAAACAATCAACTAACCTCCCTTTGAAAAGTACAACTCATGACGATAATGACCGACCATGAATTCGTAATGTTCAAAGGTTGCTCGCAAAATATTAGCAGTAATTTTATACAATTCCATTAAATAATTAATATGAGTTGGCGCATCAAAGAAAATACGTTCATGGAATGAAAGATGATGACGGTTAGGTGGGCGGGGCAACGCATAGAAATCTCGTAAGGAGATATATTAAGAAAGTGACTTTTAGAATTATTACAGGTGAAATTTGTGTGTGATGGTACAAGATCCCATTGCTTTAGATTCGCCTCGATTAAACGCCTAAGAAAATTCTTCAAACTCTTATTAACGATTTCAGTCAGTTCATTAGTTAAGGAGTGATAAGCGTTATTAAACTCGAGTTTGGTGCACATTCGATCCCATAATATGTTCCAGAAATTTGATATAAAATATTTAATAAAATGTTGTAATTCCATAAATCCACTTATATTCAGCGTTGTAATGGGGAGGAAAATAATGACTTATATCCCCTTTGGACCAAGTCTAATATATATATATATATATATATATATATATATATATATATATTAACATAATACAACATTTAACACTCCCCCTCAAGTTGGGTCGTGGGAACTTCCCAGACCTAACTTGTTACATATAAAGTTCATTCTGACCCCAATGACTCCTTTCGTGAGAATATCAGCAACTTGGTCTCCAGTCTTCACATGGTTTAAGGAAATAAGACCTTCATACTTCTCTCGTACGAAATGACAGTCCACCTCGATGTGCTTTGTGCGTTCATGAAACACAGGGTTGGTTGCTATCTGTATTGCAGCTTGATTATCACACCATAACAGAGATGGGTCATGGAAAGGGTATCCGATTTCACAAAGGGTCTGTCTGATCAACATGATCTCAGCAACGGTGTGTGACATAGTCTGATACTCTGCCTCAGCACTAGATCTGGCGACAGTGGTCTGTTTCTTGCTCTTCCAGGCGACAAGGTTTCCTCTCATAAAGATAGTAAATCCTGTGGTGGACTTCCGAGTGGCTAAACAACCTGCCCAGTCGAAGTCACAGTAAGCCTCGATATTGGAATGACCATGATTCTTGTATGATATTCCTAGACCAGGATCCTTCTTTATGTACCAGACAATGTGGAGAACAGAGTCCCATTGAGAGATAGTTGGGATGGCCATGAACTGACTGACCTTACTCACAGCACAGGCAATATCTGGACGAGTCATTGTAAGGTAGTTAAGTTTTTCAACTACTTTACGATACTTCTCTGGTGATTCAAAAGATTTGCTCTCGGCATGAAGGCTCTTTTCTCCTGGTTCAAGGGGAGAATCCATAGGGCGGCAGTCAGACATTCCAAGATCAGATAACAGATCGAGGGCATATTTACGTTGAGAAACAAAGATAGAGTCGTCATGATCAGTAACTTCAATCCCAAGGAAGTATCGCAACGGCCCCAGATCTTTGGTTTGGAAGTTGGAGTGTAAGAACGCTTTGAGATCGGTTATCCCTTTAGGATCACTACCCGTGATGACAATATCATCAACATACACAATTAGGAGCACAGTACCAGCTGAGGAGTTCCGATAAAAGAGAGATGAGTATTTGATACTCTTGGTAAGCCCGAATTTGGTGACAACAGACCGAAAGCGAGCAAACCACTGGTGCGGGGATTGTTTCAACCCATATAAAGAGGCAAGGAGACGACACACCTTGTTACGCTCCCCCTCAGCAACGAACCCAGGTGGTTGTTCCATATACACCTCTTCCTCCAAGGACCCATGAAGGAACGCATTCTTGATATCCAACTGATGAAGAGGCCAGCGGTGAGTGGCTGCAAGAGAGATCACGATCCGAATAGAGGACATCTTGCAACAGGTGCAAACGTTTCCTCATAATCCACGCCATAAGTTTGGGCATAACCTTTGGCAACAAGGCGGGCTTTCAAGCGAGCAAGAGAGCCATCAGCATTGGCTTTAATAGAATAGATCCATTTGCAACCAATAGCGCGCTTGCCAAGAGGCAAAGACACAAGTTCCCAAGTATTATTCAGTTGAAGTGCTGTCAATTCCTCGTGCATAGCAACCATCCAGCCAGGATGAGTTTTGGCCTCCCCAACCGTTGAGGGAATGGTGTATTGAGCCAACGTCAAGTGAAGTGCGGTATGAGAAGCAGACAACCTCTGATAAGAGCTCAAATAGAGAGGTCTATTCTGGCAAGTCCGACTTCCCTTTCGTAGAGCAATAGGACGTTCGGTACTGTCCAGAGGAGGAGCGGCAGGCACTTCAGTTTGGTTCAGGTCCTCACTTGCAGGTGCAATCTGAGGAACAGTAGTTGTGCAATCAATGGTTGAGGTAGGCTGAGATGGTGGTATTTCAGTTCTGTCTGAAGTGCGACGAGAGTAGACTTGCCCCCAAAGGGGGGACAATATATCAGTCGGAGAGACGAGAGCAGACTCAGGATGAGGAACTAGTATATCATCGAGAGAGAGATCAGAAGATGATGTGGGAAGGGGAGAGCTAGTGGTACGATAAGAGTCAGATTCGAGGAAGACGACATCTGAAGAGATGATATATTTGTGAAGTTCCGGAGAATAACAGCGATATCCCTTGGTAGTCCGAGAGTATCCAAAAAAGATACACTTTAAAGAGCGAGGATCAAGTTTAGAAACGGAGGGACGAGCATCCCGAACATAGCAAACACACCCAAAGACCTTGAAGGGTAGAGGAGGCCCCGAGTGGTCGGGATAAAGGATGTGATAAGGTGTCTTCCCCTGAAAGATATGAGTAGGGAGATGATTAATGAGATAGGCAGCAGTAAGGACAGCATCTCCCCAAAAGTGTTTAGGAACATGAGTATGATGGAGGATAGCTCGGGTAACCTCAAGAAGGTGGCGATTTTTTTGTTCGGCAACCCCGTTTTGTTGGGGGGGTATTAGGGCAACTGGTTTGGTGTATGATACCCTTGTCGGAAAGAAAGCTAGACATGGACAGAGACATGTATTCCCTCTCATTATCGGTACGAAGACATTTCAGACGAACAGAAAATTGAGTGGAAATTTCATTCCACAAATGTTAAAAAATAGATAGTAATTCAGAGCGATTTTTCATTACGTAAACCCAAGTCATGCGAGAAAAATCATCAATAAAGGTAACATAATATCTGTGTCCTAACAACGTAGGGACAGGACACGGTCCCCAGACATCAGAATGAAGTAAATCAAAAGGTGCAGAAGCACGAACATCTATACGAGGTACATAGCTAATTCTATAGAGTTTAACAAACAAACACGACTCACAGCTGAGATGGGAAACGTTCCCAAACTCAGGATACAAACGACGCATGACCTGCATAGAGGGATGACCATGACGGTAGTGGAGGTCCAAGAGTTTGGCCGAAGCAGCAGAGCAGGCAATGTGAGAAACTTCATCTAGAACATAAACACCACCACGCAGCTTTCCTCTACCAATAATACGGCTCGTCGACTGTTCCTGAAAATTGCAACCAGAAGATGTGAAGATAGCAGTGCAGTTTAAATCACGAGTAAGCTTACTAATAGACAGTAGGTTGTAAGCAGATTGAGGAACATGAGCAACCGAGGATAGAGGCATATCCGGTGTCACATTGCAGCTTCCAAAGCCCAAAATAGGAACAGTGGATCCATTTGCAACCGTAATGGACGACCCACAATGGGGATGATATGAATGCAAGATACCTGAAGAACTAGTCAGATGGTCAGAAGCTCCAGAATCTGCCAGCCACTGAACTGGATGCTGGGTGGTCTGGGAAGTGCAGGCAAGTTGAATAGTCTGGGCCACAGCAACACTATGATGTGGAGAAGAAATCGGAAGTGCCTACAGGCGACGATACTCCTCAGAGATTTGGACAGTGCGGGGACCCGGGGGTGCCGGTGTCGAGTCGGCAACGTGAGCAAATCGAGGTGAAGCAGACGAGGTTTTGGCCGCCCAGTATGGCTTTCCATGTACAAGCCAACACATATCCTTTGTGTGACCTCGACGTCCGCAATGAGTACAATGTCGCGTATCAATCTCCCGACCACGCCCAGAACCAGACCGACCGCCACGGCTAGTCCCCCTTCCCCCCCCCCCCCCCGAGAGGCCAGCGCAATTGACTCGCTGGAGGAAACATGTAGAGCAGCTGGAGAAGAGGCAGAGCCCGCTTTAGTCAGACGATGGTACATACTAGCAATCTGCAACGTAGAAGGACTCGCAAGCATTTCGGTTCTTGTTGTTAAGAAGTTTGGGTCAAGACCGTTCAGAAGCCAGATGAGAACCAGATGCTCACGTTGAGCCTGATGTCCTTCAGGAGTAGAGGGGATCTCCCAAAGATCCAGGATTTCATTGGCAAGAACCTTCCATTCGGCTAAGTACTCAGTGACAGGACGTGCTCCTTGTCGTAGCTCAGCCATCTTGGGAAAGAGTTCACAAAGATGAGAGAGGTTGTTAGCTTGAGAAAACATCATATGCAGGGTGTCCCACAACTCCTTAGTGCTATCACAATTCTTGCACATTTGCTGAACTGATGGGTCCATGGAACTTAGAAGGAGCGCAAAGATACGACAATCATCACTGTACCAATCATCGTATTCGGCATTTCCCACGACATGAGTAGGAAGTCTAGTAAGGTGGTGAGTACGTCGGATGCCTGCTAGAGACATAGTAACCCCCTTTCCACAACTGAAAGTTGGAGGAGGTAAGGATAGTGGTAGCCAGCCTTGTATTGGAAGGAAAAGTATTGGTAGAATCCCCTGAGGGAACAGGTGTCTGAGTGATGCTTGTAGCCGAGTCTCCCATGGTCTTGGACAATAACCTTAAATAGACAGCAGGAGGCATCAACAAGCAGTACCCGGAGACAGCCACACAACAGCGGGCGACTTCAGTGCAGCAGAGCAGAAGAGAAGAGATCGGCATCAAGCAGGGATCGGCGGTCAGTGAGAGTAGGCAGCGGCAGCAGGAATCTGCATCCAGCGGTAGGCATCAAGCAGCAGCAGCAACAGGAATCAAGAGGGCGGCGGCATCAGACAGCAGCAGCGACGGCAGGCGGCATCATCACGCGATGCGCCTCCGTCTAGGGCACGGGAGGGACGAGCGCGGCGGAGAACGAGCGCGCGGCGGCGGAGAAAGGAGCGAGCGAACCCTAGCGGAGAACGATCGAACGAGCGCGGCGAACGAGCGAAGACGGCGGATGCGAGAAAACCCTAGCGCGACGGCGTCCGTCCCTCTGATACCATGTAATGGGGAGAAAAATAATGACTTGTATCCCCTTTGGACCAAGTCTAATATATATATATATATATATATATATATATATATATATATATATATATATATATATTAACATAATACAGCATTTAACAAGCGTAATACTACGAAATTTAAAATTGATCCTCATGCTATTATTTAAATATTTCTAGAGAAATCTTTTAAAACATGTGTCTTTATTGGGTGTGAAAAATTTAGGAGTTCTAATTATCCTTAAAACATGAATTTTCTTGAATATATTGATAATTTGACAGCAATTTTTTTCAAAAAGATTTATATTTATAGGATGACGAAATAACATAAAGTGGTGTTCTCCAAATACGAAGTCAATATATGATGGTGACAATAATGCTACGGGTAGGTGACCATCAAACGTAACGTCAATATGCTCAAGTGTTGGTGAATGTAGTGGGCTTGGAGACTTAGGACATACGTAGTTCGAGTATATGTCACCTAAGACAAGAGGTTCATCGCTGGTCAACTCCTTCCGGGGAAGGGGCTTGAGAACAAAATCAGTGACTGCAGTTGGTGACTCAGTGGGGCAAAGGGGAGTCGTTATTACAACCGACATGTCATAAATAGGAGGAAGAATCTCTTCTTTCTGGAGCTGGGGCTCAGGAAGAGTCTCCTCAACTAGAGGGTTTTCTAGTGGCCACTCGTAAGGCCAAGATGCTTGTGGGGGTGGTGATACAAGGGAAATCGATGTCCTCAACAGTGGGGGTAACGACAAAACTAGTGAGGGGTCTAGCAGCAGACCTAAACTCAGACTCCACCCTACGAGCCATACTAGAAATTTCTTCCAAATTATGATAGTGGTGCAACTCTAGTTTATCCTTAATGGAATAGTGTAACCCGTATAGGTAACGAGATACAGACATCACTTCACCCTCTTGAATATCTAATCTAGACTGCAGGATTCGAAATTATCTTGTGTACTCATCAACCGACAAATCTCTTTGTTGTAGATTTTGAAATCTACGATATGAAGTGTGGAGGTGATCAGGAGAGACAGTGTTTGCGCAACTCTGATTTGAACTCAACCCAAGTAGTGATTGAAGGCAACCACAACTGATCTCTCATGCGTTGAAGTTGTTTCCACCATTCTAAGGCGGGTCCTTTAAGTCTATAGGTCACATACTCAATTTGCCTACCCAAAGGTATTTGACTTTGACTCATAAAAGTTTCCATACTACGACACCAATCTAAACATTCATTAGGCTCTAAACGTCCATAAAAATTGCTCGGATGTGTATGTTCTAGGGGCTTAGGATCAGTGGGCTCATCATGCCATGAGTGTATATTGGCAAGAGACGCAACCATTTCAGTTAAATTTTTTATTCGAACATTAAAGTCTTCTATGGTGCTCTCCAAACCTACGCTAGGTGTTAAATGATTGGTTCTTTCCTCCATTTAAAATGATTTGATTAAATTTTCTTACAAAATTTAATTGAATAATAATAATTTAAAAGTAAGGTAAAGATTTTAAATAAGATAAAGATTTTTTTTAATAAAATAAAGATTTTAACTTAAAAGGGCATAATAATATTTTATTTTATTTTTGATTTTTTTTAAATGAATTATAATATTTTAAAATAGTTTTTCTTATTTTAAAAAAAATTCTTTGAAATTCGGATCGCGTGATTCGCGATAGGAGCGCATCACACCACTCTGATACCAAACTGATGTAAATCAATCTAGGGTTTGAAAATAAAAATAATTTTCTTAGCCAGAAATATTTTATTTGTTATAAAATAAGATTAGGAATTTGAAATTTTAAGTGATTTTAATTTTTAAAGGTCGAGAGTGTCAAAATCAAAGCTTTGCACGCGAAATCACTCCAAACGTCCGAATTTTATGAAAACCATTAATTGTTAGTTGAGAGAAACTCTTTGAGCGTTTTGTGAGTTGAATCATTGCGAGTTTGGGCATCCACAAGCAAAGCGCACAGATAATAATTTATGAAATAACGGTAATCAAGGCGGTAAGAACGTTCGAGCCAAGCTTATATTTAATTATTTGGAACGCCAAAAATTAAACCAATAAGAGTAGCATGGAGGAGATGAGAATTACCCCAGGGCTTGGGCCAGTCGAAGCCTAGTCAGTGCAAGGAGGCCCGTTGAGTGGGTTGTGGGCTTCAAGGGTTGGACTGAGTACAGGAGGCGTCCTCGAGTGAGCTTGATTTTGACTGGGGGCCTGAACAGAAGGGTTAACAGGCGGGACAAAATCCGACTGATAGACGGAAGCAACGTGTCGGGGTCAACGTCAATCGGAAGCCGTCGGGCAACCGTGAGGTCGATGGTGACCTAGCAGAGAGGATCGGCGCTGGAAGCTTTGGCGGCGCTGGACAGGGGTGTCGCCGGGGTTTATGAGAGGCAAGCATCGGGAGGAGGAACAGAGCTTCAGGGCTCCTTCGGGCTGATCGCGCTGAGCGGCTTGGAGATGGCGAAAGCAAAGTCGGGGCGCACGTCGGGGCTCAGCAAAGCTCCGACGATAGTTACGAGACTCGTTGGTGGTGATGGATTTGGGCTCGGCCAACAATAAAGAGGAAGGAAAAGTGAGTTTCCTCCTCTGTTTCAGTCTGGTTCCCCTCCCCTCTTTGCTGTAGATTTAATTAAATAGAGGTGAAGATGCCACTTTCCTCTTTTAATAACTTTCTAAATATCTCCAGGAATAATATTTCCTATTGATTTCCTTCTGTTTCCAGTAGATTGGTGCAGATTTTCTGAAATTACTCTTGATAACTTCCCAACCAAAGATTTCTTGACTTAAACTTTTTTTTTCTTCTAATTGTGGGGCTTAATTTTATGCGTCTTTTAATAAATTAAAACCTGCCTTTTTCCGTTTCAATTACCTAAATTACCGGATCTTTTTATTCAGGGTTTCATCGGACGATCAAACCGACGAGCCAAACAAATACATGATATGAGAACGAGTACATGAAATAAAATACAAAATAAATATATGTGAAAGTACTACGATGCGACGAATGATGCATCACATATATATGTGACTCCTCTCTCCTTCTCCCTCCTATATATATGTACTCATACATTGTATTTACATACTGAACAAGGATATACAAGGTTTACAGGTTTCCCTTCATTGATCGTGCTCTTTTCTACACACACTATAAAGACAAACAAGCTAGACCCGACGAGTGCTCCCGAAGAGTTCTTCCGACGAGTGCTCCCGACGAGTGCTCACTCTCCTTCATTTTGATCTCGATGAATTACGGGTTATACACTTGTCATTTACTATTTGATTTTTATTTTAGTGATCAAGGACTCTAAATTCACTTGTAAGCTATTCATTTTACTTATAAACCACACTTCTCTCATGTGAGTGCATGAATATCCATGGATCATATGAGGGCAATCGACGGGAGTGGAGGTAATTTATTTGTGCATAACAACTAGTTATGACTTACACTACAGTCTGCACATGCATGCTTGAACAAGATTATTAACAAATGTCAGAATCAAAAAGTGAGTGTGAGAATCATTATCTAACATAAAACATCATTTATACTTAGAGGCATACTTAAGTATTTTGTACACAAGTTTTCTATATTGATTTTCATTGTATATTATAAGATAATATGTAAAACATGAATAACCAAGACAATGTTCAATAGAGTTTGAAAATAAAATCACACATTGTAAACAATCTTTAAATTGTATATTTATTCATGCTTGACTTAACCAAATTAATTTGAGTAGTTTTTATAGATTTTTATTTTTATATGAAATAAAAGGACATTAACAATGCAAAAAGTTAGAGAACAAAAATTTTGTGTTTTGAAATTATTTTGCAATTTTCTAGTTTGTTCTTGAATTTCTAAAAAAGGAAATAAGAAACATAAAGAACTTTTTTACTGAAACACAGAGGTAATTTTCGTGCAAATCAGTAGAAGAATCTTCCATTACAACAAAAATAAAATAAATGCAGTGAAAACTAAGAAAATAAAATTAATAAGCTATCACCAGCAGTAGTACTTATCACGGGGCGATAGTAAACAGAGACTTTTATTTTGCATAAAAACATATTTTTGATAATTTTTCGTTTTTGATTTTTATGGATTTTGGGTGTCCACTATAAGGAGCACCTAATGCAAGAAAGAAAAACTGAAAATAATAAAAAAGTAGCGAATTGTCCAATAAAGCTAACTCTAACATTTTCTTACCTGATGTGATTTCTAATGAAGTGGTGTCTAACACCAATATGTTTGGACCTGAGTGGTGAACCGGATTATTAGTTGAATGTGTCATGTATTATTGTTTCATTTGCTTACTCTACTGTTTCTACACTTAGTGATTTATCATCATGATATTTGATGTGCTGTTATAGTGGTCCTAAGGTGATTTTAAATTTAATTTGATTTTTCTTTTTAATTAATACTACCGTGCGACGATATTCGTTATTGCTCCAAGGTAGGTTACGTGAAATTAAAAACCCGAAACCGGTTCAAATTCATTTTCACAGTTTTGGGAGAGAAGCTACATGCAATAGGCTTTGTGATAACCCTAGGAGAGTTCATTTATCTCCTCTAAATCTCCTATGTTTGCTTAGATTCGATGTTGTTTGAAATCTTAGTTGATTCCTTGCCTTGATTCATGAGTTTCCTTATGTTTATTTGAAAATTTGTATAAGTTAAGAATATGATTTTTAAAAAAGATTTTCATAAGCATGTTCTTGGGAGAAGTGGTCGTAGATCTTGGATGAATAGGTTGTAGAACGATTGCATTATCCTCACTTGTGGCAATGCATGTTATAGTGAGTGATACTTATAGAAGAATATTGAGAATATGATGTGTGTTCACATCAGTTATCGCATGGTAAATGTCGTTATAGTCCCGCAATATGCTACAGTTTTGTATCTTTAGGTTTATATGATTTTGCTTGAACATTTGATCATATAATTTGATGCTGAATTTTTGTTTTTCCAATTTTTCTGCAGATTATGGCTGAACCAAGTATGTGTTGTAGTCATACAACCCATAGTCTGTCATTTGATCAGTCTCATGCAGGAATAGAAAAGGCTACCGTCAGTGTATCGTTCAACGTTTATTTTGATACAAAGACCGTTCCTCATATCTGTGCATATATTAAAGCAGCAGGACTTCTACCCCTGTTGAGTGACATAGACCGCTTCTCCTCCGAACTAGTATGGTCTTTCTATAACAATTTAAATGAGCCTTCCAGGACTGACCATTTTGCACCTATTACTTCGACTATCCAGGGGGGCCGGTTGAGACATTTCATGATGATTTGAGGTCAATATTTGGCCTCGTGGAGAGCTATGTTGGATGTGGTGGAGAAGTTTTGTATGACAAGGGACTGGTCTGAAATGAATAGGATGCTTCACGGTATGAGGGATAAAAGGGACTTGGTTCCTATAGTTTCTACTTTGTGTCTAGATGCACACACTTTTCAGGATGTTCTTCGTCATGCCATTCTGTTCAAAGCAGGTGACACAAATACGATCAACGGCCAGCTAACTCTTGTTACCTATCACATTATGATGCGCAAGCCCTTTGATGTAGCAGACCTTCTCCTATCTCTTATGAGATACACATATAAGTTAAAGGACCCATCTCGTCAACGACTTAACACACTTCCTTTGGGTTAAATCGTACAAAAGGTTTTTTTTGCCAAGTATACCCAGCTGGTTGAGACGGACTACTTCATGAATTGCCTCCCGACTACATTCTTTCCAGAGTTGTATTCTCCGGTTGTTCAAGGTGGTTCTTCTTCTCCTTCTGTACCTGAGCTTTGCCTTTGTCATAGGAAGACAGTGTGCGAGACACGTCGAGACATCCAGGAATATGAGTCATCATGTAATCAATGTAGATGATTTAATACTAGATGTACAGCTACCTAGTTTTAGGGATGTTAACCTTCTTCCCCAACTTCAACTACTGACCCCATCCCATCCTCACCCATATCACCAATCAGGGGAGAGGCCACACATGCTTTGTTGATTTTCACGAATGATGACTTTTGGATCGTCGGATAGACGATTGGATATCACCATAACATTCAGCGCAATGCTATCTAATTTAATATATTTCTTTTATTTTTTTGAGTTCTATTTTGAAAACTAAGTTAGATTGTTCGACGGGACAATTCGAGACTTTTGATGCACTTAAACTAATTCCCCCCTATATATTCTCATATTAGATTTTGTCTAAATCATCCAGAAGCTAGATTTTAATTGCAACCCTCTTGGTCCCCTCCTCATTGCAACGTTGAGGGTCCCGTGTGGTGTCAAAGTAGTCAATTCTAGCCTTTAGGGGTGTCAACGCCGTCCCCTACTTATCAATAGTCATGCCTCACAATTGCAGCCTCTGACTCATCGGTCCTCTAGTTCATGGAAGCAACCTATCGTATCCGCCACAACTTCTTTAGACCCTCCACTACTCTTTGATGATTTCCCGACCTCCGAAAATCCTCCACTCTCCCTTCCTAGCCACGATAACATTCCTCACTCCTCAACAATCCCATTTGTGTCTCATGCCCTTCCCCTGCTTCTCTTCTCCCTCCCCATTCCTTCTAAGTCTCCAAAACATCCCAAATACCCCAACTCACCTAATCCTAAGACCAAATCAGATGTCCTCGCTAATTGCACAATGGAACTGACACCTACCACTTACAACCATCTACCTGCCATTAACCACACCTCTTCACATTTTAGCTGGTTACTCAGTGAACTTTACAATTCAATTTTTGCATTGTACATATGCACCTTTATATTTTAAGTAATAGTTTACTTAATTAATGTTGGCTAGATTTTCTTTCATTAGGTGTACATTTCCTATTCGCCCTGCTATCTAATTTTTGTGCACTCTAAATTAGCTTACAATTGTCACCTGTTTATTTAATTTGAATGTGATTGAGTGTGATCCAATGCATGGGTTTTTTATGTTATATTATTTAATTAATTGCATGTCAGAAACTATCTAGCATGATTAAATAATCTGCATCGCATTAGGGCTAGGGTTAGTGAACATTGGATTGCTTGCATGCATTCTTTCGCATCATCATTTAGAGGTTGATCATGGATCCATTTGCATTTGTTGCTCGGATTCTCAGAAAGTTATGTCCCTTCAGATCCCCCCTTCTGGTCCATTCATCCACTGCCATTGAGATCTCTCACTGTCTATCACTCTTATTGTTAATGTTTATGTTGTTGCCTCATTTGCTATAAAATGTTTCATTGCCTTAATGTTCATCCACCTCTTCATATACTCATGTGTTGGAGAAGTAAAAATGTTTATGTTATTCATTAAAGAGGAGGCTCCCTCCTATATATAGGAGGGAGATACTACAAGGGCAAAACAGTAAACATGAGAAAATTAACATAATTCTAACACTTCATCTCAAGTTGGGCGTGTGATATTTTGCATGCCCAACTTGCACATAATCTTTTTGAACGCAGTCTGACTTAACCCCTTGGTGAGAACATCCTCTAGCTGTTGATCTGAAGGAAAAATGGCGTGCTCACAACTCCTGTTTCTATATTCTCTTTGATGAAGTGGCGATCAACCTCCACATACTTTGTGCAGTCATGTTGGACGGGATTGTGCAGAATGCTAATGGTGGCTTTGCTATCACAACAAAGTCTTACGGGGTCTTTGTTTTTCATGCCAAGATCGTTCAAAAGGGATTTAATCCACAGTTCTTCGCAAATCTCATGAGTCATAGCTCTAAACTTTGTTTGTGCACTTGACCTGACAACCACATATTTTTTACTCCTGCACGTTACCAAATTACCACCAACTAAAAAATAATAACCAGAAGTGGAACATGTCATTAACTGAACCAGCCTAATCAGCATCAGTATAGACTTCCACAGTCAGTTCTTTGCCCAGGGAAAACAAGATACCCCCATTCAGAAGGGGACTTGAGATACCGAAGAATACAGTGGGCAGCTTCTAAGTGACGTGTTTTGAATGAATACATGAACTGATTGATGACACCCACGACATATGAAATATCCTGATGAGTATGTGATAAATATATAAGGCGACCAGCAAGTCTTTGAAAACAAGTAATATCAGCAACCACTTCTCAGTCATCTCTACCCAATCGGTGGTTGACTTCAATTGGGGTGTCAGCAGGTCTGCACCCATTCAACCCACACGACAGGAGCAAGACCAAGATATTCTCCTTTGTGAGATGAATATACCATGCTTCGATCGAGCGACCTCAATTCCTAGGAAGTATTTGAGATTTCTTAGGTCTTTTACTTCAAACTCTTTTGTCAGTCTTTGTTTCAGAGTTTGGATTTCTTTAGTATCATCATCTGTGATAATAATATCATCCACATAAACAATCAGAGTCGTGCAACGGAAGTGTGATGGGCCAATAACCCACAGGTCTCAGGATCGGAACCTGACTCTGATACCATGTTGAAGAAGTAAAAATGTTTTGTGTTATTCATTAAAGAGGAGGCTCGCTCCTATATCTAGGAGGGAGATACTATAAGGGCACAACAAAAAATACGAGGAAATTAACATAATAATTCTAACATCATGTTTATATCGCAGATAGTTCTTTAACCCCAGCTATTGACATTGGTTCTCTACCTCTATTGCCTAGCCTTACTCTAAATAATACTTTTCATCTTCCGAAACTGTCTACTAACTTACTATGTGTTCGTGACTTAACTTGCATCATGAATGAGTATCACTTTTTCCTTATCTACTGTCTTTAAAAACCTTTGTGGGAAGAAGAATTTTTGACGGGGAACATGAGACTGAGGGTTGTATTACTTTAAAGGGTGGATGCCTTCGATAGAACAATTCTTCAATCTTTCATTTCTCTTTCTTCTACTAAAAAGAATAATATTTTGGTATTGAATGCTAATATGTTCTCGTGAATTTTAAAGTTTGCACTTATTGTCTTATTTTCATATCTCTATTAGCTAATTGTAAATTGCAATGTGACAATTGTGATCATATCAAATATGTTAGAAGTTCTTATTCTCCTAGTCACACTCTTTCTACTAATTTATTTGAACTTATGCCTTTGATGTTTAGGGTAGCCTCCTCACATGTCACTTTTGTGCTCACAACTAGTGTTACATTTATTGATGATTATTCCAAGATGAGCGTATGCATATAACATTTATGTTTATTTATTGATGAGTATTCCAGGATGTAATTAGTATTTTTACATAAATCCCATTTTGAAATTCTGTATACATTCAAAATCTTTCATCAATGGTGAAAACTCACTATTAAGGTAGTGTTCAAAGACTAACGACATTGGTGGAGAGTACCTCTTATCTTAGTTTGAAGCATACTATTATGAGCAACGCGCCCAATCAATTGTCTTATCTTATTTAATATTTTTATAATTATGCAAATTTTCTTTTAGTGTTAGGCAATTTAAAGTAACACCCTTATATCCTCTATTTAAGAGACCCAAGGGGTCTTGTATGGGAATCAATGAATGAAGTTCTAGCCCTTGTCCCCTTGTTGTGAGATCTTGGTGGTTCTCTCCTCTAGCGAGCAACCCCGCCTAGGCAGCCGCGGTTCTGGCTCTACGGTATTCTCCACCTCCACCATCTTCTCTACCTCCGGCCTCTCCTTCGGCAATATTTGGAGACAAATAACATCTGTTATCAGAGCCTCTTGGTTCTCTTCCCCCTTTCTCTTCTTGATCGGCCCCATCTAACCGTTTGCTACTTTTTCCTCCGACCGTTGACCACTTCCGCATACCCACCCATGCAATCCACCCTCCAACAGCTGCACAAAACCCATCTTCCTCACCCTCTCCAGTAGCCACTCGCAGCCCCAACTTTATTCGTACTCCGTTGCTCTTTCTTCTGCCACCTGCAACCCTGTAACCAAGACATTGCTAGCAGTTGCATGCCTGCGTCCCTTTCCGACGTCGATCTAGCGCCCTGGCTATCTCGTGCTTCATGAGACAATTTCGCATCTCCGTCGTCGCAAGGTCCTACAGAGCCCGACGCCAGCGTTCGACGAGTCCTTATCTCGCCTTCTCTCAAACTGTGTTCTCCAAACCGCATCCCTCTCTCGAGCCCAACCCAGCCGCCTGTCGATTTTCTCGAGCCCGGTGCCAGTAAAATCCGCAACCTCTTTCGGCGCAGCCCTCCTGCGGCCCCTGGTTTTCTGTCCTCCACCTTTCACCGTGGGTCCCACATCAAGTTTTATTTTATTTTATTATCTTTTTTCTATTCCCAGCCGCTCTCATTATTACCACACACTCACACAACTTTGTTTCCCTCTCTCTTTATTTTTATACATCCTACATACATCAGCCTACTCACAGCAAGCCCATTCACCAACTTTTTCGTCTGTCTTGCGATACTATTCTGGACTTCTCTTATTCTGGTGTCTCCACGGCAAGGGCGGGCGAAGGCTTGGAGCATATATATGTGTGTCACCATAGGGAGACGACGTGGCTCTTGCGACAACTCCCAAACATCCTCTTCAGAGGAATCCAATCGTCCAGTTACAAGGTCCTTCTCGCGTGCTGTTTCAAGCCACGTTATGGCCGACACACAAGATTTCATGGCTGCACTCCAGGGATTAATGATGTTCATCGAGGCCCGCTTTCGGGAAGCCGAAACCCATCATCAGGATGACCTGGCCGTCATCACAATCAAGCTTAATGAGCTGACTGCCACCTTTCTTGTTGTTACTACCCCACCTACGGATCATGCAAACAGCAGCCAAGCACCGTCGCAGCTAATCCTCCACGAGCTGTAACACCCCTATCCGTCACATAGCATATAGCAGTAGGTCCGGCCGGGGCCCGACGCCATATACTACGGACAGACCGGTTGGTTACTCATTGAAACCAATCAACCAAATCAAAACGTCCTACACAGAGCATCTAGCAAAAGCAATTTATTAAGTTGCAAAGAATAAAGAACCAAGCCAAGCATGAATGTCCACTACTCAAACCAATAGGAATGTTTAATACACCAGTACTGGCCTTATGACCTAACAATAGTTTTCTCAAATATATGTGTCTTCCAAACCTCGGCACGCAGACCGGTCATACATGAGAATACAAGAAAACACTCAAAATTAGGCCTTCGAGGGCCGGCACAACAACTTGGGCCTTAGCCCGCTATTTGCCGCTCGGCTCCGCAGCACCTGCAAGTACAAATCACCGCAACGGTGGCAAACAAAAGTAACGGTCAGCTAAAGCTGACCAAATTATAACGATTCCGCCCCCAAACCGGGGCGGCAAAGCTCCTTCCCTGCACTTGTTAGCAAAACAAGCAACATAGCGAATAAACACCACATCACAGGTGCACGCACACACGGCCGTACACCTCGTGCTCTCAGGGGACTTACTCGGCGAAGCCAGTTCGAACCCCGTCCGATCCTTGACTCCACCACCACCCCCATGGGGCGGCAAACCTCGTGAGCATTTAGTCCTTTCAGCCGTAGCCTAGACTCGATCTCCAAACCTCGGCAAGTCCCACGTAAAACTTTAGGTCACTTTAACCAAGCAGATGGAGCGGGTAGGGGTCCACCAGCCCGTTGCTCACCCTGCCATTGCCATTTGGCCTTTGACGCGGGCTAAGCTTCCCCAGTCCCAACTATCGTTCAAACACGGTACATAGCCCCGCTATGTACCCGGTTGGCTCCCAGGCCACCAATATGACAGAAATGCGTTTCTGCCTAGGTTTCCGGGTGCACTTTGGGGTTAATCCCCAAGATTCCCTGATGCATTCTAACGCATAGCAACCCGAAAACAATCAAAACGCTCGGAGTTTTCTCCGGCTAACAATGCATAGCAAATCATCACCGATCCAGACCAACATGTCCGGGTAGGCTTCACACATCATGCTTATGTCCGTACTACGATTCCGGACTCTAACAAGGGGGACTTTACATATCTACCCCAAGGAATACCGCAAACTCGCCGCACACTCGCGGGAGAAGGGTTTTCCCATGCAAAGGAAAAAGAGCTTCACATGCTCAAGGTGAGAATCGTTACCCTAGCGTTTCTCCTCGGCGCCATGACGATCCAGTAGGATAGAAAGCACCGTATCGGCCTCGCCTTCGCAGATCTGGACTCGGATCGAGAATCGGAGCACCGAAGCTCCACCGGCGGCTGGAGTTGACCTCCTTCTTCCTCCTAGCTCTCCCCTCTCTCTAAAACTCTAGAAAGAGATTGGACCCAAAAGAATGAGGGTTTAAACCCCCAATCCCGGGTATATCTCAGCAAGGACAGCCCCCAGCCATTGGATCCCAAAATAAGGAAACGAACGGCTGTGATTCAGCCCGAAATTCCAAAACCTGGGCCGAACACGGGTTGCGACACGCCCGTGTCCAAGGCCGTGTCACCCATTCGCCGTCAAAACCGACGCGTCTCGAAAAGAACACGGGCACTCGACACGCCCGTGTCAGGCTTGACACGCCCGTGTCACCCAGTACACGCCCATGTAGCTGGGCGTGTTCCCTCAACGACACAGATCTAAAACAACCCGAGCACGATACGACCATGTGACACGCCCGTTTCACATGCCGAGTGCTAGACACGCCCTAGGACACGCCCGTGTCCCAGGCCGTGTAGCTGCCTTAGCACAACACGCCGAACGACCCGAGGAGGACACGAGTATTCGACACGCCCGTGTAGGACCCGGACACGCCTAGGCTCAGGCTGTGCGTCCATCACTCAACGATCATTGAGTGCAAGGCTTTGAGTGACTGACACGCCCTGGGACACGTCCGTGTCCCAGGCCGTGTTCACCCCCCCCCCCCGACGATCGTTGACTCCAAAATCGTCGACCACGCGACCAACGTCGAACCCGAGCACGACACGCCCTGGGACACGCCCGTGTCCCAGGCCGTGTCACCTCTGCCAAACCCCAGATTTTGCTCAAAACGCCACCCGTCACTCTTTTAAGTTTCGGGGCGTTACAACTCTCTCCCTCTTAAAAGAATTTCGTCCGCGAAATCACCAAAGGAAAGATAAGAAAAACCAAAAGTGTTACCTGAGTGAAATAACTCTGGGTACTCCTCCAGCATGGTTTGCTCCCGTTCCCAAGAGAGCTCCTCACGACCGCAATTGTCCCAACGGACCTTGACCATCCTGATCTCCTTGCTACGGAGTCGCTTAAACTTAAAGTCTTCAATACGAACGGGCTTGACTCTTGTCGTCAACCCTTCGTCCACCGGTACTTGATCACTCGTGATCAAGTTCAAAGGCTCTTGCACCGCCTTCCGCATCACTGCTATGTGGAATACATCGAGTAGACTACTCAACTCCACTGATAGTCATAGGCGATAAGCCGCTTCACCGATCCGCTCCAGAATCTCAAATGGTCCAAGGTATCTCGGGCTCAGCTTCTTCAAGCGTCGCTCCTGTGAGACATCCTTGAACGGCTATAGTTCCCAATATGCCAACTACGAACTCCACACTCCGATGATTGGCGTTAAAGTATTTAGCTTGTCTAACTTGAGCGATCAGCAACCGCTCTCGAATGGTTCGTACCAACGAAGTGGCACTCTCTACCTCCTGCTTTTTGTACAGCCTTGCCTCACCCGTTTCTAACCACGACAATGGCGTGCGACACTTTCTACCATATAGGGCCTTGAAGGGCGCTATTTGTATACTCGCTTGGTAGCTATTGTTGTACGCAAACTCCACCAAAAACAGATGACCTTCCCACTGCTTCCCGAAGTCCAGAACGCACATGCGAAGCATGTCCTCCAACGTCCTGTTGACCCTTTCGGTCTGCCCATCCGTCTGCGGATGTAAGACTGTACTAAACTACACTTAGTCCCCAGCATTTGCTTCACCAACTTCCAATCATTGGACGTAAAACGCTCATCTCGATCGCTCGCGATGTTGCGGGGCACACCGTGCAGTCTAACTATGTTATCCATAAACATCTTTGTTAGTTACTCCACCGGATCATCCTTCCTATGCGGAATGAAGTGCGACAATTTTGTTAACCAAACCACAATCACCCACATGGCGTTGTTTCCCTACTGTGACCTTGGCAAGCCATGCATAAAGTCCAGTCGAACTTCTACTCCGGAATAGGCAAGGATTTAAAGAAACCCCCGGCTTTTGGCACTCTGCCTTCACTAAGGCGCAAGTCTGGCATTTTGCCACATACAGTGTCACAACCTTCTTGAGTCCTGGCCACCAGAACAACTTCTTCAGATCTCGGCACAACATCGTGCTTCCTAAGTGAATTGAGTACTTGGTATATCGTACCGCAACTCCACCCATAAATTACCCACGTTTGGGCCGCACAAACGATTGTCCATCCTTGGCAGTCCACCTTCAGCCGTCGATTTGGGATTTGACCCACCGAAGCCGCATCCATGATTTCCTTCATGCTTCTTTCCAAATCCATAGTCTGCCGAATCCGATCAGTCAGGTCATACTGAACTTCCGCCCGATTCAATAACGCTTCGACGTTAGTTTGCTTGTCAACACAAAAGATAGTTAACGTCTCCAACTCCCGAATCAATCTTTCATCATGAACCGACAACCAGATGGCTTGGGCGGGAGCCTGCGACTCAACGCATCTGCAACTGCGTTGCCTTTCCAGGGTACATAATAAATCCTGAACGTATAGTCCCCCAGGAACTCCATCCATCTCCGCTGCCTCATATCTCGATCCTTCAGATCTAACAGGTACTTCAGGCTCCTGCGATCGGTATAAACATCGACCTTTACGCCGTACAAATAATGCCTCCACAGTTTTTGCGCAAAACACACGGCCCCTAACTCCAGATGGCGGACTGAACAACTCCTCTCATGCTCTTTCAGTTAGCGCGAGCCATAAGCCATAACATAACCATGCTGCAGCAGCACGCAGCCCAATCCACTGCCTAAGGCAGTGCTGTAGATCTCAAAGCCTTTGGTTCCACTCGGCGAATTTAGCCTTGGCGCCGTGGTTAACCAACTCTTTAACCCTTCAAAGCTTAGGCGCACTCACGCATCTAAACAAACTTTAAATTTTTTCCCTTACATTGTTGTGAGGGGTAACTCTGCCCGCGAGAAGTCTTCTACGAAGCGCCTGTAGTAGCCGGCCACCCCAGAAAACTCTGGACTCCCGCTACCGAGACAACACAGGCCACCCTCGTATCGTGAGTAACAACGCTGGATCAACGCACTCCCACTCACCAACTATAGGACCGAGGAGCACTACCGAGGATAACCCAAGACTCGTGTTTGGAGAACTTGGCGTATAAATGGTTCCTCCTTAGCGTCCACAAAACCAAGAGTAGATATTCAGAAGTGATATTCTTCACACTGCGAGTACATCACTACGTCGTCGATGAGACGATCACAAAATGGTCTAGGTACTCCCTGAACGTTCTGTTCATCACTTCTATGAACACTGATGGTGCATTAGTCAGCCCGAACGGCATGACCGTACACTTGGAATGTCCATACCTTGCGTCGAACGCTGTCTTTGGGGCATCGCTTTCCCTTATCCTCAGCTGATAATAACCAGACTTAAGATCCAATTTTAAGTATACCGATGACCCGACCAACTGATCAAAAGATCATCAATCCTTGGGATCGTGTACTTGCTCTTTTCCGTTAACTTGTTCAGTTCCCCATAATCGATACAGAGCCGCTAACTCCCGTCTTTCTTCTTAACGAAAAGGACCGGTGCGCTCCAAGGCGACGAACTTGGACGCACATAACCCTGCTCCAACAACTGGTCGAGTTGAACCTTCAACTCCGCCATTTCCTTAGGTATCAACCTATAAGGAGAGCGTGACACAGGTTTGGCACCTGGCACAACTCAATTGTGAAATCGATCTCTCGCTACGGTGGGGCTCCAGGGAGACCATCAGGGAAACACATCAGGATATTCAGATACACCCGATAAACTATCCAATGTAGGCTTAGGCTTCGAAGCCTCCCATGGTGGCGGTAACGACGCTTGCAAGTCGAACTCCTGACTCCCAACCCATACCTTGACGACACAGACTCTCTCTTCGCGCGCATTGAACAACCACTAGGCAACTACACATCCAATTTGTCCTTTACCATCGAAGGAGGTACTCCGATGCGCGATATAAATCCTTCGGACAAAAGGAGTGTGAAATTCTCGTATCGAACAATGCTCTCGCCGGATTACCAACAATCCAAACAAAGTCTAGAACCTCCAGTCCTAAGCTAACACGCATAAGGTATCAGGTATAAGAAGCTAGATTGTTATCAATTAAACCATACCTGTTATCCCGACGGTCGGCCACATGGCCTCCTGCTGGCCAAGGATGTCCACTCCCGGTTGGGCCGGAGTACACAGCGATGAGGTGGACGCCACCGCCTTTCCCTTCTCCTCAGATGTTGCCCCCGGCTTCTTTTCGGACATTGGGCGTCCACTCCGACAATCCCGGGCATAGTGTCCTGGCTTTCCACAGACAAAACATGCATCCGGGGTTTGGGCTGTAGTCGCTCCGGATGTGCTAGAGGAAGGGACTAGACCCGACCTCCTAGCCTTCTTGTACCACCTACGATACCCAGATTTTGAGGTTGGCATTTTGAACATCGTCTCCTTTGCACTAGAGTCTTCAACTGCTCCTGCCATAACTTCCATTGTCTTCTGAGCACCCTCCCAACAATCTCTGGAAAAGTGCCCTTTCTTGCCACAAGAATAACAATTATAAGTGACTTGGCTAGTAGATGATCTAGCCTCTTTACTCAGCGTTTTTCGGTAGGCAGTCCTTATAGGATCTGCAGGGTTTGGTACCCTATTCACTGGTATTTGGTGAATTTTCCCCAACTCCACCAAAGCTCTGACCGACTCCACCAAAGCTCGGAATCCCAATAGCTTTGGTCCTAGCAGTAGGATACGCAACTCGCTGCGCAGACCATTATAAAATCTATCAACTATAGACTGCTCGTTTTCCCATTCAAAGCCTGGGTAGCGCCTTATCATAAGGAACGTCTACAAATATTCGTCAACTGAGTGCGCTCCATGCACTACAACCATGTTCATCTGCTGTCCTAATGGACCTCCAAATGCCCTTTGCTCCAACATACCGCCCAGTGTTGGGGCCATTTCAGGGACAGCGGGTTGCACATTTCTTTCATGTTGTGCGTTGGTCAAAGCAAACACCGCTTCAACTACCCTTCTTATGGTTTCAAAAGAAGTAGGGGTCTCACGCACGTCGTTTGGTGCAGTACACGTGCGTTCAGACTGCCCCGCTCCACTCCCGGACACCTATAGTCGTACAAAACACCAATAAGTGACCGAACAAAATTGCAAAAAGCAATTATAGGAACACGCAGGTTCTTCAAACATGTGTATTTTCATTCCTAAGTGGACATTCATGGGTTCTTTTCAGATTATAACGATGACGCACACACATGTGTTCACCACCCCTTAAAGTGAATTCGCCCACGAATTCATTTAAGCCTAATCGAAACTGGTAGTCTGATACCAAATTGTAACACCACTATCCATCACATAGCATATAGATGTAGGTCCGGCCGGGGCCCGACGCCATATACTACGGACAGACCGGTTGGTTACTCATTGAAACCAATCAACCAAATCAAAACGTCCTACACAGAGCATCTAGCGGAAGCAATTTATTAAGTTGCAAAGAATAAAGAACCCAATCAAGCATGAATGTCCACTACTCAAACTAATAGGAATGTTTAATACACCAGTACTGGTCTTATGGCCTTACAATAGTTTGCTCAAATATAAGTGTCTTCCAAACCTCGGCACGCAGACCGGTCATACATGAGAATACAAGAAAACACTCAAAATTAGGCTTTCGAGGGCCGGCACAGCAACTTGGGCTTTAGCCCGCTATTTGTCGCTCGGCTCCGCAGCACCTGCAAGTACAAATCACCGCAACGGTGGCAAACAAAAGTAATGGTCAGCTAAAGCTGACCAAATTATAACGATTCCGCCCCCAAACCGGGGCGGCAAAGCTCCTTCCCTGCACTTGTTAGCAAAACAAGCAACATAGCGAATAAACACCACATCACAGGTGCACGCACACACGGCCGTACACCTCGTGCTCTCAGGGAACTTACTCGGCGAAGCCAGTCCGAACCCCGTCCGATCCTTGACTCCGCCCCCCGCCCCCCGCCCCCCCCCCCCCCCCCCCATGGGGCGGCAAACCTCGTGAGCATTTAGTCCTTTCAGTCGTAGCCTAGACTCGATCTCCAAACCTCGACAAGTCCCACGTAAAACTTTAGGTCACTTTAACCAAGCAGATGGAGCGGGAAGGGGTTCACCAGCCCGTTGTTCACCCTGTCATTGTCATTTGGCCTTTGACGCGGCTAAGCTTCCTCAGTCCCAACTATCGTTCAAACACGGTACACAACCCAGCTATGTACCCGGTTGGCTCTCAGGCCACCAATATGACAGAAATGCGTTTCCGCCCAGGTTTCCGGGTGCACCTTGGGGTTAATCCCCAAGATTCCCTAATGCATTCTAAAGCATAGCAACCCGAAAACAATCAAAACGCTCGGAGTCTTCTCCGGCTAACATTGCATAGTAAATCATCACCGATCCAGACAAACATGTCCGGGTAGGCTTCACACATCATGCATATGTCCGTACTACGATTCCGGACTCTAACAAAAGGGACTTTACATATCTACCCCAAGGAATAACGCAAACTCGCAGCACACTCGCGAGAGAAGGGTTTTCCCATGCAAAGGAAAAAGAGCTTCACATGCTCAAGGTGAGAATCGCTACCCTAGCGTTTCTCCTCGGCGCCATGACGATCCAGTCGGATGGAAAGCATCGTATCGGCCTCGCCTTCGCAAATCTGGACTCGGATCGAGAATCGGAGCTCCGAAGCTCCACCAGCGGCCGGAGTTGACCTCCTTCCTCCTAGCTCTCCCCTCTCTCTAAAACTCTAGAAAGAGATTGGACCCAAAAGAATAAGGGTTTAAACCCCCAATCCCGGGTATATCTCAGCAAGGGCAGCCCCCAGCCATTGGATCCCAAAATAAGGAAACGAACGGCTATGATTCAGCCCGAAATTCCAAAACCTGGGCCGAACACGGGTTGCGACACGCCCGTGTCCAAGGCCGTGCCACCCATTCGCCGTCAAAACCGACGTGTCTCGAAAAGAACACGGGCACTCGACACGCCCGTGTCAGGCTTGACACGCCCGTGTCACCCAGTACACGCCCGTGTAGTTGGGCGTGTTCCCTCAACGACACAGATCCAAAACAACCCGAGCACGACACGGCCATGTGACACGCCCGTGTCACATGTCGTGTGCTAGACACGCCCTAGGACACGCCCGCGTCCCAGGCCGTGTAGCTGTCTTAGCACAACACGCCGAACGACCCAAGGAGGACACGGGTATTCGACATGCCCGTGTCGAATTTCACACGCCCGTGTCGGACCCGGACACGCCTGGGCTCAAGTCGTGCGTCCCTCACTCATCGATCGTTGAGTGCAAGGCTTTGAGTGACTGACACGCTCTGGGACACGCCCGTGTCCCAGGCCGTGTTCACCCCCCCCCTCCCCCGACGATCGTTGACTCCAAATTTGTCGACCACGCGACCAACGTCGAACCCGAGCACGACACGCCCTGGGACACGCCTGTGTCCCAGGCCGTGTCACCTCTACCAAACCCCAGATTTGGCTCAAAACGCCACCCGTCACTCTTTTGAGTTTCGGGGTGTTACACGAGCCACCGGCCTTCATCTGCCCAGAAGTGGTTATACCGCCGCGCTACACCGAGCTGAACTTCCCCACCTACGATGACTAAACTGATCCTTTGGCCTGGCTCACCAGGTGCAAGCAATTTTTCGGCCACCAACAAATTCCGATCGCTGATCGACTTCCTCTAGCCTCTTTCCACCTACTTGACTCAGCTCTTCTTTGGGCCACTCGTCTTCTCATCGAACAACCTGGCCTGACATGGGACGACTTCAAGTGGTATTGCAACCTGCACTTCAGCCCTCCCATCCAAAACAACCCCCTCAGTACTCTTACGACACTCCGTCAAACAAACATAGTGGATGATTACTTGGGAACAATTTTAGCTCCTCCTGGCACATGCCACGCTTCCTCCAACGATGCAAGTCGCCATCTTCACAGCTAGACTTCAAGATCGCCTATAACTGGAAGTTGAATTTGAGGCTCCTCTAGATTTAGTGGCTGCTATGAGTTTGGTCATGATATGCGAACGCCACCTCCAGTTGGCCCAGGAGGCCTAATTGCCCACTGACATCGGCACTCAACAAGTACGTATCGAGGGTCCTCCCTCCTCGCCGGTCCGTCATTTATCACAGACCAAGATGTTGGACAGTCTATGGGATATGAGAGTTATCATCCTATTTTTCGTTGCCTAATTATTAGTGGGAATGTCAAATTTCATGAGTATAGTTACTTTACTTCTACCTCACCTTCTTCTCTCATTCGTCTTGAGCATAGTTATTTTACTTTCCTGATATACTCTTCTCTCACTGCTTTTTTGAGTTTAGATGGTTGCTTAACATTCAAGAGTTCTTTGATTATCCATCATCGATGCCTACTGAGGTATCTCCTTCCTCTCAGAAACCTAGGATGGGCCTCATTTTACATCACCTATCATCAGCATCTTCCCCTTTTGGGCAGCCCCTCTCCATGTTGTCAAAGTCCACATGGTTAGGTATACTCCATCCCCCAAACCATCGTTCTGGAATTGAATTAGTTTCTTTCAATGACCATTCCTTGTAATTTATTGTCACGTGCAAAGATACTCCCCAATGAGTTGTTGTTATCCCTATCATGATCTTTCTTCTTTTGACTTTATAACAGCACAACCCACAAGATCTAAGTTATTGACCGCATTAGTTCATCACAAACCATATTAAGCTGACCGGACATTTTTATCCTTTTTCTGAGGTTGTCTGCAAGTACTTCCCAAGTAATCACTCATCTCAAAATTACTCCCACCAAAGTACACTTAACTTTGGAGTTCTTAACACAACCCCACCATTTGCTCTAAAAAAGTGTTTCTGATATTTGGAGGTTCAAAGTATTACTCAAGCATAGTAACTTTTTTCCTTTAATTCCAATGAAGATTCAGTTCATTCATGCAATTATGCACCATTTTTGACCTAAGAGTACGTCATTCTAGAAGCTTTCCATAAGTAATCTTTCTTTGGGCTTCCCTTTCCCAAAGACTCCATTCTCATTGGAATTGGAATATTACAGGCTAACCAGCTTCCATTGGATTCATCCTCGAACCACACATCGTATGTTGCACTTCTTTTTATGATTGAAGATACCCAAAAGCCTACCCCAAATAGTTAGTATAAAGGTATTGAGGATGATAATGATCATTCTCTATCTCGAGGGCCTATTTTTATGTTAATTCAATTTCCCTATAGCCAAAATAACTATGAAACTTAATATCCATCACATACACTGATTTCTCTAAAAGAAACCAAAGAAAAAAATATCTAGAATGTGAGTGCAATTCATATAAAGATTTTCTACAAATTTTGTTTCATTTACAACTCAATTTATTCAGATGGACCAGAAATAAATGGGTTTGGGATATCCAGATATTAGTTAAGCCCATTTTTTCACCTAATCTGATTTAATAACATTGAACTTTACAACAGAACTGCTAGGAAAAGGGATGATCACGCTGATATGGAAAAATAAGACAACAATAGAAATAACTTACAGCATATATAATTGCAATTAGCTCTGATTTTGTCACCATCCAGTCTGCATAATCTCTAGCAGTACATAATCCCGAAAGAACCATCAAGAGGGCTCCAAAAAAGTATGTGTATGCTGTTAACGATAGGGTGGCAGGATACATAACCAGAACGGGAGCCTGAAATGCAAATATCACAATCAAGGTTCTCTATAGGAAAAAATTGAAGGTATTTATACAAAACTATGTAGCAAAAGAGAAAAAATTAACAGTCGCAAACCTTACTTTAGAACTAAAACATTAAATAATTTCCCTGTTACCAAAATATTAAGAAAATAATAGTTCACTTACCTATCCAACTGAAAAAGCATCAAGATCCATGGACTGTTGGACCCCTATGCAAAAAAGACACGCCCCGGGAGTAGTTTTAGTTAAAAATAGGAATATTTGTAATGTTCTCCAAGCATTAAGTATGTTATTTGATGATGTGCCGACATAACAATGAAGTAGTGAACCATGAACTGGTTTCTCTTTACACTCCCCATGAAGTTGAATAAATATGATAGTTGATCCTTTGAAAGAACAAATGGAATACATATGGTTCCATCTTAAATTTTTTCCTAAATAAAATTCTTGTCAAATTCAATATGCTTAGTCTGAAAATGTTGAACTAATTGTGAACAATGTTGTTGGCTACATTATTATCACAATACATCTTAATTGGTGTTCATGTTAAGAGCTTCTCTCATCAAAGTTGATGCGGATGGAGAAGTGAACCCGTAGCGGAGGACGAGTTTTAGGCCCGTACGGGGCTAATTGACTACTTACCATATATGGCGTGCCCGGATCGATGATCCGACTCCACGGATGCGTCTGGCCCATCGTTCCGACACGATTTCATATATCACTTTTTTTTTGCATTTTTTGATGTAATTGGGTTACTCCACCTCCGACCAATCATAGTCATCAATGTTGGGATGTCCTAGTTCACTCCTTATTATAAATAAAGTGTTAGGGGGCTGTTGGAGGCTATTGCAGATTTTGAAGAGTCTATTCCCGGAATCCCACAATCCTCCCACGGTGTTAATTCCGTGGAACTCGAGGTGACAACTCCTAGACGTGTATCTTCCTCCCCAAGGTATTACCAAACCCTAAGCCTTATTTTTCCTCCTCCAATCCCCCTACCGCCACCCAAATTCCCTCTCCCAGCCGGCTGTCCACTGTTTCAGCCTTTCCACTGCAGCCGACCACCCCACCTCCCCCAATCCCAGCCGCCAGCCACTCCCCCCCCCCCACCCCAACCATCTCCGCCACATACTCCTCCCCTTTTTAAATCCATCGCCTCCCCCTTTTCACCCCCTATAACTGTCGGCCTGCTGTCCACAGCCGACAACTTGGTCTCCACCGCCCCTTCCAGTATCTTCCCTGTTGGCCGCCGCTCTCCAGCCTCCACAGCCAACCGTCGCCCCTCCTTTCAGCTACCCCAACCACCACCAGACCAGGTCCGCTTCCAAAACCACCGGATACACTATCCCGCGGCCCGGATTCGCTCCTTATTGTCGTATCTACCCTCTCGCAGCCCGGATCCGCTCCCCGCAATTAGATCCAGTCCAACCAGCCCTTGTTTCCCCTCTGGATCGCCTCCACCGCATCGTGCTTAACCAGATCACTGCACTTCAGGCAACCCCCATAGTTTGTGAGTATCTATTTATTGTATGGAATTTAAATTCTCAATATTAATATATGAGGTTATGATTTCATGTTTGTTTGGATCTCCGGAATAATAGCCGTTTGTTTAGATTATTATTCTGATTTCCAAGATTTACTTGCCGCGCGCTCTCGCTTTGGCCTTCCATTAGGAGGAAAGCCTAAGTCTGTTTGCCTAAAGAACTACTTTGATTTTGGTAGAATTATCCGCGCGTAGTTTGAATATGTATTGATTAATTTGAATTAACCGTCGGATTTGCATTGCATGTAGGTTTAGGGCATCGTTCATCCGCCGCCTATAAATTCGTCCTGCTTCAATTGGTATTAGAGCCAGGTTGCGAGCACTCTTGATGCATAGGTGTAGAGTCTTCAGGTTTCTTCATGCCTAAGTATCACCAATATTCCTCTCCTCTATTTGGGGAGCCCGAGTACACTTGCACCTGCTACTATAGAGCCCCGTCAGGGAGATCCTCACGCTACTATGATAATTATTCTCGATCGCAGCACACCACTTCCAGAAATCGTGTTAATCCACCGACACGATCCCACTATGCTAGAGATGATCAATATGATGATTATCGTCGTTCATATCCTTGTACACAAGCGGGTCATGTTGACCCTTCCACGCGACTTGATTACCTTAGAGATGATTATTATGAGTATCGTCGTTTTAAGAGAGATTTCGAGTGACAGTTTCGTATTGATGCCCCTTCTTTAGATGGCTCATTAAGTCCCAAGTATTTCAGTTATTGGCTCGTGGATATGGAGTATTATCTCGATCACTTTGAGTTATTCGGTGAGGGCGCATCAAGTTTGCAAAACATAGGCTTCTAAATCAGGCGAAAGCGTATTGGTCTAGCATTGAGAGGACCCGTGAGCGAGATCGTCTTCATCACATCACTATTTGGGTGGATATGAAGCGCATATTGTGTCATAGGTATCTACCTTCGTCGTATCAGAGTCACTTGCTCGAGCAATTATTTTCCCTTCAGCAAGGATCCATATCTGTCGCTGAGTACATGGATCGTTTTGATAAGCTAGTTGTGATGAGTGATATCTGAGAGGAGCCAGCTGTGATCACTCCCCAATTTTGGTCTGAACTTCGATCTGACATACATACTGAGTTGGCTTATCACAGCTCGAAGTCCTTTGAGCAGACATATCAGCACGTCCTTCATCACGAACAAACCTTGAGATCCACAAGAGCTGGTCGAGTGGATTCACACCTTGACCTCTATAGTGCGAGCCCCTCCCATACTGAGGTCACCACGATGCCTACCATTGTCCACTCAAACATGACAGAGATGAACCCTGATATGGATTTCTCTCAACCCAGTGAGGTACTTAGTTCGGTGAGTGGTCTGTTAGTTATTTCTGACTCTTCTCTTGTGATCCCAACTGAGAGTGAGTCTGAGCGACCTATTAATTTTATAGTGATGCGTCCATCGCCTACACCCCTTCTTCTGTCATGTCCTGAGTTGGTTAGCACCCTTACTATAGATTCATTTCTAGACACTGCGCCTACAGACTCATTTTTAAGAGTAGGTCTATGTCCCTCTTCCCTTATCATTACTTCAGGTCACATCACAACTGAAAGTCCAGAGCCTGGTGTTGATCTCGTAGTGGCTATCTCACCCATTTATGAGGGCATTGCCCCTTATGTTGGTACTCATCTGGAGGATCATGATCCTGTTGATGGGTTCTATGACGAGCCTCCTGTTGAGACTCCTAATGAACCACCACGTCCTAGTGAGGATGAGATTCAGGTGATCCAATCATTTACGAGTCTCGAGTTATTGGAGTCTCTTTCGCTATCGTCTCTGCTCTTGCCCTAGAAAATAAATCTTGAGCGGAACATCAAGTATTTAGGGATTTCCTCAAGTACACTTGAGCATACCCCTGATGTCTTGAGGGCCTACTTTATGACACATCGCACTCTTGATGAGTTTTGGGACACCCTACATGCTGACCCACCAGATGAGTTTTTTTCTTTTCAAGGGCACTAACCATACTCTTGAGTCATATCCTATCATCGGTGTCTCTAGTATCCACTCAGGTGATCTTTGCATCCGCGATGAATTTTCATACATACCACCCGCTGAGCCCCCTGATGCGTCATAATCCCGAAAAGACATTTGGCATCTTATGAGCTCATCTTTGAGTGTTGATGTCTCACATGGTCACCTGGGCACTTGTCACACACTGGATGAGTTTTTTTACATTTTACCGAAAGAACCTCTTGATAGAGCACCACATTTTAAAAACACCCCGGTCATTATTAGATTTTCCCCAAGCGAGTATGTCGTGCTTGTCGTATTTTATTTGCATCGTTTGCATGAGTCTGTTGATTTATATGTTCATCATTTGCATGTGTTACATGAGTCGGTCCGAAGGAAAATCATTACTAGTAATAAATCTTATAAACCGCATGCAGAGGTGAGGAGATAAGAGGAGGACGACGAGTATAGTGATAAGGAAGAGGAGAGACATGTTCCCAAGTGGACAGCTCATCAGAGGGAGAAGTGTGTGACGGAAGAGGAGTGAGTAGGTGACGGAGTAGACTGCGGCAAGGAAAGAGGAGATGAAGGGTCTGTTTGGGACTGCTCTAGCGGATTGAAAAGCTGCTGTCCGAGAATAGCTGTTTTGAAATAGATCTCTGGGGAGCAGTTTTGAAAAGCTGCAGACTGTTTGGGTGTTCTGTGCAGAAGTGCGCTTTGAAGAGTGATTTTCTATTTTTAGCTGTTTGGATGAACAACTTTTGAAAGCGGTTTTTAAAAAAATAAATGATAACAGTTGTCTTTTACATAGTCCTACAAAGTACGAAAAATAAGTTCTTCCAACATCCGGCGACTGCTATTTCCAATCCTTCTGATCACCTGCGCGCGCAGTATATTTCTTCGGCAATCCCATCTCGTACTGATGACATATGTTCTGCTCCAGCAGCATCACACATATCGCTTTCAATATCATCATCTGTCGCATTGTCTTCATCCTCCGAGGGAACGAAAGAAGCCTCATCGAAATCACAAGCATTAAACTCAGGGTCCCAGCGAGACGGATGCCTACGAATGAAGTTATGTAAGGCCATTGTCGCTAGTACTATGGAACGCTGTTTCTTGAATTTGTACTGTGGCATTTTGCTCAAAATGTGCCACTTTTTTTCCACACTCCAAACGTTCGCTCTATCACACTGCGAAGAGATGAATGCGCCTTATTGAAATGTTCTTGCCTTCCATGTACGGGCCGACTCCCACGGGCAAAGTCTGTCAAATGATATCTTGTTTCTGGATATGGCTTCAAATAACCCATTTTTAACGGATATCCAACATCGACTAAATAATATTTACCTACATTTATTTGTTTTGTTCAACAGGTAAACAATAAGAAATACGAAAAATTGTATTATTGTAAACAAATTGATTAGTATACCTTGCGGGGGATGCGGGAAATGCAATCTATCATCGGTCAATGCGCGTGCAAAGATGCAGCTATCATGAGCAGATCCCTCTCATCTAGCCAGGGCAAATGTAAAACACATGTTAAAATCACAGACTGCCATTACATTTTGTGTCGTCGTGTCATGACGTCCGATGTATCGTACTTGATCTTCTACGGGTATCCTCGCATCAACATGTGTACCGTCAATGGCACCAACACAATCCTTGAAAAATGGCATGTAACGAGTATCATACCTTATCTCAGCCGGAATATCTCTGAATTGACGGTCAATAGGCTTTATAACATCAACTGAGAGTAATAAAAGAGATCTAAGCCCTGCCGAAAAATATCTACTTATTGTTTTGGTCGAGTGCTGAAATCGTTCTTTCGTTAATCTAACAGAACCTCCTTGTGCTAAGATGTACAATGTAATCCCTAAGACTTCACTTGAAGATGTTCGCTGTGATCCTTGAAGTTCATGATCTGCTTCCAGTTTATGAAGTAAATCTACGAAAATGCGCTTAGACATCCTAAATGCATCATGAATTCTATCTGGATGCCCTTCTAGTAACTCTTTGATCCATCTCGCGCCTGTTTGTGTAGATGGCATGCATGGTCGTGTGTCTCGAACATTATAATTCATCATCTCGATTGATGACATAACTACACGGCAATACTCTATATATTGCCTCCGCTCTGGCGAAAGACTGGTTGAATCCACAGAATCTTCAGGGGAGGAGTCATGATCTTCCATTATTAGTAGCTGCATTCAAACCATCATAGAACATTAATTATAATCCATATAAATATGATAATCAAAAAGCTAATACTCTGAATAACGTACAACAGTAACAAATAAACATAAACATCATTGTGTTTTACAAGCAAAACAGACAGTTCATAAAAAAGATTCGTAAGTTCGTATCAAGGAGCCCTCTTCTCGTACGCCTTCATAATCCACCAAACCCTCATATCTTCTGGGATACTCATGAAGATCTCCCTAGTGGTCTTGTCCCTGATGTGCTCGAGTGCAAAGTAATATACATCCAGGTTTGCACGTAGCTCTGGGCTGCTTAAAATCAACTCTACCACCTCTTTGATCGTGACAACTGGTGGAGGCTTCAATGCTAGCGTGGATTGATGTAAATCTGACATCAAAGACAATGTCATTCCTTTGTTCTTTCCAATCTTCCTTCTTTTACTCGCCGAGGAGGACGCATTCGCAGGTGTTGAACCCCACCCTAACTCTTCAGGTTCACCTTGATTGGCCTCTATGTTATCAGCCACATCATCATCTTCCAACTGGATCCTTCCCACATCCGGGGGCAAACTCTCAATTGAAGGAGCCCAGGAGTCTTCTTCAGTTGTGACTACCTGACTGAACATAATATTCAATTTCTCCTCCAAGTCAGGTGCAATACCACCGCATCGAAATTTTTTCGCCGCTGGAACAACCTGGTGCAATAAATGTATCAATATTAATATTTAAACAAATATAAACAAATTTACTGAAACAAAACATGATTTTGTACATACCTTAGCCTTCTCTGCCCACCATTGTTCTGATGCAGCAATAGTCCTCTTCTCTGGATCCCAGCCTAAACCAGTCTCACCATGTTTCAATTCCTTCCATAACTTCTAATCCTTCTTCAAATGATCCCATTTATTTTTCATTTGCATTCGATCATAGCTTTTGCCTGTTCTTTCTTTAAACCCCGCAATCAAATTTTTCCATCCTTCTTTGCTAAAGTGGGTGGTTGGCCGATTCCCCAACCCAATCTCTTTTATGCAGAGATCACAAAATAAAATCACTTCGCTTGACTCCCAACTCGCTATAATTCCTCCTTCCTTTGGTTTAACCATTGTGCTATTAACTAATAAAATTAAAATACGAATTACTACTCATAGTTGCACGAAAAAACCCTAAACAAAAATCCAAAAAACATACACACACACACACTAATACATACACATACACACACTCATACACACACACACACTCATACACACACACACACACATTCATACACACACAGACATAAACAAAAACGAAAAAAAAGCACATTCACACACACACACACACACACTCACAAACACACAAACACACACACACACATTCAAACATACACACATTCAAACCTAACACACAAACACAAACATTCATACACACACACACATAAACAAA
Organism: Platanthera zijinensis; assembly: GCA_039513925.1. NCBI lineage: Eukaryota > Viridiplantae > Streptophyta > Magnoliopsida > Asparagales > Orchidaceae > Platanthera > Platanthera zijinensis. The sequence continues at coordinate 224,095,857 of CM077080.1, read as the reverse complement.
AACCAAAAAAAAAAAGCACAATGACATACACAAACACACAATCATTCATACACACACACAAACACACATTCACATATCAAAACACATTCACATACACACACACACACATTCAAACACATGTACATACACATTCAAACCAACACACACACATTCAAACACATTCAAGCCATTGAAACACACACATTCACCTACACATTCAAACACATTCACATACACACACACACATTCAAACCAACACATACACACACACACATTCAAGCACATTCACATACACACACACAGCACACTCACATTCACTTGACTAACACACTCACACCCACAACACAAACACAACTATTCCAAAAATATAGCACATACACAGAAAAATAAAACATATACCTGAGAAATCCCCGATGTTAGGGCTGGAGTTGCAGATCCGGAGGAGGAGAGAAATCTGCAATCGGATGTTAGGGCTGGATTGCAATCGGAAGGCTAGGGCTGGAGAAGAGCTCCGCCGAGGTAGGGATGGTCGCCGGTCGCCGTTCGGGTCTGATTCGGTCGATGGTTGATGTCGTCGGTCGCTGTTCGGGAGTAGACGATCGATGCGGGATGTCGCGCTGCGGGGTGTCGCGCTGCGGGAAGGAGACACCGATGCCGTTTTGGATCGCGATGTGGCACTGCGGGAAGATCGCCGATCGCCGGTCGGGAAGATCTCCGGTCGCGCGTCGCCGTTCGGGATTCGGGAGAATCGCGAACTTTCGTCGCCCTGCGTGCAAAGAAAGATTGGGGAGGAAAATCGGGGTTTGCGGTTTTTGGAGCAAGCGCTGAACGCAAGGTGGGGGGAGCTCTGGGAGAAGTGCTCTGGGAGCAGTTTTTTAAAGAGTGCTTATTAAAAGCTGTCCCAAACAGTGTAAAAAACAGCTCTGGCGGCTGGAAAAGAGCTTCTCCAACCAGTAGAGCTGTCCCAAACAGACCCGAAGTAGACTGCTAAAAGGGAGAAGGAGGTGACGGAGTAGATTGTGGCAAGGGAAGAGGAGGTGGACATACTGGAGGGGAGGATACGTGAGGCGGAAAGATGAGAAGAGTGAGAAACTGCACGTTAGAGGGAGTAACGGATGAGTGTAAGGTCGAGTAAACAAAGGACACGAAAAAAGGGTAAAACTCGTCAAAAGTGACATCACGTGAGATACGAAGTCGACGTGCAACAGATTCATAGCATCGATAGCTCTTGTGCTCAATACTGTACCCAAGAAAGGTACAAGGAACAGACTGAGCATAGAGTTTAGTACGCTTATGTGGAGAGAGTAGAACATAACATCGATAACCAAAAACACGAAGATGAGTGTAATGTGAGGGTCGAGAGTACAGACACTCACCAGGACATTAACCCTGAAGGAAAGTGGAGGGGTGCAGATTAATAAGAAAGACAGCAGTGGAAACAGTTTCAGCTCAGAAGTGAGGAGAAATGTGAGAGGAGATAAGAAAGGTGCGAGTTGTCTCAATAATATGACGATGCTTCCTTTCAGCTGTGTCATTCTGAGTGTGTGCACCGGGGCATGCAAGGTGAGGGAGAGTATCGTGGGTAACTAGCAGATCTCGAAAAGCATGAGAGAGATACTTCCCCTTGAGTCAGAACGGAAAATGTGTGGAAGCAGAAAATTGAATGCACAACATAGCGGAAAAAGTATCATATATCTGAAAAAATTCAGATCGAGAATGCATAAAATAGACCCAACAATAACGAGAGTATTCATCAACGAAAAGAACATAATACCGGTGCTCACCCTTAGATACAAAAGGTGCGGGTCCCTAGAGATCAGAATGAAAAAAAATCAAAGGGACGCTGAGACCTGGACTCACTAAACGGATATGGGAGTTTTAGCTATTTATCGAGCTTACAACCTGAACATGAGTGAGATCGATCAATAAAAACACGACCAAGGAAACCATGACTAATAAAAAAAGCTAGACGTGAACCACTAGGATGACCAAGACAGTGGTGCCACAGAGAAAAACCCACTAAAGGAAGACAGAGGGAGGAAAATGCAGGTAACGATGAAGTGGATGGAAGGTGGAGACTATCAAGGACGTATACCCCGCAACGACGACGACCAACTCCAAGGAGTGTCTCATTCAGACGATCTTGCACACTGCATGTAAACTAATCAAAAATAACAAGACAACCGTGGGATGTGAGTTGGCTGACGGATATAAAATTCATGGATGACTTGGGTATGTAAGCAACGTCGGGAATTTCCGAAATGACTAGCATGAAAGAGACCACGACTGGTGATAAGATGAGTGGTGTCATCTGCTACCATGATACTAAGGGCAGAAGAGACGGGCTGACAGGACAAAAGGTGGGTGGCATCATATGTCATGTGAAAGGAGGCTCCAGAGTCAAGCAACCAGTCGGAGGGAAAGATACCTGCAGGGACGGACATGGACGGACCGACCATAGGCCCAGTGTGGGTGGTCGTCCGCACTAAAATAAATTTTTTTTTACAAGTATTTGCCACGGTTTTTAACCGTGGCAAATACTATAATAGTATTTACCACGATTAAAAACTGTGGCAAATACTCCTGAATCAAATAAATAAACTGCATTCCTCTTTCGTCCCCGACCGGCCGACCCTAGTTTTTGACGGAAGCATTCGCGCAAAAATGCTTCTTTTCTCACCGCGCTGATCACGACAGGACTCTTAGCCGCCGCCGGTGAGTTTTCTGGCCTCTTTATTCCTCCTTGTCTTCCTCTTCATCTTCCTCGTCCTCATCTTCCATTCTTTCTTATTTCTGAGTTGAGGTTTTTGTAATTAACCCTATAAATTAATAATCTATTACCTTGTCTTCCCATGACTATGTTTAAGAAATAGTTTAACTTGCAATCCCTTGTAAGTCGAGTCCATTCGGGTATAGCATGATATCACTTATTAGCATGACCATTACATCCACTTTTTTGTTATTAAAAAGATTTCTAAAATTTAAAAAGTGTCATAATGTTTTTTAATCCTAAATTTTTGTGTTGAATTTCTGGTGCAGCTCCAGTGTGAAACTGTAGAGGAGTAAATGTTGATGAAAACATAAGTCTAAAGATCAATTATTCTTCAGAAAATATAACAGATGTAATCTTATTTGTTAACTAAAAATGTCCTAATTTAGATAATTTTTTATGCAAAGGTGTTGTTATTTTTTATCGCAGGTACCAATATTTTTCGTCATTATTTTATTGCACGCCCCCACTGAAAAATCCCGCTGGGTCCTCCTATGGGGGCGGAGGCAGTCGGCTGAGAGAAGCGAGGCATTGAAGCCTGTTGGGAGAACTGTTGGGCAATCAGCTGAGTACAGTTAGATACAGAGAAAGACTGCGCCGGAGTTGAAAAGTGGGCGGAAGGTACACCAAGAGCACACTGTTGAGCAAACTGCTGAGCCCACAGAAATTTGCGACACTCAGATGTGATATGACCAAGACACTGACAGTAGTGACATCGAACATGCGAGTGACGAGGAGCACCGGACTGAGCAGCAGAGGGCACTGGAGAAAGAGTTCCCTCAGTAATCATCAAGGCCTTCTGGAGGAAGACAGAAGAGGAGTGAAGTGATGTCATCGAATCAAACTGGAGCAGGAGCAAGAATCCAACAGAAAAAGTAATTGGTAGAAATCTGGAAGTCGGACTGCAGAAATTTGGTAGCAGGACTGCAGAAATCTGGGCACTGGACGCAGAACTGTAGAAATTTGTTGGGATCGGCTGAAATGGGTGGCTGGAATCTGTTGGGATCTCTTAAATCTAAGTGGCTAGGGTTGGCCAGCGTTGATCGGGGTGGCTGGAGCGTCGGGCAGCGGTAGGGCTGCGTTAATCGGGCAGCAGTAGAAGAAACCTGCGTCGATCGGGATTCGTCGATCGGAACAACACGCGAGGGAAGGAGAAACGTGCGACGGACGGAGAAACGTACGACGGGATCGTCGAAGGAGCACGAGACGGAGAAACCTGCGACGGGATCGGAACAGCACGCGAGGGACGGAGCAGCACGCGAAGAACGGACGGAGCAACGACGCGACGGATGGAGCAGCGACGGCGATGGAGACGGGATCGGCTAGTGTAGAGATTTCTCAAGCTCTGATACCATGATAGGAAAATAGGTTCTTTTGTATTAACAATTGAAACAATAGTCATACATATGATGTACAAGGGAGGATGATTCTAACACCCGAGGTAACTTTAAGCTACCACTACTATTCATAGTACACAATATATCTAACATGGTCAACCTTCAATGTCAGCGTCGTAGCTAAAGCATGGTGTAACCCTGATATAAAAGACCATAATGATACGATTCCTATATAGATATCGTGAAGGAGGACATCTCACAACAGTCGCAACGATGACGTGAGGCGTGACAATGGGAAGTAAAAAGTCAACGTGAGAACTATTTCTTTAATTTATGCTTACTTTAATTATTTTCACTACTGGCATAAGTACTTTCAAGGATATAAATTAGAAGTGTTGCATGTGAAAGTATGGCTTTTTCTTCTATATCACGGATACTTAAATCGCTAGATATATAGTCTTGTACGAAGGCAAGCAAGCGATTCAACTTCTGAGGGGATAAAATAAACAACAACCTTAAGTATAACGTAACATAAATGTGTCGACACATTGGTAATGTTAAGGGTATGATAGAAATTGAATATTCATAAATGGTACTGATGATTTGCAAAATCAATCGGCTGAAAGACATGGACGCGTGTTGAGCATACTGATTTGAACACTGAAGACCCTGAAGGGTCGGACCCAAAGACTGAAATACGGATCATAACACGAACACTGTTACTATTACCCTTAACATTTCCTTTAAAATATGAATAGAAATTCATTTCTCATACTGTTACACTGTTATAATGTACACTGTTCTTTTATGTAAAGATATTGTCGTACTCATGTTTATATATAGTTTTCTTTATGATCTTACCCTGTCGTTTATATGACAGCATTGCATAGAAACACAGCTTCATAGATTGTATATTTTCATACACTATTAAATGATTACTCTACACTGCATATTGTTAACTTTTCTTGTTTGCTTGTACAGCAGATTAAAACGGTAAGTTCTCTCTTAGTCTTTATAAAAGACTAATGGATTAAAACTCTAACATCTTTAGGTACAGGGAAGCCACATGTTAGTCAACACTAATGGTTATTTTGGAATGTTTTATGCGGAGACGTGTCACTTGTAGGAAACAATGAGCAAACCTTGTATATCCTTCTTCATCATCCAAATACAAGAGAGACTACAAATATATAGGAGAAGAGAGAGAGGAAGAATCATATACAATAGATGTGAGACTAAAGGAGAAAGAAGAAATGAGCCTATAAATGGGCATTTACATCATTTATCCTTATATCATCTAACACTCCCCCGCAAGCTGGAGCGTACAAGCCGTAGGCATCAAGCTTGGATAAGAACTAATAATACAATTTGCGAGGTAATGCCTTGGTAAGGATGTCAGCAACTTGCCCAGAAGCAGGAACATGTTCAAGCTTCAGCACCTTTGATTGAACCTTTTCTCGAACAAAGTGACAATCAACCTCAATATGTTTAGTCCGCTCATGGAACACGGGATTCTTTGCAATATGAATTGCAGCTTGACTGTCACAAAACAACGTTGATGGTGAGGACAACATAACTCCCAAATCCATTAGAAGACTTTCCAGCCAGGTTAGTTTCAATGTAACAGCTTTCATCGCACGGTACCCAGCCTCAGCAGACGAGCGAGCAACCACCGTCTGTTTCTTACTCCGCCATGTGATAAGATTTACTCCAAAGTACGTACAAAAACCAGTAGTAGAACGTCGATCATCCAACGAGCCCGCATAATCCGCATCAGAGTATGCAATAAGAGAAAGGGAGGAAGATGGCTTATACACAAGACCTTGCCCAGGGGCAATCTTCAGATATCTGAGAATGCGTTCCACTGCTTGAAGGTGAGAAACCGTTGGGGTATGCATAAACCGACTGACCACATCAACCGCAAATGATATATCTGGTCTCGTAACGGTTAGGTATATCAGTTTTCCCACAAGACAACGATAATATTCCGGATTTGGAAGTAGAGAATCAGACTCAGATCCCTGAGCACATAACATATGGTTGACTTCCATCGGGGTTTCCGCAGGATTGCAACCCGAGAGACCAACATCTTTCAGAAGGTCAATGCAATACTTACGCTGGGATAAGACAAGACCATCACGTCGTCATACTACCTCTAGTCCAAGAAAATATCGAAGATTTCTCAGATCTTTGATTTGAAAGATAGAATTTAAATGTTGCTTAACATGTTGTGCTGAGTCATCACCAGTGATCAGAATATCGTCAACATAAACAAGAAGTATTATAGTCTCAGTTGATTGGTGATGAGTGAAGAGAGAGGAATCTGCAGAGCTTTGTTTGAAGCCAACCACACAAACAGCCTTGCTGAATTTGCCAAACCACGCCCGTGGAGACTGTTTGAGACCATAAATAGATTTGCGAAGTAAACATACACGAGACGCCCCCGTGGTCTCAAACCCGGGCGGTTGATGCATATACACAGTTTCAAGAAGATCATCATTCAAAAAAGCATTCTTGACATCCAGCTGATAGAGGGACCGGTGGCGATGAACAACTAAGGAGAGCAAGACCCGAACCGTATTTAAATTTGTGACTGGGGAGAATGTTTCCTCATAATCAAGACCGTACTGTTGAGTAAAACCCCGTGCCACAAGCCAAGCCTTTAAGCGATCAATTGTCTCATCCGCGGCATGTTTGATTGTAAAGATCCACTTGCAGCTAATACAACTGTGGCCAGGAGGAGAAGACATAAGATCCCAAGTATGATTACCCCATAGAGCAGACATTTCTTCATCCATGGCGGCACGGCACGCCGGATGCTGGAGAGCTTCCTGCACAGAGTTAGGTATAGAGATAGAGGAGAGAGAGCAAAGGTAAGAAGAGGTGGAGAGAGCTGATGTAGAGACATAATTTGCCAAGGGATGAGCCGTCGAGGGAGATGCCGGATCAGCAGGCCGCGAGATCACATCGGTAGAGGGAAGCTGCTGCAGGGAATCTGGACGTGGAGGACGACGAGTGTATACTTCAATGATAGGAGGTTTGGAGGGGACTGGTTTGGAGGGTACTGGTGGTGGTGTAGGAATCGGAAGCAGAGGAGGAATAGGGAGAAGTGGTGGAAGCGGAGACGTTACGGGAACGATGGGTCGAGGTAGCGGAGGAGGAAGAAGGGGATCAGAAGGACTGTCGTGATATGGTTGGTCTTCATGAAAGGAGACATCAGCATACACAACCACCTTACCAGTGGTAGGATAAAAGCAGACATACTCCTTCTGAGTGCGGGAGTACCCAACAAACATAGCTTTGTTAGCACAAAGGGCTAGCTTGTCAGTCGAAAGACAAAGATGGTAGACATAACATGTACACCCAAATACACGAGGTGTGAAAGAGAAGAGAGTCTTAGATGAGTAAAGGAGAGTAATGGGTGCAACAAAGTTGAGGACAGACGAAGACATGCGATTGATGAGGTGACAAGCAGTAGAGACTGCAAAGTTCCAATAGAGGGGAGGAACCTGCAAATGGATCATGAGAGATCTAGCCACATCAAGGAGGTGGCGATTTTTCCATTCCGCTATGCCATTTTATTGAGGGGTGTAGACACATGAAGTCTGATGTATAATACCGAACTCAACACGTAGATTGGAGACGGTGCGACTAGTATATTCTCGAGCATTGTTTGTACGAAAAGTTTTGACACAGATAGAGAACTAAGTGATAGTTTTTGTAAGAAACAAACGGAACGTGGTTGTGAGTTTGATACAATCATGAAGTAAGTACAACCAGGTAACCCGCGAGTAATCATCGATAAAGGTAACAAAGTACCGATATCCAAAAACACTAGGGACCTTATAGGGCCCCCAAATATCAGAATGTACTAAGGATAAAGGAGCATCGCTCCGAGTACATGAAGGAGAAAAAGAGACACGGTGTTGTTTGCCGAAAATACAAGATTCACAAAAAAATTCTTGAAGAGAGACATTAGGAAGAGCTTTCTTGAGAATTGGAAGAGGGGCATGCCCAAGACGACGATGCCAATCAGTGGTGGAGACAGTGGTGAGAGCAGTGGGAGGAACATCAAGAAGATATAGCCCGTTAGACAGTCTCCCTCTACTAAGTATATTCTGCGTTAGCCGATCCTGCATCACAAAGGAAGAGCGTGATAAAGTAACACAGCAATCAAGGTCTTGCGTAAGACAGCTAACAGAAAGGAGATTAAAAGAAGAGCCCGGAACATGAAGAACCGAGGATAAGGAGAGGGAAGGAGTAAGAGGCAGATGTCCAGTGCCAGAAATCGGGATCGTGTCACCATTGGCCACAGTGATGTGTTTGGGGTAAGCAGTATCTAAGTATTTGGGCGGCGGCTGCAGAGAGAGATGATGTGTAGCACCCGAGTCCACAATCCAGTGAGAGCTGTGTGAGAGGCATGATATACCTTCCTTGAAGATTGAGGCCACAGAGCCAGAGGAGCGATTAACCACTTCTTGAAGCTGATGGAGTTGAGCACACAACGCAGCAATATCATCAGCAGTGGTGGAATCAGATGCCATAATCCTGAGCTGCGAATAGGCAAAGAAACCAGGCGGCAAGAAGGCACGTGGCTTGCCGGACAGCACCAACGGCTACTACGAATGAGAGATAAGGGCAACGAGATACGAAACCGTGCGGGCACCATCAGTAAGACGAAGTCGCACGCGACTAGAGGAGATTGCATGAGAAGCAATGAGTAGAAGAGAGCCCATAGCGGAAAGAAACAGGCCACGACGGTAAGGAGAGACCCCGTAGCGGCCAAGAAAATAGAGGCAAGGCGGAAAGAATCCTGAGCAGCAGCGGTTAGATGGAACAGAAGCCAGCGAACAGGCACTAGACGGGGCGGTTAGAGACAGACCGCACCAAGATATGGAGCGGTAAGAGAAGAGAAGCCACTAAGACTAGAGAGAAAAAGAAGCTGCACGGTCTCGATGTCAACACACCAGCGGCAAGAGGCCGCGACCAAGATGCAAAGCGGTTAGCTGGGAGAAGTCGCCGCACCTAGACACGAGGAGAAGCCGCACGGTCACAGTGATAACACACCAGCGGCAAGGAGGATGTCGCGACCAATATGCGGAGCCCGCAGCAGAGAGGAGAAGCCATCGGCGACAAGACAAGTCGCAGCGACTAAGCCGAGAAGGAACCGCGCGAGAAGTCCGCACGGTCACGGTGAGCACACCAACGGCAAGGAAAGATGCCGCGACCAAGAACGGAGCTTGCAGCGGTTAGGGAATTCGTAGCGACAAAGAAAAGTCGCGGCAAGAAGCGAGGAGAGGAGCAACTAAGAAAATATCGCGACGAGAAGAGAAGACAAGAACTCGGCGGGTAGATAAGGAGACTGCAGCGAGTAGCGACTAAGAGAAGTCGAGGCGAGAAGAGAAGAGAGGGGAGCAGCGAGAAGACTGAACCCGGCGGGTAGACATGGATGAAGCCGCGCGGGAAAAGGAAACAAGGGGGGAACGTCCCACCTGACAGAGAGTTTATAAAAGGAAATGGGGGGAGGTGGAAGCCACGAGAGAGAGCAAGAGGAGCGGGAAAGAAAACATAACCGTGCGGGAAGTCGCGGTTAGAAAGAGAGGAGACCGCAAGCCAGAGCGGATAAGCAGGAGAACAAGCCGTCCGATTAACAGGAGGACCAGGCGGTTAGACAGGAACAGGCCGGACCGTTTCCCTCTGATACCATGTAGGAAAAAATGGGCAAAACTTGTATATCCTTCTTCATCATCCAAATACAAGAGAGAGTACAAATATATAGGAGAAGAGAGAGAGGAAGAATCCTATGCAATAGATGTGGGACAAAAGGAGAAAGAAGAAATGGACCTATAAATTGGCCTTTACATCATTTATCCTTATATCATCTAACATCACTACTTTATTTAGTTCTGTTGTTCATGTGTATAAGTCCATGGAGTGTAATGTATATATAGCTTATGTGTATAAGTCCAAGGAGTGTGACGTATATATTTAGTTTAGTTTGACCGTGTAATATGTTTTTGAGAGTTGTGACATTGCTACTTGACATATGTAAGTTTACAGCTAGGGAATGTTTTTGACGGTGATACTCATTGTGAATATGGAATGTTGTCTTCTAGTGTCTTACAATATATGAGATAATCATGTTATGATCTTATTGTTAATTTTGCGGACTACGGGCCACTGATTTCTTCCCCAAAACAATACTTCCGCTGGGATCGGCACGCACCTCCTATTGCGACATCGAGCGGCCAGTTCTTCATTGAGTCGCGTCCTCTCCTTCTGGTCTTCATCGAGCCGTTGTGCCCGATCCCCCTCGAGCCCTGGTCCACACATTCCCTCCCATCAAGCCTCCTACTTGGAGCCTCCCAAACCACAGTGGGCCCATCTTAATTGATGTGCTTGCCAGTTAATTGATTTTTTAATTAATTCTTAATTGAATTAATTATTAAAAACATTAATTGTGATGGACATGAAAATAACTGCCGCTGAAGTATTCCCTCTGGGATGCCACGATGCACCTCATCGCCAACATCCGCAATGGGTCTGGGATAGTGACTACTCCGTCATGATCAACATTTCTGCCGCCGCCACCCATGCCACAGCAGAACTCTGTCGACCGACCACCAATGCAGCTCCCACATCCCCTGCCGCTAGGAAACTATAGCGGTTTCTACTTCCACCATCTGTCGCAGACACACCACCACTCTCCACAGTGATTTTCATGTCGTCATCACCTCCTACAGTGTTCACCTCAAAGTTTTCTCCGACGACATTGTTGCCTCTTCTGCGAGTCCATCCTCTGTTGACGCCTCCTATGTCGGCCCCTACTATATCGGCCCCTCTGACCATTCCACCGCCTACTATGTCGGCCCTTGCGCTGCCATCCAACCAGACACCTCGCCGCCTCTTCTCTGACCACCTACTCCGCGGGCCCCTCTAGATCTGCTTCTCCCGCCGTCCATTGTTTCCCTACCAGCCTTACCGCCGCTATTCGCCGCCACGGCTTCGTTGGTCCCGTCGGGGGCCCATTCCTTCTGTCACTCATTTCCCCAACAGCTCCACTTGTTCTCGCCACCGACCCACTTCAGCGACGCATTATCGGGAGTTGTTCTAAAGGGAAGTCAAGGAAGCAGATGATCCAGTCATCCCGGTGGAGTTCGAGCTCAGGGGTAAGCTCGATTTTGAGGTGGGTGGAGATGATAGGGATCCCACGCCGTCAGTTATCAAGCAGTTATATTATTATGTTTGTTTATGTTATCGAGTAGAGTCGAGTTTTTTTGTATGGAGTCGAGTCGGAGTTGTATCGAGTTAAGTGTTATCTTTATTATTATCCGTATTTGTTAGGGCTAGTATCGCGGGTCTATAAATAGACCGGTCATTGTATGAGAAGGGCATCAAAAGATCAATCTAAAGTTCTCCTCTCTCTAGTTCCTCTTCTCATCTTCTTCCCCGTTCTAGGGTTTCCCCCACGTATCTCCACTCCACACCCTGGACGAAGCCTCCGAAGAAGACCCATAACAACCCCTAAAAGCAGTTTCAGGTTCTTGTTTCCTCCCTGCAGCGTCCAGTCAACATATTCCAACTATTCCAGCCCTATTCGACTCAACCGGCCGCCTACACAGCATCTGGGCCTCTTCCCTGCTGCAGGAAACCATTTCAGAGTGCATAATTCAGTGCCTACTGCAGATCCCTTGTTGTCCAGCTCTGCAAATCAGCCTTTTATTCTGAAAGATTATTTGTGTAAATTCTAATCAGGAGGTTGTATTACCTTGTGTTGATTATTTGGGTGAAAAATCATAGGGATCTAGATTTATAAAAATTTGCTCAATTTAATTCAACCTGAAGGGCCTGAATGTTGTTGTTGTTGTAATTCAATCTGAAAGAGAAATTCGCCAGACATTCGATTGAAGCGTTCTCTTCTTAAATTCAGATAGATCACACCTGCGTTTCTAATGTCTAATTTTCATAGTGCATGTTTGTGAATTTTTATATTAGTTCCATAATTTATTTCAATTAAATGTGGGACAATCGTATGTGCATCATATAATTTTAGCATTTCCCTACATCATTACGAACTCATTCATCCATCAGAGTTTCGCTAGGGAGATTTAAGGCAGCTCACCACCCTTGCCCACAAACGAGCGACACCCCCCCCCCCCCCCCCCACCCCCCACCCGCCCTCCCTCACCACTCTTCAAATCTATAATGCACCACCCTTTGAAATAGCATCCCATCTATGACCGCCCCCACTGAGACCCCATTCATGGCAAATAGGTGGGCAGCTTAGGCCTAGCCCAAGGCTACAATTGTTCTGCAGCTAGCTGTCAGAGAGAAGAAACAACCGGCAAAAAATACCTATGCACACCAAGAAAACCATAGCATCACTCGCCTGGCTAGGGCTCCATCACAATTGAAAACAACAGGACTTCCCTCCTCTACCCAAACTTCTACAATGCCTCTTTTCTATGATGCATACCTTTTGTAATGGTATAATTGTAATGTAATTAGTAGTAGTAGTAGATATATGCTTTCCATTATATGCTACTACTAATTACACCTACAATTATACACTTACAAAAGTATGCATCATAAGTCATGGTTCAAAGCATCATAACTCATGATATAAGGGTAACCGCTTCTTAATTTACATATTCAATAAATCTTCTTGAACCACATTCACTATGACCTACATTATATACGGATAATTAAGAATTTGATCATGCAGCAATAGCAATCACAATCATATCAGTAGATAGTTTTACAGAAATAAGGTTTACTACAGTTGCTAAATTCCATTACCTGCAGAACTAAATAAGCAGCCATACATAAGCAGTTCCCAATCAGGCACAGCGCACCAATTTGCCAATTATTAAGTCCAAACTTCAACAAACCAGATCCCAACCACCCTACATCCTCAGATCGAGTCCCCATGATAATATCAGTAGGCACAGTTTGGTGTACACTATTTCCAAATAAAGCTGGCCCTTTATAAATGAGTATCACAGTTGCACCAGAAACACATACAAAAGTACCTATAACTTTGATCCAACCTTCCTTCGAAAGAAAATTAACTCTCTCCACACTGCAGTAAATTAGCATCCAGGAGATAAGCATCATGCATAACAATCCTCAATTGGGATTCACTGAAAATAATAATGATGTGAATATCCATATGAAGTAGGAAATGAAACAAGTATGGCAATATGAACATGTCGTAATCACCCCACAATTGATGCCAGCATAAATGTAAAGACTGGAATTGCTGGCTGCACAGCTGCTGCAAAAAGAGGATTCGTGTATCGAAGAACCGGTAAGAAATAAAACCT